>CM065716.1:55306608-55419108 GCA_033310375.1 Conus canariensis | reverse complement strand
ACAGCGCTACAACAACGGCTCAAGTTAATAATGATTTCTTATATAGCGCTTAATCAAACGAATTTCTCTAAGCGCTTTACAAAGTCATACTACATTCACCCTTCTCATATACAATAATACACCTTACACCCAACTACAAATACTATTACTACAATAACTAACAAATCCTAATCCTACCAATGTGACATTCACTTATTCTTCAAATATCACTACAAAAACTTAATCCTATAACGTTCAATCATACAACAAATACATATAATAGAGAACATACACATATGCTACATTTGAAAAGGCCCAGACGGCTATGAGTTAGGTTGTACCCCCCCCCCCCTCTCCCCACAGCATTGACTAATTATGAGAAAATAGATGGGTTTTAAGTTTAGACTTGAAAGAAGAGATAGAATCTGAATGTCTGAGACAGTCTGGCAGTCTGTTCCACGTCGCTGGAGCTTGAAAAGAGAAAGATCTTTCACCAGTAGTAGTCCTGAAGCGAGTCATTCGCAGAAGGCGGTCGTCAGCACAGGAGCGTAGTTGTCGAGAGGGGGTGTAGATTTTAAGGAGATCTGAGAGATAAGAAGGTCCATTTTCAAAGAGAGCAGAGAAAGTGAGAGTTGAGATTTTGTACGAGATACGGTTTGAGACAGATAGCCAGTGAAGAGAGTGGAGGAGAGGCGAAATGTGAGCATGTTTTCTTGCTCTACAGACGACTCAGGCTGCATGATTTTGGATTCGCTGTAATCTTTCTATCAGGTATTTTGGAAGGCCGGCCAAAAGTGAGTTGCAGTAATCTATTCTAGATAAGCAATGGATGCAGGGATGTCATGTATAATTAAGTCTAAAGCCCCACCTCAGTAGTATATATGGCAAGGCTTCGCATAGAATCGCCGCATTGTGCTATGTTGTACCACACTACACAGGTCTGTATTCGAGGGTATGGTGTGCAGGGTCGGCGGAGGCCAATTTCCTCTACCACTGGAGCCGAAAACCGAAAAGGATTCGAACCGCCTTCTCCCCTGGACAGCTGCTACGTTTGGAGCAGACCTTTGACAACAGTCACTACGTTGTGGGACAGGAGCGCAAAGAACTGGCCGACATGCTCTCCCTCACAGAGACCCAGGTCAGAAATCCCCTCTCCCACCTCTCTCTTGCCTTCCTTTCTTTCTCCTGGCCCATTCTCTCTCCCCCCCCCCCCCCTTCGCCCCACCTCCCTGCCCACTCCAGTTTATCTGGCTTCATTTCCGTTCTTTATCAATCTGTGTCTGAAACTTTTATGTGCTTAATAAGTTATGCTTAATGTGATAAAGCCATGTGATTTTTCAGGGTGAATGATAAACTTCTCCAGGTCTCACTTAAGATTCCCCACGCCAAAGCGGTTGTGCAACTAACCGACCCACAAACACATACATGGACAAAGCGCCGATGGATCCAACAGGGCTACGCAATTTCCCAGAACATTAAGGCGTTGTGTCGTTGAGTCCTTACCGGGGCCCATGTTACTGTGCTTGATAATTGCCAGTGATTTGCTGTTGGATGGTCCTGGCCTCGCTGAAGAGTTCATTCCATGTGAACGACGGAGGGACCTTCACCTACGTGACGAGGGCGGCTAGAGGACATCAGGTCCATGCTGAGGATATCCACCGGCTTGTTTTAAGCAGTAGATTCGTCAGGCCCTGATGCAGTGTGTGAAAAAATATTGGCCCGTTCCCCTATTCACACACACACACACACACACGCGGGCATGTTCACGCGCGCGCGCGTGTGTATGCGTGCACGCGCAATCACACACACACATACACACGATTGCATGTGCACATTCACTCACAGACACCAAAACACACACACACACACACACACACACACACACACACACACACACGCACACACACACGAACACAGACACACACACACACACACACACACACACACACACACACACACACACACACACACGCGCGCGCGCGCGCGCGCGCATACATAATCACAGAGATATCTTCACGCTCAGTAGATAAGTGAAATCAAAATAACGAATTCTCTGTCATTTTGTCTCTTAACCAAACGTAAAGAATAATATATACATTTAAAAAAAGGAAGAAGATTGCGTGCGCGCACGGATGCACACACACACACACACACACACACACACACACACACACACACACACAACACACACACACACACACACACACACACACACACACACACACACACACACACACACGCAGTTTCCCCATCAACCTTATTCGAATGTGTGTGTGTGTGTGTGTGTGTGTGTGTGTGTGTGTGTGCATCCGTGCGCGCACGCAATCTTCTTCCTTTTTTTAAATGTATATATTATTCTTTACGTCACGCGCGCACTCGCACACACACCCAGAGAGAGAGAGAGAGAGAGAGAGAGAGAGAGAGAGAGAGAGAGAGAGAGAGAGAGTTCAGCGTTTATTCATTTACTGTTATGACTTAAACAGGCTTTTCACACAGGAGAACAGCAACACTTTATTTTTGAGCTTACGGAAATTTCTTGTCAAGCATCTGATTCGTAATTGTGAAAACATCCTATTTTGAACTCTTCCTTTTTTTGTATCTCTGGGTTAGACAATAACAAATTAGTACATTTGATGTGTAGACTACACATCATCACATGTGGGATGTAGACAATAGAGCAACAGCACATGCCGGGCATAGACAATATAACAGCGTAACATGTCGGTTGTAGACAATGCAAAGGCATCACATGTGGGTTGTAGATAAAACAAAAAGTATCACATGTGGGTTGTAGACTATACAAAGGCATCATATGTGGGATGTAGACAATACAAAGGCATCACATGTGGGTTGTAGACTATACAAAGGCATCATATGTGGAATGTAGACAGTACAAAGGCATCACATGTGGGTTGTAGACAGTACAAAGGCATCACATGTGGGTTGTAGACAATACAAAGGCATCACATGTGGGATGTAGACAGTACAAAGGCATCACATGTGGGTTGTAGACAATACAAAGGCATCATATGTGGGATGTAGACAATACAAAGGCATCATATGTGGGATGTAGACAATACAAAGGCATCACATGTGGGATGTAGACAATACAAAGGCATCATATGTGGGATGTAGACAATACAAAGGCATCACATGTGGGATGTAGACAGTACAAAGGCATCACATGTGGGATGTAGACAGTACAAAGGCATCACATGTGGGATGTAGACAGTACAAAGGCATCACATGTGGATGTAGACAATACAAAAGCATCACATGTGGGATGTAGACAATACAAAGGCATCACATGTGGGATGTAGACAATACAAAGGCATCACATGTGGGATGTAGACAATACAAAGGCATCACATGTAGGATGTAGACAGTACAAAGGCATCACATATGGGGTGTAGATAATACAACTGCATCACATGTGGGATGTAGACAGTACAAAGGCATCACATGTGGGATGTAGACAGTACAAAGGCATCACATGTGGGATGTAGACAATACAAAGGCATCACATGTGGGATGTAGACAATACAAAGGCATCACATGTGGGATGTAGACAATACAAGGGCATCACATGTGGGTTGTAGACAACACAACTGCATCACATGTGGGATGTAGACAGTACAAAGGCATCACATGTGGGATGTAGACAATACAAAAGCATCACATGTGGGATGTAGACAATACAAAGGCATCACATGTGGGATGTAGACAATACAAAGGCATCACATGTGGGTTGTAGACAATACAACTGCATCACATGTGGGATGTAGACAGTACAAAGGCATCATATGTGGGATGTAGACAATACAAAGGCATCACATGTGGGATGTAGACAATACAACTGGCATCACATGTAGGATGTAGACAATACAAAGGCATCACATGTGGGATGTAGACAATACAACTGCATCACATGTGGGATGTAGACAATACAAAGGCATCACATGTGGGATGTAGACAATACAACTGCATCACATGTAGGATGTAGACAATACAAAGGCATCACATGTGGGATGTAGACAATACAAAGGTCTCACATATGGGTTGTAGACAATATAACAGCATCGCATGTGGAGTGTAGACAATATAACAGCTACGTCGGGAATAGACGATATAGTATTAGATGTGAGGTGTAGACAATATAGCATTGGATGTGAGGTGTAGACAATATTTGAACATCACGGATGGTGTGTAGACAATATCAGGGCATCACATGTGGAGTGTAGACAATATAACAACATCACATGTGGGGTATAGACAATATAACAACATTACATGTGGGGTGTAGACAATATAAGAGCTAGATATGTTGGGAATAGACCATATAGCATTACATGTGGGGCGTAGACAATATAACATCACAAGTGGGGTGCAGACAATATAAGAGCTTCACATGTGGGGTGTAGACAATATCACAACTATAGATGTCGAGGATAGACAATATAGCATCACTTGTGGGGTGTACACAATATGGCGGCATCACATGTAGGGTACAGACAGTATAACGGCATCATTTGTGGGGTATAGACAATATTACAGCGTCACATGTGGGGTGTAGACAATATAACAGCTATATATGTCGGGCGTAGACAATATAACGGCATCACATTTGGGGTATAGACAATATAATGGCATCACATGTGGGGTGTATACAATATGACAGCACCACATCAGGGTGAAGACAATAAAAATCATCATGTAGGGTATAGACGGTCTTACATCATCATACGGTGGATGTAGACAATACAACGTGAAAATACGCGAGGATTAGACCGTATTACATTACAGCTTATGGGATGTGTAATACTGGTAGGTGAACGAGGGGAGTGAAGTCGTGTGTTTGTGTGTGGGGGGTGAGGGAGGTGTGTGGCTGATGAGGGAGGTGAACTGTCGCTGGTTTCAATGTTTAAAGCGTGGGTTTGAAGGACATAAAGGAGGTAGAGTGGTTAAGGTAATAATAATGATGATGGTGATAATAATAATAATAACAATTAATAATGATAAAAGGCTGCACTCCAAAGATGTGGGACAAAAAAAACCGCTTCCGTTAAATAACAAAATGGCAAGAAAGATGAGCGCACATTATCTAAACTCCAGCCAGTTCAGTGCTTTTTTGTTTTTTGTTTTGTTTTGTTTTTAGAATGCACATAAGAGAATATTTTTTGTAGAAGTTTGATAGGTTTATAAAAAAGAACAACGAAATTATTTGTTCATGCAGGGAAAGGCAGATGTCCCGTCTCTTAAACTGCTGTATGGCAGAGAACATTTCGGGTCCATAGAACTGAGTCACAAGAAGAAACAGGCCTATAAGGAGTATGTTATATATGGAATCACAACATAAAGTGGGCTGGACACACTTTTGGCACTGTCAAAAGGTTTATCGCACGTAGCATGGGAAAAATGAGCTTTAATCTTGTAAACTAAAAGACAGGAGACATGCATGTCGTTTAAGATTTTTTTGTTTTATGCTGATCTATGAGAATGAGGATGATGAAGACGATGCTACGGATTTCCATTCCGGTCTGAGACTGCATGACAGGGCTGTACTCTACGCTTCCTTTCGTAATATATCCCGGCGTCGACCAGGCCCGAGAGATACAGGCACCTGCAGTGTTGGTCAGGAAATTGGAGCAACACTCTTAGAAATGCATCCATTAAGTGGATGAAACTCGACTGTGTGGTCCCAGTCTTCCCAACTGAGCCCGTAGCAAACTCAACTCTGGGTAGGAGTCGGTCGGGGCAGAAAAAACCCACATGACTCTGATGGGATTCGAACCCACGACCTCCCAGCCGGGAGCTAACCACTTCGCCACGGCGGCTGGTATGTTATTTAAGATTAAGTTTATACAAATTTGAAAGCAAGAAGAGAAGCGGGAAAGGAAGGGGAAGTGGGACGGGTAGACGGTAGACAGAGAGGAATGTCATCGCAGTATTCTTGAATAAGGACGGCTGTGTACATCGCGTGACGTTGCGGACGGCAAATTTCATTTCCTGAGAACTTGTCCTCTCAAGACTATTGATACACAATTGTCATTTTTCAAAAATATTCTTGAATACAAGTGATAACAGGCTTATTTATAAGTTCCATATTAAAATCAGCTTTTTCAGCCTGAGATGGCCATATTCATAAATATGATAGCTGTTCTGCCTTCCCCGTTCTCCCCTACCTATCCCCCTCCGTCCCCTGCTTCTCCGCCCTGTCCCCCCTTTCCCCCTTCATTCTCGCCCTTCCTTTCCTGGGTCTCCTCTTCCCCCTTCCCCCTCTCAGTACCCCCTGTCCTTTCCTTCCCCTCTCCTTATCTTCCTTAGCCCCCTCTCCCTCCTCCCCTTTCCCCGTCCTCTCCCTTCTTCCCTTTCCAAGGCCTCCCCCAATCTCCCTCCCCCACCCATTTTCCCCGTACCCCCGTTACACTCCTTCTCTGGCTGTTTTCGCTCCCCTCTCCCATTATTCATGTTCCCACCCTCCACTTTTCTTTAGACCTGCTTCAAATTCCGACATCGCTTCGCTTCGCTTTTTAGTCGCATTTTCATTGCCTTAAAAGTGAGACTTATGTGACTGTCTAGCACACAAGTGATCCCAATGAAGTGCCCGGAAAGCTGACGCCAAATTTGGAGAAGATCAGACAAAAAATGTGGATTTGTTCGTCCCCCATTCCCCTGACCTCCCTCCCCTCCATTCCCTGCTCCCTTCCGGCCCCCTTCTCCTTTATTCTGCACCCCGTACCTTGCTCCTCCACCCCCCTTCCTGTTCCCCAGTCCCTCTCCCCCTTTTTTCTTCTTCTCTCCTTCCCCCACCCCAGTCCTCTTGTGCCCTCCCATGGGACTCCCTCTTCTCCCACCTCCCGTTCGATCCCTTCTCCCGTCATCTTCGGCGCTCTCCTTCCCTTCCCCATCAACCCTCCGCTTGTCCTCCCTGCGCCCGATCCTCCCCTTCTTCCATCCCTTCTCTCACTACCCTTGTTACTCCCAATTCCATCCCTTCTCTCCCTAACACTGTTACTCCCAATTCCATCCCTTCTCTCCCTAACACTGTTACTCCCAATTCCGTCCCTTCTCTCCCTAACACTGTTACTCCCAATTCCATCCCTTCTCTCCCTAACACTGTTACTCCCAATTCCATCCCTTCTCTCCCTAACACTGTTACCCCCAATTCCGTCCCTTCTCTCCCTAACACTGTTACTCCCAATTCCATCCCTTCTCTCCCTACCCCTGTTACCTCCCAATTCCACCCCTTCTCTCCCTAACACTGTTACTCCCAATTCCATCCCTTCTCTCCCTAACACTGTTACTCCCCAATTCCATCCCTTCTCTCCCTACCTTTGTTACTCCCAATTCCATCCCTCCTCTCTCTAACATTGTTACTCCCAATTCCATCCCTCCTCTCCCTAACACTGTTACTCCCAATTCCATCCCTTCTCTCCCTAACACTGTTACTCCCAATTCCATCCCTTCTCTCCCTACCTTTGTTACTCCCAATTCCATCCCTTCTCTCTCTAACATTGTTACTCCCAATTCCATCCCCTCTCTCCCTAACACTGTTACTCCCAATTCCATCCCTTCTCTCCCTACCTTTGTTACTCCCAATTCCATCCCCTCTCTCCCTAACACTGTTACTCCCAATTCCATCCCTTCTCTCCCTACCTTTGTTACTCCCAATTCCATCCCTTCTCTCCCTAACACTGTTACTCCCAATTCCATCCCTTCTCTCCCTAACATTGTTACTCCCAATTCCATCCCTCTCTCCCTAACACTGTTACCCCAATTCATCCTTCTCTCCCTACCTTTGTTACTCCAATTCCATCCCCTCTCTCCTAACACTGTTACTCCCAATTCCATCCTTCTCTCCCTACATTGTTACTCCCAATTCCATCCCCTCTCTCCCTAACACTGTTACTCCCAATTCCATCCCTTCTCTCCCTAACACTGTTACTCCCAATTCCATCCCTTCTCTCCCTAACACTGTTACTCCCAATTCCATCCCTTCTCTCCCTAACACTGTTACTCCCAATTCCATCCCTTCTCTCCCTAACACTGTTACTCCCAATTCCATCCCTTCTCTCCCTAACACTGTTACTCCCAATTCCATCCCTTCTCTCCACTAACACTGTTACTCCCCAATTCCATCCCTCCTCTCACTAACCTGTTACTCCCAATTCCATCCCTTCTCTCCCTAACACTGTTACTCCCAATTCCATCCCTTCTCTCACTACCCTGTTACTCCCAATTCCATCCCTTCTCTCCCTAACACTGTTACTCCCAATTCCATCCCTTCTCTCCCTACACTGTTACTCCAATTCCATCCTTCTCTCACTACCCTGTTACTCCCAATTCCGTCCTTCTCTCCCTAACACTGTTACTCCCAATTCCATCCCTTCTCTCCCTACCCCTGTTACTCCCAATTCCATCCCTTCTCTCCTAAACCATGTTACTCCCAATTCCATCCCTCTCTCCCTAACACTGTTACTCCCAATTCCATCCCTTCTCTCCCTACCTTGTTACTCCCAATTCCATCCCTTCTCTCTCTAACATTGTTACTCCCAATTCCATCCCCTCTCTCCCTAACACTGTTACTCCCAATTCCATCCCTTCTCTCCCTAACACTGTTTACTCCAATTCCATCCCTTCTCTCCCTAACACTGTTACTCCCAATTCCATCCCTTCTCTCCCTAACACTGTTACTCCCAATTCCATCCCTTCTCTCCCTAACACTGTTACTCCCAATTCCATCTCCTTCTCTCCCTAACACTGTTACTCCCAATTCCATCCCTTCTCTCCCTAACACTGTTACTCCCAATTCCATCCCTTCTCTCCCTAACCTGTTACCCCAATTCCATCCCTTCTCTCCTAACACTGTTACTCCCAATTCCATCCCTTCTCTCCCTACACTGTTACTCCCAATTCCATCCCTTCTCTCACTACCCTGTTACCTCCCAATTCCATCCCTTCTCTCCCTAACACTGTTACTCCCCAATTCCATCCCTTCTCTCCCTAACACTGTTACTCCCAATTCCATCCCTTCTCTCCTAACCCTGTTACTCCCAATTCCGTCCCTTCTCTCCCTAACCTGTTACTCCCAATTCCATCCCTTCTCTCCCTAACACTGTTACTCCCAATTCCATCCCTTCTCTCCCTAACACTGTTACTCCCAATTCCATCCCTTCTCTCCCTAACCCTGTTACTCCCAATTCCATCCCTTCTCTCCCTAACCCTGTTACTCCCAATTCCATCCCTTCTCTCCCTAACACTGTTACTCCCAATTCCATCCCTTCTCTCCCTAACACTGTTACTCCCAATTCCATCCCTTCCTCCCTAACACTGTTACTCCCCAATTCCATCCCTCCTCTCCCTAACACTGTTACTCCCAATTCCATCCCTTCTCTCCCTAACACTGTACTCATACTCCCAAGTTCCAATCTCCCTTCTCTCCCTACCTGTTACCCCAATTCCATCCCTCTCTCCCTAACACTGTTACTCCCAATTCCATCCCTCTCTCCCTAACCTGTTACTCCCAATTCCATCCCTTCTCTCCCTAACACTGTTTACTCCCAATTCCATCCCTTCTCTCCCTAACACTGTTACTCCCAATTCCATCCCTTCTCTCCCTACCTGTTACTCCCAATTCCATCCCTTCTCTCCTAACACTGTTACTCCCAATTCCATCCCTTCTCTCCCTAACCTGTTACTCCCAATTCCATCCCTTCTCTCCCTAACACTGTTACTCCCATTTCCATCCCTTCTCTCCCTAACCCTGTTACTCCCAATTCCATCCCTTCTCTCCCTAACACTGTTACTCCCAATTCCATCCCTTCTCTCCCTACCCTGTTACTCCCAATTCCATCCCTTCTCTCCCTACCCTGTTACTCCCAATTCCATCCCTTCTCTCCCTACCTGTTACTCCCAATTCCATCCCTTCTCTCCCTACCCTGTTACTCCCAATTCCATCCCTTCTCTCCCTAACACTGTTACTCCCAATTCCATCCCTTCTCTCCCTAACACTGTTACTCCCAATTCCATCCCTCCTCCCTACCTGTTACTCCCAATTCCACCCTTCTCTCCCTAACACTGTTACTCCCAATTCCATCCCTTCTCTCCCTACCCCTGTTACTCCCAATTCCATCCCTTCTGTCCCTATCCTGTTACTCCAATTCCGTCCCTTCTCTCCCTACCTTTGTTACTCCCATTTCCATCCGTTCTCTCCCTAACACTGTTACTCCCTATTCCGTCCCTTCTCTCCCTAACACTGTTACTCCCATTCCATCCTTCTCTCCCTAACACTGTTACTCCCAATTCCGTCCCTTCTCTCCCCACCTCTGTTACTCCCAATTCTTTACTGGCCCCCTTCCCTTCCCCTCCCGTTCCAACGTCCTCTCCCATGGTTTTACGACAAACAGGTAAATTTGAAGTCAAAAGTCTGTAGTAAGGTGCAGAAAGAGGGGGTGATATGAACACAGAAAGACGTGAATGTACTCAATGCATGTGGCATGCAGAAAACGACATGATACCCACCACAAGTAAAACGCTGACAGCACCACCATAACACTGGGTGCAGGGTGCACACAGCTGCACACGCCCGCTGTACTTTCCAAGATGCAGTGTAGAGAACCAAGCGGGGCGCCAACAATGGTCTTGGCAGAAGACGTAGGGGAAGACGAAAGAACACGAAGGGGAAAATATTTATCCTCATCTGTCTTTTCCTGAAGAGTTCGTCGCCTTCCTTGCTTCCCCCGGGGATAGACAGTAAATTGACCCACGCCCTTTTATCAAAACATGACGGTCGGAAATCACGCGCACGCGCACGCAAAAGGCGCGTGATTTTGAGCGGCCCACTCGGTAACTTATTGGGGGGAACCCATATCCAAGGTCCGTGAGATCCAATGGAGCTGGCGTGCCGATCCTTAATGAAAACTCCGTCATGCTGCTTTCCCATTCAGCTCCCTGAGTAACAATTGGCAACAGAGCGCACGTACTAAGTTTGGGGCTCGGCGAAAAAGAGGAAATTAGGTTCGGTGTTTCTCTGGAATTAAGCGCAAATTATTTTATCATGTTGGAACGGCGGGGCAAAGTAATCCTATTTATCAGCCCAAAGTGTAATTAGAAGTTTGCCTTACGTGCCCAAGTGCGCTTGGAAGAGAATGTGTCCATTCTGGGCACCGTGTTTGTGTTAGCGAAGCCTGGGAAGAGGAGACGGTAGCGCCCGCGGCACCACAAGTTCGATCCACTTCATCCCCGTGCTATTTTCAATCCCATTCAGTCGTTCGTCCTTCTCGCTCCTTCCAGAACGCTGTCCTTTGCTGGCGAGGCGGAGGGAGGTAGGGTAGTCCTAATGGGTGCATTTGATAGGTCAGCTGTAAGTCACACCAGCTTCAGATTGATGCCAAGTCTGAGACGGAGTCCTGACTAAGCTCTAGAGCTGATGACTTGCCGATAGTTAAATGAACTGATAAAGATGAATTTAGTGCTGGAGTTAGTATGGATACTGGAGAGACTTGAAATGAATTTGAGAGATACATTGCGTGGATATTCGAGTGGGACATTCATGGAAATTGGAGTGGACGTTTCTTGGATACTGGAGTGGACGTTGCTTGGATACTGGAGTGGACATTGCTTGGATACTGGAGTGGACGTTGCTTGGATACTGGAGTGGACATTGCTTGGATACTGGAGTGGACGTTGCGTAGTTGAATAATGGAGAGGGCATTGAATAGATATTGGACGTACTCTTCTGGGAGGATGTATGATTCTTGAACAGAGAAGAGCTGACAAAAGTTCTGGAGGACATGCTGGGATATCGATCTTTGGTCGCAGATGCTGAATGCCGATTTATTCAGAAAGGATGTTCGTTGCTACATCTTGTGACACGGATGACTGGCCATTGCTATATTTGAGGGGGATAGCCACAAAGTGTAGTTAGGAAGGGCAGAACAGTCCAGCCTTAAGAATTTTGATAGGTATTATTATTATTCTGTACCTAATGTCAGTGTGTATCATAGAATTGTGAAAGACACCGTTCTTAGTATTCTGTACCTAATGTCAGTGTGGATTATAGAATTGTGAAAGGTATTGTTCTTATTATTCTATACCTAATGTCAGTCTGGATAACAGAGCTATGAAAAGTACTGTTCTTATTGTTCTGTACCTTATATCAGTCTGGATCATAGAATGGTGAAAGGTATTTCTATCAGTAGTTTTTACCTGATGTCAGTCTGACCTATAGTAAGCAAACAAGCAAACATAAACATTCGCCTTCATCCGTTCAGATTTGGTGACGCTAGTACCTTATATCGTATGGAATGTCGTTAAATTGTACGAGTTCATGACATTTCGTCAGTCACAGAATGTTGTCGATAATGCATGGCATGGACATCTGGCAAACTCATGTCGATATCCATCAAGTCGAAAAAAGACAGGGATTTAGTCCCCATCTGGATCCCTCTGAGAGTTGTGTTGCAGAGTTTGGTGTAAAGTTAGGGAAGACAGGTATTACAGGAGTGAATTAATGGACACAGATGTTTTACATTTTACACTTCAGAGAGAATAGTGTATAGGTAATGTCACTGTGAATGTACAGAAATTGTCGAGGAAGACAATAGTCTAAGCCAAATAAAATCAGTATTCAGTTATCTACCTGATATATCAAAGGTATTTTGTGTTGAACAATTTTTCAATAGCTTGTCAGTTACGACAATAAAATGTAATGGGGTGTGAATATACTGAAGACAGGAAAGATACACGCCTGCTATTAACAACGGTAAAGTCATGATATTTAACGTGATGAAGACGGGAAAAATACCACACCTGCTGTTTTTAACAGCTAAGTGTAATGACGTGACCTGTGGTGAAGACAACACGTGAAGTGAGGGGTAAGTACAACCATGCACACGCCGCAGATGTCGCGTATGCTCTGAACGGCCCCAGAACATTGAGAAACGTATTTCAAAAGAGGAAGTCGGACTTCAGCTGGGTCGACAGGCTGGTGCACAAGCTTCTCATAGACTGTGTACTGGTCGTTGTACGTGCCATAAGGTCCTTTGCGCAGGCTGAATGCTTGGTGGAAAAAAACTACGGCCAGCTTTAGTTGGGGACGAACCCAGGTAGCGATGATAGGCAAAATTAATTTTTGAAGGTGGTGTTGCTGTGCTGTTGATTGTCAGTCCGCTGTGGCCTTAAATCCGTCAGTAAACATTGTTGTAGTGCATTGGGGTGAAGATACCAGCACTGGGCCATTAATGTGGTTTATTTTGATGCCACCTTCTCCTTCTGGTCTTCACATGGCTCAGTACAACTCAGTTTGGTGTCAGTCAGAAAGGTGTTTAGGGATCATGATCATTCTCAAAGCACAGGGATAAACCTTTTTTAGCTTTGGTTGAGCAGATTCCATATAAACATGAATATATAGTTTTCTTTTCCGACTGAGACTGACACATTTTGGATTACACCAAGATTTATGTGGTAGATCCAAGTAACTATCTAAATAATCCATCGACTGACTCGTAAGTGGTGGATGCCTACACATCCACCCAAACAACAACAACAACAAAATCAATGACGGATTTACAAGAGGAAAAACGCATCTGCGAAAATGTATAAATGTGTTTTTGTCAATACTTCCCCTTTCTGTCAGTGATCATTATTCTGAAACTCTGCTCATATAAAATCACCTTCCGTGTTGTATGAATTGTTGGAATTTGCGTTGAATTCATTCCCTCATTCTTTCTTGCGTATTTCAGGAAACTTAATATTTTGCCAGGATGATTCTTTAAAAAAACAAACAAACCCCTCCCCCCCCCCCCACACACACACACATATCACGTTGATTACCAGATCGTTCCGCCACTCATATAAAGAGAGGACCAGACATACCTGTACCGAATCGGATTATTGGAGCGAAGATGGCACCGGACTGATTTCAGCAAGACGAGACAGACTAACCCATGAATGTAGATCTCCTAGGATCAGTAATACGGCATCAAATGAAATGTTAGAGAAGCGAAGGAAGGAGAGGAGTTTGGAGAGGGGACAGAGAAAGGAAGGGACGATCCTTTCCTGCTCAGTCCCAGTAAAATTAATCAAAGTCCCTCAATGGAACCTGTTCACGTTCCACCTCTCCCCCCCCCACCCCACCCCATGCAGTGGTATTGCTCGCTTCCCCCCTGCCCCATTTCACCGGGAGACGCCAACGCGGCCGACAAGCACCCGAAGCACGTAGCCGGGTAGCCAGAACGTGGCGTGTCAATGGCAGCCGAGCGGTAATCCTGGTCGCCCCATTACGAACAAATTAACGTTGTTAGACTCTTAGAGCCCGTTTAATTGCTACCACGCGCGTACTAAGCGCTTAGGCCGTAAAGCAAACTATTTGCCAGTGATACTGGAGAACGTGACGTGGGGTTAGAGACCCGGATCCGGGGTATGGTTGAGAGGGAATGGGGGTTAGAGTGAATGAAAGGGGTAGGGATTGAATGGGTGGCAATGGAAAGTGAAGACGACAGAGTGGGACCTTGTCACATACGTGCAGAACAAGATCCTTAGAGCAAACCCATCTGTCGTTTCACCGGGTTTCTTATCCCACTTGACCTTATCCCCCCCCCCCCCCCCCCGATTTCTTTTCAAATGGGATGCTAGATGTCCAAAAGATTACGACAAACGGAAATCTACGTACGAGGGCATCAACAGGCCAAACAAAAACGTTAGACAAGTACAGTTAGAAATGACTCGGCTGTATTGTGTAATGACTTCTGTGTGGGAATCTGATTTCATAGGAAAGGTTCCATATTTCTATGGTCAGTACTAGTGATGAGTTCATTGTCAGTGTTAGGTATTGGCACACACGTAACTGTTGATGTTGAATGTGTTGGCAGTATGAACTCCAGAGGGGAACCCTCAGGTTCAGTCATGTTGTCTATAGCTCAGCCGAGCATGGAAACCACATCAGGACTGTCAGCACGTTGAAAACAGAACCGTGATAGAGAGACCCAGAGAGTCTGGCTCTGTGCGCGAGCAGTTGTCCTTGGTGGGGTGTGAAACAGGAGATGTCGTTGAAAAACTATCGTGTGTGCTCCTTTGTCTTGTACGTCCCGGCAATGGCATTACTCTCACGCCACTCACTCCGCATTCTCTCTGCACCTGGCTTGTTCTGTCGTTGGAACCGCATTTCATAGGGAGCAATGAGACCAGATCGTCATGAGGCAGCCCACCAGAGGAGACACTGCGTTCGTGCTGAATCTGCTGATGTGTTCAGTGATGCCTTTACAATCCAACAGAAGCTGGACACCACCTACCTGCTTGCCTTCTGACGATGATTATTGCTTAGTCGCGAACCAACGTCAGTGACCGTCTTTCTACCGCTCCCTTCAACCCCATTGTTCTGGAGGATGCCAGCCATCCGTTAAGAATAGTCAGGGGTTTGCCGACACTGAAGACTGGACACGAACTCACCACAAGCACGGATATGGTGAGGGAATCGGAAATAGTCACCATGAGAAAAGGGCCTGAAGGGGCACATAGTATGACGGTCAATGAGGGTATGGATGCCATAGAATTCTACTCTTCTGTGAGTGTAGATGACAGGACCGGAAGCTCCACTTCTTTTTAAGATATAAGCCAGCGTCAACCAGGCCAAAGAAATGCGAGCTCATAGAATGTTTTCCCAAACTACGAATTTATTCAACATAATTGTTCGGTCAATCGGTCAGTGGGAAATCACATATCGTAGGAGATCCAACCGAAGGCTGTTCTACATAATACTTAGCTGTAGTCATTAACAGTAGAGCTGATCACTCTTACTGTTGATACTTTGGATTGCCCTCGTGTCTCCAATTGATCTATAAGTAGAAACTGAAAGATTTCCTGTTATATTTACTGATCTTTCAATGGTTATTTCATTTTTTTATGCAACTAATTTCCTGACAGCGTTTTCTTCTCATTTTTCTTTTCTATCCTTCACTAGCTTCTTTGGGGTGCTATTGGATTCTGTCTTTGTGTTGAGAATACCGCAGAATCATCGGTGGCCTGTCTCATTATTATGTCAAAAGGACCAACGCGGTCAACCGGGTTCCATTGATGCATCCCGAACAGCGACGAAAGGCACCTCTGGGCCGGCAGTACAAAGGGTTCTGTTTTTAACACAGACTGGGATAGTATCCATATGCTGCCAATGAAGGATCTTAAGTTCCAGCGCCGGCTTTTTCATTTCCGTTTTCTTGAACCCCCCCCCCCTCTCCCCCCGGCGGTTGTTTTTCTTTCTTTCTTTCTTTTTTTGCTTCAAACGAATTACATGTTTTTTAATTACTGCCAGCTAAATACATTTTGGTGTCCTCATTACAACGACAGAGTCCTGTCATGACAAAACACATATCATGTGCGGTACATGTAGAGCAATTAAGAACATCCATAGAACAAACATAACTCGATAGCTTAAGGATTGGTGTTTGTGACGGGTCTCCGACGCTCCCCCTCGTTATTAAAATATGATTTTCATATTCGGGGATGCAGGGGTTATAGACAGAAGTATTTACGCTTTCACAACCAAAATGCGCTCTCGCATAGGCACACGCACTCTGTCACTCACATCGGGCCCGCACAAAGGTGACGGGAAACCAATACATTTCACAGAAAATAATCAACTTTTATTTAACTTGACTCCGAGCCCCCACCCGTCACGACACAACACACTTATCTGTATCATACAACAATGTAAACATCTACAGACAATCTGATAAATCGCATCCCCTGTTCTTCAGTTATTCTTACTTAGCCAGGAAAGACAATATTCCACTAGCCTGTTTGCACACTTATAAACTTAAGAGCAAATAAAACGTCCATAACTTGCCAGCATTCCTTGGTTGACCAGTTTCTCTCATCGCACTGTGCGACCACGAACTGAAGCTGCCACACTGTTGTGTCCTCCCGATTGGCCAAATCCCAGCTGGGGAACACTGGCAACGTAGCTTGAGTCGCACCCTCACACCGAGTCTCCCGGACTCCACCGCACTTCGCCCTCTCCACAGAAAGGGCTCCTGTCGGCCTCTCCCACAGGTCTTCTCTGGCTGCAAACACCCCACCGTTGTCTGGCAGCTCCCTGTCTAGGCTCCAACAGGCTAACACGTCTTGCTGTCGACCGTCCCTACACGGGAGACAATTCTTCTCGTCGTCGGCTCCGAGGCTACAGCAACCTCCACTGTCTTACGTCCCCACCCAGGAGACAACGAGGCGACAGCAACCTCCACTGTCTTACGTCCCCACCCAGGAGACGAGGCGACAGCAACCTCCACTGTCTTACGTCCCCACCCAGGAGACAACGAGGCGACAGCAAGCCTCTGCTTCACGCTGTATTTTCTTGAGCCCTCAGCAAGACGGGCGAGTTCGCTTTCCCTTAAGTGAGTCACTCACTTCCTGGTTTTCCAAGCTCCTTATATTCGTTCTCAAAGAAAGAGAGAACCCGAATTTAGCTGGTTCAACCAATGGAATCACTGGTACACACCCATCACACGATTTGTACCAATAGATCCCCAAGTTATTTTTATTCCGCCAATGGAATCATTAGTCACCTACACATACGCACAACAGCTGCTAGCGCCAACAAAGACTTGGGTACCAAGTGCTTAATGCCTGACCTCCTATTCAACTCATGTTCGATTCCCCGAGCTACCCATTGTACTAACAGCCTGGACTTCTCTACCAGCCAGGACTGATGCTTCAAGTAGTTACTACCTCTATAGACACCAAGGTGCAAACCACTCAATAGGCCGAAGCCTTCCATTCATTCCTCAGAACAAAGGACGACTGACTGGTCGCTGTACTCTGCCTACAGGCTGACGGTCACCTACCCGTGATGGTCACCTGACATGATCGCCTTCCTTTCAGCCCCACTGAAGAACCCAGTGAATAGCCAGTGCTCAAAGTGGACACTCTTCTCTACCCAGGACCGGCAGGTCGGCAACTATTTGTCACTACCCCCCTAGACATGCAAACCACTCCCCAGTAACTCTCCCTCCTTCAGTATACGACTCGGGATATTCCCCTCTGGTGATGCCTGAGTTCGCACACTTGAAGAACCCAAGGAACTTGCTCTCAACAACAGCGAAACTACCCTTAATTTGCCTAAATGCTCGAGAACATTCGGCCGACTCATGACACCCCCGTACCTAAGAATGTTGTTCCAATCAACATTTCCTCCAGGACGAATGTTCTCAAATTGGATAAAACAAACTCAGTTGCATGGGTCAATATAACAGTACTATCCCTATGCTTCAAGACATCACTTCCATCAACATCTCTAGCATGGATAATGTACCCAATTAAAAACAATAAATCAATCAAATAGTCCATTGAATCACTCTTCGGTCAGTCATAACCGACTGTGCACAACATTTAACTCTAAACTGGCTCACATATAATCCAGAACTCCCTCTATAGCGTTAGCTATCAGCATGTCCATACATATTAATTAATCATTCCATCCACTTCTAATAATAGCACAGCCATGATTAACCCAAGATTCAAATTCAGATGTGTGGCCCAGCCTACTTAACATCAAAATCAAATTCAGGCGTGTGGCCAGCATCTACTAACACAAGGTTCAATTCCAGGCGTGTTGCCCCACACACGCTCTCACACACAATATGCAAATCAAACACTTATCCTGATGTCACGAAATAAGACATTTTCAGACTTTACTGATCAGTGAACAAACAACATTAGCAAATTGATATCAACTAGAAAAATAAAAAAAATCATAACACGTGAGCATGTACTCAGCCCTGCCCCACAATAGGCAATGAACAAAGCACTATTGACAGATAAACATCAATCAAAAAAGAAAAATAATACATGAACATAGACTCAACCCCGCCCTATACTGGGCAATCAAAATCAATAACACAACTGGCCAGCTACATTATTTACACGGTAGCTGCCCGTAACAGATGACTGCTCATCACCACCACCACAACAACAGCAGCCCGTAGGCATTGCTCCTACCATTGTTCCACTTCTGTTGCTCACACTACGACGGCAACACCCCGAAGGCATTACTCCAACCCTCGACCTACTTCTACCCCTCTCAATCTTGACTGCCGTTTGTGGCTCGCCAATAGTGCCTGGGGCAGATGGTTTGCGCATTCCAGGCTTGACAAGAGAGTCAGCACACCTTTCACACATTTTAGTCCTTAAAGGAGCGCGTGAAAATCTGCGCGATCCACTTCTAGCCTGTTCGGCAACATCTCCTTGGCATTCAGTCCCCTTGGCTTTCATTGCCTCAGGGTCTGGTGTTCGAAAATCACGTGAACTGGGCTGTCGCGCCCATTCACTGCGACGACGATCATCTCCCCTTTGCAATATGCTAAGATATGATCCCTCACTCATCTTATCCGAACCAATTTTCCTTCCCTCTGTGGAACTTCCTTGGTTCGAATCCCGCTGAGTGCCTATTCCCACTGCTTTCTGGGCCTTATTTCCTTCTCCTTTTTTCAACACTGGCTTGTCTGCTCCTATGAGCTGACTATCTTTGGCATTTTCTAACGATAGCTGGTCACCTCGGCCTTCTTGCCATGCGTTATTACAGCCTCCCTGGTTCCAGCCCAGCTGCTGGTTCTAGTTACTCTGTGGTCCCTCTTGGCCACGACCCTGAGGTCCGCCACCGTGGCTCCTACATTTCTGATTGCCACGGCAACGCCAACAACTACTTGAACTACCACTACGGCCACCATGGCCTACAGCACTGCCACTACGGCCACCTCCATGGCCCATGGCACCGCCACGATGGCCACCTCCATGGCCCACGGCACCGCCACTGCGGCCACCTCCATGGCCTACGGCACCGCCACTGCGGCCGCCTCCATGGCCTACGGCACCGCCACTGCGGCCGCCTCCATGGCCTACGGCACCGCTACTGCGGCCGCCTCCATGGCCTACGGCACCGCTACTGCGGCCACCTCCATGGCCCACGGCACCGCCACTGCGGCCGCCTCCATGGCCTACGGCACCGCCACTGCGGCCGCCTCCATGGCCTACGGCACCGCCACTGCGACCTATTTCATGGTCCACTGCACCACCACCACGGCCACCTTCATGGCCTACGCTAGCTCTACTGCTAGCGGCGCCTGTGCACTCCACCTGCTTTCTGTTTACTTTCCAGTAGGAGTTCCTACCCTGCACTGCCCTTGCTTTCCCTACTTGATTGGCAGCCTGGTTAGGCTTCGGGAGGATGTACCTACCCCCTAACAAAGCTGGATAGGGAAGATTATTTTGCACTGCCGCAGTGAGAGTATTCCTAACAAACTCTGACTCTACTTTGACATGGGCTAAAGGTAGCTGACTAACTCTTCCATCTGCATATAGCACGCAGGTGGTTTTCCCTGTGTAGTCTGTGTCTCTCACTAAATCGGGTTCTACCATTGCCGCCAGAGTCAATCCTGTATCTAACAAGCAGGTCATCGGCTTCCCGTTTACTACTGCCCTAGTAGTTGGTGGTGGCACTCTGCCTTCCTGCTGAATTGTATCAACGGCAACAACTGAATGTATTCGCAGTCCGCTACAGTCCTTGGCGATATGACCCTCTCGCCCACACTTAAAACATGTGCGTTTTACTCTAACA
Source organism: Conus canariensis (assembly GCA_033310375.1). Taxonomy (NCBI): domain Eukaryota; kingdom Metazoa; phylum Mollusca; class Gastropoda; order Neogastropoda; family Conidae; genus Conus; species Conus canariensis. Next base: position 55,398,524 of record CM065716.1, on the reverse strand, counting down.
CTCTCTTGAGTCCCACTGTTGCCTCGTGACTTAGAGTTCGCCTCTACTTGCGATTTCGCCTCCTTACTGTAGTGAGTCAGCGACTCACTCTCTGACTGTGTGGTCTGCGCATTACGGAACAAGCAGTTTGTTCCCTTCAAAACATAGCGCTGATCATGGGCAGCTTCATACCTGTCTGCAACTTTCACTAACTCTTCTAAGCTTTTTATTTCTCTTTCTGCCAAGAACACAGTGAGATCTCTCCGATAAGTGGACAGGATTTGCTCTCTAACGATCTCTTCCCTCAACTGTTCAAAAGTCTGTTCAATACTCCCTATTCTCATCCATTTATCAAAGAAAGACCTGACCCGATAAAGGAACTGTACATGTGCCTCGCCTGGCCTACGCACAGCCTCTCTGAACTTTTTCCTGTATCTATCAGCTGTTACCTGGTACCTTTGAAACAAAACTTCACGCACCGATACATAATCTGTCTGTTTTTCCAGTGGTAGGCAGAAAAACGTTTCTCTAGCCTTAGGTGTCAACAGTGCGGACAGATGTGTGGCCCACCGTTCTTCGGTAAGCCCTGATCTTTGGCAATCCTTTCAAACTGTGAGATGAAATCCTCTAGGTGGTCCGGATTATCATCAAACTTTGGCATATTAGTTAAGGGATTGTAATATGATAGAAAGTTTCTGGCTTTTGCCTGTGCCTCCAGTTCCTTCTCCAATTTCAATTTTTCTAACTCAAACTGCCGACCTCATCTCTTCTCTTTCCCTCGTTCCTGTTCTCTTTCCTCTCTCTTCTCTTTCCCGTTCTCTTTCTCTCTCCTCTCTTTCCCGTTCTCTTTCTCTCTCCTCTCTTTCCCGTTCTCTTTCTCTCTCCTCTCTTTCCCGTTCTCTTTCTCTTTCTCGCCTTTTCTGTTCTCTCTCCTCTTTTTCCCGTTCTCATTCTCTCTCTCTTTTTCCTGTTCTCTTTCTCTCTCCTCTTTTTCCCGTTCTCTTTGTATTTTCTGAGCCTCGATTACACGGGGCCAGTTCTCATCTACAAATGCCTTCAGTTCTGAACCCTTTAGTCCTAAAGCTTTTCCCTCTTCTATGAGGTCCATCTTTTTCAGCGGACCCATTGTCTCAGCACCCTCTTCAGTCGACATTTTGAAGCTATCTACCCTCGATCAGCTAGCTAATACAACCACAGTAACAAGCGAGATATCCACACGATCACTTGTAAATAAAGCGATCAATTAGTTGTGCTACACACAATCAACCTCAATAGCAACCAAATCAAGCAAGTTCAAACAACTGGCACAGTCATGAAAAAAGATCAAAACAATCAACACATGACTAACGTCTTTCCCGGTAAGAAAGAAAAAAAAATCTAGGTTTCCACAATTACGACAAATTTCAAATCCTTTAGCAATTGAACAAAACCCAGAAATCAAAATCACTTATGACTCATTTATGTTCATCCCGGACGAGCCCCCAATTTGTGACGGTCTCCGACGCTCCCCCTCGTTATTAAAATATGATTTTCATATTCGGGATGCAGGGGTTATAAGACAGAAGTATTTACGCTTTCACAACCAAAATGCGCTCTCGCATAGGCACACGCACTCTGTCACTCACATCGGGCCCGCACAAAGGTGACGGGAAACCAATACATTTCACAGAAAATAATCAACTTTTATTTAACTTGACTCCGAGCCCCCACCCGTCACGACACAACACACTTATCTGTATCATACAACAATGTAAACATCTACAGACAATCTGATAAATCGCATCCCCTGTTCTTCAGTTATTCTTACTTAGCCAGGAAAGACAATATTCCACTAGCCTGTTTGCACACTTATAAACTTAAGAGCAAATAAAACGTCCATAACTTGCCAGCATTCCTTGGTTGACCAGTTCTCTCATCGCACTGTGCGACCACGAACTGAAGCTGCCACACTGTTGTGTCCTCCCGATTGGCCAAATCCCAGCTGGGGAACACTGGCAACGTAGCTTGAGTCGCACCCTCACACCGAGTCTCCCGGACTCCACCGCACTTCGCCCTCTCCACAGAAAGGGCTCCTGTCGGCCTCTCCCACAGGTCTTCTCTGGCTGCAAACACCCCACCGTTGTCTGGCAGCTCCCTGTCTAGGCTCCAACAGGCTAACACGTCTTGCTGTCGACCGTCCCTACACGGAGACAATTCTTCTCGTCGTCGGCTCCGAGGCTACAGCAACCTCCACTGTCTACGTCCCCACCAGGAGACAACGAGGCGACAGCAACTCCACTGTCTTACGTCCCCACCCAGGAGACGAGGCGACAGCAACCTCCACTGTCTTACGTCCCCACCCAGGAGACAACGAGGCGACAGCAAGCCTCTGCTTCACGCTGTATTTTCTTGAGCCCTCAGCAAGACGGGCGAGTTCGCTTTCCCTTAAGTGAGTCACTCACTTCCTGGTTTTCCAAGCTCCTTATATTCGTTCTCAAAGAAAGAGAGAACCCGAATTTAGCTGGTTCAACCAATGGAATCACTGGTACACACCCATCACACGATTTGTACCAATAGATCCCCAAGTTATTTTTATTCCGCCAATGGAATCATAGTCACCTACACATACGCACAACAGCTGCTAGCGCCAACAAAGACTTGGGTACCAAGTGCTTAATGCTGACCTCCTATTCAACTCATGTTCGATTCCCCGAGCTACCCATTGTACTAACAGCCTGGACTTCTCTACCAGCCAGGACTGATGCTTCAAGTAGTTACTACCTCTATAGACACCAAGGTGCAAACCACTCAATAGGCCGAAGCCTTCCATTCATTCCTCAGAACAAAGGACGACTGACTGGTCGCTGTACTCTGCCTGCAGGCTGACGGTCACCTACCCGTGATGGTCACCTGACATGATCGCCTTCCTTTCAGCCCCACTGAAGAACCCAGTGAATAGCCAGTGCTCAAAGTGGACACTCTTCTCTACCCAGGACCGGCAGGTCGGCAACTACTTGTCACTACCCCCCTAGACATGCAAACCACTCCCCAGTAACTCTCCCTCCTTCAGTATACGACTCGGGATATTCCCCTCTGGTGATGCCTGAGTTCGCACACTTGAAGAACCCAAGGAACTTGCTCTCAACAACAGCGAAACTACCCTTAATTTGCCTAAATGCTCGAGAACATTCGGCCGACTCATGACAGTGTTCTTACTGCAGCCAAGACGAGGTCCTGCCGAGTCGGCCATTCGTCATAAGTTTCTCGAACCCACCCGTATCACTACACGAAACTCAGTCAAAATATACATCAGTGTCCACTCAAATGCATTGGAAAGTTCACGTGAACAAACATAGCCTGCAGACTGGACAATTAATGTCCAGTCTAAACCGTGTGTGCAATCTGGCTAAGCCTTAGTATTCATTGGATTTCAACAGAAATGTTGGCATGTTATAGATCTTTTTTTTTATTAACGAAAAAAGGGGTACAAGTCTCTGTCTCTCTCTCTGTCTCTCTCTCTCTGTCTGTCTCTCTCTCTCTCCTTTTTTTTAAAAGAAAGGTTAATGGGGCACGAAAATGATGGTGGACGCCAGTAATGGAGACGGAAAAAAGACAACAAAACTAAAGAAAAGGCAAAGTGAAAGAGAGTTAAGTAAGGGACACTTACAGCACAGAATGTAGAATACAATGTGTACCTGAACAGCTCCCGTCATAATCCCCGTGAGGTTTTAGGGTGCCTGCTTGGCTCCGTTGGTAAAGCAGAGAGTTCATAGTGAATAGCTGCGAGTTGGAATCACGCTGGCGTACAGCATTAAAATTGACATTTTGGTTGCCCCACATAATGTGATGTCGTTCTGGTGCTGAACTGTAGGACAACATAGGCCTCTTTTCACCATCATCCTGGGATGGTAATCCCTGTCCGCCGTATCACTGTAGGTAGGTGTTGACTTTAAACCTGAATGCAAACTGTGGCTTCCCCGTTAGGGCAGTAGGTAGCGTCAAGTGTGTATTCAGTGAGAGCGGGCACGCTGAACAAAGTGACTCGGCAGCAGTGAAGGCCCTTCTCTACCGGGAGAGGTGATGGGACCTGATAGATTTAACTTGCTGCGGACATCTAGGATTGGGATTGCGGCAGTACGAGCCTGGAAATATGCTGATGACATGAAATTAAAACAGGTGCTTCTCCAGAATTCCCTGTCATATTGAAAGAGATAAATCATGATTTTTGTGGTATAAAAAGCAGCTTAGATAAAAAGAATCCCTAAAACTCAAAAAAAAAAACAAACAAAAAAAAAACAAAAAAAAGGAGAGGGGAGGGGAGGGATAGAGGGTGTATGTGTGGTGGAACTTTAACCTTCAGGCCGACCGTTTCTGTCCTACTCAAATGAACAAGTCATTGTCCAAGGGTCAGGTTCAGTCTCTTTCAGGTCTGACGACTGTCTAGGTGTTGATCTTGATGAAACTCTGGGCACGACCAGATATCCCCTCTCTGTCGCACTGAAGTATTCATATGAAGAAGATCACTGACATCACGTTCTATCTTTAAAATAAAAAGGAGTACAGCACAGCTAGTTTTATCCATGGCTCTGTATAGGTTAGATTATCGTAATCGTGTTTTTCTAGTCTTCGTTTTCCATCTCTTACTCAAATGAAATGAAAAGTCCAAAACTGCGCCGGTCGATTTCGCTCGTTGAAACACATGACACCTCTCTAACAATTACACTGACTTGCCACCGAAGCGTATCTTGAACACAAAAGGGGTACGCTAGCATTCTAAGACTTCATCAATACATATTCATGTTTCTTTCTGTCTGAACCGCTTGCATCTTGTGTATCCCCATGTGTCTTCGTTGAGGATGAAGAAACTCCTCAAATTTACACACAACAGTCTACAATTTGCTGAGCAACGATCTTTCCACTTCTAGTCTGCTAAAACATGGAACAAATGAATCATGTCCGGGGAAGTTAATCCATTTCACTTCCAAACGGAACCTTGAAACGGGGGCCGGAATAGCTCAGTTAGTAGAGCGCCGGACTCGTGATCCTGGGGTTGCGGGTTCGAATTTCGGCACAGGGGGATTTTTCCCACGGAGTTAACATTGGTTCTGACTCCATTCCCCTTCCTTCGAATGAGACTATAAACCGAGGTTCCGTGTGTAAACGCACGCACAACATCGTGCACACACGTAAAATCCCATCACCAACTTTCGGAAGAGAAGGCCAGTTTGGCCGTTGGTATGGATGACACATTACATATAGCATGCACCTTCCCCGAAGATGGAGTATGGCTGCCTTAACGGAGGGATAAAAAAACAGTCATACACACAAAACTCCACTGCCTGGCTATACTGGCAGTGTCCGCAGGAGTATCAGCCTGCGTACGCAGAAAGAAAGGAAAGAAAGAAAGGAACCTTGAAACATGTTTCAGAAATCGCACATCACAGTTTCTGCTTAATAACCTTTTTTGCCCCGCCTTTTGCCCCTTGGACTGAATGCGTGTCCCTGTGGAAGTAGAAGAGATTCGTTGGGTGCTGGGCAGAGAGAGAGAGAGAGAGAGAGAGAGAGAGAGAGAGAGAGAGAGAGAGAGGAGAGAGGGAGGGAGGGAGGGAGGGAGGGAGAGAGAGGAGGGGATGGTGGTGGTGGTAAAGGACATGGGAGGCGGTTTTGGCGGGCAAGGAGGGGACGAATGTGAAGAGAGTGTAGGTGGACGTAAATGTCAGGAGGAGGTGGAGGGGATGCGGATGGGGATTGGGAGGGGAAGGAGAGGGGAGGTGGGCAAGGCATGCCCTGGATGTATTAGCTGGCAGCAGTAGCAGTAGGATGATAGTATACGTGCAAAGGATTTTTTTGTTTTTTAGAAAAACGAGTTTCATTCAAATGTATGCTTTATTTCTATTTCATTTATGCATTTTGTCTTCTTTAGTCATTGAAGACATAAATCCATTCATTAAATGATATATAAATCATACAAGTGTATGAATTTATGCGTTTATATGTATAGACGTTGTTGTATGTATGAATATATATATATATATATATATATATTATGAATCGGGATGAGATTTGAAGAAATCTGGCAGCGGGGAATTACAAAGGTGAACTGTCTAGCCCTTGAGACAGACAGACAAAGAGAGAGAGAGAGAGAGAGAGAGAGAGAGAGAGAGAGAGAGAGAGGGAGAGAGAGAGAGAGAGAGAGAGAGAGAGAGAGAGAAGAGAGGAGTGGGTGGGAGGCAGTAGGAGGAGACGGTTGCATTGAAGTTCAGCTGCTGTAATCAAACTCAGACTGTTGCCTGCTCCATGCGGATAATCACACGCTTTTCCTCACTCCCCGCCATCCACATGCTGCACCCAACTGGCAGAACGATGTAAACAGAATACCTATCAGCTATTTGATAATTGATGTATTCGACTGAAGTTCAACTGCCGGATGACGATATGCCGTATCGGGCTTTCCGCGTTGCTCTGCAGGTCACGTTCACTTGTGTTCCATTATCAGGACTTCGTGATGAAATATGAGTGACTTCAATGCACACCTGTTGCATTGTGGAGAGAGACACGTTGATAGTGCATATTACGAGCCTAATTCATTGTGTCTGCTGAACAATGGAAAACTAATACATTGGACCTTTTCACCTCGTGTGTCAAGCCTTTCCACCCCTCGTCTTCCTTACACGGCTGTCTTCGCGGCTGAATGAAGACAAGTCCTCCGCACAATGATGATGTTTGCTGAGGGGGTTTTACCCGGTCATTTACAACAACTTATTAACTGTGCACGTGTACAGAGAGCCTAACCAATTTGTTTCCACTGACGTGTTGAGCTCTGGCCTGCCCGCCCCCTTTGTGGCGGGGAAAAAAGCTTTCGGAGGGCCAGCGTTCCCGGGCTGTCTTAGAGCCCCGAAAGACGATCCCCGTCTCAGCAACAGGAGGTAGCGGCTGACAGACTGGGAGAGGGGGCTGGGGGAAGTCAGAGAAGACCGCTTCCCCGGCCCCCTGACACTAATACCGTGGAGCAGGCGAATCCCTGCTGTCTTCGTCTGCAAAATCGTCGTCTACTTAGAAGGGAGAAGATGGCGGGCACAATGTCGACCATCTCGGCCCCGCTGATGGATGCTTTGTTCCCAGTCTTGTCGCGGACTGGAGAGCTATGCAAATGTCTTTTATCCCCTGCTGAAGGGGTCAGACCGTGGGGAAAGAAGGTGGCGGTGAGTGGTAATCACTTTTGCCTTTCAGCTGTCTTTGGACAGTCGGGCGCGGCCATCCATCAGCCAGCTCCCGTCGTTCGGGCCAGAAACTGAATCTGATAGGTGTGGGGGGTTGTGCAATTGTGTTCCGCCTGCCTACAGCCACACAATAGCCCCGGCACTCTAAAAGGATCATTGCTGGGGTTACCATGCCAGCGACCGCGTTATTTGGTTTTTGAGTACATCGTGTCTGTGGCGATCAAGCCCCCGTGCTAATCTGTTGGTGTAATCGATCCCGGTTCTTCCCACACATCATGAGCAACTTCTGTTATCAAGGCCCTGTTACCGATCAAATACGGCATTTTATGTTAAGGTAATTCTTTACTCTCATCATTCGTTTTACAAGCATTTAGCTCTAACGTTTGCCTGCTAAGTATGCACAGTACCTAACGTTTACCTGCTAAGTATGCACGGTGTTGTGTTGTTCTCCACGGAAGAAGGCGGGGAAACACGAGACTAGTAAATAAGCAAGCGAACGCACCTGATCATTTGGATTGTGATAAAGAAGAGAGGAAATGGGTCGGGTGAAGGATAAAGGCCTGTTTCGGTTAGGAGCAAGACTTCGCAAAAGAAAAGCGTTCTAAGAGACCTGGGAGTGGCAGTTCAGGAGAAGCAGAGTGTCTGACTGGCTCATTGGTAGGTCGCCAGCTTCGCTGCCAGACCCTTCCCCGAAGTTGGAGTATGGCTGCCTTAATGGCGGGATAAAAAACGGTCATACACACAAAACTCCACTCCCTTTGTTGGGCATATAGGTTTGATACTTGCCTGTCTATACAGGGAGTGTCCGCAGGAGTATCAGCCTGCGTACGCAGAAGAAGAAGAAGAAGAAGAAGAGGAAGCTGCCAGACCTTGCCATGTGGAACCCGGCTGACATCCAGTAAACACCTGGACAGTTTCTCTGTGCATCTTAACACTTTGTCGTTCTGGTGGTGTGCGTGTTTGTTAAATAGGTTCCCTATCCGCACTCTCTGGTTATCCCCATCTGTCATATTACCTGCGGTGGGTCTGGTTGTCGGATCTGAACGGAACTAACCGGAAAGAAAAGTACACGGAACTAAGAGCCAGTAAGTCAGGAGAGTTGTGAGAAGCGGTATTCATGAGAAAGACCTCAGAGTGAACAGGCAGTAAATCATAACAGACCACAAGACGATTTCAGCCATGAATAATAATGTTTTAAACGATCAGCTATGTTGAGTTTTGATCTTTCTCTAAGCTGCGAGAGAAACAACGGTTGGAAAAAAATTGATGTGGTTTGATCTTTCAGTATCAGAAAATCCAGACCTTCGTCACCAAATGCCAGAAATAGTGGACATGATATGGGATACAACAAACCAGCAACTATGGGAGAAGACAGGTTACACCTTGTGGAAACAACGTTTCAACGTTATGAGACAAGCCATAGACTGAAACGCTCACTGTGACGAGCCTTCTTCACGGAGAACACTTTGACAATGGGACTCGTCCGGCAGACTATAAATGTAAAAATGGGAAGGGGCGGGGGGGGGGGGGGGGGGGGGGGGGGGGGGGGGGGGGGGGGGGGGGGGGGGAGGGGGGCATGAGTAAGTGGTGAAGACGCTACTGTCCTTTGTTTTACTAACTCTTTTGTCCTGTCCATCTGTTAGTGTTGAACCACATGCTCTTTCATCGCCTCCTGTGCTATCTTAATAGCATTCTTTTTGCCTGTGTCCCAACACTCTCCTACAGAAAAAATTTTGAGAGGACACTATGATTATTGGTATAGTACATGATGAGAGGAAGGTGAACGTGGGGATCTGTTTGATAAAGAATCTTATTACTAGCAGAATACACAGTGGTTAAAGCGCGAGTCATTAAGTGGAAAATGAGCATGTCCAGAAGTCATGGGTTCGAATCCCAGCCATGGCTCGTCCCAAGATGGGAAAAAAAGGGGCAGCAGAGGGACATCCGGAGTCATGAACCGGGTGTGGCCCAACCCCCCTAGAGTGTCAGGAGATAAGGGCCGAAACACTTGCTTGAAGGGGGCTTCTCTTCTGAGGACTCTCTGCTGCCACGCTCTCCACGAGTTTTCTTTCTACTGATGCATGGGTAAACCATTGACTTCCGGGAATAGGCCGGAGGACGTCCGGGAAAGACCGGAGGACACTGGGAAAGACCAGAACCAAGGGCTCTGTGGGCTGGCTCCCCACTTTGCCTTAAAAACATGCGGCTACTAAGAATAAAAGGAAAAGATGCTCCCAGGATTCACCGAAAGGGGGAGAGAATGATGAATCCATCGGTGCTCAACCAATCATGACTGCAAATCCCAAACGGACTATGAACATGGACCAAATGGAATATCCATGTGTCTGTGGAAAGCGTTTCGCTACCACCCGTGGCATGAAGATCCACAGAACAAAGATGGGATGTGTGAAGACTCATCTGAATGAGCAGCAGCGCACTGCATCAGCAGATAAGACGTCGGAAGACCAAGGCCAGGATTTAAACCACAGTGCCAAGGACATCCACGCTGTTGGTTCGGATGAGGAATTTGCACAGGCCCTCGATGCCAGGCGCCTGAAACTCAACCTGCCACGAGCAAACGAAACTGAAGATTGGGAGAAACTGGATGCAAAAATCGTCCAAAGACTCGATGCACTGATAGGGAAAAGCACCCTGGAACACAAACTAGCCACATATGGGGACATTGTGTATGCCACATGTAGAGACGCCTATGGAGCAAAACTACCCAAAGAGAAAACACCTCCAAAGAAATCCAGACGCCAAGAAAAGATGGACAAGATCAGATCCAAAAGAAAAACCTCAAGATGCAAATGAAGACCGCACTGCCAGCTGAAAAACAAGGCTTGGAAAAACTGTGGAAAGACCTGAAAGAAAAACACAGCGCCCTCAGCAAAGCGGAATCTGCGAGGAAGAGGAAGAGCAAAAAGAAGAAGACACAAGAGCGCTTCTTCAGAGACCCCTTCCAGTTTGCCAGAACACTGTTTGAGCAGCCAAAATCTGGGACCCTAAGTGTGGACAAAGGAGTTCTTGAGCAGCATCTGAGGAAAACATACTCTGACCCACAGAGCAAAGCACCACTCGACATTCAAGGTCTGGTGTGGCCAACCAACCCTGAGGAACAGTTTCAATGGCAAGCCTCCAACGTTGGCGGAAATCAAGAAGGTGTCGACAAAGCCAGAGCCAAATCATCACCAGGCCAAACGGAATACCTTACCAGCTTTACAAGAAATGTCCCAAGGTGCTGGAGTGGCTCCACAGGCTGCTGCGATCGGCTTGGAGAAACCAGAAGATCAGCGGCCAGTGGATGACGGCAGATGGTGTGTACATCCCCAAAGAGCAAAACTCAAGTGACATCAGCCAGTTCAGGCCAATATCACTACTGAACGTCGAAGGGAAAATCTTCTTCTCTGTCATGGCAGCAAGGTTGACCAAGTACCTGATGGAAAACAAGTACTTGGATGTGTCAGTCCAGAAAGGTGGCATCCCAGGCGTGGCTGGCTGTGTAGAACACGCCACAATGATCTGGGACGCAATCCAAAAAGCAAAAACAAAAAAGAGAGACCTGGACGTAGTGTGGCTTGATCTGGCAAACGCATATGGATCTGTGCCCCATGAGATGATACAGTTGGCTCTTGAGATGTACCATGTGCCAAAGAACATCCGCGACATGCTCAAGAAGTACTTCAATGGCTTCTCAATGCGGTTCTCTACCAAGGAGTACACAACAGACTGGATCAACTTGGAAGTGGGTATTGCAATGGGCTGTGCAATTTCCCCAATACTGTTCGTGCTGGCAATGGAACTCATCTTGAAAGCAGCAACAAACAACGCGAGACAAACAGACCTTGGCGATGGATACAAGATGCCTCCTCTCAAGGCCTTCATGGATGACACTACAGTGATTTCATCGAGAGAAGACGAGACACGTCATGTGCTGGAGAGGCTGGACGACATAGTTGCCTCATCCAGAATGAAGTTCAAGCCAAAGAAATCACGGAGTCTCTCACTGAGGAAAGGAAAAGTGGCCGGATCTGTGGTCTTCAGTGTTGCCAACCAGGCCATTCCAACAGTCACAGAAGAACCAGTCAAGAGCCTTGGAAGATGGTACGATGATGCGCTGAAAGACACACAAAGAGCAAAAGAAACCAAGCAGATGGCGGAGGAAGGCTTGGAGACCATTGACCAGTGTGGGCTCCCTGGCAAATACAAGGTCTGGTGTCTGCAGTTCATGCTGATACCAAAGCTCCTATGGCCTCTGATGATATACGACATCTGCACCAGCATAGTGGAGGCAATGGAAGCCAAAATCAACAAGTTCACAAGGAAATGGCTTGGTGTCCCACCCTGTCTGACTGACATAGCGCTGTACTGTCGCCAAGCAAAGCTGAAACTACCACTGAAATCCATCCTGGAGGAATACAAAGCAGGGAAGATCAGACTTCAAAGCATGCTGGAGGACTCAGGAGACAAGGTGGTAGAAGCAATCAAGCCCCAGCTGAAGACAGGCAGAAAATGGAAAGTTCAAGAGGCGATGGATTCTGCAAAAGAAAGTCTCAAGATCAGAGAAATAACAGGACACACACAGACCAACAGACAAGGACTGGGGGTGACCAAAACTGAATGGTGGTCAAAGGCCAAAGGAAAAGCCAAAAGAGACATGATGATTCAGGAGATGAGAAAAGAAGAAGACCAAAAAAGACTCCAAAAAGCAGTCCAGCAGAGCCAGCAAGGGCAATGGACAACGTGGGAGAATGCACTCCAAAGAAGTCTCACTTGGAATGACATTTGGCACATGGCCCCTCTCAGGATCAGCTTCATTCTCAGATCTGCATATGACCTTCTGCCCTCAAATGCAAACTTGGTGAAGTGGGGGAAAACAGACGATCCTGCATGCCCCCTCTGCCATGGAAAACAAACAGTGGAGCATGTCCTAAGCTCATGTAAAGTAGCCCTGGCTCAAGGAAGGTACACATGGAGGCACAACCAAGTGCTCAAAGAGATTGTACAAGTAGTCTGGGCTAGTACCAACACCACAAAAGGGAAAATCAGGACTCCAAAAGCACCCGCAACATTCTTCACGGCAGGAGGCAGCAAATCATGGCCAAGAACAACAGTGCCACTCGAAACATGCAGGCAGAATCTGCTGGACGGGGCAGATGACTGGCAGTGCACTGCAGACCTCCCAGAATGGAAGAGTCACCCAGAGATCATCAGCAAGAGTGGCATGAGACCAGACATAGTAGTCCACTCTAAGTCAACCAAGCAGCTGGTCATGATCGAGCTCACGGTGCCATATGAGAACAGAATGGAGGCAGCTCAAATCTACAAGACTGAAAAGTATGCTGATCTGGCAAACAGCCTGAGGAGAGAAGGCTATCAGGTCAAAGTCCTCACTGCAGAAATTGGAGCTAGGGGGTTTGTAGGAACGTCTGCATACAGCCTCATGAAACAGCTCTCAGTTGCAGGGAAGGAAAAAACCAGAGCCCTGAAAGCAATGGCAGAAGCGGCAGAGAGGTGTTCAAGCTGGATCTGGTCAAGGAGGAACAAAAGTGAACTTCATAAGGCTTAATTTCCCTACAAATATCAGGTGTCCCTGTGGCTCAGTGGTTAAAGCGCGAGTCATTAAGTGGAAAATGAGCATGTCCAGAAGGTCATGGGTTCGAATCCCAGCCATGGCTCGTCCCAAGATGGGAAAAAAAGGGGCAGCAGAGGGACATCCGGAGTCATGAACCGGGTGTGGCCCAACCCCCCTAGAGTGTCAGGAGATAAGGGCCGAAACACTTGCTTGAAGGGGGCTTCTCTTCTGAGGACTCTCTGCTGCCACGCTCTCCACGAGTTTCTTTCTACACAAATGCTCAGAATGGTCGTCGTCCATCCCCAGGCCGACAATCGGGGACACTCCAGGTCTGTAAACAAAGATTTAAGAAATCCAGAAAAGATCTGTATGGAGACCCAAACTTTTAGTGTTACTCAGATTTTATATTCACATTCATCTCAGATGGGACGATAAATACCCTATCAAATCCCGCTATGAAGATTTCTAACAAAAACAAGACAATACAGGAATGGAAACGACACAAGAGAGAAAAGGGACAAGTCAATCCTTCCATACACATGGTGAAGATTATTACAATCTAATTGTGACTGATGGTTGGCTCACTTTATCTTTACAGTTGACACCCACCTCAAATGATATGGCAAATGGGGATAACTGTCTTCGGAGAGTGGGGATTGTGAGGGGGAGGAGGGTGGGAGGGGAAACGAGGAAGTGACATTGTTCGGCACCAGTGAGTGTTCACAATGTTAAGACTTGTGCGAAAATGCAAATTTTGTATTGGTTGTTGGTGGGATTGGAACTCACATGGTCAGAGTGCAAAGTCTTGCTCTACCACTGAACTAAAGAGGCACCCAGATTTACGTAAAAGAAGGACGGTAAGTAAATAACTACACATGCAGACAGACAGCAAGTTGGCCTTTTGTTGTTGTTGTTGTTGTTGTTGCTGTTGTTGTTTATATCTTGAAAGTGAACCCGGTGCTCCTTGAACCACAGGGAAACTGTTGTCAAGGCTACGATTAATCGTACTGTGTTCAGTCGTCCCTACCTGAAAGACAGTCGAAGCGTGGTCATAGAAACCGTGCAATGTTATATCAACACAGAGTAACGGTTTACACTATTACCGTCTGGTCACAGATCAATGAGAATGCAGCATGCTCACGTAAATACTGCCGGTAGAGAGAATTCATGCTATGCTTGCTTGACTACACTGTTTTGTACTTTAATTCAGAAATTGAAGAAAAGACAGGCATCCGGCTAAACATTCGCTTGCAATGTTCACGTGAGACCGATAGTTGCTGAACTCCAAGTTGATTCAACGAAAATGTGGCTCTGTCCCTGGAGTAAATTTTCTTGTAGAAGATCCGTGTGAAAGTTGCGCAAATTACACAACTCGTTTTTCTATCCTTCCATATTTCTTTCTTTCTTTCTTTTTCTTTTTCTTTAGAAACATTGAAATGCATTTCCTTACCTTAATGTACACTAAACCCAGTTCATAAATAATCAAGCCCAACGCCGTACTGATTCAGGGTGAAGTATTCTACAATTTCAAATTACTAACACATGCGCGCAATTTCTTTTATTCGGCTTTGTTTCCTCAAACTGTATATGGAGATGCATTTTGTCATATTTCCGCCAACCCATTTAACTGGAGCCGCATATACAACGAATGGAATGCACTTCTACAAACAAACACCACGTATGGAATGCACTTCTACAAACAAACACACCTTCCCCATCTTTCTCCCCACTCACACCCACACCAAAGCCAACCTAAACACACACAAAGAACAGCTACATAAAAAAAACAGAATGGGGAGAAAAAAAAGAGTTTCGGAAGAATTGCCTTGTCTTGCCTTGTCTTCTTTCGGAAATGCTCAGCGGAAGAGCACGTGTGTGCGCGCACGCGAGAGAGAGAGAGAGAGAGAGAGAGAGAGAGAGAGAGAGAGAGAGAGAGAGAGAGAGAGAGAGAGATAGAGAGTTCACACACACACACACACACACACACACACACACACACACACACACACACACACACACACACACACACACTCACACAGAGGCACACACATGCGTATGCATACATACACCTTACACATTCCCGTATTTCTCTTTTCCAACGCCCTCCCTACCCCTTCCACGCCAGCATTCTTTTTGTCCTCTCTGTCATCACCTTCCCTGATCAGCCTGGCTTCTTATTAACCCCAACACCCCATCCTACACACAGTCTAAACTGAGCTGTTGTCCCTTTACTTCCCGTTTTGCTGTTTACCTCGTTCCTCTCGCGATCCGCTTTGTTCCACCAATGCCCAGCGGAAAGACATGTGACCTGAAACGTCGACAAACTTCGGAACATCGTCTTATTCTCAGTTCACACTTACCCGGTGCAAAGTACCGAACGCAACCTTTCTCTTTTATGATTTAGGTCTGCAGTCAACATTTACTACACACACACACACACACACACACACACACACACACACACACACGCACGCACGCACAACACACGCACACACACATTCAGAGAGAGAGAGAGAGAGAGAGAGAGAGAGAGAGACAGACAGACAGACAGACAGACGGGCAGACAGGCAGGCAGACAGACAGACAGACAGACAGACAGACAGACAGAGAGGAGAGTCATCCCTCTAGTTTCTATGTCTGCAGGTCAAAGTATGGTTCCAGAACCGGAGAACCAAGTTCAAGAGGATGAAGGCAGAAGAGGGGGACGACACAGGTGCACCGGCCGAGCAGGAGCAGGAGGAGGACGAGGAAGAAGCAAACCCGTTCCCCCACCCCAGGGACTTGGACCAAGTGTCGGACGGTGACAGCTGTAGTGCAAACAGCCAGCACCACGATGCACGTGCGGTGGTCGGTCAGCCGCGGGGACAGTCGGTGGACACGCAATATGAGCCCCTGTACACGTCATCCTAGTACGCGGCGTTTCCATCTATTCTGATAGTTACTATTTACGCTGAGGCTTCTTGATGTGGAAGGGGGACAGGGGGGAAATGGGTTGACAAGAGTGTGAAATGTAACAGAACTGGGGGGAAAAATGTTATCACACAACGTGAGACGACTACCTGTATGTGTCAACATTTTCAGCTGTAATCTTACTGACGTAGTATTGTCACCAAGAGAGGTCAGGAACGCTGAAAAAGGACACACATATGAACATGTTTGTGAGTCAGTGAGTGTGTGGGGGTGGTATGTGTGTGTGTGTGTGTGTGTGTGTGTGTGTGTGCGTGCTGTGTGCGTGCGTGGCGTGCGTGCGTGCGTGTGTGTGTGTGTGTGTGTGTGTGTGTGTGTGTGTGTGTGTGTGTGTGTGTGTGGTAGCAGTGGCAGCGGCACGTACGTGCATATGTGCATGTCTGTGCTTGTGTTTTATGGGTATGTGCGTGTGTGAGCGCGCGCATTTGTGTGTGTGTGTGTGTGTGTGTGTGTGTGTGTGTGTGTGTGTGTGTGTGTGTGTGTGTGTGTGTGTGTGTGTTTGAGCGCGCGCGCTCACTTACGCATGTGTAAATATGTGTGTGCATGGGCGTGTGTATGCATGCATGTGTGCGTGCGTGTATGAGTATGGGAGTGGGGGGGGGGGGAGGGGGGAGCTTGTGCGTGTGATGGAGTGGTGGTGGTGGTGGGCTTTAAAGTTATACACAATTTGATTTTCTTCCCGCACAAATATACACGTAAAACACACTGCTACACACACACACACCACAGCACACACACACACACACACACACACACACACACACACACACACACACACCGCATTCATATTCACAGATTTAAACACGTATTAACACGTAGACTTAATACCGCACAGCATACAGATTTCTCACAACCTCGCGCGCGACGCCACACAGAGATTCCACAGCGCCGCACAGCCACACACACACACCACACACACACACACACACACACACCACCGCAGCAGCAGAGGTGTCGGGGAGGTCAAGGCGTTGATGTATTCTCAGCCACAGCGTGACAGAACGCCTGAGCGAGCATAGCTACCGTGAATTATCTAATCGCTCATAATTGCAATCACTGCCAATTAAAACACGCAGACTGCAGAGGTGCGGGGGGTTCTCAGCCTCCTGCGCATACATTAGGCGTCATTGTTTAAAATCTGTGGTTAATTACCTGTGAATATTTGCCTCTTGGCATGAGGAATGTCCAGCAGGTGTGCCCGCGGAGTTGTCCTGTTAAAGGAAGAGTCGCAACGATTACTGTGTCGTAGTGTTATACAGTGTTCGATCCAGCGCTGATTCATATAATCCGTGACGGGAAGGCCAATCTGTTGAACGGATACAAATCGATTAAGCTTGTCATTGGGCTGCTGCTGTGGACATGCCCCACCACAGCTTAATCATACTTTTTTGAGTACGAATATATATATGATTATGAGCATGTCTGGAACTGTAGAGGCAAGGGTGTTAGACAAGTAATCTTGGCAGAGGTCTTGGAAAGTACCATTCATCACAGCCGAGAGCTATTAAAACGAATGAACAGAACCCGATAAGTATCAAATATTGTCACGACCGAGTACCTCTTGAGGCTGGACATTAGCGGACAAATATGCGTTTTCAGCACAGTCAAACACGTTGCTAATTCGAGATTGATGACCATCGCTTGGTACTGACTGTTTGAAGTGATGGGTGATTAAATGTGATCAGTTACAGCTGCGTGCAGACAAACGCCCCATTGGCGGGAAATAACGCGTGCAGTCTGGAACACGAGGAGCTGCCATTGTGTTGTCATCAGGTTTGCCGTGTTGAAGGCTCTTGAAGTGACTGGACACTTTATTTTTCTGCATTCTGATCATAGCCTCAAGGTGGTCTTCGAGGACACAGTAGGAAACATTCAGCTCGACTTTTTGTCCGTCACAAGGTAACTCATGCGCGTGAATTTCACAGTTCAAACTTGCGACAGCAATTTTATGGGTAGATATTCAGTTACACATTGTGGTTAAGCCTGAACAACAGGGGTGAGATAAGCAGTTAAGCCGGTTTGTTTGTTTATTTCTTCAGAAAATGAATAAGTGTTTAACCCCCCTCCTCCCCCCCCCCCCACACACACATATAATACAATCATATCAATGAAATCTTGGATGAATGAATGAAAAGGATCATTAGCACACAACACTACATCATACAATATCACGCCACAAAATATCATACCATGTCACAGCACATTACACCTACACCAGACCACACCACATTGCACCACTATCGCACCACACCATACGGTACCATACCATATTGTACCATTCACACTATACAACTTTCGACCATGCAACACTATACAACACCACATCCTTTCACGTCCCATCCCCGTAAGCTTTACCACACCCCACCCCACCACATCATACATCACCCCACCCACTCCACCCCATCCCATCCCACCCCACTCCCACCCCACCCCACCACACTCCCCCCCACCACACTCCACCACACCACACCACACTACTCCACACCATACCATACCATACCATACCATACCATACCATACCATACCATACCATACCATACCATACCATACCATACCATACCATATCAAAGTTCGCGAGAAAGGATTCAGATATAACTATGTATCCCACTATGAGCACAGATGTCAAAGTAAAGTCAACCCGCGCGCTCACTAGTCAGACAGATGTGAAAGCACATTGCAATGGTCTGAAATAATACACAGTCATAAGGATAACGAAATGGGCAGACATCATGGAAAAGGGTGAAAAATGACAAGGCCTGACACAATCCTGTTTGCAACCTATACGCAATACTTCAGGTTAATTTCTTTTGCCTAGAGAGGCGCCAGTGTTTGCGACGTATTTCACATAAATGCTGGACTTGACACGGCTGTCAACGAATAACTGAATACGTGAAATACGGACACAACTGTTGGGCGTCATAAAGAATGGTCAGATACAGTAACGAGCTTCCGTACTTCAGTAATAATGGCCAGACGCAATGAACAGATGTCATTAACAACAGTAAGGCACAACGAACAGATGTCATTAACAACGGGAACACAATGAACAGATGTCATTAACAACAGTAAAACACAACGAACAGATGTCATTAACAACAGTAAGATACAATGAACAGACGTCATTTACAACAGTAAGACACAACGAACAGATGTTATTAACAACAGTCAGACACAACGAACAGATGTTATTAACAACAGTAAGATACAACGAACAGATGTCACCAACAACAGTAAGACACAACGAACAGATGTTATTAACAACAGTAAGACACAATGAACGGATGTCATTAACAACAGTAAGATACAATGAACAGATGTCATTAACAATAGTCAGACACAACGAACAGATGTTATTAACAACAGTAAGACACAATGAACGGATGTCTTAACAACAGTCAGACACAATGAACAGATGTCATTAACAACAGTCAGACACAATGAACAGATGTCATTAACAAGTCATATACACAAATCGGCAGACACAACAGTAATGGCAAGACGGAACAATCCACTGTCCATCATTACACAATGAACGTTGTAAATCAACACACGATGATTATTCATAACGGTATGATCAGGTATTTCAACAATAGTAAACAGACAACGGTCAGACAGTAAGAAATGACCGGGTAGAACAAACAATGGTCAAGCATTAAAACAATACTCAGGCCCTTTAAACAACAATGGTTAGACATCAAAGCAGTGATCAGGTAGATTGTGTTCAGCGATCAGACATTAGCAAAAACGATCAGGCATCAAACAACCACCTTTCATAGTGAAGAACAGTATTGACAAACAATTGTCAGACACACCAGCCACAGTGGTTAGCTTCAATGACTGGCGGGCTGAGAAGCCAAGGATCGATTTCCATCGGAGGTATTTATTTGCGGGTCTTTTTCTTTTTAATACTCCGGTCAGCTCCTACCCACAATGGAGTTTAACATGGATTCAAGTGGGAAGAGTAATACCACACAATCGAGTTTCATCGATTTAATGAGACTGTTGCGCGAATTTCCTGACGAAAACTGCTGGTGTGTGCATCTCTCAGGCACGGCTAACGCCAGCGTATATCATGAGAGGAAAAAGGCATGGGGTAGAGCCCCACCATGTAGTCGTTAACCGAGATGGAAGTCCAAAGCATCATCTCCATCATCCTCATTCTCATTGATCGTTAAAAAAGGACTTGGATTCTATAGACCTTCATGCCCTGCACTCCTGATGACCTCCGTGTTGATCTCCACGTCACGTCCCCGCATGTGATCAATTGGATTCAAAGTCGTCAGTATTGACAAGGTCATGGGAACTATTGTTGGATGGACGTGGTGGCGTCCTCTGGAAAGGGAGACACATCCACCACTTGGCAAGCATTGGCCTTGTGGGCGGCGTCCTGCGTGTGTTAGATCAAATCAGGCACCAACCAGCATCACCAAAGTGACTTGGCAACAATGCGGCATCTCCTCTGGTGGGTTGCCTTATGATGCCCTGATATTGATTACCGTCTGCGTACTGTCGATGCTGGGGCTGCGACAGAGCGAGTCTGGATGTGCCTGTGTATTGGTAAGAGGGAAGCGGCACGGAGGGTGGAGAAAGAAGAGTCTGGATGTGCCTGTGTATTGGTAAGAGGGAAGCGGCACGGAGGGTGGAGAAAGAAGTCTGGATGTGCCTGTGTATTGGTAAGAGGGAAGCGGCACGGAGGGTGGAGAAAGAAGAGTCTGGATGTGCCTGTGTATTGGTAAGAGGGAAGCGGCACGGAGGGTGGAGAAAGAAGAGTCTGGATGTGCCTGTGTATTGGTAAGAGGGAAGCGGCACGGAGGGTGGAGAAAGAAGAGTCTGGATGTGCCTGTGCATTGGTAAGAGGGAAGCGGCACGGAGGGTGGAGAAAGAAGAGTCTGGATGTGCCTGTGTATTGGTAAGAGGGAAGCGGCACGGAGGGTGGAGAAAGAAGAGTCTGGATGTGCCTGTGTATTGGTAAGAGGGAAGCGGCACGGAGGGTGGAGAAAGAAGAGTCTGGATGTGCCTGTGTATTGGTAAGAGGAAGCGGCACGGAGGGTGGAGAAAGAAGAGTCTGGATGTGCCTGTGTATTGGTAAGAGGGAAGCGGCACGGAGGGTGGAGAAAGAAGAGTCTGGATGTGCCTGTGCATTGGTAAGAGGGAAGCGGCACGGAGGGTGGAGAAAGAAGAGTCTGGATGTGCCTGTGTATTGGTAAGAGGGAAGCGGCACGGAGGGTGGAGAAAGAAGAGCAAACGGTATGGGAGCAAAGCTACAGTGGAGTACGGAAGATGCACCCCCTAACCCCCCCCCCCCACCCAAGAAAAAACAACAAAAAAACAAACAAACCCCAAACAAAAAAAACCCCAAAGAGATTGTCACACACACACACACACACACACACACACACACACACAAAACCACACACACACACATAATATATATATATATATATATGTATATATATACATATATATATATATATACATATATATATATATATATATATATATATACATATATATATACATATGTATGTGAATTGACAGTGTTGATGTCAATACAGAAACAAATAAAGCTAGAATACAACAATAACTACAAAAATTGATACATGAAAAGTGAAAAGCGGTAACAGCAGTGAAAACTTGAGTAAGAAGCAAAAAACATGCAAACAGTTTTGATATTTGCAGTCTGTACGTTCGTTTCGTCTTTACATTGAGACACAAAACTCACTGACTGTGAAGCGCACGCACGCACGCACGCACGCACGCACGCACGCACGCACGCACGCACGCACGCACACGCACACACACACACACACACACACACACACACACACACACTCACCAAAAAGCAACAGAAGCAACAGAAGCGACAACATCTTCATCGGAGTTTCTTTGAAGTGGTAGTTCCCATACAACGTACTACGGATGTTAAGTGACCGACACTTTAACAGCGCTGTGCATGAAGCCAGGTATACGACTGTTCCCAAAGCAGTCATCCCTGTAATGACCATCGCTGAGTGTCAAACAAGTACTTTGCTCCACGGATCGTGAGTCTGCATGCATCACGCTTAAACCCGTTCTATCAACAGACTTAAAGCAACAATTTGGCCACCTTCTCTGTTGTCAGCTTTCTCAGACTTTTTGAAAGAAAAATGTGTGATTGCGAGCCTTGCTAAAGTCACGTTGTTTATAGTCCTGCTGATCGCAGAAGTCACATTGTGGTAGCACGTATATCAAAAAAAAAAAAAAAAAGAAAAGAAAAGAAAAGAAAAGATTGATCTCTGTCCATGCGTCCTTGAGCTTCTTCTTCGTTGTTTTGAGGACTTTTAAAATCTAAATCATGTAATTTGCCTCTAAGAATTAATCACTAGTAAATCTCTCTCTCTCTCTCTCTCTCTCTCTCTCTCTCTCTCTCTCTCTCTCTCTCTCTCTGTGTCTGTCTCTCTCATTCACTTTCTGTCTGTCCTTCTCTCTCTGTGAGATGTTTATCTACAATAGTTAAAACAAAGATATTGACAAGTAATCGTTGAAGTTATTTGTTTATCCTAAGTTTATGAATTATTTTTTAAATAAAAAATTCGCTCGCAAATCTCCGTGAATACTTTTTTTTTCAAATAACAAAACTGTTTCCGAATCTCTCTCTCTCTCTCTCTCTCTCTCTCTCTCTCTCTCTCTCTCTCTCTCTCTCTCTCTCTCTCTCTCTCTTCCGCCAAACATCTGCATGTGTACAATATCTACAGCAGTAAATGTATGTTTGTGGCAGCACAGTCGCTTTAAGAGTGGCGTGGTGTGGTGTGACCAATGCCGATCACTGCCAGGCGGCAGTCGTGACCAGCCCCGCTCACAACGAACGCCCAGGCACGACCACACAAGAAGTTGACACTCACAGTAAATGGCAAGAATGTCTTTGTCGTCAACCTACGCGTTCAGCAGTAATTAAAGCAACTCATTAATACAGCTGCCCCTCTTCACTCCGCTCTCTACCCCACTTTCACACGTCTGCAAGAGGTCGGTTTGCCCATGGTCGTTACATATGTAAATGGTTTTGACTGCAGGTGCAGGGTCGATCTTTGTTTTTGTTTTTTGGTGTGTGTTTTTATTTGGCTGTTTGTTTCTAAACATTAGATGCACCTGCTTGGCTTTCTCCCGCGGTCTGGGTTCTTTGTGTGTGTGTGTGTGTGTGTGTGTGTGTGTGTGTGTGGTGTGTGTGTGTGTGTGTGTGGTGCGTGCGTGCGTGCGTGCGTGCGTGCGTGCGTGCGTGCGTGCGTGCGTGCGTGCGTGGTGTGTGTGTGTGTGTGTGTGTGTGTGTGTGTGTGTGTGTTGTGCGCTTGCTTGCTTGCTTTTTCTTCTCCCCCGTCATCCACGTAGAGTAGTCCTTGAAGAGACACTGCTTCAACACCGCTCATCCCACGTCGCCCATACACATCCACAGCCAAACGGTTCTAACGCAGTCACGTCGCCAACGATCCACAGCGAGTCATAGATGTCGGCTATGAGGCCACCCACCGGAGGAGGTTCCACACCGCAACGTATCTATTTTGTTTTGTTATGCCGTCTTCCGTGCCTCCCTGACGGTGTTATTCCCATGCTGCTTGTTCTGGTTTTCCCACACACAGCCACGCCTTTCCGGTCGTAGCCACAGCAGTTCAGCTCACCAAGAGCAGACACTGTAACGTTTTCATGGGGCAACCCACCTGCACCGGAGAAGATACTGCACTGCTGCCTAGTCACATTGGTGGTGTTCTGTGGTGCCTGGACACTAACGACTTAACTGCGTCTGCAATGTCGCAGACCCAGCATGAATAAACGTTCCCCTCAGGAGGGCCCCACCACGTCCATCCAACGACAGTCCCCTGTGAACTTGCCGTGACCGACGACGCGAACTCGCCCCTAGAGTGGACGTGGAGAGAACAATCAAAACTGGGGTCCTCCTCATGAGAACAGGGCATGGAAGGCTACAGAATATGAGACTTTGTTTAAAAAAATGATGACCGTTGTTATTTTCCAAACGAAGTGACTGAGGGCGGAAAATGAAGCAAAATGCAGACAGAAAAGGCGTTCGTTACCGCCAAGGACACAGACAAACAGATTACAGGGCAAAACACATTGTTATATTTTTCATGGCAGTTACACTTTTCGTCAAGATTGCCGTATTGTTGCTTTTTGTCGACATTGCAGCACTGTAACATTTCACATCGTATCCGTGCTCACTCTCGAACAGAAAACGACTTTTTTCATCGACCTGCTATTATTATCGAAGAATACGAATCCGCGATACTAAGTATCATTGCCAAGCTGAATTCGAATGTTTTACACACACACACACACACACACACACACACACACACACACACACTGTTCCGAAATTTTCTCTCAACCTCTCTGACCCAGTTCACCCTTTGACTGGTAGGGCGAGTGCGGTGATAGGTGTAGGAGTGCATCATCCTTGTGATGAAATGGGCAGACAGAAAGGTTTCCGGGTAGTGCCTACAACTGTCTGTCTTGTACTACTTGTCACCGGACAAGATAAGTGGATTCCACTTAATGCAATGGCACTATTAAAGCACTAATAAAGCCATCTGTCACTCTCCTTCCAGTCTGTACACACTGGTTTGCTTGTTGGTTTCGGCGGGCGAAGGGTTAAAATCGCATCATTAATAAAACACTTTCCCCTACAACAATCATCCTTCTCCAAACTTTGGATGGCCTCTCTCCTCTCTCCTTCCTGTTGCTAGCTATTAACCGTTTTCTTTTCCAAGCCCCTCCCCCCCCAACCCCCTCTCCCCCCGCGCCCGCCCCCTCTACCACATACCTCCTTTACCCTCATCCCTCCATCCATGTCTTCCTCTCCTCCACTCTTCCTCGCCCTCGTGCCCCATCAATGTAGACATGGGCACTGACCATGACGTGCTCGTGACCAAGTCCGGCATTACAGCCTTGCCGTAACTGATGGCCCTGCCACTGGTCACTCGGTGCACGCGGACACAACAGGCATGCGCCGACACCTGCAACCAATGGACACTCACTAGTGGTCAGTTGAGGAGCTTGACACTGAAGAGGCCACATCACAGTCAATGGACATGCCAGGCGGAGCTTCATGAATGCAGGCCCGGGCAGAGAGAGAGAGAGAGAGAGAGAGAGAGGAGAGAGAGAGAGAGGAGAGAGAGAGAGAAAGAGAGAGAGTGCAGTGGAGTGTAGTGCACTGTGGCCCGCCTGGGGAGGGGAGAGGGTAGCAGAGAGGTGGGGAAGGGGGTGGGGGTGCTGGTGACTTAAGGAGATGTGACTGCTGAACGCACTGTGGTGGCCTTCCCTATAGAAATGGAGGCTCTCAACATTCTCTGCCTGTCCACTTCGACTTCACGCATTGTGCACGTGTGATCAAGCTTGTGCATATTCAAGTCTCTCTCTCTCTCTCTCTCTCTCTCTCTCTCTCTCTCTCTCTCCCTCTCTCCCTCTCTCTCTGGCGCGTGCACACACGCACACTTTCAAACATGTTTTATGTTACTCTGATAGTAACTTTTGCAACGGGAACAATTATCAATTGGGAATTTCGAACACACACACACACACACACACACACACACACACACACACACACACACACACACACACACACATCGTTAACAGGAGGATTTTCATTTACATGCTGGTGTGGACGTCTAGATGTGCGAAGCAAGTGAATGTTGCATGAAGTGGTGATGTATACAGTAAAGCTCAGTTGCATGGCAAGTTGGCATGCAAGAGGTGTATGAGAAACGAGTTGTGTGAAAGGCAGGCCAGACTGCATCCATGTTCTAGCGAAATACCATGAACTCTACCATCAGACGCCGTTTTAGAACCATGAGCATTAAATCAAGGGTACTGAACACGTTGTTCCCCAAACCAGTTCATTTCTTATTTACTTAAATATTGTGATATCAATTTCTCCTTGAAACTCAGTGCCTATGTGAGTGAATGAGCGACAGTTCATCAGTAAATGTGTCAATGCACGCGCGCGCGCGCGCGCGCGTGTGTGTGTGTGTGTGTATGTGTGTGTGTGTGTGTGTGTGTGTTGTGCGTGCGCGCGCGCGCAATTCAAAGGGGAGATGTGTGTGCGTGCGTGCGTGTGTGTGTGTGTGTGTGTGTGTGTGTGTGTGTGTGTGTGTGTGTGTGTGTGTGTGTGGAGGTGAATTGCTACACGCATGTTAATATTATTCCCCACTCCGCCTTTTGTTTTAAACTGCTGTTCCTAATAGAAAAATCGTACGAGCTGCACATTCTAAAGGAACTTTGAAGACGCGATGTGTGTCTAAATGTGAGACCTTTGCGATGTTTTTCTTATTTATATCTGATAAACATGTTGATTACTCGTTTTATACATATGCAATGTTCTGTACATTCGTGCTTGTGTGATAACAGTGGCACCTGACGTAATTTCTCTTTTTGGAGAAAATAAGATTGTCCCTATCTTATCATAAATTACAATAGCTTCTGGTTTTTCTGCAACAGTTGCATTTCAGAGTCAACAAGAAATATCTGTGTGCATTGACGGGGCATATCAGAACGTGACTGCCACGAGACTAAAATATCGGTGGGTTTTCCTGTCTGTGCCCCCCTGCAGAAGGTGAAAATCCCCTGCTTCAGAGCTATGAATAATTTATCCCTAGTGACATTTATTCACTGTTCGCAGTGTTAACGCTCCCATTTATTTCAGTCCCTTGAGCGTCAGCAGACTGTAAATCAGGTGAGCGGCTGGAGATTCAAGAGGGGCGAGCATGTCGCAGATTTTTCCAACATACTGAATTTCAAGTTTCCCTGTAAAGCTTCATTTAAACATCCGAACATTAAATCATTCTGAAAAGAAGACGTCGCGCTTAGCCTCTCCATCGCGAACATGTCTGGAATATCATTGTAGGATGAACGAAAGATTGAACACCGGCGCTGGAGTGCAGATGTGAAGATCAGTTGGACTGTGCTAAAGTAACCACTCACAGATCTTTCCTCTGTTGAACTTTGGACTCTGCTGCTGACGTTATAGGGCATAGAACTTTCCCCACCGAACTTTGGATTCTGCCCACGTTACATGTCACACAACCGTCCTTTAACCCTGCCGACGGCCCATGTCACAGAATTGCCTCAGTTAAACTTTGGGCCGTGTTTTACCCCCAGATGTTTCAGATCCTATACTTACCATTTTCGGCCAGTTTATGACCATAACGTTATCAAGGCCCGGAGTTCAACTGATCTACACTCCATCAAAACCAGCCTTTCTGTTTGCGATTTGACAGATCATTTGAGATAAACACGGCTCTATATCATAGCTTATTTTCTTTGCGTCAGAATGAAAAATTGAACTCAACAAACGAGAGAAAACAAGACGTATAATAGATTTCTTCTCCTCCTTATACTCTAACATGTAGATAGGTATGTTCACAGGCAGGCAAACAGACAGATAGGTAGGTAGATATGTAGGTAAATAGCTGGGTAAGAAGTTAGGAAGGTGGGCAGGCAGGCAACATGGTTGTTAGGACTGTAAGTATGTATGAAGACGGCTGGCTGAAAAGAAAACAAAAACAAAACAGAACAAACAACAACAAAACAGAACAAACAAAAAAAAAAAAAAAAAAAAAAAAGGGGGGGGGGGGGGGGGTAGAAAGTTACAGCCATAGATAAGTATGCACAAAGGAAGCAAAGCACTCAGGCGGGCAGAACGGCGGGCAGGTAAGTAAATGGGCAGAGAGGTAAACAGACAGGTAGGTAGGTAGGCTAGGTAAGTAGTAGGTAAGGGATAAGTATGCAGGTAAAATGGTAGAATGGTAAGTAAGTAGTACGCAGACAGGTAGGCCAATAGAAAGAAGGCCGATAGGTTCATAATGGATGAGTGTTGACTGTGTAGGTATGTGTACAGGTAGGTGGATGTGTGTGTGTGTGACTGTCAAGCACACAAAAGAAGACAGCTTTCAACTTGCCATCTTACAGCTGGGTAGCTGGGCGTTTTCTTGCCAAACTGGACAACTGTCAGGCAGGGAATTAATTACCAGACGATTACTTTTCAAGACAGGATAATTCTCGGCTGTTGTCCGCCACCCCTTCCCAACCACTGTTTACTCGCTAAAAAGAAATAAAAGAGGGGGCTCCTCCATCCTCACCCCTTTCCATCCTTCCTCCCCTTCTCTCTCTCTCTCTCCCCCCTCCCCCTCTTCCCCCTTGACAGAGAGGGTAGAAATGTCGCCTCCGTGGCCGTAACGAGAGAACAAATCTTGTTGCCAAGCAGGAACAGTAACTCTAAGCGTTAAGATCCCCATTTCCGGCTGTATTTGATCCGGGGCGCCAGCCTCGTTAATTTCCGCCGAGGGCGGTGGGGTGACATCCCCTTTTCTTGCTGTTGGCGCTGTCTTCAATTGGCCCGTCGTGGCTGGGAGCGGGGTGGCCAGCTGGTCTGACCAACAGCCGGTTGGCCGTCAGGGGGCCCCGGCCCGTCGTTCACCTGAAGCTGTCGTCACCCAAACTGCATGGAACTCGTCTGAGCGTTCAGGGAACATGTCATGGTGTGGGATAATTCACTGACTCCAACAGGATTCTTGTCTGAAGAGGAGTGGGAGGATAGTTTTACATGCCAACATTGCTGGTACTCAGACACGCATGCACACAAGCACGCACGTACACACGACACGCACACACACATACATACAACACAAACATGCGCGCGCGCGCACACACACGCACGCACGCACGCACACACACACACACACACACACACACACACACACACACACACACACACACACACACACACAGATATCCCGCATATCATTTTAATATTTAAGACGGGGCATCTTTTTTGGACAAGCCATGCAAATAATTTTAAGACCGATAGCCAGATCCAGTCTTATGTTCTACAACATCCCCCCCCCCTTCTCTCCCCCCCTCCCCCGGTCACCATCATAATCTCATTTGCAACTCGACCATTCACCCACGTAGGGCAAGTGATGTATGTCGTTTATAGCGCAGCTGATGACGGAGAGTCCTCTCCACCCAAGACACCCCGGCAAAACGGCGTGTGTCTTCACCTAGCCTGCATGGAACTGGAAACAAAACCCACTTACATACCGTCGATACTTCGTACATTTCTTCCTGTCAGTTCACAAAGTCGCCCCATGGACTGAAAGAACCCCACTTACATACCGTCGTACTGTACATTCTCTCAGTCACAAAGTCGCCCCATAGGACTGGAAAGAAAACCCCACTTACATACCGTCGATACTTTGTACATTTCTTCCTGTCAGTTCACAAAGTCGCCCCATAGCGACTGAACGAAACACCCCACACTCCTCATACTGTACATTCTCCTCATCACAAACCTCCCGTCGCCCTCCACCCCACCCCCCCCTCAGCTCTCTCTCAACTCCGCAGTTATACGAATGATGCTACAAACAGCTTGCGCTGTGGTAAGGTGACAATGATCTCCCCCCCCCCCCCCACCTCTCACGAGATGATCCCGTAAATATATGGCGGCTGCGGTAAAGGGGAAAATGATTTGAACCGACCATTATGGTAATAGGGCGGCATTAACTGTCATGAATTGTGCATGAACAGCGCGCAAGGTCAGAAAGGATAGGAAGGCCACAGCACGTCCCGTTGTTTTAGGGCCCGCCCTTATGGGTTTGCACCTGCATTACTGCATTAAAACGAACAAGCAACCAGGCCACAAAGAGGAACCCTACAAATGTCATCCATCTCGCCGGCGGCTCTGAAATGGGTCGATGTAAAAAAAAAAAAAAAAAAAAAAAAAAAAAAGAAAAAGAAAGAAAGAAAAAAAAAAGCAAAACAGCTAGTTGGAGGCGGGAAAGGACGGTCATTTGTGTTCATTTCATGCCCTGTTTGAGGGTTTCCATAAATGTCACTGATATTAACCCCCGCCAACCCCCAGTTTTTCGCTGACAGATCCGGCGAGAGAAGTTACGTGCGTTTGGTTTAAAGAGCGAGCGATGTTCAAGTCGTTCGAATGTTTGTGACAGTCAACGTGAACGAAAACACTGACACTGTACACCCTCTCCCGTACCTCCCCTCAAGGAAAGAAAAGAAAAAAAAGGAAGAAAGAACGAAAAAGGATAGAAAACAACAACAACAACAACAACAACAATAACAACAACAACAACAAAAACAAAGAGCAAGGAGACTTTTGAGACAAATGTGCTGATAAGAGAATTGGCGATGGAAAAGTCACTGACCACGCTTAAACATTGGTTGCCAATACATCAATCAATTAAGTCAAACCACTCAGTCAGTCCGCCTGTCTGTCTATCTGTCTGAACGAGTATAAAAAAGACAGAACGTTTAAACCAGAGAGAGAGAGAGAGAGAGAGAGAGAGAGAGAGAGAGAGAAGTCACACACATACACACAGACAGACACACAGACACAGACACAGACACACACACACACACAGACACAGACACACACACACACACACACACACACACATAACACAACACACACACACACACACACACACACACACACACACACACACACACACACACACACACACACAGAGGACTCCACCCATCCAGCAGTGAAGTGGAGTACGGCATGAAGTCAGGCCTGGTCCACATGTGCATGACCCCGTGACACAGTGCAGTCCACTCCACAAGAACAGCAACACCGCCAGCACATTCCTCCCATCAACACCGTTCCATCCCCCCCCCACTCCCCTTCCCCCGCACACCCCATCCACCCTCCTATCTCATCAAGCAGAGACAGAGCGTTCCTCCAATCTCCCCTCACCCCGCTCCCCCCCCCCAACCCCCTTTGCTCCTCATCTTCCGCCCCTCTCCCTTAGTCCCTACCCCACCCCGTTCTTTTCTCCACCTTCCCTAAAACAGACGTTGGTTTAACTCAATCAGTCAGCCAGACCAGCCTTGTCATGGCGCCAGATCAGCTGCACTGCAGGCCACTGTCCCTCCTGGCTCACCGGGGTCTGGTGCAGGCAGGGTTGTTCCGTGCGGTGTCATCACCATGCTGTGTGGGTCAGTGTCCACCCAGTGCAGGAAATACCCGGGCTCTCCAAGGACAGGCACACAGGCGTGGTGGGATGCCTGGTTGGTTATTCAGCCACACAGCGCCCAGCTGGCTGTGTGGGTCAGTGTCCACCCAGTGCTGAAAATACCCGGGCTCTCCAAGGATAGGCACACAGGCGTGGTGGGATGCCTGGTTGGTTAGTTCAGCCACACAGCGCCCAGCTGGCTGTGTGGGTCAGTGTCCACCCAGTGCTGGAAATACCCGGGCTCTCCAAGGACAGGCACACAGGCGTGGTGGGATGCCTGGTTGGTTAGTTCAGCCACACAGCTCCCAGATGGCTGGCAGACGTTGCGTAGAGATTCCTGACCACCAACACCCCTCCTATCCCCTGCTCCTTCACACATACATACAAACATAATACACACACATACGCACACACACGCGCATATGCAACACAAGTTCTCTCTCTCTCTCTCCCTTGAATGGTCATCCCCGTCTGGTCACTTTAGCTAAGTGTGGACATTGAACTTGAATGTAACAAATGAATGCAAACAAACCAAATCTGGAATCAAATTTTACCAGTTTCAGTTTGGCTAGCGCGCCCAACATACTAACGGCCATTTGGCTGCCTATTCTGACATAGTGTCGTTCTGGCGGTGTCAGTGTAGTGCTGGATAGATGGGCCCTCTCCCACCCCCCATCCCTCAACTCTCCAGGGATACGTATCCCCGCCTGGCATATCATCTGATGAGGGTGGAGGTGTTACATCTGAATGTAACCAAAGGCACATAGGGTGCGTAGTTAGGTCATTTGGTTAAAGCACCGAGTTCGCAACCAAATCTCGCACGTTCGAATCTTACCATCGCGCAGCATAACATCTAGCCTTTTTGCTGCCTATCTTAAAGCTACTGTTGTGGTGGTATTTGATGAAAGATTTTCTCCCCGCACTCGTCGGGGATGGCCGTCCTTGTTTGTAGCATCGTGCACCTGAGGTGAGCGTAGATGTTGGCCCTCGGTCTGACTGTCACTTTAAAGGTCGGCAGTAGGTAGGGCCTACTTGGGTAGCTAGCTCAGTGGGTGGAACACCGGGGACCCAGCCAGATGTAGGGAGTTTGATTCCAACAGGAAAACGTCGCCACAAGCATTGCCTAATCTAAACAAAGTTAACAGTGCTCAGCAATTCACGAGCTCGACGAAGATATTGATTCACAGAGATATAAAGATGAAAGAGAAGGCTTGAGCAAACCAGTCTTTGAGCCAACTTGTTTGGGGTTGAAATTCACTTAATAGTAGAAGCAAACAAGACAGGAAGCAGATCAGAAAGGACCTTTTTTCTCCTTAGAATCATGTACTGCTATTTTTTGTCCCGGTCCCTGCCCCACAACGACCCCCAAAAGGCCAGGTATAAAAGCAGTGATGATGCGGGGACCAAGCTCTCGGTTCCCTGTCCACTGGCTGTTTGTTCTCTCATCGGCTTGCACATTGCATTTGCCAAGCAGTTCAAGGGCCCGCGTTAGGATTTCCAAACGGCGCAAATATGACCATCAACGTACCCGAGATGATCCCCCGTAACGGGCCGATCGACCTGTCTGCTATCCTACACAGGATATCCGGTGTGCTGATGCAGGGGAGCTCACTGACCCGGCCTGGGAGTGAAGAGGTGAACAAATGGCGCCGTCCTGACGACCCCAGAGCCCCTTGTTCCAGGGAGGGCGAGTGACGGCTCCAGACCAAGGTTCTCAAAGAGGACCCCTCTCCCCAGTCAACAGAACCCGGCGGTGTGTTTAATCACCACAGCTTTTATCCCGCCGGCAAACAGTTCAATAGATCACTGCACCTTAATCGTAATGGAACGACTCGGCCCTGGTGACCCTGCGATCAATGCGAGGGATGTTGATTTTGTAAGCCAGCCATGGAAACTAATTGAATTGTCATTAACCTGTGAAAGCTTGTCATCGCCACTGATACAAGGCCCACTTGGCCGGAGCAAACAAGTCCACAGGGGCGTTGGGCTGTCGATCGTGTTCATGTCCACACAGACCACGTGCTGACTTTGGACTCGCTGCTACCCGCGTTCTAAACATTACGCGATGACGGCCGGCCGATAGATGGCGAGATTAACGTCCTGTCAACCAGAGAATGTTTCCTTGTTCGTTTTTTTGTGCCTCGCGTCTGCATCTGTGCTGGGCTAATGGGTGCCGTCGGTAGCATCACTTTGGAACTGTGGGCATGTCATTGTACCACTAATGGAGACAACACTGCCTTCCTTATTTGTAATTGACTAAAACAGCAGAAAAAGATGGCAGTATTCTAATGGTTGTGCGATAAGTACAGATACCATTCAGTATACTTCCTTACTGCAGTTATTAAATGATTTCCCCAATGTATCATCAGTGAGCACACTTGAAGCTAATTCGTATTTGCTCTGCTGCTGGTATTCAAGCATTTATACGCAACTAAGGCCAAAGATTTGGCGCACCTGTATTACAATCGACAATGACCATTGTTTGTGGGTAATATCGCCTGACAGGCTATGTCGGTGGTGGACTTTTAGGAATTACACTGCCAGTTTCTGCATCCACTGAAATATTTTTTTATGAAGGCAAACTTGTTTCTCTCGTAATGACAAATTTTACTTTAGCGTCATTTACCTCTCTCTCTCTCTCTCTCTCTCTCTCTCTCTCTCTCTCTCTCTCTCTCTCTCTCTCTCTCTCTCTCATACCCACACATTATTCATACTAGTTTCTGCTGCCACTGAAATCTTTTGTAAAGGCCAGACTTGTCTCTTTCTCTCGTAATGATAGCTCCTACTTCAGCGTCATTTACCCCCCCCCCCCCCACACTTTCTCTGTCTGTCTGTCCCTCTGTCTGTCTGTCTCACATTCACACATAGTTCATAACTCGCACTCTGCGAGGGAGTTCAGACAGTATTTCCTTCTCTTTTATATACACGGAAGAGAGAGAGAGAGAGAGAGAGAGAGAGAGAGAGAGAGAGAGAGAGAGAGAGAGAGAGAGAGAGAGAGGAGAGGTCCTCATTCAGCGTCATTTACCCATCCCCACCCCTTCCTCCCATTCTTCCTCTCTTTTTGAATCATTGCCCCTCGCACATAGGTCACACCTCACACATCCGTAACTCACGTTCTATAGGAGGTCAGATAGTATTTCTCTTCCTTTCAGATACACGAGAGAGAGAGAGAGAGAGAGAGAGAGAGAGAGAGAGAGAGAGAGAGAGAGAGAGAGGGTGGTGGTGGTGGTGGGTGGAGTCCCTTTCCTTACCCCTGTTTGTCTGTCTCTGTCTCTGTCTCTGTCTGTCCGTCCGTCCGTCCGTCCGTCCGTCCGTCCGTCAGTCAGTCAGTCAGTCAGTCAGTCTGTCAGTCTGTCAGTCTGTCTGTCTGTCTCAGGCATGACTCCCTCTCTCAATCACAAACATTTCACACTTCCTTCAGCCATAATTCACACTGTGTGCTAGGTCAGATATTATTACCCACCCTACTTTTCTCCTCTTTCCCCACCTCCTCTTTATTACACATGGGACAGAGAGAGAGAGAGAGAGAGAGAGAGAGAGAGAGAGAGAGAGAGGTGGGGGACATTTAGTGGCTCTGTAGTGCTGTTGGAAGCCCTGATGGTAAAAATCGGTACTCGAAAGCGGTAACCATCAGGAGGTTGGTCATTCAACCTGCATAAAACTTGCATGAAACACACAACCCGTCAGTCACCCCGTAGCCGCATGTGGCCGTCCCTCACCTGTCACCTGTTCGCAATACCACCCCCAGGCCTTCAACCTTGACATGGAAGCGACAGGTAGAAAGAGTACCTGCACACACAAAGCTAAACAAATGTACGCCTTTTTGAGCGTGTAACCACTATTCCCTGAATGTATTGTTTGAGAGGGGAAAAAAACGATCATAACTTCTTGCTGACCGATCTGTCTTGTCTACTTCAAGAAGTTGTGGGACATGTTTTTTACACCATGCGTAGAGATCTCCAAACTCTCTCTTAACTTTTCATCAATATGTAAGTATGTGAAGAATGTGACAAGGTGACAGTTCTGGTATGGCCCCCTAATAGTCAACTGGGCTATGACTGAACAACGGACTCTAAACCTTTCACTAAAGTATGTATTATGTTTTGTACTTCGCTTGACAGTTTGTTTACAGATATTAACAGGTCGCAATATGATCTAACAAACGAGGCTGTAACATCCGTGTATTCTTTTTCACACACACACACACACACACACACACACACACACACACACACACACACACACACATACGCACACACACACACACACACACACACACACACACACACGCTCTCTCTGTCTGTGTGTGTGTCTCTCTGTGTCTCTGTATGTATCTGTCTGTCTGTCTCTTTCTCTGTCTCCCTCTGTCTGTCTGTCTCTCTCAACAGCTTGTTAACATTCCTGACTGGTAATGGATTATGCAATGTTATGTCATGTGTATGCCCCTTCTAAGGGATCATGGCCTTTATGAATAAACATCTCTCTCTCTCTGTGCCTCTGTCTCTGTCTCTCTCTCTGAGAGACAAAATTTCCTGTATTGGAGAGGAACATAATAAAGGACCATGAACAGTCGATGGCGAGGGCATGGCTGTAATGTCAGACCTGAACAACGAGGCTGCTGATGTGTGAGTGTGGACATGGTCATTTCAGTGAGCCATGGGGAAACACTGGGGGTGCCCCCCTCCTCTTCAATTGTCATGCTGAATGCACATCACTGCTGTGCTTCTGTGGTCCAAAGAACGTTGACATGGATGACAGAATCTTTGGCGTGTGTGTCCGATGTACATTTGTACACACTCGAAGAAGACTCAGCCACAAGCATATCTGCTCACAGATTGACCCGAGAGATCGGTGGGAGGGGGAGGGGGGAGGGGGGAGGGGGGAGCTGCACACTTCACCATGCAGACGTTGCCTTGGTTCGAACCCGTGTCCGTCAGGTTAGAAAATAAGTGCTGTAACCGCTGAACTATCACAACCCTCAGACGTCAACATAAACATTGCACACACACACACACACACACACACACACACACACACACACACACACACACACACACACACACAAACACACGCGCGCGCACGCACACACACGCACACACACACACACACACCAGAGAGAGAGAGAGAGAGAGAGAGAGAGAGAGAGAGAGAGAGAGAGAGAGAGAGAGAGATTCAAATGTTTTATTTATTAAAGCTATAGCTCCTAAGAATAAGGATATAAGTTATAAATCATGTCGCAAACTGATCTTGGTATTCTTTATGTTACATACATATTTCGCTTCTTTAATGCTTTATGTACATCAATGGCTAACTGTTTAACCTTGTTTTCATTTGGTAATGACATTAACATGGTCAATTTGAAAAGGCAAGAACTATTGAAATACTTTAGTGTGATGAATTTCTGAGTTCGTTCAATACTGGACAAATCAATCCAAAATAAACGTCATCATCTTTTGCATTGAGAGAGAGAGAAGAGAGAGAGAGAGAGAGAGAGAGAGAGAGAGAGAGAGAGAGAGAGAGAGAGAGAGAGAGTGGGTTTTAAGAAAACAAACGTGTGTTGTACGTGGGCAGATCAAACAGCTGTCTCCATTTTTTTTTTTTTATTGACCAGCCTCGTTGTCTTCTACACAGCTCCATGGCAAATTGATGTTCTGACCAGCTCTATTGGAAACATTACAGTCTCAGATTTCCCATTGACCAGCCCCTTAGCGGGCAGAGCAGTCTCTTTTTTTTTCTGCTGACCAGTTCCATGGATGTCTAGATGCGTTAAGTGTTATTATAACACAGGACAGGATCATGACAAATAGCCCACTAAGGAATCCTCCACAGTAGTGATGGTGGCCCCAGATTTTCACTGACCAGCCTCATGGTACTCCTGGGTTGCCCCCCTTTGTTGCCCCAGTTGTCCGAAGCAGCCTGAAGGAAAAAGAAGCACAGTGTCCGCTGTAACACTGATCTGTCCCAAGGCAGTCGGCGGCGCAGTGGCGGGCCCCATGGTCGCCTGGCGGTCAGGGCTTGTCCACTGTCCGGCCCCCACCCCCAACCCCTGCCTGCAGTGGAGGGAGGGAGCCTGGCTCAGCGTGATGCTGGCCCCCGTATAATGATTCGCTACATTATCCGCCCGGGCTGTAAGCGCTGACCGCCCCTCAGTGATCAGGTTCCTTGGCAGGCTTTCAA
This sequence comes from Conus canariensis, assembly GCA_033310375.1. Taxonomy (NCBI): domain Eukaryota; kingdom Metazoa; phylum Mollusca; class Gastropoda; order Neogastropoda; family Conidae; genus Conus; species Conus canariensis. The sequence goes on along the minus strand of CM065716.1, from coordinate 55,361,610 downwards.
AGGCCCCGTGGACAATCACTTTGTGCGTTATGGGACGATCAGGTGGAGACAGTTTAGCCTGACATTCCCTGCCCGCACGCCCATCTATTTGCTGCGGCCTAACATCAGCATTTCACCGCCCTCTTCCCCCTCCCAAAGAATAGCAACTCCCTTCCCTCCCCCACTCTCCACACTCCTTCCCCTCTCCCCCCCCCCGGGTTGTCTCCCCTCAGGTGGTATGGCCGCAGGCCCCCGATGACCAGGGCGTGTCCGAAGACAATGACCGTACCGGGCTGACCATTAACTGCCCATCAGTGTTTGGCGGCCGACGCCTTCCCGGACACCGTGGCTGTGTCATTACTCAATAGTCACCGTGCGGCCAGCAGCGGTCAGGAGTTGTCCTGATTGTTGTTGGTGGTGTTGTTCTTGTCACAGCCTGGTAATCGTGGTCCTCAACCACCAGCACTTCCTTTCATCACACGCACTGCAGGAGGCTCTGCTAGCTGATTGAGGCTCACAGCACCACGTCCTGCTTTGCTGCTTCCTTCTTTAACATTAGTGGTGTGTGTTGTCTTGACTTGTTGCTTTCTTCTCAATATTACTTGCAGTCTGACTGATCATTCTTTTAGTGTTGTTTATTGTTTACTTGGTGCTCTCTTTAATGTTGTTTTTATCTGCCTTATTACATTTTATCAAAGTGTTGTTTGTTGATTCACTTGTTGCATTCTTCTCAGTGTTGATTACAGTCCGACTTGCTGCTTTCCTGGTGTCGTTTATTGCCTGATTGGTTGCTTTCTTGATGCTGCTTAGAACTCCGCTAATGACCACCATCGTCGCCAGCTCTGACGCTACTGTTCCTATGGTATGATGTGAACGTTAAGAACAAGAATACTGTTCTGTGTTGTTGCTCCTAATTATTCGCACAAACGCCTTAGATTGAATGGAGCTGTAGTAAAAACTGTGGCCCAGGCTGGAAACAGTACAATTTTTCTTCTTCTCTAGAAAATGAAATGTCATCAGGATTTTTAACGTGGATTTGGATCATCATCGTCATCATCATCATCATCATCATCATCATCATCATCAACATTAGCACTACAATTACAACCACCTCTCATTCTTGTCGTAATTGACAATCATGACTGTAGGAACAGATGTTAAAATGCCAGAGAGTTCAGTTCAAATCATATTATTGATAGGTCAGCCGACCACGAGGGACCATATCAGGGCTATCATCAGCTCCTAATTAGGAGTGGAAGATGTAGTATTTTCCATCACAAAAACGCAACACTGAAGGTTCATGATTTCACTGTTGGACACACACACACACACACACACACACACACACACACCAAACAAATGAGCAAACAGACATATGCAGGTAAATATTATCAAGAGGTATTCACTGGTGTCCCCGTTAATAAACATGTGTTTTCAAATCTGAAAATCATTAATTGCTTTTTCTTTGTATTGATTATCGATACTTCTGTCAGTATGAACTTTGAATGTCCACGCATGACAATATTCATGAATAGCGTCAAGAACTGCCAGTAAACTGTCTCTTGAGTCTGTGAATAAAATTCTAGAGTCTTGTTTGAGAACCAGTGAAAACATATTTGTTACAAGTCTTAATATAGTTCATTTCAGTAATGATAGTCACAGCTGCTGTTTGGAAAATAATTCTTGAAATAGTTTAAATATAATCCAGATAAGACTGGTGAAAGATGTTCTCCTTATCCGCCACCTGCAACTGCGGAATGCTGTATATTTTCAAGAACTTAGCAATCCATTTCTGGCGTATTAAGATATGAGCACAGGCATTTACTACATGCATAAAACAAAGCAACCCGTTGATCGACATATAAAAAACAGCATATTTACATAATACACTAATGGCATCTGTAAATTCGCAATATTGCAATGACAAGATAGGCAATAAATCTCACATTTCTTACATTTAATTCATAATTCAGTCGGTGAAAAGGTCTGATTATGTTTGTGTACACCCCCCCCCCCCCCCACTCTCGCACAGCCGCCCTTACATCCCCTCCCTCCTCCCCCGCCCTTTGAACTCTACTTCCTCTCCCCGCTCTTCGAACCTCCCACTTTCTTGCGTTGAAAGCGTGCGCGGGCGCTCACCACACACACACACACACACACACACACACACACACACACACACACACGCGCGCGTGTTGTTGCTTGAGTTGACTGACCCTGCGGTATAAGACGTATTACTTTATTAAAGAGGCCGTTGATTTCTGAGCTGTTTCAACGCCATTCACGACACGAACCTTACTTAACTGTCGCCATCTGCCGCCAGACTTGACCTGTGTCGCCTGTCCACCCTGCTTGATTGTTACCACCCTCCCCCTCCCTATCCCTCCTTTCCCCCTTTCCCCCGCCTTCCCCTTTCCGTTCCCCACACCCCTACACCCCCACCCCCACCCCTGCCCATTGGACTGTGTACCACTTACAGACGCTTGATAGCAATTACCTTTGATTTCACCCCCAAACGAGTCCACGGGAGTCCAAGCCCAAGACGTAGCATTTCACGCCGTTCAGGTCTGCTCTGACCTGCTGTGGTCACTCAGTGATTACACGGTATGGTCAGCCAGGCTGGACAGCGGTATTACCGCCGGTGATCGATCGGCCGGCTTCCCGCTAGGAGGTAGGCCGTCTCTCCCGGGCAATTAACCGTCCCCTTCGTTGAAGTCGTGGGGAGAGTTATGCAAACAAGGCGATCGGGCGGGGAACAATGAGAACGAAGTGAACATAATTGCCGCCCAGCATTGGCGGGCGATCTTTATTATACGGTTTATTGATAAACGCGCGGCTTTAGGCGGCTAGTCGCTTAAGTCAGTGTCAAACAGGATATTAATGTTCCCGTAGGCCTGCGGGTTTCTACCTACAGGACTGGGAGGGCGGAGATCATAGGTCTCGACTCAGCTGTTGCCAGTGGTCAAACCCCGGTGTGCCTAGGGTCTGGGTCAGTGTTTGTCTGGGCAGGGGCTAGTTTTGGAGGGTGTCGTGTTGTTGCCGTGGTGGTGTGGGGACTGTGGTCACACAACCAGTGCGGACAGGGGTCGATCACCGTGGCGTGGCGGTCAGTCCCGCGGTGAAAGTGGTAACACGCGAGGAAGTTGAATACAGGATGAAAAGTGTACAGAGATTTCAATGGTGTTCAATGGTTCAACTTTTTAAAGGGGAATGTGGACATGTGCACACACACACAAGCATACATGCACTACACACATATGCAAGTACGCACACATACACACACACACACACTCGCGCGCGCACACACACACACACACACACACACATATATATATATGTGTGTGTATTTACATTCATATATATGTACACACACACACACACACACACACACACACACACACACACACACACACACACACACAGTATACACACTTAAACGCATAATTATACCTCCTCCTCCCACCCTCTCCGAGCATGTGCCTCTGCACGCACTCGCAAGAACACACACGTGCAATTTACCACACAGGCACTGGAGCACACATGCGATAATACAAATTTTGTGACACACACGTATGCACAGAGAGAGAGAGAGAGAGAGAGAGAGAGAGAGAGAGAGAGAGAGAGAGAGAGAGAGAGAGACTTTCGTGGTTTCAAAATTTGATGAGAATGTTGTTCTATTTCATGTTGATTGATTAAACTCCCGTGAACCCCATACAAGAAATCAGTTGAAAAAAAATCCAAACCTAAACCAACAACAACAAAATAAGTCCAGTTAAAAAATGCTTCCTTTCCTCAAATCTGTAAATCACATTAAATGAAAAAGGTTCATGCTTTTTGTCAAAGGAAAACTGCTTGACAAGCGTGGAACACCCCGGAATAGTCTTCAGGAGCTTGCAGTCAGCACTGAGTCAATTGTAGGGCTTTGTCTCTGTTGTGTCACCAACCCCCAGTGTTCCTTAGAGAAGTGGTCAGGTCTTCGATACCTTTATGTGATAAAAACTAAATGTATAAATAAATCGATATACACACATAAGTAAACGCATCAAAAATTAAGCATAGACAGTCATGAATTGAGATAATCACGAAATAGTTCCTAGAAATGAATAAACAGAAACTAGAAGGCACTCGAGAAAGCATAGACCTCTGCAAAGCTGAAACGGAGCCTGGATTCGTATTTGACCCAGATCCACATCATGGATCCGCACCAAAATGTACAAGGTGTGTCCTCGGGCCACAGTCCACCTTTACACCAAGTTCCATTAAAATCAGTTCAATGGATCTTAAGTCATCTACTGATTCCTTGTATCCGGATGATCGCGACGGATCCGTACCAAAATGGAACAGTTTGGTAACTTGGACCACGGCCATATTCCCTACCAAATGCCTTTGAATTTGGTTCAATAGTTTTGGCATATGTTCGCTAAACGGATCCGGGATAGCCCTTGAATCCGAACCTACGGATCCTTTATGATTTAATGTGTTTGTCTTTAGGCCACTCTCTATCTTTCAACCAAGATCTATTCTAATTGGTTCCATAGTTTTTACGTCATTTGGGCGAGATTATAGCCATCTTGACGGAGTAGTCAACAACAACAACAACAGCAGCAATAATAACAACAACACGGTTGGCCAAATATTTGAGTTTCATTCATTTAAGAACGTGTCTCTTCAAATTTTCCGACCAACACTTCAGGTGTTTGTACTTTCGCTTGGTTGACGCTCACGCATTTTTCTTTTCTTTTCTTTTTTCTTTCTTTCTTTCTTTTTTTTCAATGACAGGAAGCGTAGACTACCGTCCAATCAGTATCATGCTCTCTCAGAGCCCCCTGATCTTTCTCCGCTTCATCTTGCAATCCTTTTCCCCAAAGAGAAGGGAATTCTATTGCCTTTAATTCTCGTCACCCTTCTCTTACTTCCTGATCATCACAGATAACGAAAATAGGACAGATTCTCTGTGGCCTGTCATGCTTTGTTTTGGTGGTGATCTTCACTGCCGATGTCCCCTCCATATCCGTGTTCAATATTCAGTGTGGGCAAATTCGAGGGGCTTCTCATTCTGTCTGGCTCCCATTATCATCGTCAACAATTAGTAAACGGTAACCTGTGAACGGAGAAGATCACAGGTAACACCACTGAACGCTACCGAAATGATCCAACAACAGTGCAGTGCCTTCTTTGAAGAGTGGCCTCATGACCACGTGCTAATGACATTGTCGAGTTGGCCTCTGGTGCGGGGCTGCTAATGACATTGTTGAGTTGGCCTCTGGTGCGGGGCTGCTAATGACATTGTCGAGTTGGCCTCTGGTGCGGGGCTGCTAATGACATTGTCGAGTTGGCCTCTGAGGCGGGGCTGCTAATGACATTGTCAAGTTGGCCTCTGGTGCGGGGCGCTGGAGACAGAACGAACCTTGATGTGGTTGTGTATAAAAGAGCTGGAATGATCGAGAGACATGAGAGTGGTGCCAGTGAAACGAGAAAAAAAAAACAAAAAAACAAAAAACAAAAAACAAACAAAAAAAAAACCACGAAGAAAACCGAAAGTGTTTTGCTATTTGTTCATTTGTCTATCTATAACATGTTACTTTGACACAGACCCTCATACAGATAATCTGAACGCATAGTGCATGCGCACGCACGCAGAGAAATGTTTGAAACGACAACCAGCATGCTCAGGTCGGTGGCTTTTTCCTCGGCAGTCATAACCACCATCTATCTGTTTACCAAGCTGCAATGGTGTAGAGAGAGCGATCCAGTTTTTCTATTAAAAAAAAAAAAAAGAACAAAAACAGAACGAAACAAGAAACAAATCAAAACCCCTAAAAATAAGCAACACTTCGCTCCCCCTCCCACAACATCCACCACCACCACTACCATCCCCCCAAGCGTCCGCCTTCCCCCACCTCCATCCCCGCACACACACACACACACACACACACACACACACACACACACACACACACACACACACACACACACACACAGATCACCACCACCACCACCGGTGCCTTTACTCTCTCTCCACCCTCACCCCTATCATCCCCTCCCCTTTCTCTCACGCACAGACCCGCACAGACACACAGACACAGAAAGACAGATAGACAGACAGACAGGCAGACAGACAGACAGACAGACAGACTCACACACACACACACACACACACACACACACACACACACACACAAGAGAAAGAACGAACCAGACGGACACAGAGACGGAAAAGAGAGAGGGTGCAAGGTTGTTTTCTTTCCACATGATCGACAAGCTTAAAGTTGTCGTGCTAAGAGAAGTGACAGGCTGAAATCGAAAAGTGTGCCAGACTGCAGCCGTAAAGCGGAGAGACAGGACGGCAACATCTCGCTCCATGGACAGTGGCGGCCTGTGCACCGAAGATGGAACACGCCAGTAATTGCTGGCAATTACCGCCCTGCTCCAGTGCCACTGGCAGGAAGAGGCAAAATGTACGGCAAATGGTTCGCATTACAACATGTGTGCCAGCTCGTGATACGAAAGCGAATTGCTTACGAAGCGGACCATGCCGAAGCGTACAGACTGCGGACCCTTAAAACGCTCCAAATGGTCATCATCACCCTACAAAATCGTGGCTTGCCAAAGGCGATCTCGTTCAGAAGCTTAGTTTAAAAAAGAAAGAAAGAAAGAAAAGAACGAAAGAAGGAAAGAAAGTAGACTTTCAAGCAGCAAACAGCTGCCACCAGCACGATAAGAGGTTAAAGAAGCAGACAGAATTGTTCGCTGCTTGGGTCCGGAGCCCGGGGTTCCAGAATCACGCGCCCCACAAGACATGATTTGGACAATCTGGCCACTAAATTAGTCTCCGTCCTGGCTGCAACTCTCCACAAGGCACGGACAGGCCATTGCCGACTGGCAGGGGCACAGAGCCAAATGAAGCTCCACATCGCCAGTTCACTTCAGGGGCAGCGCCGCCGCCGACTTTTAGCTCTGTGGGCTCTGGGAGGAAGGGCGGGAGAAAGTGGAGCAGAAAGGAAGGGGGAGAGTTCCGCAACGAGAAGCGACTAGGGCTAATACGGGGAGCCAATTAGTGAGGAGGGGTGAGTGTCGTCAGGGCGGTTTATGGCCAGCGGTTATCGCCCCAACGGAAGATTTTATTGTTCCTGCCTTCTGATGTCGCCACCAAGGATGAAGAGGTTGTTGCTGATGTCCCTGCTATACGGCTGGAGACATCCGTTAGACACAATTAGTTCTGCGCCCCGACTCCCCCAGCGCACCACTGAGGTAGATAGGAGGCGGTCTTACAGGGAGCGTAGCATTTCCGGAATCCACCTCCCCGTGTGGTCTTTCTCCTGTATCATTCGAGGCTCTCTTTTAATGGAGAGAGAGAGAGAGAGAGAGAGAGAGAGAGAGAGAGGAGAGAGAGAGACAGAGAGAGAGACAGAGAGACAGAGAGACAGAGAGAGAGACAGAGACAGAGGCAGAGACAGAGAGGCAGAGACAGAGAGACAGAGACAGAGAGCCAGAGAGAGAGAGAGAGAGAGAGAGAGAGAGAGAGAGAGGAGAGAGAGAGATGCTCTGAATTGTTGCTGAACTGTCTTGTAACTGAAATGCCATAGGCAGACATTTGTGTTTGGTTCCAGGACAGTATCTTCCAAGATGCCTTCTTGTCAATCGTCGGTTGCTCGTATTGACAGGCGCATCTGGTCATTTCCCAGGGACTGTCCAACAAGTATTCACAGACTGCACTGAGAGTCACGATGAGCCACGTTCACGTGTGCTGACTTGAACGTTTTAGCCTGGCTCTGCTAGTCTCTAATGGGCGGGTATATTGCTTCCAGAACTGAGTCAGAGAGACGCTGTAGCCTGGCTGGGATTCTCTCCACTGAGTATTCACATTACTTCCAGAAGAGTGTCAAACTGACGCTTTAGTCTGGCTGTGCTGGCCTCTTCTTAAGGTTTTTATGGCTTCCAGAAGTAGGCCAGACAGACGGTCTAGCCGAGCTCTGCTAACATGAACTAAAGTGTTTATATTGCTTTCAGAACTATGTCAAACTGACAGTGTAGTCTTGCTGTGCTGCCCTCTATTGAGAGTTTGTGTTGCTTCCAGAACTATGTCAAACTGACGGTGTAGCCTTGCTGTACTGGCTTGTATTGAGGGTTTATGCTGCTTCCAGAACTAGGTCAAAGTGAGACAGTCTAGCCTGGTTGGGCTAGTCGCTACTGGCGGTTTATATTGGTCCCAGAACAAGATCAGTGAGACTGTGTAGTCAAGCTGTAATGCAGAATTACCTCCTTAGCCTTAATAAGCGTGGTAAACAAGGCTCTAATTAACATGGTAAACAATACATGACTACTTCCAGAGCTCCAATTACCGAGGCAGCCAAGGCATGGTTGCAGTACATGACTTCCTCGGTGGCTGTAAGCACTATGGAATCAAGGCTAGAATTGTAAAATTAACTGTAGTCCCTTCAAGTCTCTAATTACTGTGGTAGCCAATGATAATCATGCGAGCGAAACCGTGTACGCACTCCCGCCATGGGCGGTCCAAAGCCTGGGTAAGAAAGGATGAAGCTTATGCCTGGGGCTGGCAACCCCACCATATGTAAAATTAATATGCTATATAAAACGATACTGCAGAAAATACAAATATGTTGAGAATCAATGAAAACGACCAGAGGACAGTGTTTGGTGCATGCCGTCAACCAGCAATGCCGAGGAGATGGTCTACTGTAGACTGTTCTCTCCACCATGTCCACCTTACGGAATGGAACATGAAGTATCAGAACACTGTTTAAATCTGGAAAAGCAGACCAAGTTTCCAGAGAGTATGACAGATACAGAACAAAGATTCTTGGAAGAAGCGAGGTGTGATGGATAACATCAGAAAAGTGACTGTGGTATCCACACATCAGCTGCTGTGCACAGCCCCGGCAGATGATAGAGGGGCACAGGAGCGGTGTCACACCCGTGTTGACCGGAAAAACAAACGAATGTTCAGTGCCATGGAAATCAATCAGCCAAAGAACACTCGTAGCAAGATTTCAGGTTCCAGAAACTTCCCTTCGTGCAGTGTTATGCTCCCACAGTTATCGCAAAAGAGATGAAAGAAAAATACTACCGGCAACTCCAGCACACACTAGACAAGGTTCACGAAGAGACACAGACATTGTCACAGGAAATCTAAATGCCAAAGCAGGAAGAGATAATACGACGAGAGAATATTATGGGAAGAAAAGGCACTGGAACAATGAACAAAAACGTAGAACTGTTTGATGGCTCGTACGAAACCAACAAACCAACAACCTTGTCACTGGTAGGATTTTTTTTTTCCACAACATGAAAGCAATTAAGTGACGTGGACGTGGAGATAATCAGACTTGGTCACCTAAAAGCAAATTGATCACACAACTCTAGAAGATGGAGGTAAACATTGCGAGATATTAAGACATGGAGAAAGCTGATGTGGATTCTGTTGACGCGAAACTGCAAGTCAAGATAGCCAGAAAAAAAAATCTCCAAGAAAGGAAACATTAATGACTGCAGGAACTGGAAAGGGATACAGCTGCTGTCTCCACCTTGCAGACTATACACAAGAATCATCCAGGAGAGGATCCATGCTGCAGCAGGCACAAAACTGCAGGCGGAGCAAGCGGGATTTCCAGCTGGCACATCATGCACAGTCCAGATTGTCACACTACGCATTGTTGTTCGAGCGGCACTCCCACCTAACTTCACTGACTTCATGAGAGCTTTCGACACTTTGGATAATGCTGTTACCTGGATGATGAACAGACACTTCAGTATACCCGAAGAGCTGATAAACAACACACTGAAACTCCATGAAAATATAGCCCGCCTTGTCCATAACCACGCTAGTTTGTCACAGCCTTTCAACATCGATGCAGACTATGGCAAGGATGTTAGCTATCACCTATGATTTTCTCACTGGTGATAAAGTGTGTCTTGAAGACAGTAATGAACCGACCACGTGGGATCCAATGGACTGTAACACAGAAGTTGGAAGATCTTGGCAGATGACAGCAGCCTGCTGTCAAACTTCTTTCGACATATGCGGGACAAGATAGAAAACCTCCGATTAACAATGATGAAGACAAGTCTAGAAATAAATGATAAGACCAGGGCCATTGGAACTCACGCAGGTTAATTAGACAACAGCAGTCCGCCAAATGAACAAATTACGGAATATTTTTAGCAAGTTCGCCTACCACGGAAGCATCGGAATCGTCGTAAAGACAGGAGGTACAGACAAAGAATCAAAGGTTAGAATCTCAAAAACAATGTTTGTTGTCTTCATGTCTGTCTGGGGACATGCGAACATCTAGCTCTTCACCAAAACCTGGTTGGGATTGTTTGACACCAGTGTCAAACCTGAACTGTTGAATGGCTCAGAGACTTGGAGACTCACCAAGGGCTGGAATGAAAGCTGCAGGTGTTCAGCGACACATGTCTACGACAGATGCTCCGTACCAGGTGGACGGATAAAATCACAAAGAAAGAATTCTGGCGACAGACCAACCAGAGACCAACAAGGGACACCATCAGAGCCCGGCAGTGGGGGTGGACGTGTCACACCGGACTCAGAGGTCCAAACAGCATCGCTGTCTGTCTGTCTGGGTGTCTGTCTGCCTGCCTATCTGTCTGTCTGTCTGTTTCTCTCTGTGTCTCTGTCTGTCTGTCTGTCTGTCTGTATGTCTGTCTGTCTCTGTCTCTCCCCATGTGTATCAGAAAACTGATGCAGAATAAAAGTACTCTACTTACACAGAATACAAATATTAGCAAAGATGTTTAATCGAATAATGAATAGGGCACCACACAGTTCCATTTCTCATGTGTGATCTTCCATGTGATGAGGACTGGAGGACATTTGAGGAAACGCTCCCTGGGTATTCTGAAGATAAGTACTCATAGTTACATCAAGTTTAACATCCACATCCACCCTGAGTAATACCGCAGACAGCAAGGATAACCATCCCAACAGAGGGCGGAGGATGGCAGAAGGGATGTGAACGGGTAGAGGGGGAGGTATGGGGGATGGGGCATCATATCTTAAACACCACAGAGACTAGATTAATTAAGATTGCAACGATCATGACATATCTTTTATGTTGATTGTTCATCATTCGAAGTCACAACCTCTTGAATGTGACCTCGATGTAAAATTGTAAAATTAACTGTAGTCCCTTCAAGTCTCTAATTACTGTGGTAGCCCAGGTATTTCCATCACTCACACTACTTTGACAACAAACTTATATGACTTGACGGTCCTTTCAGATTAAAAAAAAAATTCTTTTTTGAATTGAGCTAATTTCCTCAAATTTGCTTTGCTTCAGTCGAGGTGACCTTGACCGCCCAGTAATAATTGATGGGTCCTTTGAATGATTCGTTAATCGGTACACTCACCGATATAAAATTTCGTTTGTCTTTTTAGCGAAATCGGTGGCCTTTTCGGTTATGCAAAAGTAGTGTTTTTAAAAAGGAGAAGATGGCGTGCCCTTGCTCTCTCTCTCTCTCTCTCTCTCTCTCTCTCTCTCTCTCTCTCTCTCTCTCTCTTTAAGCGAGGATATTTTATTTGCAGCATTTTAAAAAGAAATAAGATCTTGCTCCTTTCTTTAGACTTCATTTTTTAATAATGTATTTACCTCCGTCTTCACCTGGGGCGTTACCTCCAAATCGTTGACTCATGACGGCTCCTCCTGCACAACTACACCCAGTTTGTCTTGTGACAGCACCAGCAACGGCAATCGACAGTGAGCAATAAATGTTAAGTCGTCATTAGGCCACCCATCGGAGGAGACACCACGCTGCTGCCGAGTCACTTCTGTGCATTCATTGGCGCCTGTTCCGATCCGACATACGCAGGATACCCTGTATTGACTATCACCGCCCATACCCCCCTACAAACAAGCATTTCTTTAGTCATTGAGACAGCGTGAGTGAGCTTGCCCCTTCCAAGGGCACTTGAGACGTTGATTTTCTGAATACATGACTGTGATATAAGTATGTACAAATGAATGTTAACTCGAAAAAAAAATCGTTGTTGTTGGTCGGTCCAGACTTTCAGACTTCCAACACACACACACACACACACCACACACACACACACACACACACACACACACACACACAACACACGCACGCACGCACGCACACAGAGAGAGAGAGAGAGAGAGAGAGAGAGAGAGAGAGGGAGGGAGAGAGAGAGAGAGAGAGAGAGAGAGAGAGAGAGAGAGGGAGAGAGAGTCAATTCGGCTCAGTTTAATCAGAGTAAGAGAACTATAAAATAGGCATTCTGGCTCACCCACCTCCGCCAGCTCCAACCGGCTATAGAGAACTATAAAACAGATAATCCTACACATTATGTATGTTTGTAAAGTGTTTACTATTAGAGAACTATAAAATAGGCATTCTGGCTCACCCACCTCCGCCAGCTCCAACCGGCTAAAGCCGGTTTCGCTGTTGCTCCGCCGGCTTACCCAGAATGCCTATTTTATAGTTCTCTAATAGTAAACACTTTACAAACATACATAATGTGTAGGATTATCTGTTTTATAGTTCTCTGTCACTGGACCATTAAGAAGTAAACAAACAAAACAATGGGGACTTGGTTAACCATGCCTTTATTCTTAGGAGGGCTATTTGTCAACCAAGTTGGGATTTCATTCTATTGTGAGGAATGACTGGCTATTGAAAGCTATCTGAATAGGGAGTGTCTGAAAAGGGGTGGGATGTGTGTTCACACAAGCGTAGAATCGTGGCACGTTGTTGAAGATTATTCTAAGCAGCCACCAAGTGCACTTATTCTCAAGAATTCTAGGATTCTAAAAATAGTACTGTTCACGCGTGAACGGTAGGTCTTCCAGACAAGCCATCTCCGACAGATAGGATTCTAAAAATAGTACCGTTCACGCGTGAACGGTCTCAGCAATCGAGATATCACCCTCAGTTTACGGGAATAGGAAGGTGAGATTCTAATATGTTGTCTCAACCAATCTTCCCATTTTTGTCTTGAGTAATCTAGCAATTCTTGATGAACGGTTTGTGATTCAAGAAGTTCTATCTCTAATTCAGAAGAGATACTGTCTTGCGACATAACACAACACTTTCTAACTGAAAACACGACTGCACTGCACACCCGCAAATGACAAGACAGCTAGGTTCAGTTGCTAACAACACAAGTGCTGGGCGGAAATATCGTCACTGTTACTAATCAGCTGATTCTATCTAGTCTTGTGATTGGGGGAAGGTAAGAAACATGTTTAGAAATTTAGCCGCCTAAATTTATACAATGACGTCTAACGCCTGTACTGAACGACGCCGGTGGGGAATTTATACAATGCCGCGTGGCGGCCTGACGCCCTTATGTGTAACTTGACACGAACCCGGAAACAGTGCGACGCTTCGACTCGGCAATTATGCAGTTGAGTAAGCCGGGGCCAGACATGTCTGGCCTAGAGTACTACATAAAGGCAGAAGGGAGTTGTCTCCCCGGAAAAGAATGTAACAATTAATTGTGAAAAAAAATCGTCATTAAGTCGTTCTAGGTTCTTATTCAAGTCGGCATCACGTTCTTATTCAAGTTCTTATTTAAGTTCTTAACAAGTTTTTATTCAAGTTCTTAACAAGTCAACATCAAGTTCTTATTCAAGTACTTATTCAAGTACTTATTCAAGTTCTTAACAAGTCGTCATCAAGTCGTCATTAAGTTCTTATCAAGTTCTTATTTAAGTTTTATCAAGTCGTCATCAAGTCGTTATCAAGTTCTTATTCAAGTCACTTATAATTATTTATTAAGTTCTTGAAATATTATTCCATCTGAAATGGATCAAAATGATCTTTTGTTGTTGGCGGTTCTGGCATGCTTTTTTGTTTGGCTTCTGTATTTAGTGGTTGAGATTTTTTTGACTGCTTTGGTTTTTGCTGGCGTTGTGTATATTTTTTATAACCGTAATAACCACCCCCAGCAGCAATGACGCCAAAAATGCCAACTCTTTTAATCCAAATAATCCATGACGACTTTGGTGTTGTAGGTCTTGAATCAACTTGTGTATTTACAGCTGGCATTGAAACAACTGTTGGCGTTGGCGGTGTTATGTTTTCATTATGAGTTATATTCTGTGATTGCAACATTAATTTTTTTTGTTTGTTCCACTCTGCTAATTTTTTTCCTGCTGCAACGCGCCCAGGATGAGGAGGCTTTTTACTGGTCACTTTCTCCATCAATGTTTTCTGCTGATTTTCTGGCTCGGTCATTTTGAAGGGAAACAAAATCTATATGATTAAAAGTAATTAATCCCATGATTAATGGCGATAACAATGTTCCAAATCTGTAATATAGATCACATCCTAGAGACTCTAATGACTTTGTTAAAACTGGATCCTGTGTTAAATCATACATAAAATCTTGTTCAGAATCAATGGGAGCAAATCTACTAACTAGTTTAGTGTACAAACTAAGAACCGTTTGCCCAACACTTTTGACCATTCTTGACCCCAGTTGCGCTTCATACCTGTTGTGATACTTTACAATGTCTTGTGGCGACATTTGTTGAATCTGTTCTATGCTGAATTCATTTCCAAGGTACTGTTTTGTTTTTCCACATGCTGCTAAAGAATACAGCCTTTCCTTTTGACGCATAATAGCTTGGTCATCAACTTGATCATTTGTAAGTTCAGGAAGTAAATCATCGCAGTTCATGTTTTATTAATGAATAAATATTATTTTATTTTTTAAAAATGAGCACCGAAAAAACTATTACTAACCTTGTATACCATTCTGCTGTTATTGGAGGCCTAAGTGTAGGATACACAATGCTTGGTAAAAGCCTGTTAAAAATAAAACCAGCAGATCTTGGCAAACTAGACTTTGAAGACTCAGCAAAGCTGATTGCTGTTATTACAGCTTCATTTGCTACGAAAGATTTTCTAGTTAAGCAAGGAATAATTCCAGACAGTATCAATATGTAAAATTAAAAAAATACATTTATAAAAATGGCTTCACTCGTAATGATGATTGGTGGCGCTGTGGTTAATGCGCTTGCTTTTAGCGGAAGTAATTACGCATTTAGTAAACTACGGGATGACGGCGAGAGAAAAAGACATAACAAAGCTATGGAGCAACTAGCCGCAGCACAAGCTGCGTATGAAAAGCAGAGAATTGAGCAGTTAGATTTTATTAACGATGAACTGAAAAAACAGGACATGCAGCTTACACATTTAAAGATGTTGACCAGGCAATAAAAGAATATTTTCTAGTAACAGGCAAACAAGTTGAAACATTGCCCCCACCAAAATTTAGCGACTTTTATCAACCATCAGAAAAACAAAAGATGCAAGAAATATTGTTTATTGTCTTTGGCATGACCGCTGTGTATTTTGTTGCACAAAGTATTGGCTGAATAAAAATGTACAAAATCTATTATTCTCCAAAAGGATATTGGAAGGGAATAACAGCAATTAAAAAGCTTAGCCAAGCAGCGGGAGTCAGTGAACAAACAGCAAAAGAATGGTTATCTAAACAAGCGATTTGGCAAATTTATTTACCAGCGCCTAAACGAATACAAAGACCACACTTTGTCAACACAATACCGAACGACACCCATCAAATGGATCTTCTATATTTACCCCATGATACGATTAGACGAAAAAGATTTAAGTACGCACTTACAGTCATTGATATAGCTTCAAGATACAAAGATGCGGAACCATTAACACAAAAGAGTGCTTCTGCTGTTGCTGTCGCTTTACAACTGATATATCAACGAGGCCCGTTAACTTATCCTCGCATGATTCAAGTCGATGATGGAAAAGAATTTAAAGGTCAAGTGAATCAATTATTGTTAAAACATAGAGTTACCATTAAAAGAGGCATTCCAGGAGTTCACAGATCACAGGGTTTGGTTGAAAACTTTAACAAACAGTTATCTGAAAGACTTTTCTCCTACCAGTATCACAGAGAGCTGATTGACAATTCTCGCAACACAGAATGGGTTAGAAGACTGCCCTCAGTTTTGCGCGCAATGAATAATGAAGAATTTAAAGGTCTAAAACCAGTACAAGCAATCAGAAAACAAACAATAAATGTTGTTGAAGGAGAGTCTTCATCAAGCAAACTATTGCCATTTGGTTTAAAAGTGAGATACCTTTATTCGCCGGGAGAAGCGGAAGGGGACACTCGCATCAGGGCAACAGATCCAGTTTGGAGTGTTGATTCATATGAGATAAAAAAAATTGTGAAAATGAATCCGCCCGTGTATTATTTACGAGAAACTGACACAACAAAACGACCAGCCCCCCGAAGATCTTTTGTGAAGGAAGAACTGCAGATAATCCCTCCAGACACAGTTCCAGTCGCTTAATTATTTTTTAATTTAAATTAAAATGGCGGCAAGAATGGAAAAGGAAGAATCCTTACGTAAAATGGCACTGGAAGCAAGAATGGTGAAGGAAGAGTCCTTAGAAATAATGCGAAAAATATTTGATTATAATCTTGCTATTAGACTAATATTTAAGAAGATTGATTATGCCATGCTAGACAAAACCTCAAATTTTGATTGGGAGCAAGAATATATTAAAAAAATTCGAACACATTTAGCAGTAATGGATAATAATTTGGTTGAATTGGTTGGTGATATATTTAAGCTTAAAGAACTGTTTTAATCTACGCAAATACATTTGGGTTTAAAATGGAAGCTCAAAGGGAAATGGCAGAAATGACAAAGGAAAGGTCTTTAAAATTAATGCAAGATTTATTTGAGTATCAGTATATCATTAAAGAAGTATTTGAGAAGATTGACAATCCCTGGCTAGAACAATCGCCAGACAATCGCTTTAAACCCCAAAGCTTTTATTTTGATTTTGATTTATGGAAACATGAATATTGTGAAATGACAAAAAAAATTAAAGCACATCTAGCATTAATAAATAATATTAATTTTGCTAAATTAGATGATGATATAATTGAACGTGCGATTGCTGAAAAATATAAGCCCATATGATTATACTATTCTCCAATGACCAATTGCATATGAAAACTCTGGATTAACAAATACTCTTTTTGTGTTAGTGCGGTCAAGAGACCGTTTTGTTACAACTGTTGTGTTAATCTCATGCAGATTAGATCGCAGCTTGTAATTGTCATGATGAAAAGTCTTATTGC
Organism: Conus canariensis; assembly: GCA_033310375.1. NCBI lineage: Eukaryota > Metazoa > Mollusca > Gastropoda > Neogastropoda > Conidae > Conus > Conus canariensis. Next base: position 55,344,485 of record CM065716.1, on the reverse strand, counting down.
CAAACAATGCTTCTTTGTAATTGTCATGGGTTATGCTTGACTGCACAACACTACGAGATATTCCCTTTGCTTTTTTAACAACTTTTTTTTGGCTTGAAAGACTGTACATTTTCGACCTTAAACCAATAAACTCCTTGATCACCCCTCCAGATAATTCATCCTTCATCTTACCTAAAACCTTCTTATTAACAGTTGAATGCAAAGGCGAATCTTTAGGATAATCAGATGTGTCGTACCATCCAGCATGCCCTTTAGCTACTTCTAATTCCATGTCTTTATAGATATCTTCAGTAGGGATGTCGATTACAAAGGAATCTGTATCTGTGTACAGAACTCTGGACTCAGGATACAAGGGCTTAAAGTAGTCATAAAGAAATTCTAACATCAAAAGCTTTGATAATTCTAAAACAGTAAACCCAATAAAAACGGGCTTATCCAATTTGACTTTCTTTTTTTTCATCATTATGCCAAAAAGCTGATCATGAAATCTTCTGAAGTCCTGATAATTAGGTTTAGAAGTTAGCTTAATTGCATCGTTCTCTCTGGTGACCAATCTAACATCTTTACGCTTGTGCGGATTCTCCATAGTCTTTCCAAAACAGCTGTTGTTCATCAACTTGAAAAAGTCTTTTTCTGAAGCATCTGTGGATTTAGTTCTGAGATCAGTGTTCTTCATTATGTATGGTTTCATGAACTGTTCTTGATCAAAAGCAATTATACGATGAACAGCTGTCAACTTTAAACCATGTCTTAAATAAAATTGAAGAAGTCTGTAATGACAGACATAATTTTTTTTGTCACGAAGATTAGGCACAAGTTTAGGTGGTTCTGTCATTGACACTTTTAGGGTTTCTGCCGCTAATGGATAGTCATTATGGTAATCATGAAGTTCATGAGGATATTCTAAATCAACTTCTAGAATGAGACCTCTTTTACGATCAGCTTCTAGACTCTGAAGCCATTTTAAAAACTTTTGAATGTCTTTTACACCTCCTGTGTACATTTTAAAGTTACGTAATGGAAGTGATTGACTCATAGCCCAACCATACAGATTGTTTGCATCTAAATACATAAGATAGTTAGACTTCCTACTTGGATCATAGTTGTCTAGGTATTTGTTGTTTGCTTTACAGTAATGGTGAGACGCCATACTAATTCCGCCACGCAATCCGTTTTCAATCATCTGAAGCATTGGTAGGTCAGACAACAGGTCAATCTGTACACCAGTAAATTTTAAGAATGCGTCCCAACTCATCCCAGGCGCAGAAATATAATGCGCAGGATCTAGACTATAATGTTTCATGCAGGTCTTTCTGTAATTTTCAAAGATATCCGCCAACAAACAGGTATCCGCCATTAAATAGGAATCATGATAGTCTCCCATTGTTTTACACTCTAATTTCTGCCACGCATCTTGAGCATGCTGGTAATCAGAATCACTGATGTCCTTTCCTCTGAGACTAGAAAAGAACGCACCTTTAGGCGGAAGTGTATCTTCGTCAAACCTTTCCCAACTGTTCATGTACTCATAAGGATAAACGCCCTTTCTAACGAGCGTTGGGTCAAAATATTCTTCCGTTATTGGGCAGGACTTTAAGGACATAGCCAGTGACTCTAATGAACCCATCAGGTGTTGCATAGAGTCATAAAAAGATAAATTATTTAAAGTAAAACACATGTACTTTTCTGATGACTGCGCAATGCATGACACCCTGAAATCGCTAGCTACTGCTTGCAATATAAGATGAGAATCGTAACCTCGCAAGTTGTGAAAGAATATAGGAAGTCTCCAAGTCCTAGGATCAAACTTTAGTTGAAGATTGCAATTGTTATGCGCTGCTCCTCTGAATTCTCCGCTAATGTGATCATGATCTCTTACTGTTAAACTTTTAGGTGTTAGCTCTAAACCACAAATCCAACAGTGAGTGGCTGAGTCATAGCGATCTTGATCTTCAGGGGTCATCTTAAGATCGGATAGGACTAGATTATTAGAACAGACATTACGAACTTCTTGCATGCGTTTTAAGAAATGTTTTGCTGCATGTGGTCCTCTGTATAATTCTGGCTTTGAATGTTCACCATCTGACCTGACAACAATGAAGGCAAATGAACAAATCTGGTGGTTATTCATTATAACTGTTTTTGGTAAATGTTTTGGAGCAGGTCCTTCATAAGGAACAATAAGCGATTCAAAGTCTGCGTAAACAACGTATGGAGACCTCTGGAGTTTTTTGTAATTCTTAAAACTAACCTTACTGCCTTCTCTTGGCATAATTAGTTCTGTATTGCAGTCAACTGGACTAAGACAATGTTTTACATGTTCACTCGCTGCTTGAACAGACGGAATTCTTGTTAAACATTTTCTACAAAATTCTTGTTTGCTATGTTGTTTTGTAGTATGCACTAGTAATCTACTCATTGTGCGTATTAGAGTGTAGTGCAACCCATTAAGGCTTTGCATTAGGAGTAAGTCTACATGAGTTTTGGTTGGTTCGCCTATTGTTGGACTGTTCTTTGACACTCTAATTGGCAGAAGGTTGGTTTCTTCAGACCATGTGTAGACATTAACAGTTATTGGTGGATTTTGTTTTTCAAACTGATCAATTTTGTCTACAGCCATAGGAAATTCAAGACCGTTAAAGTTAAGATCATTGGCCCACTGTAAATAGTTAGATACTCTCTCTGCATTTTTGGCAACGTGATGCAGCCTAGCAAGAACGCACCACATAAAACATTTGTCGTCTGAATTTTTTATGTTCAAAACTGCTTTCTTTGCAACTAATGTTGGAGGCAGTGGAATGTAAGCCTTGCCTACAATCGGCTCATACTTAGCCTGTCTTAATCTGATGTCTAGGACTTCACCCTCTGACCAACCAGAGCCTCTCATTTTAGCTGCTTCAGAGGCTTCATTAAACTGTGTAAGAAGTTGATCTGCCCAACCGGGTGTTAAGTCATTATGAGAAAGAATAGTCTGCTGTTTAGTTGAGACCCAGACTTCTAGATTTTCTTCGTTTATTGTTATATAGTCGATTAAAACAACTAACCTTACTTTAACTGGAGGGTTTATTGTTAGTTTACTTGGAACTTGAGAAATAGCATGTACAACGCTTGCCTGTACCTTTGTTGGATCAATAACTTCTAAAACGACCTCATTTAAAGCTTTTGACAAACGCTCTTCCTCGAGCATTGCTTCAAACAATTCATCTGAACCTTCATATATCTTATCCATGTTGAGCTTCTTTTCTAACTCAAAATATTTATTTAAATCAAAAAAATAAAAGTTAATCAGAATCAATATCAACGGTCTTTTTGTGCTTGGACTCATAAACTAAAGTATAAACGCCCTTTGGGGTTGTTAATGTGAGCTGTTTAGAACAGAGTTTAATGTCTCGTTTACTTTTTTTAAACATTCCTTTTTTATCTGGTCGGTGTCTGGCTGTTGAGAAAAAGTTGCCCTTGCCTTTCTTTGAAGATCAAACTTTTGTCTTTTGTAGTCCTCAAAATCAGCCTGTAGGCGACTAAATTCTTCATCCGTGATGTTCGAGTCGGCAAGTGCTTTATCAATTATCAGTTTGAAGGAACTAAGTTTAGCTGTTATTAGTTGAACCATAGCTGTGTGCTTTTGGAGTTTAGCTTTTATTTTTTTGCTGACAGCACTTACAGCCAATGAACACAGGCCAAGAGTTAAAGACAAACCACCTAGAGGTATAGCTGCCGGTGCACCTACGCCTGTTGCTAAGAGACCTACACTTGTTCCTGCTGATAGAGCACTAGCAGTCGATGCTCCAGTATTAACATATGTAACAGCATTAAAGACAGCAGAATACCTTCGTTTGGTTTTGCTGTATTTTGAAAGGTCCTGCTCTAGTTTTTGTTGCATTTGTGTAATGTTGGTTAATCTGAAAGTTTTTATGTCTACAGCAGCAGCTATCTCTTCTTTGGGCACTTTTGGATAAGTCGTAACAGACATGCTTTTTAAAAAAAAAAAAAAAATTTAGTATTGGATATCTTTTAATCTGTTATCTTGAATATTCAGCTGCGCATCATATATTAAAAACAAATGTACATTAAGTGGTTTATCACTCTCTTTTTCTTTATCAATTTGAATGTTTATTACGTCTTTAACTGTTCTCCCACTCCCATGCAACTGATTATCCTCTGTTGACCTTAGGTCAATCCATAAACCGTATTTCGTTGTTAAATATTCATCAAGTCTAACACTGTGAAGATGTAGATCTTTAGACACAAGGTCTACTGTTGGACTTCTAGACCTCCCGCCTCCAAACAATTTTCTTATTTCATCAAAATGATGATAAGGTTTAAGCCCACTACCGTAGACTTGGTTAGGACTACCCTCAATTGAACATTGTACTTTCGTTATTTTAGGATTGATAAACTTTTCACTTTGTCTTTGGTATGGTTCTTTATCATCTTCACACAGCAATAAAATACCTTTAAGGGATCGTGCTGCGGCGCTAAAACTAAAGTTCCATATAGTGTCTGCTCTGCTTTTAGGATATTTTGAATGATGAATCACTCTTTCGTAATATATTGCTAATTTTGACTGATATTGTTGCTCAATCAGCCTTGCTAAGTTAGGGTTGCTAACAATGTCAAACTCTAACGAGATGTCGAAAATGCTGTACTTTGCTTCAGTGTCTGTCGATCTAATGACACGTTTGTATTCATTAAAAGTTAGTTCATATGACAATCTGTCTTTTAATGCTCCTTGAAAGTATGGCGCATGCGCTTTTAACAACTCAAAATCTAAGGGTATGGAAAAGCGATTTCCATAAGCAAAACTTACAGCTTCATACTTGTTGCCGGCTTTAGCATCTTCGGCGTCTATTCTGTGTTTTAGTGCTTCGTTATTTTCGATTCCTTGAAACGCAAGATCGGCCCTTTCATTCGCGGTTAGCCATAGATCAGAATAGATTAGAAATATGTCTGCATTGTGTAAAGAAAATATTTCTTGCCCCTCAAGTTTTATAGAAATTTTCTTAACGATTGCCCGTCCCAGATTCTGTACAACTGTCCTGTTTGGGTCTGTTGCTGAATCAAGTTCTATTTTGAAAGTAAGCCGTGCAGATCCCGGCACAATCACTTCATCTGCTCCTAGGTCTGGAAATTTAACAGTAAGAATTTGATCTGAATCAATAGTAGATGGATTATTTGGAACAATAATATTCTGTTTATTTCCCTTCACGCCAAAGGGCTCTTTCAGTCTTCTATGCGGGTCAAGAATTGAGCCATATGCTTGTGACATTTTTTTATAAAACAAAATAAAAAGTTAATTATTTAAAAACATGGCAGAAGAAGATTATGATGTTTTTGATCCTGGAGACGACATGAGTGAAATGACGCCTTTGACACATCCATTACAATCATTGCGGCGTGAATTAACAGAAAGTAAGGTCAAATCATTTTATCAAAGTTTAGGCCAAGAACCTCCTGATTTTATAGACCCTAATGATTTTGAAACAAAAGATGGCCATTTGATTTTTAAAAACGAGCAAGGACAACCTGTACAGCTTACATCTAAACCAGACCCATCAAAGTTTTTAGCAAAGACTACAATTAGACAAAGGCTCAGTGTGAGCGATCAAAATCGCCTTGGCATTGCTAAACCGCGAAGATTAGACAGTGAGGCAGTTGCTAAACTTCAAAACACACTACAAGAACTCCCAACAGATAACCAAATACAAAACATACCCCTTAAAGATTTAAGCCCAACAGCAGACAAAATAATAGAAACCAGTTTTTCAGAAGTATTAAAAACTATGCACGATCCGCCGCTACCTATGAGAGAAATAACGGCCCTTAATCATGCTTTGAGAAGCATCAGAGGCGAATTAACAAACAATTTAGCAAAACTGGGTGAACTAGATGAGCATATAAAAAGAGAAAAAGAAAAACTAGTTGAGGCTGATGACCACAACTTAGGACCTGGTGTTAAAGAAAGAATAACACAAAGACTAAAAGATCTTGAACAAGAGAGATCAGCAAGACTAGAAGTGCTGTCTACTAACCGAGAACAATTACGAACTCAAGTGAGCAGAATAAGAGAAACTATCCAAAGAATTTTATATGAAGACACGACGCTAGCAGAACGAATAAGAACACTGTTTAGAGAGCAAGGTGTCACATTAGCAAGTGTTATAACAGCCTTAGGATTTGCAATAAGTACACTGGTGTTGGCTATTACAGGCGGTGGCGGTGGGGGAGCAGTGCCGCCAGGCCCGCCAACTCCGTCGTCAGATAAATCATGGATAAAAAAACAACTCGATCACCTTGCAAACTTACTAAAAAAATTAGCCAGTAAGGCAATAGATTCTTTGCCTGGTATAATAGGGGGGATCGTTAGCTGGCTTTTGTCTACTGCAAGTAAAGTAGTTGGCTTTATGGCCGAGCACTTATGGGCATTAGTTGTCTTAATAGTTGGGTTACTCTTTAGTAAGATAAAGACCAAGTAATCCTAGGGCAGTTAATCCAATAACAAGTGCCGTCTTTTCATATTCATGGTCATCACGCGCGTCTTCAATGGCCTTTGGGCTTTGGGCCTTGGGGATTGGATGACTTAATCTTGGGGGGTGTTTTTTTATTGTTTGTACTGGCTCAGAATTTATGTCGTTTTTCCCGACCTTCTCTTCATTGCCAGCCACAAGGATTTCATTATTATAGTTTATTATTGTTCCTACCTGGAGCCTGAGGTCAGAAGGTAGCATGTATAAACCAGTGCCGACAGCAAAGTCTACTTTCGATCTTGCAAATTGTAAAACATTTTGGTACCTTTTAATACTTGAAGGCAAATCAATTGCAGAATTAATGGCGTCCTCTAAATTTGCTAAATACTGTTTTTGAGCATCAAAGCCAGTAGAAGGATCAGTTATGTTAGATCTTGCCTGTGCTTGCGAACCTAGCAAACACCAAACATAAGTACGAATAGAGTCGTTTATTCGTTCTATTCCCGCTTTTGTTAGGCCCTTAGAAGTATCCAAAATAAATGTTGTCCATGCTGTTTTATGCTCTTGCTCTATGGACCCGAGGTGAACAGTTGTGCCTGAAGAGAAAGATGTGTAAGGAGGATTCCAATCATAGTTATACTTTCTGTGCACGCCCCAATAATAAAGAGTGCCTAAACCATGATTAAGATCCAACTTTTGTCTAAAGTCTGTCTTTGGGTCAATATCAAATTCGTTACAGATCCTTTCAAAAGCCTTGTAATCTATTCTGTTGCTGAATGGATTAAACGTTTTGTCATTTGGTAATGGCGCTTGCAGTTCAGACAAAATACGTCTGAAGGCGTAATAAAAATGAAATCTATACACTGACCTCACCAAAGGATCAGGATGATTTAAATGATCCGCATACGACACTCCACACCCAGTTGATGCACAAAACACAGCAAAGTTTAACTGGTTCTGATAAAACTGCATCGGATGACTGAACCACACTTTCGGGATGTGGTCTTTTTTAATAGGAGGGTTAAGATAACGATCCAATGGAGTACTAACCTTTACTTGAAAGGCGTCAGACTGAGTCACAGAAATGTCAAGGGTGTCAGTTGTTATATTTTTAAGATTGTAGTGCGGCCCAACAGAATATTTTGCATTAGTATATTTGAATGCACTCATTTTTAAATTGTTTTAAAAATGTTTGTAACAATAACAACTCAAGACAGTCCTTCGTTTTTAGAATATGCTATTGATAATGAATGCGGAACCCAAAGGGTTGCACTCCATGAAATTTTTTACAAAGTCGTATGGTTTAATATAAGTGAATCCAAGGAAAATAATAAGATTAAAAAATTTGATAATATATTAAACTTAGTTAGCCAGTTAACCATACCTGATGGTTATTACGGGTTTTGCTCGCTGAAAGAAGCAATGAGTAACTTCGACATTACTCTCAATCAAACTTAACAATGCAAATTTGAAAGTAATGTTGACATTCAAACCTGAAGAAAAAAGAGTAAGTTACCATTTTGATGTAGAGCTAGCTAAAATGTTAGGCTTTGCAACTAACAATCAATCAATCGATCATGAATTTATAGTTACACCAGACAAAACTACTTATGAGGGAGAATATCCGCTCGATCTTGCATTACATTCATTACTCTATGTTCATTTGGACGAGCTGAGCACTGATGAAAACTTATATGATGGAAGGCCCTCAACTGTTTTAAGAGCTCTTCCATCAGGGAAAGCTGCATATTGCGATTATGAAATTATACAATTTCCTAATTTACAGTTTAAAAGATTAGCTTGTGGGAGGGTCAGATCATTTAATATAAAGATCACAGATAAAACAGGGAAAGTCGTGAAATGTGATAACCTGCACATTGTTTTAGAAATAAAATAATACGTTGTTTTAAAAAATGTCACGTGGACCAGAAGAATCAGGAGTTACATTAGCGCCTGAGAGGTGTGTAACTTTAGAATTAAAAGACCTTGCAGACGTTGAGGACTTTGAACAAAACGGTGAGATAGGCACTTTGTATGGTTTTGAGTACACTAAAGATGGTTATTATAAGCGCAAAGAGGTTGACGACAACAAAAGGTTTCCTAAACTAGAACAACTACGCAATCTAGAAGCAAATAATACAGGTCAGTATGAATATAAAATAGTTCGAAAAACTGACAACAAATGGCACTTAGAACCATATTTAGAATGGGACATAAAATTTGAATTCGTAAGCCCATTTACATTTTTCGACCGTCAAAAAAGTTTCAGAAAAGCATTGAACTCTGGCCCTTTACATGTAAGTCTTATGCCAGAGGACAACAGTCGAAAAGAGATCGAAATAAAGAAGTTTGGGAGCAAACAGTACATCCTCCACAGAAGAGAATCAGTTTTGAAGGAAGCTACTACAAAAGTACAGTTCTTTCCACGCACGTTATTAGGAGACACGTTCACAATGATATTTGAAATTTCTGTCTTAAAAGATGTGAGGAGGAATGGAGCTGTGGGTGTCAGTGACAACCTTATGGAAGGAATTCTTATTAGCTGGCAAAACTTAGACGTTGACAATCTTAAAGTTACTGTTGTGGTTCGTCACGATGGTGAAAATTTTAAGGTCGTAACAACAAGCAACAAAATCAATGTTAGTCTTAATAGAAACAATCTGACAAAACTGAGTTGGATTAATCTGACACATTTAGACCTTATAAGATTTTATTGTACTGATCAAATTTTGACGGATAGTATGATAACAACACTAACTGGTGTAAATTAAATTCTGTTATAAAACTATGGAGCAAACGACTTTGGTGTCAATGCCGATGTTAAACTTTATGACAAAAACCCCTCATTGTTCATTGATTTGTGGACAGACTGGTTGTGGAAAAACAATATTTGTCCTCGACCTATTACAAACAGTTTATCGTTATAATTTTGATCATATTGTAATTTTCTGCCCAACACTTAAATGGAACAAAGCATATCACGACAGAAGGTTTATATGGACGGATGATGAAATCTATTTAGTTGATCCTAGCAATAAACTTAGCGAGTGCTTAGAACACTTTTATAGACAGTTTGAAGGAACTCAGACACTATTTATTATAGATGACTGTTCAGCAGAAAGAGACATAGTTAAAAAGAGAAACACTTTATCAAAACTGGCTTTCAGTGGAAGACATGCTGGGATAAGTGTGTGGATTTTATGTCAAAAATATAACTCAGTTTTAAAAGACTTTAGAGAACAGTTAAAGACTGTAGTTTTATTTCACATGAAAGACAGAGACGCATTTGATGAATGTATGCGTGAAAATGATGTTATTGAAGACGATCAAGAAAAACGAAGGATTAAGCAAAAACTAAAGTCTCAAAAGTTTTCTAAATTAGTGTTAAAAACAGATAATCCTACACATTATGTATGTTTGTAAAGTGTTTACTATTAGAGAACTATAAAATAGGCATTCTGGGTAAGCCGGCGGAGCAACAGCGAAACCGGCTTCAGCCGGTTGGAGCTGGCGGAGGTGGGTGAGCCAGAATGCCTATTTTATAGTTCTCTAGAGTACGTTCAGAGGCCAAACGGTCGGGTGAGGGTGGGACACGAGATTCAAGACAGAGGAAGACATTACAAGGAACTCCCACATAAAACCACGCCATGAAAAAAAAAAACCCAAACATTAATTACTTTTGAACGCAAAAAAAAAAAGTGGGGGACGACGAAGAGAGTGATGGTAGGACGAAGAAGGGGTGTGGGATAGAGTGGGTGTGAGGAAGGACAGGGATGGGAATTTCGGGAGGGGGGGGGGGGGGGGGGGGGGAGTGAGAGAAGGAGAAGCGGATGCGACACAGTGTGAAGTGTGAAATGGTCCATAGAGATGTCGCCACGGCCCGCTGGGTGGGGTGCACTGAGGCTCTAACCCTCGCCGTGTTGTGCTGGCTTCATGGCCCCATTAGCAGCGTAATGGAGAAGCGTCATTTCTCTTCCCTGCTGCCGCCGTCTCTACGCCCACTCCTTAAGGCTCACCCCACACGACGCGCTAACCACATTAACCACGCTAGGTTCCAAGGAATGTTTCAGTTTTATCTCGTGCACGTCTGCCACTGTGGTATTAGACCAAACATGAACAAAATATAAAACGAAAAAATCTAGGGTGAGGCTGGAGGCCTTACGTAGCAAAGATTAAACAAGGGAAATAACTGAGTGAAGGGAGTGGGGTGAAAGGAAAGGGGGTGGGGGGAGGGGGTGGGGGAGTTGGGAGATGGGGATCGAAAAAGGGAGAAAGTCGATGTAGCCGGAGGTTTCAAAAGAGCAGGTTGACACATTAGAAATGCAAAAACCTCAAACCCCCCCCCCCCCCCATGTTAAAACAGTGAACAGTGTAAAAAGCTTCCATTTGCGCTTTTATAATTGGCTTAATATGTTACAGCAGGACCGTGCAAGCCGGCGTGTGTATATAGAGATCTGTGAGTTGACTCTTTCAAAGCGCTTTGAGTTGTAGTAAAACGCAATAGAAATATCCCTTTATCGTCATCATCATCATCATTATCATCATCATCATCATCATCATCATCATCATCATCATCATCATCATCATGATTAGTAGTAGTAGTAGGTAATAGCATTCTTCTTCTTCTTCTTCTTCTTATCATTATTTGTCCAGATTTGAAGCATCTAAAAGTATATGATGCAAAATGGTCAGAGTATTTAGGCCTATAGGCAAAGTTATTCATGTGTCAGGTTAGGGTAAGTAAGCCTGTGGATAAAGCTGTACATGCGTCAGGTCATGTTTGTAGGCCCGTGGGCAAAGTCGTACATGTGTCAGGCCAGGGTTGGTAGGCCCATTGGCAAAGTCGTACATGTGTCAGGTTAGGGTTGGTAGGCCCGTGGGCAAAGTCGTACATGTGTCAGGCCATGGTTGGTAGGCCCATTGGCAAAGTCGTACATGTGTCAGGCCAGGGTTGGTAGGTCCATTGGCAAAGTCGTACATGTGTCAGGCCAGGGTTGGTAGGCCCGTGGCAAAGTCGTACATGTGTCAGGCCAGGGTTGGTAGGCCCGTGGGCAAAGTCGTACATGTGTCAGGCCAGGGTTGGTAGGCCCATTGACAAAGTCGTACATGTGTCAGGCCAGGTTGGTAGGCCCATTGGCAAAGTCGTACATGTGTCAGGCTAGGGTTGGTAGGCCCATTGGCAAAGTCGTACATGTGTCAGGCTACGGTTGGTAGGCCCATTGACAAAGTCGTACATGTGTCAGGCTAGGGTTGGTAGGCCCACTGGCAAAGTCGTACATGTGTCAGGCCAGGGTTGGTAGGCCCATTGGCAAAGTCGTACATGTGTCAGGTTAGGGTTGGTAGGCCCATTGGCAAAGTCGTACATGTGTCAGGTTAGGGTTGGTAGGCCCATTGGCAAAGTCGTACATGTGTCAGGCCAGGGTTGGTAGGCCCATGGGCAAAGTCGTACATGTGTCAGGCCAGGGTTGGTAGGCCCGTGGGCAAAGTCGTACATGTGTCAGGCCAGGGTTGGTAGGCCCATTGGCAAAGTCGTACATGTGTCAGGCCAGGGTTGGTAGGCCCATTGGCAAAGTCGTACATGTGTCAGGCTACGGTTGGTAGGCCCGTGGGCAAAGTCGTACATGTGTCAGGCCATGGTTGGTAGGCCCATTGGCAAAGTCGTACATGTGTCAGGCCAGGGTGGTAGGTCCATTGGCAAAGTCGTACATGTGTCAGGCCAGGGTTGGTAGGCCCATTGGCAAAGTCGTACATGTGTCAGGCCAGGGTTGGTAGGCCCATTGGCAAAGTCGTACATGTGTCAGGCCAGGGTTGGTAGGTCCATTGGCAAAGTCGTACATGATGTGTCAGGCCAGGGTTGGTAGGCCCATTGGCAAAGTCGAACATGTGTCAGGCCAGGGTTGGTAGGCCCATTGGCAAAGTCGTACATGTGTCAGGCCAGGGTTGGTAGGTCCATTGGCAAAGTCGTACATCATGTGTCGGGCCAGGGTTGGTAGGCCCATTGGCAAAGTCGTACATGTGTCAGGCCAGGGTTGGTAGGCCCATTGGCAAAGTCGTACATGTGTCAGGCCAGGGTTAGTAGGTCCATTGGGAAAGTCGTACATCATGTGTCAGGCCAGGGTTGGTAGGCCCATTGGCAAAGTCGTACATGTGTCAGGCCAGGGTTGGTAGGTCTGTTGGCAAAGTCGTATATGTGTCAGGCCAGGGTTTGTAGGCCCATGGGCAAAGTCGTACATGTGTCGGGCCAGAGTTGGTAGGCCCATTGGCAAAGTCGTACATGTGTCAGGCCAGGGTTGTTAGGCCCGTGGGCAAAGTTGTATATATGTCAGGTAAAAGAATGTAGGCCTATGGGCAACGTTGTACATGTGTCAGGTCAGGATTTGTAGGCCTATCGGCAAAATTGTACATGTCAGATCGGCGTATGGAGGTTAGGGGAAGTTGTACATGTCAGGTTAGGATATGTAAGCCAGTGGGTAAAGTGTGCATGTCAGGTCAGGGTATGTAGGCCTATGGACAAAGTTGTAAATGTCAGGTCAGGGCACACACACACACACACACACACACACACACACACACACACACACACACACACACGCACACTCGCACGCACGCACGCACACAAACACACACACACACACACACACACACACACACACACACACACACACACACACACGCACACACGTGCGTGTGTGTGTATGCTTCTTGATCAGTTGATGAGTTAACTGTAGTGCATGTCTTCATTGCTTCCGCCCATCCACCCACACACAGCTGTATCAGTGCTGTGGCTGATGTAATGCTAAGCTGTACTTCTCTCCCTTTCTTGCATCTCCTTTTTGGCCAGTTCTTCCACAACTTGCGGGTTGTCTTTCCCTGAACAAGTCCTTCGTTAGAGTGAGACGTTCCCTGCCACGTGTCTCTTTGCTTTGCATTTGTTTACACACAGAACTATACAGATATCTTCACGTGTTCCTGACAGACTCTCTTTCAAGAAGTTCCGGGTTTTTTTCTTTCTTTCTTTTTCTAGCGTTCGTCGTGTATCGCGCATTTCACTTCATATTAGACAAATACAAATTCCCTGACATTTATTGGATTTTTTTTTAACCCTCTAACCCCTCTAACCCCCTCCCCCCCCTCCGTGCACTATCCACCCACTCCTCTTCATTCCTTTCTCTTCTGAAGAAGGCATTACAAGTTTCCTGATATCTCTTGCATCGAGGGGAATTTTCAATTATACTCGGCAGTGCAGCGTAGGAAGCGACCTCAAACGTCGGCTTAAGACTTGTGATGCAGAATGTTGATTATGTGTACTGTTTCTTGGTTCGTAAATTGACATTCGTTATGCCAAAGAGAAAATTCGTCACTACTTTTGATTATATGAAAACCGAATATTCTCCAGGATTGGAAAAAGTGGTGCTTCTCGTCTAAAATTTGTATTCGGGAAGAGACGTCTTATTAAACCATTTGTGCTATTATGTACTTGTGAGTGGTATTAAAAAAAAACCCAAACGAACAAACATCGCGGTGTTTACCTCTATTACTGGCTGCTTTCTTTAGGTATTGCGATTAGAAGTGAATATATCAAAGACAAAGACCGTCGTCCTTCAAAAGCAAAATCGAATCAGAAAATCAGCACGCATTGTTATTATGAAAAGAAAAGTTTTAAGACTGTGTTGATTCCTTCAGATATACAAACATTTTCGGTAAAAGAGGAAAGGCTCCATTAGTTGTAAAAGTCAGGGTGATAATGATCAAATCTGATTCCAGCCTGATTAACTCGAAACATTATTTTCGTGCTGAAATATAGAGTTGTGTGGTCGTTTTCTTCAGACATGAGCTATAACAAGATGGCATAGTTGCATTAAAGCCGCTCCAGCAGAATTTAATTCTAAATGGTTTAAACCCCAAAAGGGCCGGCTCCATGTGGTCGACTGGATATAAAATAAAGCTTAATTGAACTGAAACTATGCGCATAAGATTCGCGGTTTCACGTCATTAAGTTCAGCTACTTTGTGTGGTCGTGATGAAACTGATCAACCAGACTGATTCGTTCAACTTTGACACGAGTCCAATCGAAAGAAGCAATAGATATTGATAACATAGATACGTCGATATGTTGGGTACTTGGGGTTAGACAAGTGTGTGGACGTTTATAAGATTATAGTGTTCATGAGCTTTTCCTGTTGTAACCATTGGTTTGAACAAAAAGTGGACAGTATGGATTCTCAAGGCAAAAGGGCAACAGTATGAACTGTTAAGATAAAAGGATAAGAGTATGGATTGTCTAGGTAAATGGCGGCTGTATGGACTGATAAAATAACAGGACGACTGTATGGATTGTTTAGAGAAAAGGATGACAGTTTGGACTGTTGAGATAAAAAGGACGACAGTATTGACTATCGAGATAAAAGGGCAACAGAACGGATTGTTGAAATAAAAGGGCAACAGTATGGATAGTTAAAATAAAAGGGCGACAGTATGGATAGTTAAAATAAAAGGGCAACAGTATGGATAGTTAAATAAAAGGGCGACAGTATGGATAGTTAAAATAAAAGGGCAACAGTATGGATAGTTAAAATAAAAGGGCAACAGTATGGATAGTTAAAATAAAAGGGCGACAGTATGGATAGTTAAAATAAAAGGGCGACAGTATGGATAGTTAAAATAAAAGGGCAACAGTATGGATAGTTAAAATAAAAGGGCAACAGTATGGATAGTTAAAATAAAAGGGCGACAGTATGGATAGTTAAAATAAAAGGGCAACAGTATGGATAGTTAAAATAAAAGGGCAACAGTATGGATAGTTAAAATAAAAGGGCGACAGTATGGATAGTTAAAATAAAAGGGCGACAGTATGGATAGTTAAAATAAAAGGGCGACAGTATGGATAGTTAAAATAAAAGGGCGACCGTATGGCTTGTTCAGAATATAAAGGACGATATTTTGTATTGTCGAGATAAAAAGACTGCCAAATGATTGTAACCTCAATGACTCAGGTGACTGACTTGCTTCTTTGATTGCTCGAAATGTAAAGCAGTATGTCACCGAATTGCTCCAAAACAGCATCTTACGCTTCATTTAGTATCTGATCTTTGTGAACTTGTCTCCATTTATGGCATGGAGCAAAACGATGGAACGACATATAGCCTTCAGCCGGTATTGATGAAAAGTTTCTTTCCATCTGTCTGCAGCAAACAGAAGAAACAGTATCGTGCAGATTTCGCGCTGGTTCTACTTTTAGTTTTAAGGACTGTTTTTTTTTTTTTTTAAATGTCACTCTTTCCTTACATTTCCTTGTCTTGTAGAAGGGTGAAGAAACTCCACGATTCCTTTCTTGTGATAGCCACTCAGCTAAGAAAAAAGTAAGAAATCTAACGCTGAGTCCTAAATGAGAAAAAAAAATCTTATATTGAGTGCTTAAGTATTTCGTTTAAGACTCCATGAAGATCCTATTCTGAGGTCTTCTACCTGCCTTTTTTTCTGGTTTGATTTTGTTTGTTTGTTTTTTCTTTTCTTTTCGCTTGATCTGATTAAGATATGGACGGTAATAAAACAAGTGTTTTCGACTGGTTCTTTCCATTTCATTAATGATTTTTCTTTTCCCACGCAGTTTAAAACTTGGGTTTTAAAACATCTTCGCCAAGGGAAATAACGTGTTCATCCGCATCTGGTGGTTTGCTTGTTTCTTTGTTTGTCTGACGACATGATAACACAAAAAAAACTACGGCGCCGATTTTAACCAAGCTTAACCAAGGTAGAAAGTGGTTCGAGAAGAAAGTCAGTGAAGTTTGGTGTGGCTCTGTACAGCAGTTCCAAACCAAAGGGCGGATCCACTATCCGTTCAGCAAGATGATCACAATTTCTTCACTGAACGTGAAGACTGTGATGTTACTGTTTACATAGTGTTAGCAGTCTATGAAATAATACAGTCTTCATGGAACATGGACAGTTTGAAGAGATACAAACATTCACATTTCTTATTTTTCATATTCGGTTAAACATGGGAAGTCATTCTTTCATTCCGCACGTGCTATTACTTACCTTTGCAGAAACTTGAATTAGTTTCAGCGTGTGAATTGGCTTGCTCATTGAAGTTAACAAAATGATAAAAGTTAACTACCCTCTCTTTATTACTCCTATGGTACATTAATTACACCCTCTTCATTTCATTTTTCTTTTGCCTTGCATTTTGGAGCCTATCCAGATCAGAGGACGGATTCAGGATCCGTTCGACGTTGGCAGAAGGATGCGTTCTCCTGAGCGGCCCTACAGTCTGTACCTCATTCTGATTTTCACTGAACCCTCAGCTCTTGTGAGGCGTCCGTGGACTACAAACACGGTGACCTGGCTTGATTTCACTCGGGGTTACTTACTTGATATTCACGAATACTGTCTTGATGTACTGTTTCTGTACACATTGTTTTAATCTTGAAATGATGAATCCATATTGGTGATAGCTGTGTGTTTTCTATTGTTATTTTCCTCTACATCCCAAAATAGGGTGAGAGGAATTAAAGGTGTTAGCTCGTCACACACACACACACACACACACACACACACACACACACGCGCGCGCGCGCGCGCGCGCGCACACATACACACACACACACACACACACACGCACGCACGCACATACACTCAAACACACTCACACACACACACACACACACACACACACACACACACACACACACACGCACACACACAAAAACACGGCAGAGAGAGAGAGAGAGAGAGAGAGAGAGAGAGAGAGGAGAGAGAGAGCGAGAGAGAGACAGACAGACAGACAGACACACAGGCAGACAGACAGACAGAGACAGAGACAAGGACACACACACACACACACACACACACACACACACACACACACACACACACACACACAGAGAGAGAGAGAGAGAGAGAGAGATTCAAGTTGAGGTGAACATAACAGTGGCCCTGCCCCCCACCCCGAACCCAACGCTCACGTCCGATCCTCCTCACCGCCGACCTAACCCACCCTCCCTTACGTCTAACTCCCCCCTCTACCCCCCCCCCCCCCCCCCCCTCCTCCCCATCCCCCCATCCCTTCCATGTATGTTCCAGAGACTGGAAGCCAGACGTCACTTTCATTACCGGCCGGGTAGAG
The DNA here is from genome assembly GCA_033310375.1 of Conus canariensis. Taxonomy (NCBI): domain Eukaryota; kingdom Metazoa; phylum Mollusca; class Gastropoda; order Neogastropoda; family Conidae; genus Conus; species Conus canariensis. The sequence goes on along the minus strand of CM065716.1, from coordinate 55,326,896 downwards.
GGCAAAAGAAAAAGGGCTGTTTAATTAAATCGGATATGGGTCTCTGCCCGTCCTTCTAACCTCCCCTGCCACGCCTGTCCGCCTCGCTTTCCTGCCCGGGACTGCCAAACATGGCAGCCACAAGCCCCCTAAAAAAAAAAAGAAAAAAAAAACCTAGCTAGTTGTCAGTTATGACGAGGAAAAGCTCTAGCGTCTATCACACAGGGATTCATTTAAACTTGACCCTTCGCCTTGCGTGAAATTACACGTATTCTTCCGCCGGCCGCTTTGCTGCCGATGTCAGGCGACCCTCACTTCCGGTAGCCCTGATGGCAAAAGTCATCTTTTTAATTTCAGCCGCCGCGTTGTTTTAAGTATCAGTTGGCGGAGCGGTCAATTTATGAATTTAGCGGCAGATGCCAGCCAGGGTATTGCTCATTTTTGTACATCAATCGTTTTTCGATTAGCTGGCGGAAAGCGGCAGGGCGAGGGGTGATGGGAAGGCGGGTTGATGAGGGTCAGTGACTTGTTTCTGTCAGCCAGGGCCCGTCATCCCAAAGCACTGCTCACTTTGGACAGGCACGATCGATTGTCTCCCGTGTCCGTCTCGCTGTTCCGCCATCTTTATTAGATGGTATTTCTTTTGATTTTTTAAAACTTTTTTTGTGTGTGTGTGTTATTCTCTTTCTCAGAGAGAGAGAGAGAGAGAGAGAGAGAGAGAGAGAGAGAGAGAGAGAGAGAGAGAGAGAGAGAGAAGGGGGAAGGGGAGGAACCTGAGTAATAAAAACAACCATGATTATTCCAACTTCCCAGCGAAACAAATCTTCAGTCCTTCGTGCTACTCTATTCTCTTTCTAATTCTTCTGGAGCATTTGTGAGCGTTTCTCTCGTTATTCGTGTTTTTTTCTTTTTTAAACATTGCTTGACGTTTTATTGCTTTTTTTTTTTTAATACACGGAAAAAATATTGCAACAATCTGCCTATATGTATTGTATGCATATTGTGTAAGTCATAATGCCGGTCTGCCTCCATCGTCTATTTTTTTTTCCATTTATTTATTTATTTATCTATTCATTTATCTATTGATTTGTCTTTCATTTCTTTGTCTTTCTTAAAAAAAATTCAAATGTTGATTTGTAGGCTTTTCTTACATAATTCCAGGACACGCGTATACACAATGGGCGTGGGTGAATGTGTGTGTGTGTGTGTGAGAGAGAGAGAGAGAGAGAGAGAGAGATGTGTACATGAAATTTAATGGAATCTTACCCAATATAAAGCATTTGAAATGGTGTAGGTAATTACATTAAATATCACTAGTTATAGGTATTAATACTGTTTGCAGATGAAGCAGAGAGAGTGTTTGCATTAACACTGTTTGCAAATGAAACACACACACACACACACACACACACACAGAGAGACAGAGACAGATGTGGAGAGTTGAGGAGGAGGGAGGGTGGGTCAGAATTCTGGAGGTGGGCAGTTACCCGACGAACAAGATGACACAGAAAGGTGCGACAGAATGCACCCTCTCCCACTCCCTGATCCTCCTGTCTACCCCCACACGCACCCCTTTTCCCCTGACCCCCTCCTCTCCGTCGTGCCCTCTCTACACCCACCATCCATTCCTCTCTCACTCCTCTCCCCCGACTCTCATTCACCCTCATGGACGTTCCTTCAAGCCCCCCCCCCCCCCCCCCCACCTTTTTTTTGTTGTTGTAATTTTCATTATTTTTTTAACTTTTATTCGCCGGAGTGGCAGCGCCCTCTAACGGGCTCCAGGGTTAACCAACAGGGAGGGGAGGAGAGCTTCACGGATCAGATTCGTGATGGATGGACCCGTTCTGTGGACGCCGCCATCCATCTGACATGCCAGCAGCCAGGGCAGCGTGCCGCTGATCCGTTCAAGAAAAGGCCTCCCTCCATTTCATGTGGGATTTCTTCCTTTTTACCCTCGCTGCCCCCCCCCCCCCCCCTCTCTGCGAGTGTGTGTGTGCGTGCGTGCGTGTGTGTGTGTGTGTGTGCGTGCGTGCATGCGTGTGTGTGTGTGTGTGTGTGTGTGTGTGTGTGTGTGTGCATGCGCGTATGTGTGCACGCATGCACGCGCGCGCGCGTGTGTTTATGTGTATGTATGTGTGTGTGCACGTGCGTATGTGCACGTGGATATGCGTGCGCGTATGTGTGTGTATGTGTGTTTGTGTTTGAGTGAAGGGTGGGGGAAGGAGGGTTGAGAAGGTATGAATGTGCGTTCTATTCTTTAAAGAAAGAAGTCTGGAAACACAGTGCTCGAGATATGAACCAGAAGAAACAACCGTAAATACTATTTAAGACCACTGATCTTCAGGGGCAGATTGCCATTATTTCTGTCTGGATTCCCAAATGAGAAACTCCATCAGGCACAATCGGTGCCTTGACAGCGTTATAAATGCAATTACATAATATATGACACAAGTGACCCGCATGATTCTTCTTTATTTTGATCCCATCTTTGAGTGAAGAGAATTTGATCCCACCCCTCTTCCTCCTCCTCCTCTTCTTTCTCAGACACCAGCCCTTCGCTGCTTAGGTGTTTCAGTGTTTTTTTTCTTCTTCATTCAGAAGCTTCCAGGTTTCAGGCTTTACGTGGCTGTTGTTTATAGACACAGTTGTGTATACGCCGAGCAGCAGACCACAGACGGCGTGCCTGTTAAGCCGATCAGGTCACACACGGCTGTCTCCACCTCCACCACCCTGCAGTTCTACCCACTCCCTGCCGCTTAAACTTCGTCCCAACTTCGCTTCTTACCAGCATAATTATTATTGATGAGTGTTATTCCCCTTTTAATTGGATCTGCCGCGGAAGCTTACCTGGAGCTTTCTCACAGGATATGACGTCAATCAGAGCTAGGTGGCAGGATGACAAAGGGGTGAGAACTTGCGTGGGCAACATGGCGACTGGCTGAAAGACGCGCGTGCCATCTGGTGTGGGTATCAGAGGATATTAGGTTGCCAAGTCAACGTCACTCTCTTTTCTTCTCGTCTTTTGCCAGATGGAATATCATCTTCCAGAGCCGCTTGGCCTGACAGGAGGGACGACCGAGGCACAGGCTGCGGGTGGAAATGACAGGCATTGCCAGCGTAGGTGAACTTCAGGGAGTGTTCTGGCTGAGCCTGTATGGGGCATTAGCTGCTCATACATTGTTGACGGTGGATGACATCATGGCGAGTTTCATTAAAGATATGACAGGATGAAGAGGTGAGTGATGATGCATATGCATGTCTCACCACAGGGGTGTTTTGGAAGGTAAGTAACGACAGATGGATATCACACACACACACACACACACACACACACACACACACACACACACACAACGCGCGCGCACGCGCGTGCGTGCGCGTGTGTATGTATGTGTGTGTGTACATATATATGAATATGTATATATATACGCATACATACATACAAACATACATAAATACATATGTACAAATTTACATCAACATAAATCTATCTATCTATCTACCCATTATCTATCTATCTATGAGTGATGACAGATTTGTAACATCACACCATACTACTTGAGTGCGTTGGAAAGCTGTCAAATGACAGATGGAACGTATATCTATATGCACACACACACACACACACACACACACACACACACACACACACACACACACACACACACACACAATTATACTCTAACATCACCGAAGTGCGTAAAAGATTGAGAAGCGCTGGTCAAACTGTGACAGCACTAAAATCACTTGGAGCAATGACCAAAGTGGATGTGAACTTGACACACGAATCTACCAAATACCTTTCACTCGATGAGACAAACTCTCTGCTATCTACCATTTTATTGACCATACACCTTACAGTCCTGTAGACAAATGCTCTCCTATCTACCATTTTATTGACCATACAACTTACAGTCCTGTAGACAAATGCTCTGCTATCTACCATTTTCTTGACCATGCACCTTACAGTCCTGTAGACATTTGCTCTATCATCTACCATTGTCTTGACCATACACCTTACAGTCCTGTAGTAGACAAATGCTCTGCTATCTACCATTTTCTTGACCATACAACTTACAGTCCTGTATACAAATGCTCTGCGATCTGCCATTTTCTTGACCATACAACTTACAGTCCTGTCGACAAATGCTCTGCGATCTACCATTTTCTTGACCATACAACTTATAGTCCTGTCGACAAATGCTCTGCTATCTACCATTTTCTTGACCATACAACTTACAGTCCTGTCGACAAATGCTCTGCTATCTACCATTTTCTTGACCATACAACTTACAGTCCTGTCGACAAATGCTCTGCTGTCTACCATTTTTTTGACCATACAACTTACAGTCCTGTCGACAAATGCTCTGCTGTCTACCATTTTCCTGACCTTACAACTTACAGTCTGGGAGACAATTACCCTGCTGTCTGAAAATTGTTCCTTGACTAAGAGCTCTGTGTTGTCGTTTCTACAAGGCAGTTCGGTGTCGTAAGCAGCATTCGTTTGGAATTATGGGCATCTAGTTATTTCATCATGAGAGCAAGAGTTACCCTACCTGTTCGTTATTAACCGTTTACTGTTCACTGCCTCATTTAAGATTCCCTCTCATACAGATTAGAGTCTATAAGATCTTACTGTGCTCTCTAAACTTACGTGTCCTTGATATGTACATCACAATCTAGGAGTCATCTGCTCCTTTGTCTTTGTTGCGGTTCAGTGGTGCTGATCCGGGTCATCAAGATCATCTGAAATCCGTCGGTAAGGTCACAGAAACCGTGCACTGACAATGACTGCTAGTTATAAGGGTCAGGTACCTTTTCCTTAGTGTAGTCGATTATTACTTGCTGGCAAATATGTACCAGGTCCGAATTTCACTTTCCAATTTTCAGTGTGTGTGTGTGTGTGTGTGTTGTGTGTGTGAGTGTGTGTGTGTGTGTGTGTGTGTGTGTGTGTGTGTGTGTGTGTGTGTGTGTGGTGTGTGAAACTGCTCCAGTACTTCAATACATACTAAGTATCTTTTCTATTAACATGTATGATTTTGAGATATGAAGCACAGGGTCAACGAATTTATATAGAACAGTGTCTCTAAGATATATATATATATATATCTAGCAATAAAAAAAACTTGTAACAACGAAAAGAGAAGACAGTTTGTACGACCCCACCTTCTACCCCATTCGCCCCTCCCACCTCTCCTCACCTTCCCTACCCCCCGTCCCCCTGTCCCCCAACTCCTTTCCCCTCCAGCCCTACACCCTCTGCCTCTACTTCCCTCTTGCGTTCCTTTCCACCTACTCTCTACTTTCCGCCTTCTCTCTCTATCACACACACACACACACACACACACACACACACACACACACACACACACACACACACACACACGCACACACACACACACGCACGCACCTCGTGCGAGTGCGTACGAACACAGTGACGGCCGTTTACCCCGCTTTGCAAACTGACAGCTGTGTTTGTGCACCGGTCCATGCACCATCCCGTGCCGTGCGCGTGGCCATGCCCATCTGGTGAAGAGACAACAACAAAGACAGCACAGCCTGTGTGTGGTGATGAAGCTGCCTCACCTATCTCCCGGCAGCAGTCCCCGACAGTAAGTGTCACAAGACAAACCCCTTTCACACATGCAACTCACGCTTTTGACCTGAGATACGCCACAGCCGCCTTTTAACTCCCCCAGCCCCACATCCGTCTTCCCCCGTGTCTGTTACTTTCACAGGAAAACAGACATAACAGCCACGTGTGTTGGTAGACGTGGTTAAGGTCAGCTGAACAGACTGACCACAAGGTGTGGTTCTCAGTGTCCGAGAATAATCAACAGATATAGCGCACAAGCTGTTGGCATGATGAAGTAGACATGGAAGGTACTGTGCGTGAATTTCACAATGAACTCTCTTGGTTGGAGATGGACCCGCTTTGCTCTATAAATCTGTCATGTGTAAAGCATTGAAAACGATACTCAGCATATTGTTCGGAAGACAGACGTGTCCAAGAATCGTTCACTCCGCTACCGATTCCAGCTTCCCTTGACCACTTAATGCAGGAAACAATATTCCTGAGCTGCTGAACCATGTGCCAGGTCCTACACAATCGATGCACATTCATCGACAAGAGTACAAAAAGAGATTCACAGCTGTTGAAGAAAGAGCCAACACATCTCCCGTAACGTTTCTTGTCACCGTTAAAAGGATCAAACCAAAATCTATGGAGTGGGATTTGGTTTTGCTGGTGGTGTAACAGGTGTAAGAGAAAGACCTCTGGGCCTGTTGCTATAGTCTCCACACAGTGAGGTAGGAGTGGGCCTGTTGCTATAGTCTCCACACAGTGAGGTAGGAGATCTCATCGTTAGGTGATCAGGGATAGTCGCTTTGACTCCGTGTTAGCTGATATTCTGTGCGGCATGTGGAGGACATCTGCCTGACATCCTGTGCAGTGGTTTGTACCAAAGAAAAGCATATATACAGGTCTGTCCCTTTTATTCCTCCGGCTTCTTTCCCATTGCCCTGAAAAGAATATACATTGTTCCTCCATCTACCCTTTTTTCCCCTCCCCTTTCGCCCTCCCCCCCCCCCCCCCCCCCCGCCTCCAGGCTTATTTAATATTTGAACCTTCTCACCTTTCCACGTCGTCCTTTTCTCTTCTTTCGGTTGTTTGTTTGCTTTTCGCATTCACTCCAGTCCAATTTTCTATGCTCTGTTAAGAGGGATAAGGCGGGAATGGATAGGTGGAGTGTTAATCGAACACCCATCCACGTCTTATAGCAAATCAGCAGGGTCAGAGGTCAACAAAGATGTACAAAGAGACCAGATGGGGCTGGATACGGGAAAGGGGGATGGAGAAGGATGGTTGTGGATCTGTGTATAGATGAAATGTCTCAGGCTATGATAGTGGTCTCATACATTGTGCCTTTGGCGCCCAATAGAACAACGGCCATTTTCGCCTTTCATCTCAACATGTTGTCGTTCTGGCGGTGAAGTGAAGTGTTAGAATCCCTCCTCTACTCTTCTGTGATGGTGATCCCCATTGGCCAGATCACCCGTGGTAGGTGTGGATATTACACCTGCTGTAACCATGACAGTCCCGTAACTCCACACACAGTATGGTCTGGGACAGCTTGTCCTTTAAGAACCTCGGGGCAAAGGGACAATAATCTCTTATCGAGGTCTTATTCCATACCGCTTTCAGTCTTATTTAAGAACATCGCTTTCCCATTATTCGTTTTTTGCGGAGTCCCGTTTGTGATACAGGTCACTACCAGCTTCCGGTCATTGCTGCCACCGTGCACTATGGGAGAATTGTTCAGCTGGCCGGACCGCCCTCGCAGGTAACCACATATGCCAGTTTGTTGTCCTTTAGTCAACGAGGTTGGACCACTGCCCGCAAGTAGCCTTTGCTCTAGCGCATACCACCTTGTTTGTGCTTCAACCGTGACAGTGTAACACGTCAGCAGAGAACAGACAGCCGCCCTGTGAATAGGAGGCAGACAGGGAGCCAGTCAGGTTCACAGGAAATGAGGAGTGCCTTCAATATGTGCAATGGAACTCTAACTTGCTAAAGACGAAGGTATCTATTTTCTGTGGGGCCCTTGGCCAGTGGCACGTGCTGAAGACGAAGGCATCTATTTTCTGTGGGGCCCTTGGCCAATGGCACGTGCTGAAGACGAAGGTATCTATTTTCTGTGGGGCCCTTGGCCAATGGCACGTGCTGAAGACGAAGGTATCTATTTTCTGTGGGGCCCTTGGCCAGTGGCACGTGCTGAAGACGAAGGTATCTATTTTCTGTGGGGCCCTTGGCCAGTGGCACGTGCTGAAGACGAAGGCATCTATTTTCTGTGGGGCCCTTGGCCAGTGGCACGTGCTAAAGACGAAGGTATCTATTTTCTGTGGGGCCCTTGGCCAATGGCACGTGCTAAAGACGAAGGTATCTATTTTCTGTGGGGCCCTTGGCCAGTGACACGTGCTAAAGACGAAGGGATCTATTTTCTGTGGGGTTCTTGGCCAGTGGCACGTGCTAAAGACGAAGGTATTTATTTTCTGTGGGGCCATTGGCCAGTGGCACGTTGACGCCAATGGAATTACCTACGGTCTGTTTTCCAGTGAACGAACTTAGAGTTCACGGACAAAGATTGTCGCGTTGCACGATATAATCAGCCTTGAAAATGCTTGATTTGATGGCTCTTTGTTTGTTTTGGTTCGTTTTGTTTTGTTTTTCCTCCATTAATTGTGTGATCTTTCAGTTCGCGATGCAGGTTCGTGGAGTTACGGTTTACCTGACAGTCCTAGGTTCGTTGAGTTACGGTTTACCTGACAGTCCTAGGTTCGTTGAGTTACAGTTTTCCTGACAGTCCTATGTTCGTTGAGTTACGGTTTACCTGACAAGTCCTAGGTTCGTTGAGTTACGGTTTACCTGACAGTCCTAGGTTCGTTGAGTTACGGTTTACCTGACAGTCCTAGGTTCGTTGAGTTACGGTTTACCTGACAAGTCCTAGGTTCGTTGAGTTACGGTTTACCTGACAGTCCTAGGTTCGTTGAGTTACGGTTTACCTGACCGTCCTAGGTTCGTTGAGTTACGGTTTACCTGACAGTCCTAGGTTGAGTTACAGTTTTCCTGACCATAGCAGGTTGGTTGAGTCATGAATCATCCGACGATCTCAAGTTCGTGGATGGAAAAAATAAAACATGATTGCTGAGCACGCTCTGTCAACATCCCCTGAAGTCCTATAAAAGCTCTCTTGTGATAGAAATAAATGTGTTGTTGATTGACTTGAATTTGCCGTCTTGATTCGTTAGGAAACATTTCATTAATTTTGGTGTGGTCACGGTGTTCAAGGTTTACAGGTCAATATAGAATTAAAAATATTCAAAGTTTGGAAGCGAACGTTCGGGAAATTCAGGACAACATGATTGCTAACAGCAAGTTCACAGCCCATTGAAACAGCTCCTAGCTCTGTAGACCTAACAAACGATCCATCACAATCGGGCACCAGCCAGCAATATGTTGCTCAGTTTGAGGATGTCGTCCCTAGCTTGAGACTTGATGGTCCAGTGACGTACGACAAAGATCTTTTAGATGGAGGCAACTCAGCCAGCTGTAGACTAACATAATAATTCATCGATTAAACACACATAGTAGATCATCGATTAAAAACAGATAGTAATTCGTCGATTAAAAACAAGGTATGGTCTAAAGAGCTCAACCTAAGTGGTCAACTACAACTTGGTTCAATTAAGGGCAAGCGTCAGAGCCCAGGGCTACAAGGACGAACATCTACAATGATGATCATCTGCTTTGACAGGCTGTTCTTCTCGGCACGCCAGGCTATGTTGAAAAAGGTATTAGAGCTCCACCTATGGAATTCCATGTCATTCTTTCCAGAATGAGGTTGAATGCGACACATAAAATTACTGTTTCTGTTCGCCTTGGGTTAAGGCTGTGTCAGGCCAGTTGACATAGGCTAGAACACCAAGGCTACATCAAAATGTCGTTATGCTCTGCATAGTTATGCGGGGATTGTCTTCAGTCGTGACAAGCTCCTAGCATAACATTATCAGTCTCCAAAATCCCCCGAAGTCGGAGTGTGGCTGCCCATGTGGCGGGGTAATCAAAAATGGTCACACACGTAATGTTCTCATCCCCAGCTGATGCATTTGTACCATAGTGTTCAAATGCTTCGGCTGTTTGGATGACCCCTGGAGTCTTTTAGCCAAGGTACGACAACAACACCTGTTTCTGTCTTATACAAAGTGCATTTTTGGGAAGCAAAATGAGTAAAAGAAAAAGAGAGAGATTCTGGAACATACTTCAAATTGGAAATGGACGGCTTTATAAAAATCTATCTCTTTAGAATGTTCCATAAAAGTCATAGTGGATTGTATAGTTTTATTTTGGTGCTGCAAGCGGCAAGTGTCCCCATTCATCTCTCTCTCTCTCTCTCTCTCGCTCTCTCTCTCTCTCTCTCTATATATATATATGGAGAGAAAGAGAGAGAGAGAGAGAAAACAAAAACAGCATCATTACATACACACATACAAGCACACACGTAGCGAGACAGAGAGAGAGAGAAAATCAAAATCGACACACACACACACACACACACAGAGCGAGAGAGAGAGATAACAAAATCAGAACACACACACACACACACACACACACAGATGGAGAGACGTAAAACAAAATCTGTGAGGTTAGAACTACCTTACATCTTTTCTTTTTATTCACTTCTAGCAGTTTGTCTGTCTCTCATTTGTCTGGTTGCCAGTCTTACATTCTCTTACCGTATGTAGGCCTATCTGTCTGCTTGTTATATATTCTAAGGGGTCCACCCTTAACGGTCAATGTATCTTTTCGATTGAAGTCTCGACTCTCCGCCCCTGTAATTACGAGCGTTTTCGATTGGGATAATAACACGTATGCGCGTTTTCCAAACTGACTCAAGTCATCAAGAAATGGGTTTCGTAATAGGATTCTACCCGGAGAGAACACAGGGAGCAGTCGTCATCAATCCTAATTTGTACACCGTCTTGTTTGGCTGTCTAACTGACACTTCACCTTACAATTACCCACATAACATGCGCCGTAAAAGTTAGATCGCTTTCAAATGAAGTTAAACAGTAAAGTTTCTTGCTTTTAAATGAAGTTAAATAGGAAAGTTCCGCGGACGGGGACAAGATATAATTCTCTGTCTAGATTATCCCATTAGGGGAAAGGGGAAGCCTGTAATCATGTGATTATAAGCGAGACAATCCTCGATTATAAAACTATCTTTCAAAGGGAGACCACCAGCTTGGAACTCGTGCCAATAAAGGGAGACAAAGCTTCTCGCGTTTCACTTCTCCTTTGGGTTTTACCAGTATCTGTCTGAATTTGTCATTTTAATAAATTTGAACTGTTTTCTTCTTCGAAGAATGTTGCGCTGGCGAAGGGGATTGGCTGTTTGCATAATTGGTCATCTGTTTCTCATTAAGTGGCTTGGTGGTCCTCCATTGTGGTGTCTGACACGCTGGCTTGAGGCAGCGCCAGTCAACTTTTCTCCCCTGAAAAATAACAGTCCCCGTTTTTGTACGTGAGAGAGAGAGAGAGAGAAGGAGAGAGAGAGAGAGAGAGAGAGAGAGAGAGAGAGAGATCCATTCCAGGTGATCAAGTCGTGGAGTTAGCTCTCTCGTATACATGACTAATCCCATTAAAGCGATTGAGTATGAAGGCTGTCGCCCTGGTGTGCAATTAACTTTACCGCCACCCCCTCCCCTCCCAAACTTCATCTCCCACCCCCACCCCTCTTCCGCCTCCTCCACTTTCCTCCTGCCTTCCCTCTCCCTCCCCTTTCTTCCCAAGGAAGATGTATGGGACTAACGAAGAGAGAGAGAGAGAGGAGAGAGAGAGAGAGAGAGAGAGAGAGAGAGAGAGAGAGAGAGGTGCTCGGAAAAAAGAATGGTACCATCGGAGAACGAGGTAGCAGGACACAAGGTGACAGTCGCATCCATGTCTCTTGACAACAGACCGGAAACAGACGAGAAAGTGCTTTCCTTTACAGCATCTGTATTGAGCATTCCCAAAATTCAGGGCGAAGTCGCGATAGTGATCAAGTCCGAACTGTTGGCGGCAATACTGATGCTCAATTTCATGTGTCCATGCAGTTGATCTGAATCGTGATTCTCTGCATCCCCTGCAGGATAAAGAAGCACTCATTCCCCAGCATCCCCTGCAGAAAACCTGGTACCTGTTCCCTGAGTCTCCTGCAGTAGCATTGGTGCCCTGTTCCCTACGTATTCTGCAGTAGCATTGGTGCCCTGTTCCCTGCGTCTCCTGCAGTAGCATTGGTGCCCTGTTCCCTGCGTCTCCTGCAGTAGAATTGGTGCCCTGTGCCCTGTTCCCTGCGTCTCCTGCAGTAGAATTGGTGCCCTGTTCCCTGCGTCTCCTGCAGTAGAATTGGTGTCCTGTTCCCTGCGTCTCCTGCAGTGGAATTGGTGTCCTGTTCCCTGCGTCTCCTGCAGTAGAATTGGTGCCCTGTTCCCTGCGTCTCCTGCAGTAGAATTGGTGCCCTGTTCCCTGCGCCTCCCGTAGTAGAATTGATGTCCTGTTCCCTGCGTCTCCTGCAGTGGAATTGGTGTCCTGTTCCCTGCGTCTCCTGCAGTAGAATTGGTGCCCTGTTCCCTGCGTCTCCTGCAGTTCAATTGGTGCCCTGTTCCCTGCGTCTCCTGAAGTAGAATTGGTGCCCTGTTCCCTGCGTCTCCTGCAGTAGCATTGGTGCCCTGTTCCCTACGTCTTCTGCAGAAGAATTGGTGCCCAAGTCCCTGCGTCTCCTGCAGTAGAATTGGTGCCCTGTTCCCTGCGTCTCCTGCAGTAGAATTGGTGCCCTGTTCCCTGCGTCTCCTGCAGCGGAATTGGTGCCTTGTTCCCTGCGTCTCCTGCAGTGCAATTGGTGCCCTGTTCCCTGCGTCTTCTGCGGTAGAATTGGTGCCCTGTTCCCTGCGTCTCCTGCAGTAGAATTGGTGCCCTGTTCCCTGCGTCTCCTGCAGTGAATTGGTGCCCTGTTCCCTGCGTCTTCTGCGTAGAATTGGTGCCCTGTTCCCTGCGTCTTCTGCGATAGAATTGGTGCCCTGTTCCCTGCGTCTCCTGCAGTAGAATTGGTGCCCTGTTCCCTGCGTCTCCTGCAGTTCAATTAGTGCCCTGTTCCCTGCGTCTCCTGCAGTCAGAATTGGTGCCCTGTTCCCTGCGTCTCCTGCAGTAGAATTGGTGCCCTGTTCCCTGCGTCTCCTGCAGTAGAATTGGTGCCCTGTTCCCTGCGTTCCCTGCAGTAGAATTGGTGCCCTGTTCCCTGCGTCTTCTGCAGTAGAATTGGTGCCCTGTTCCCTGCGTCTTCTGCGATAGAATTGGTGCCCTGTCCCTGCGTCTCCTACAGTAGAATTGGTGCCTTGTTCCCTACGTCTTCTGTAGAAAAATTGGTGCAAGTCCTTGCGTCTCCTGTAGTAGAATTGGTGCCCTATTCCCTGCGTCCATTGCGGTTAAGTTGATATCCTGATCCCTGCATCTCTGCAGCACAGCTGATGCTCAGTTTCCTTGTGCTTCTTCCAGTAAATCTGTGCTTATTTCTTGTGTTCGCTGCAGTAAAACTGCTGCTTGTTTCCATGTGTGCGCAGCAGTAAAGCTGGTGTTGGTTTCCAGTGTCCTCTGCAGAACAGCTGGTACCCAATGCCTTCGTCCCGCACAGTAACCTGATGCCAAGCTCCCTTCGCTCCCTGCAGCACAGCCAACGCCAAAATTTCCTGCAGCAAAGCAGGTGACCGATGCCCTGCAGAAAAACTGGTGCCCGATTACCTGTGCCCCTTTTAGTAAGGTTGGTGCCCAGTTTTCCTGTTTCCCCTACAGTAAAGCATGTGCCTGGTTTTCTGCATCCCCTGCAGTGTAAATACTGCCCAGCTCCCTACGTGTCTTGTAGTAAAGCTGATGCTCAAAGTACTCCCTGCGTCCATACAACACAGCTGATGCCCAGTGTCTCACGTTCCCTTCAGAAAAGCTGATGCAAGATTCTCTACGTCCCCTGCCGTGAAGCTGCTGCAAGATTCCCCATTCCCCTGCTGTCAAGTTGATGCCAAATTCCCTACGTCCCCTGCAGAAAAGCTGATGTCAAATTCCCTACGCTCCCTGCAGAAAAGCTGATGTCAGATTCCCTACGCTCCCTGCAGTAAAGCTGACGCCAAATTCCCTACGTTCCCTGCAGTAAAGCTGACGCCAAATTCCCTACGTCCCCTACAGTAAAGCTGTCGCAAATTCCCTACGCTCCCTGAAGTAAAGCTGACGCCAAATTCCCTACGTCCCCTGCAGTAAAGCTGACGCCAAAATCCCTACGTCCCCTGCAGTAAAGCTGACGCCAAATTCCCTACGCTCCCTGCAGACAAGCTGACGCCAAATTCCCTACGCTCCATGCAGTAATGCTGACGCCAAATTCCCTACGTCCCTACAGTAAAGCTGTCGCCAAATTCCCTACGCTCCCTGCAGTAAAGTTGACGTCAAATTCCCTACGTCCCCTACAGTAAAGCTGTCGCAAATTCCCTACGCTCCCTGAAGTAAAGCTGACGCCAAATTCCCTACGTCCCCTGCAGTAAAGCTGACGCCAAAATCCCTACGTCCCCGGCAGTAAAGCTGACGCCAAATTCCCTACGCTCCCTGCAGACAAGCTGACGCCAAATTCCCTACGCTCCATGCAGTAAAGCTGACGCCAAATTCCCTACGTCCCCTACAGTAAAGCTGTCGCAAATTCCCTACGCTCCCTGAAGTAATGCTGACGCCAAATTCCCTACGCCCCCTGCAGTAAAGCTGACGCCAAAATCCCTACGTCCCCTGCAGTAAAGCTGACGCCAAATTCCCTACGCTCCCTGCAGACAAGCTGACGCCAAATTCCCTACGCTCCATGCAGTAATGCTGACGCCAAATTCCCTGCGTCCCCTGCAGGCAAGCTGACGCCAAATTCCCCACGTCCCCTGCAGAAAAGCTGACGCCCGGTTCCACGCCGTAATGCTGAAGCCCAGTTGACTGCATCTCCTTCAGATAGAGCACGGGTGCTCAGTTTCCCTCGTTCCCTTCGTGATGTTGTTGGGCTCTGACTCTGCTCCCCCAACCACTTTCCGTTTTCGCTTTAGCGTAATGAAGACGGCACGGGCGACCTGCGCATTAGTGGCAATTTGTCGCCCAGATGACTGCTACTTTACCTACAGAAAAAATGGCGGCCCGCCTCTCGCTGGTGCCAGAAGGAAATGGATAGCTGGGGCGGCTGGCCGGTGATTACACCAGGTTGGCCACGAACAATGGCCACGCCGGACACGGCCAGTGGAGGGAGGGCCTCAAAGAAGGCGGACTATGGCCGTGATAAATATCTATCATAGATAATGAGTGCTTTGGCAGCAGGGGGGGACGCGCCCCCAAATTGTAGGGTGGAGGAGTCCCCTTAATCCGTCATAGTGTCAAGCGGCCGAAATAAAACACGGCGCTTCCTCCTCCCCTTTCCCTCCGCGCACTCCCCTTTCCCCCCTTCCTCCACGGCTTCTCCCTGACACTGCAAACAGTGGCGGCTAGCACGTGCTAATCAGATTAGCCACTGACTCCCCACCCCTTGTCTGCCTGCTCTGTTCTTTCTCCGCCTGGCATGCGACAGGGTCGGGCTGGAGTATGGAGTGACGGGCTAGAGTATGGAGTGAGAAGCAAACTCCAGCGTTTATTTATTCATTGGTTTATTTGTTCGTTAAATCCTCTCTTTGCGTCTAAAATGGTAATCTTGACATTTTATTTAGATTGCCCGTTTGTTTGCTTGTTGCTCTTCTTTTGTTTGAGTCAAATATGTGATCGTGTTGAGAATCCCTTAAAGGCGAAACCTATGCCGGACATGAGGGAAAAGGTAAAGAAAAGATGGCGATTTTTGTGAATGGCATGTGTTTGTCACAGACAATTTGTAGTGGTCGGTTAGTCAAGAAGGTAGTATATTACCTTCTCGGTAGGTGAACTAGCTTTTATTGGTTAGCCAGTCTTGCCGTTTGAAAAGGACGTAAAGAAACAGGCGAAAGCTATACCTCTGGTGAGTGTAAATCTAAAAAAAACAAAAACAAAAACAAAAGCAAAGCAAAAGAAAAAAAAGCAACTGTCCTAATGCAAACAGCAGTCGTAAGCCAGAGACCTTGACCGAGACCCTGTCATTTTGTTTTCGTGTTGTGACAAAAGGCAAGCCAGCGTAGCAAACTACTATGACGAAACATGTCTTATACCCTTTAGCTCTCATACGCAACAGGCGATTATCCTGAGGCAGCAAACGGGAGAGTCATTATCCGTCTAGTGTTTTGTTTTCGAATTTATTGTGGTGAACATTCTGTTATGATAACGTGACAGCAAGCCTGCGTTTCAGTTCCAGCCTAAATGACGCTGCTGTCTGATAGTAGGTCTTGATTGTGGGAAAATGAGAAAACATTGTTGGCTTTAAACTGCGATCTCCTTGCTTTATATTACACAAAGAAGCAAGACTACGGTTATTCATAAAGCATGAGTATTTAACAGAGATCGAATCTCAAATCACCTGACGTTGAGAAAAGCTAGAATTTCACATCTGGCATTCAGAGATATAATTAAAGATCGCTAACATTTACTAACAAACAAGAAGATAACTCTTGCTCCCATGATGAGAAAATTCCCGTGACTCCAGACGAATGGAAGTTGTGGCACCAATTCGCCCAGCACACATGCATGCACGAAGAGCACAGGACAAACAAGAAAACACTCCCATGTTTCCTCATTTGTTCTGTATGTTTTAAATTATGTGTGTGTTTCCGCAAGGAAAATTCTGCATTCGTTTGGAGTTATGGGCGTGTAATTGTCTAATTATGGGAGCAAGAGTTACCTTTCTTGGTTTTTTTTTTTTTTTTTTTTTTTTTTTTTTTTTTTTTTACTTACCGCTGACTGCACCAGTCTCATTTGAGATTTGCCTTCCGACGGTTTTTCCCCCCAACTCTTTAGAATGACTGTGACTGACACCAAATTCCCTACGTCCCCTGCAGGCAAGCTGACACCAAATTCCCTACGTCCCCTGCAGGCAAGCTGACACCAAATTCCCTACGTCCCCCGCAGGCAAGCTGACACCAAATTCCCTACGTCCCCTGCAGGCAAGCTGACACCAAATTCCCTACGTCCCCTGCAGGCAAGCTGACACCAAATTCCCTACGTCCCCTGCAGGCAAGCTGACACCAAATTCCCTACGTCCCCTGCAGGCAAGCTGACACCAAATTCCCTACGTCCCCTGCAGGCAAGCTGACACCAAATTCCCTACGTCCCCTGCAGGCAAGCTGACACCAAATTCCCTATTCCCCCTCAGGCAAGCTGACACCAAATTCCCTACGTTTAGAATGACTCCGGAAGTCACCAGTTGCACATTTCAGACAAATTCAAGGGGTTATGTCAAAGACAACTACAGGTCTGTCGCCTCTTTCTTCCATTTTGGAAAGCTCTGAAAGTCATCCCAATTCCACCATAAAGCAGGTTGTGATCTCTGGTGTGGTAATCCGTCCACCCAGTGTCATCACAGTCCTACTTCAGTGTTGACCTGTCAGTGGAGCGACTGAGCCGAGCTCTGTTAACGTCTACCAATCTCTCGACGACCGCAACCCCCCCCCCCCCCCCTCACCAACCTCCGCCACCTTAAGATCGACGCATGAGTTAGCGTGATTTATATATTTTATGTTAGTAATTTCCCATTCTGTAACTCTCCTTTGAGTTGCTCCAGAGGCCCAAAAGTCTAGCAGAACGGCTGGAGCTCTCAGCATACATGGCTCAGTTGCATGCTTCCTAAGAATGTCATTATGTTACGAATCGCTGTGCGTAATCATCATATGTGTACATGCAATGTGTGTGTGTGTGTGTGTGTGTGTGTGTGTGTGTGTGTGTGTGTGTGTGTGTGTGTGTGATAAGGGGCTGTGGTCGGCTGGGCAATGATATTGGACATTGAAACTGACACAGTTGCATGAGTCTTCTAAAACACTGGGGACAAAAGCCCCAACTGCAGCGCTCTCTTTTCCATGATGTAACAAACAAACAGACAAACAAACTAAACAACAAAAAAACACCCTGAATCCAATGAACCGTCAGTAAGCATCTGTTATAGAAGTTCAAATGAAGATTGGGAGGAGTACATCTAGAGCGTAAAACTGCTTGCTCTCACGTCAGCGGTTGGACACTGAAACATCTGTAGACTGCTGATGCAACAGTATTGGATGTTCTTGTCTGATTTTAAATCCAACTTAGAAAAAAACAAAAACAGTATCAAGTTAAGGTGAAGATACGTAAAAGCAACAACAACAACAACAACAACAACAACAACAAAAAAACCCACCGAAAGTACAGCCTAGAAACAGTAGATTACCTTTTGTACGTTCATGTTAAAGTCCGTTCAAAAAGTCATATAACAATCAGTTCAAAAGAATATTCTGTTCCATGGTAATTGTCTGGAAATTGAAGAATAACTCCCTCCCTTTACACCCTCCCCCGCCACCAATCTCTCTCTCTCTCTCTCTCTCTCTCTCTCTCTCTCTCTCTCTCTCTCTCTGATAGCTTTATTTGTTCTCAATGTCAATTATTTGGAAAAGCAGAAGACGGCAGTGTAACAGCCAGAGCAGAGAACCAAAGACGAAACGAGAGGGTAAAAGCCATTGCCAGCTTCCTCGATTAAAAAAAAAAGGGGGACACAACTCCTTGCAAAAGAGGACGGGAGGCATAGGGGTGGGGGGTGGGGGGAAGCGGGACAAGAGATGGGGGTAAGAGGGGAAGAATGGGGGGGAGGGGGGAGGGGGCGAAGAGGGGAAGGGGAGGGGGTGGGTAGGGGGGAGGTATGGATGGTTGAAATTCGTGATTTTCCACCACTTGCCAGCAGTTTGCCCTGCCTTACTCCCCGCTCTGGCCCTGGGGACTGATGTATGGGGCAGGCCTGACGACCACGATGAAACAGTTTAATGGAAACTTCACCCATTGATTTGCTCCGTCCTCCCCACCTCTCTCTCTCTCTCTCTCTCTCTCTCTCTCTCTCTCTCTCTCTCTCTCTCCTCTCTCTCTCTCTTCCAACCCCCACCCTACCCATTCTGCACCTCACTTTTTTCTCTCCCACGCTTTATGTTGTCTGGGCATGCTCGTGTCCACGGAGGTCAGTAATACCCGCAACCAACGTTGCCCCAGTCCTGGACATTATTGACATTTAACAACAACAACAATAACGACAACAACAACAACAACAACAACAACACCAAAACAACCAAAACCTTATCGAAGACCATGACATCAGTATAATTCATGTGAGTTCAACAAGCAATGAACGGCAATACAACAGTGTCCTCACAAAAGTTATCAATAACATATGTATTTTTGTTGTTAAAAGAACTCGAAGTGGGGGGTTAAAGTGGTGGGGCGTAGGAGGTGGATGTGAGGGGGAGGGGGGATCCAAACACTATATATCATTTAACCATACACGAAGCCGGTAATGAATGGTGGGTAACTGCTTTGTTGGAATCCGAAAGGAAACAGTAGTATTGTCAACTGAAAAATAAAAATGAAGAAGAGCAACACGGTAACGCGTAACACTTATTGTCGTACACTGGACCTGGACTGGCAATGGAGAAGAAGAAGAAGAAGAAGAAGAAGAAGAAGAAATTTCATTAAGGTACTTCCGCATTTTCATTTGGTCCAACTGAGAACTTAACAGTCCTTGAATCATCCGACCACGTTTATTCTTCTGCGGAGGCAAATCGAAGCAAAGTAATACAAAACTGAACAAAACAAAACATCCAACAACAATAAACGTGAAATAAACAAAAATGAAACCGGGCATTTTTCAGAGGAAATAGGAACACAATTGAAAATCCACTGAAAAGAGGAATCAAGACCGGCTGTGGATGGCTGAGCCGACAACAAAGGTCACATCAAAGTTGGCGACAAGATGAGAGGTGGCGTCTCCCAGTGTACGCGCCTTCCCCACAAGAGCATGTTAGGTTCAGAGGTCGACGATGACAGGTATTTTCTCTGGTTTTCTAAGGAAAGCAGGCATTATTCTTCAGGGAACAATGTTGTTCTGTTATCGGTGAGGTTCACTGCCGTTTTCCCAAGGATAATAACTGTTTCCCAAGTTTTGCATGAGAATCACAACGGATTTCCCCGTATTAAACTGTTATCGTCATAGTCATTCTTAAACATCACAACTGCTTTCCATCTCTTCGGGGGGACGGAGGAGGGCGAGGCGGGGGAGGGGGGTGGTGTGTGTGGTGTGTGTGTGGGGGGGGGGGGGGGTACAGGGATCAGTGATTATCCTTAAAGGAAAACACAGAAAACATGGAAAACAGTTTGGAACCCGGACATCACAGGTGTTTTTTTCTCTATTCAAAACCGGCAGTCACCATAATCATGCCAATAATTCCAGCGCGAATGCAGCCGTTGCTAGCGCATTCGTAACAACTTCAATTGTTGCCTGAACAACGCTTTCGATATTGGCTGTAATTTTGTTGCTAGCTGTCGCCATTTTCTAACTGGTTTGTGATGCACGGTCTGACACCATTCTACCTCTGGGCGTACACTTCCTCTCTTCTTGGGGCAGATTCAGAGGTCATTAAGCCGGAAGGCGGGAATACAGGATCACGTGACGATTTCTGTAACAGAGCTGACTCTTCTGTCTTTTTGTGAGAACAAACACTAAAAATGACCACTGTGAAAAATGGTTCGAAATGTACTTAGATTCTCGTACAATCCACATCCGAAAGTAGTTAGATTCAGTTTCTTA
>CM065716.1:55296608-55301608 GCA_033310375.1 Conus canariensis | reverse complement strand
CCATAGCTCTCTTTTCCGCCCCAAACTTGTTGACTGTTGTTTTTTTCATGCTCAAACCCCAGTCCTTCTTTGTATGCTGAAGCCCTTTTCAGTTCAAAGCTTGTCGCCCCCCCCCCCCCCCCCCCCCCCCCCATTCTCACCAATCTTCTTATTCTTTTTGCTTTCTTTCTGTCTTTCTTTTCTTTTTTTTCTTTTTTTAACTGTTTCACCGTCTGTGCTATTTTCAGTGGCATTACTTCCCACGCCGAGTTCTCCTGCCTCAAGCCTTCTTCAAACATTCTTTTTCTGCCATACATTACTTTTTTTTTTCCTGCTCAAGTCTCAGTCCTTTTTTTCTTTTTTTTTTCTTTTTTCTTTTTTGTTTTTTGTTTTAATGCTGAAGCCCTTTTCAGTTCAAAGCTTGCCCCCTCCCCCTCCCCCCTCCTTCTTCTTATTTTTTTTTTTTTTGCTATCTTTCTTTCTTTCTTTCTTTCTTTCTTTTTCTGTTTCAATTTCTGTGCCACTTCAGTGACATTACTCCCCACACCGCTCATTCCACCCTCTCTTCTCCCTATTCACTGGAAATGTGATATACCAAATTTCCGCCAATTGTTCAAGTAACTCTGTAACTAAACAGGGGCTGGCGCTTAATAAGAATGAAATCAAGAACAGTTATTCAGTATTATCACAGATTTTATTGTTAGTAATCAACAAATCGTTGCCAGAAAACACAGATGACAGAAGTTGCTGCCTTGTATCGTGATTAGTGGATAAAGTTTAACGCGCGCCCTGCAGGTTCCATGTGTTGGAACACTAGACAAACTGGCGTGTAAACGTCGCCCTTGTTGGCTGGCGAGAAGGATAGGGTTAAGTCACAGTGATGAAACCGCACGGCGGCCTGTGTAAGTGATTAAGATACTGTCAGTGAAGGTAGTTTCTGATATGTGTCTGGGTTGCTATTTGGTTACGAACGAGTGTTTTACCTGTTTGTTCGATTGTTTCATTATTTGAGCGACTGAAGGGTTGTGTGGTTACTTGCCTGAGTAATTAGGCAGTTAATTACGTGAATGCTGCGTTCATGTGGCTATTCTGTGCGCGAGTAGCCACTGGTCAGTCTGTTTTGTTTATTCGGTTGTCGCATCGGTTAGTCTGTGAGTGTTTATTTGTTCAATGTATTTACACCCATGGGTCCATTGCAGGGCTGAAAAGCAACAGCCATTATTGGGCCGGGGTGTAGGCCTAACGGGTGAAACGTGAGGAGCCGTAGCGTGTAGCACGCACTGTCCTGAGATGGGTGTGTCTACTGAGAAAGAAAAATAGGTTTAGATGGCTGGTTAATGCGCAATATGTGTACTTTTTGAGTTTGATCATATATGTGGACACTACGCAGATGATTTTTTCCATACAATTATGTTTATTGCTATACGGTCCAAGCGATGCCTTGCTATTGAAAATTAGATGTTAATTGATTTCATTCATTGTTCATAGCTCCTGCCGTTCGCAACGGGGAGTTCCCTTTTTTGTGTGTGCTTATGGATGTTCATTTATAATACTGTTATTCACTAAGAAATTATGATCCTTGCTTTTGACTGTTCGTAGCTCCTGCCGTTCGCAACGGGGATCCCCTTTCTTAATGTTATGATGTTGTTGATCCTGCCGTTCGCAACGGGGATCCCCTTTGAATAATGTTATGATTATGATATGATTATGTTATTGATTCCAAAGATATATCTTACCTCCTACCGTTCGCAACGGGGAGCCTTTTGTGCTCTTTGTTGTAAATCCTGCACCTTAATTTTGGTAATGTCTATGTGCTGCAGGGACAATATTCAGATATTTTTTCAAGCTAAGACCTATTGCTTTAATGTATGATTTCACAATTCGATTATGAATGTTTGATACTTGTCTTGGCTTAATTTGAATGATTATGTTTTTCTGTATATGTTTTTTCATACCTCAGGTTTATGACTATTATTGTTTATGTCTTACCAGGTCGGTGTGGTTGGTTCGATCCAACTATGATTTGAACTAAAAGAGAGAGGAAACCAACGAGCTGGTGTTGGTGTGGGAGATGCTGTGCCCACTGACTCTCTTTCCCATCTCCTACTCCTCCCCTCTTCCCTCCTTATCCACTCCCTTTACAGTTCGAACGGGTTTTTCCTTCAACATTTGCAGTCACTTCCAGGTAGCTCCTACAAAGAGCCCTGTCCAGTGTGACGAAGATTAGCTCCCACCCTCTTCCTCTCTCTCGCATCCGCAGTCTCCTACCCCTCCCCCCCGCCCCCCCTACTCAGTCACCCTCTCTCCCCATCTTTCTCCTCTACCTCATGTGAGGATGCCGGCGGCTTTGTCAATGTAAACTGATAAACTGTATCTGCCGTCTTCTGAAACTTTGTGTCTGCCATTTTCTCTTTTCTGTCTGTGTTGTCGACTCAGCCTTCCCCTCCCCGCCCCTCCCCCCCCCCCCCCCCCCCCCCCCCTCCCCTCTCTGTCTCTCTCCCTCTCCTGTTGTCCACTGGTTTTCTACCTTTGGGGCTCATTCATCTGCTTTTGCTTTAAAAAAAAATCTTGACACCTTTTCCCCTCACAGAGTGAGAAAAACAGGGGAACGGGGATGGTGGGGGTCGAGGAGAGGGGTGGAGATGGGAATGGGGTGGGGGTGGGAGTGGATGGTGATGAGGAATAGTGTCTTTTAGTATAAATTTGTATCGTTTTCTGGGACATCTTTCGTCACCTTCCCTTTTCTGTTACTTTCTCTCCTCGACCCCCACCATCTTGATAAGTGCGCCTGTGTCGGTAGGGGTGTGTGTTGGTGTGTGTGTGTGTGTGTGTGGTGTGTGTGTGTGTGTGTGAACACATGTTAGTGGGAGTGTTTGAGTGTGTGCTGAGCGCAATGAGTTGATCCCAAGAATTGCGCTATATAAAATCCATACATTATTATTATTATTATTACTCTGCTTTTAGATTGTCTCCCTTTCCTGACCCTACTTCACAGTTGTTCCGCCTCTGTGGTCTAAACCAATCCCCTGTCTTGGATCCTGAAAGTCCTGACATGTTTCTTTATTCTGTGGGGATGTTGGGGCCTCTTTCAGCTTGAAATGATGTCCCCTGTTTTCCGGACGTCCTGTGTTCGTAATCTCTCTCTCTCTCTCTCTCTCTCTCTCTCTCTCTCTCTCTCTCTCTCTCTCTCTCTCTCTCTTTAACTATGCCTTTCAGCTTTGAATCTCTGTCTTTTCCTTATTGTCGTCCTCTGTTTTCCTGTATTGGTGGCCTATTCACTTCCCCTGTATTTTAGAGATTCTTTACACCCCTCTCTTTCCTCTTGTTGCAATGTGTGTGTGTGTGTGTGGTGTGTGTGTGTGTGTGTGTGTGTGTGTGTGTGTGTGTGTGTGTGTGTGTGTGTGTGTGTGTGTGTGTGTGTGTGGTGTGTGTGTGTGTGTGTGTGTGTGTGTGTGTGTGTGTGTGTGTGTGTGTGTGTGTGTGTGTGTGTGTGTGTGTGTGTGTGTGTGTGTTGTGGTGTGTGTGTGGTGTGTGTGTGTGTGTGTGTGTGTGTGTGTGTGTGTGTGTGTGTTGGTGTTGTGTGGTGTGTGTGTGTGTGTTGTGTGTGTGTGTGTGTGTGTGTGTGTGTGAATCTGGTAACGAGGTAATGTGGGTCTGCCATTGAAACAAGTACTGGCTGCCGTTCTGTGACTCTGTTTGCTGATACGCCATTTTAATTGCCTAACTTGTTGTTGCTGTTGCGGGGATACGGTAGTGTTTATTTCAATCCCTCCTCCTCCTCCACCTGCCCCCCTCGCTGCCCCCCTCCCTTCCCACTACCCCCCTTCCCGCTTAAAAAAAAAGCGATAAACTGAACGGGATAGTCCGTGCACTCTTAAGTAGCTAGTTCTTTCACCGTAAAAAAATCGCAGAAAGTTGACTTTTGACTTCTTCATGAAACTGAAACTGGAACCGAACAATACTTAACTTTTCATGTTATAAATCATTGTATGCATTGTGTATATGTTTGTTTCCCCCAATGATCCTCTTCTCTGTCTCTGTCTCTGTCTCTGTCTCTCTCTCTCTCTCTCTCTCTCTCTCTCTCTCTCAGTGAATGTGGTGTGGTCAGGTGGGCAAAACTGGGTTGAAGCAGCTCGACCGTTTCCTCTGCATTCTACTGTTTTGTCAACGTGCAGGATACCAAATTGACACGTGGTGGCTTTTTCGTTTCTTTTCTTGAACACGTGATCAGGCTAACATGACGCTTTTAAGATCGTCAAGTGTCCACGATTCCATAATCTGTGGTTCTTCTGAGTGACTGCTTCATGGTGTATTTCAGTGTGTCTGAAAGTCTCAAGTTTTGTTTTGTTTTTGTTCTTTTTTCTTTATTGTGTGAAATAAACATATTCTGAATTCGCTTGTGTGTTGGAACATCTCCCCAAAGCTGGCGTAATTTCTCACGATGAGATAAGAGTGAACTTGAGTTAACTTGTTCCTTCAAGAGAATGTTTTTGTTCAGTGCACCATCATTTGTAAACGATTTATGGAATTACATTATTTAAGGTGTACAGAAAGGACACAAGCAACAACAATTCAGTAAAATCCAAAGAAAAACAAAACAAACAGTAACCCCAAACAATTAAAAGGACAATATACACGATTAACAAACAAAGCAGCCGATTTGAATGACTCAGCGTAGCACACGGCCAAGAATCACCTCAGGCCTACAGCAGTTGCCATTGTCTCATCGGATAACCCTGATGTGGGCGCTGCGGTCGGCAGGGCTTTGAATATCATGACTTGAATGATCAAGTTGCAAAGCGAGAGGACTGCAGGCGGAAATCTAAACAAATCTTAAATAAATGTTAGCGAACCGCCCAGAGAACGTGGACAAACGAGTCACAAGACGAAACACAACTAGTTTCGACCTCTTAGGTCTTCATCAGGTGAGACAATGTTAATGTCGTTATGTCTCACCTGATGAAGACCTAAGAGGTCGAAACTAGTTGTGTTTCGTCTTGTGACTCGTTTGTCCACGTTCT
>CM065716.1:55281608-55294108 GCA_033310375.1 Conus canariensis | reverse complement strand
CTTGGTGGCTGTGCTTGTTGCTCCGTCGTCAACACCGTCTACAGTGTTGCTGCGGTGGTAGGTGACCAGCAATGCTGTGCCGTCCTCAACGTGAGGGATACAAAGTCTCACCTTGGGCGTTCACCACCTGAATTCTTCCAGACAGGCTGGTGGACATTTCCTGCCCTTCTGCTGCAGTGTTCTATGGGAACAGTTCGTGGCATGATTTGTAGATGCCGTTCAGTGGTGCTGACAACTAGCTGCAGTGGAAGTGTCTGATCGATGTCACAGTGACAGGCGGGGGCAGTGCTGGGGAAGGAACCATTGTGAACTGTTCAGACTGACAGGAGGCGCCGGGCTCTGTTCAGTGGGGTCGCTGCAGTCCTACACTGCCGGGAGGTGAAGGGTAGCAGACGTCATGGCTGCTGTCGCCACATCGGCACCCAAACGTCACGGGTTCTCCATCGAATCGTTGATAGGGCGGCGTGATGACAGCCCGCGGAGACAGCCTCTGGCACTCCTGCCTCGTCCCGAAGACTTCTCTGTCTCCAGAGACGTTGTGTGCAGAGAGTCGGTGCTGGACGGCAGCGCCAAAGACAGACTCAGAGACCCCATCCGAGTGGACTCCAGTCGGGACAGCTTGAGGGACAGCCACAGGGACCAGCACTTCAGAGACCACGCGGGGGTGGACAGTGTGAGGGACAGCCTGCCAGAAGGGCTCAGAGACTCTTTCAGAGAGGGGAAGAGGGACGGTTCCAGAGACTCGCCCATCAGACCCCGATCTCGGCAAGGCACCATGTCCCCCTCCTCCCCGACACACGAGGACAGGGTCAGCCGGAGGTCGGCCTCCCCACCCTCCCCCTCCATGCTGTCGCCCCGCATGGACAAGACCTTGCCCTCCTCCTCCCCGGAGACGGAGAACCGTCTGTCCGGCTGGTCCAGCGAGGAGTTCAAGCACCTGCTGAGCACGGGGGCCTTCCACCAGCAGGGTCCTCCGCCCATGGGCGCCGTGGAGGGCTCCAGCCTCTACCAGCCTCTGCGGGTCTGTAACCGCAGTCTGTCGGCGGCCATGAACTCCGCAGCGGCCCTGCTGCCCCACCACTTTGCCGGCCTGCCCATCAACCCCCTGCTCTACAACCTGCACCGGGACCTGGCCCCCCACCCCACAGCCCACCCCTTGCTGGCCGCACGCTACCCGGGCTTCGTACACCCCCGATACCCACGTGAGTATTGCTATGAAACCCGTTAGCACATGAGTGTTCATGCATTCCTGTTCTTTAAGTGATTGTCATGAGAACGAACTAGGAGGACCTCGTGGAGATGGTTTCACTCCCTCAGTGTTGATAGTCTGCTGAACTTGTGAGAGCCAAACACGCAGTTTCATTCACACACACGCACGCACGCACGCACACACACACACACACACACACACACACACACACACACACACACACACACACACACACACACAATTATCCATATCTTGTAAGGCAGTCCGTTTAAGCGTAACGAGCCGATAGATTCCATTCACGCCACTTTTCGGGCATTCAAAAAGTAATCGTCGCCGTAAGGATCTGATCATGGGTATTGCTCTTCACGAGCAACACAGAGACACACGTCACATGGTACCGGCATAGCTTCCACATTTATCGTGATGTAATTACACGTCTTGTTACAAACCAAGATCAAGACAGTTCAGTACCGAGGTTCTGTTGATCTGTTTATAGAATAGAAAAGCAAGAGAGAGAGAGAGAGAGAGGAGAGAGAGAGAGAGAGAGAGAGAGAATATCTATAAGGTTCCTTGTGAAGTCATACAGAATAATTATTGTCAAACTGAAAATCTCTGTATACACATACAGAGATTTCCAGTTTGACAACAAGAATTATTCTTTACGACTTTTCAGCATTCACTGATTAAGACGTGTAAGTTTTGGAGAGAGAGAGAGAGAGAGAGAGAGAGAGAGAGAGAGAGAGAGAGAGAGAGAGAGAGAATGAATCATATTTCTTACGCAGAGATTCCAGCGAAGAACACTCTCTCCCTTCCTCACCCTATTCCAACCTTCCTGCCTGCCGACCCTCCGAAATTCTCCTCACCTCTTCTCATCCTCCGACCACTCCGCAAGTCCCCTTCTTCCCTCACGAGAAACAATCAAACAAGCTGAAACACGCCGGTGTACTTCATCTACACTTGGGTCGCGGGGTTTCCGCATCTTTCATGAACATAGTAATTACGTATTATAGGCCCAGCTGGACTCCGCAGTTGTCGCTTTTCCGGCTGACTGGGGGGAATTCATAATGCATGTAGAGGCGCCACTGGCCTGACAGTCTGCCTACAGCTGCCTGTCGCTCGATGATTATTTTGATCTTCTCTTTCTCGCATCATAGTCATTGCTCATTCTTCTGTTTAAAATGAAATGGGGATCATCTCCCTGCTTCTCCCTTCCGCCCCCTCCCTCCCTCACACACACACACACACACACACACACACACACACACACACACACACACACACACACACACAGAGAGAGAGAGAGAGAGAGAGAGAGAGAGAGAGAGAGAGAGACGGTGGCCCTTATAAATAAAAAGGTATGTGCACACGCAGGATGTGTTCAATAAGCAGCATTAACACTAAGCTCATGTTCCTCTGGTGTTACTGGTTCTTTAAATGTAAACACTTATGCTAGAGGTAGAGGTTGGAATAGATAGTGGGAGAGAATGTGTGGTGTGTGTGTGTGTGTGTGTGTGTGTGTGTGTGTGGAATGGGTTGGGGGAGCAGAGGGGGAGGGGGGGGGGAGGAGAATATGGAGATACGGAAAGAATAGGATGTACTTGAGATTTTCTTATGTAAAAGGCTTCAAATATGAGAGACAAGAGAAGCGTCCGCAATTTAAATGTTAGAGTGTTAAATGAGCAATCGGATTTGCTGAACAGAATCATCAGCATCGATCATGTATGAACAGTAGTATTGACTTGCAAAGGTTTCTAGTGTTATCCATCACGCTGACCGAAATAATGGACATGGGTTTACAGAAAAATGACACTTTTGCTTTCAACAAATGGAACGTTTTCCTTGTGTCGTTAAATTCTAGTTCTTCTCTTTAATTCCTCTGCATTCAGTTTGCGTATATCTTCTCTTTATTTCTTTGTGGAGGTGGCGATGGTTATTGCTTGACGGGGATAAATCAAGCCAATAATGATTATAAATTGTACAGATTTAAAAGCGTGAAACAGACCCATCGTGAACCTGGTGTTCAACGAAGGTGAAAGGAGTGCTGCCGTTTTGAATTACAGCTGTTGATATCCATTCTCTGTTTTCCTGAACAGGCTAGAACACACACACACACACACACACACACACACACACACACACACACACACACACACACACATACACACATCACGCGCGCACGCACCTGTGATTGGTTCCAAGGTTATAAATATGTTTGGATGTTGATGATGATTGTGACGACAATAATGATAATAATAGTAATGATGATAGCAATAATAATAAAACAACAACAATAACGATAATTTCTGAAGCAGCAACAGCAACAGGAGCAGCAGTTGTGATCGTAATGATCATCATTATCTGACAGCCATCGTCGTCATCATCAATTAACAAAGGACAATGATAGTGGTTGAACCGATGATAATGATAATAAATAAATGAAAATAACGACAGACGGTGATGATGACGTTGATGAAATGACGATGATGCAATAAAGAGATTCATAGGAGACCTTTGATTCCATATGACAGGACATGTAATGACAACAGCCCGCCCCTCCCACTAGCTCACCTCCCTCTTTCCACCCCGGGGAGCGGCCCATTAAAAGTCCAACAACAACTGACACGTACGCGCGCGCGCGCGCGCGCGCGCACACACACACACACACACACACACACACACACACACACACACACATACACACTTGACTATTACATGTACACTGTCGTACCCCAATGCTAAACGAAAACGTGGTTGGTAATCGAGTGAAAATATGGAGGTGTTTTTATGGTGTGTGTGTGTGTGTGTGTGTGTGTGTGTGTGTGTGTGTGTGGTGAGTGAGCGCGTGCACGAGAGCTTGTGTATGCAAGTGTGTGTGTGTGTGTGTGTGTGTGTGTGTGTGTGTGTGTGTGTGTGTGTGCGTGCGCGCGCGCGCAAAGCGATATTGAAAATAGGCAGTGAAACGCCTCCGCATCAAATCCTACATCTGAAATAACTTTCGATCATACTTTGTGTGTATGTGTGTGGTGAGTTTTGTTTGTTTGTTTGCTTTTGGAGGCTATGCAAAGAGATGTGAAGGGGTGGGGGGGGGGGGGGGGGGGGTATTGATGTCGCACGTCTCGTTGACAGTCAAGATGGCTTTCAACTTGGCGATTAGTACAGTCACCAAGTCACTGGTTATGTTACCTGTTTGATCTTTTTCAAATCAGGAATGTTACGTATTTCCTTTGTTTTAGTTTCAGTTACTTATTGTTTATGTTACTTGCATTATTTTCTCCTGTTAATTATTACATTGTTTGTTTGCAAGCTTAATTTAGTGTTGTTTGCTTACTGATGGTGTTGTGTGTTTTATTCTCGACTTGTTTCGGTTATTATGCTACTTGACTGATTTCACTTTTGATCACTGATTGGTTAGGTTTGCCTTTTCTGTGTCAGTTTACACTTAATCACTAACGCTTTTTTTTTTGGTACACGTTTAATTTTTCACTTTTGGTGATTGAATGGTTATGTATATTACAAGCGACATTTCACGTAGATGGATTTATGACCATATTTTTGACGTTTAATTATTATTTCATGTTATGTTTTCTTTATTCTTTATCGACTAACTGCAATACCTATTTCACTTCCTTTCCTTTAACTTGCATTTACTAATTAGTTATGTTTACCCATTTCTTGTAAATGACTTTTTGTTATTAGTTACTGTTGTTTTTCCCATTCTACTTTCACGCGGTTATTGCTTTTGTTTCTTATAAAAAAAATGTTAGTTACTGTACATCTTCTTACATTTTTTGATTGTTTTACTTTTTGTTTACTTTTAAGTACTGTAGGATGTTATTTGTTTTATTTATTTTAATTTTAGTTTCTCTTATCTGGTTACCTTTTTATTTCAGTTACTGATTGTCTAGTTTTTCTGTTTTATTCGGTAACAGGTATTGTTGCTTATAGTCCAGCTGACCGCAAAGGGCCATATCATGGCTGTCTTTTTATTTATTTCGTTTCATATATAGTGAGTAATTATTGTAATACCTGTTTAATTTTACTCACGTTTAGCTGCTCAATGTTTATGTTATCTATTTTGTTTCATTTTACTTTTAGTTAACAGTTCTTTCTAGTACCTGTTTTCTCTCATTTTAGTTTTAGCTACTGATTGCTGTACCTATTTCATTTCATGTCATGTTTGGCTGCTAACTTATTACTACATCTGTTCCATGTCATTTAACGTGTAGCGACTTTTTCTTGTAACCTGTTTTATTTCATTTTACCAATAACTACTTACTTACTGAACCTGTTTTATTTCTTTTTCACTTCCAACTGTTTTTACACTGTTTTATAATTTCATTTTACTTCTAGCCTCTGTTATCTGTTCTTATTCAATTCATTTGAAAAATTATCGCTAAAGCTCCGCCCCCCCCTCCCCCCCCCAAAAAAAAAAAAAAACGTTGACAAACGAATCTTGTTACCTATTTTTATTTCATCTTATTTCAAATTGTTGCAGCCTGCTTTATTTCCATTTTACTTCTAGCTACTGAGTGCTGGTACCTGTTTTATTTCATTTTGCTTCTGACCTCTAGTAGTTGTTGTTGCTTCTGTTATGATATTTGACTTCTAGCTACAGATGGTTGTTGTCTGTTTCAATATGGCTCTAGCTCCTAACAGTACTCATCTTTACAAGCTACTACTATTGTTTCAAAATGGAGTGACTGACGGCGGCGAACTATTGTTGTTTGCTTTATTTTATTTTACTTTCTATCTATTGATTATCCTCGCCTGTTCAATTTCCTTTCACTTTTTGCTAGGCCTACTTGCTGCTGTTGTGTGTCTGATTTCATATCAGTTTAGTTTTTGAACTTTCTCTCTCTCTCTCTCTCTCTCTCTCCTCTCTCTCTCTCTCTCTCTCTCTCTCTCTCTTTTTATATATATTTTTTTTTAACTTCATTTTGTGTTTGGTTGCTAATTGATTATCCAGCCCGGTGTAACGAAAAGTTTTAACTCCCCGAATGGTTTAACTCCCAGGGAGTTAAACTGTTCATATGTAAATTTTAACTCCCTGGGAGTTAAACTAGAATGACTCCCACCCTGTGCCAAAATAATTCCACTCAGTAAAACTTCAAAATGTTCTAAAATCTTTTTTGTACAAGTCTCAACAAATTCTTGAAACATTAAGGGGGGAGTCATTTTGTACATATATCAGACTTAACTCCCACCCTGTAACAGAATGACCCCCCTGGGAGTTAGTACAGATTAAGTCCCGGGAGTTAATCCAGGCGTGTAAAAGTTTAACTCCCTGCCCACTAAGGGGAGTCAGTTTTTCACAGTTTAGAATAACTCCCCTGGGAGTTAATGTGTACACGTGTTTTCTGACTCCCAGGGAGTTACTTTGTAACAGAGGGGGAGTTAATCTGATCATGACTAAGATGACTCCCCACCCACCTATTCCCAGGTGTCTTTCTGTAAGAGAATGGAGAAGGGGATTTAATGCTCATGATCATCATCATCATAGGGAAAGGAAATGTCCGTGTACATATTCATGTGCTCGTCTATGCATGTCCTTGATATTTTACTATGCCTTTTTGTATATAATCTGTATGTAAAGTCTGTATATACATGAATTAATGGTTTGATGCCTTTGGTAGAAATACTGTACCTTCAGTCTTTGGCGTTCTCTCTCTCTCTCTCTCTCTCTCTCTCTCTCTCTCTCTCTCTCTCTCTCTCTCTCTCTCTCATGGAATCTATGCGACTATCAAACAGTCACCCATAAGTGTAGGCCATTACACTCATATGGTGTAGAAATGGAAAATTTTCAATTTTTCATTGTGTCATGCTGCCAAATTAGGGAGTGAAGGGGAGGGGGGGGGGGGGTTGAGAGGGTAAGGAAGGTGGGGAGAGAGAATGACGAGTAGTCGCGACGTGACGTAAAATTGTTTGTATTGACTCGCTACATCTGGGAGAGAAGGAAGGAGAAAAAGGGTTGGCATAGATTAGAAATTTGTGTGTGAGACACATGGGATAGAGAAAGGGGAGGGCTGTTTTTGTACAATTTGTACAAGAGGATGGCTGCTTGGGACCGATCTGATGAAGTTGTCAAGTGACTCGTCACAGGTGTGATGGTGTGCGTGTGCCAAGCTAAAAATGAAAGTCGGCCAGCCAATCAGAAAAACACACATTTTTCAATAAAATTCAGGACACGTGACTAATTCACAGAAACCAATGATATCGAAGGAAACAATTCTACTGAGACAAGTCTTGATCTGGCAAGTTAGTGTAAGAACACACACACACACACACACACACACACACACACACACACACACACACACACACACATTTCGAAAATATATAAGATGCATGGGTGGTAGCGAGGTGCGGGGAGTGGGTGGTGGGTGGTGGGTGGGAGTCATTATGGTGGTATGTCAGAATAACTCCCCTGGAGTCAAACTGAAACACAGAGGGAATTAGTTTTTTATATTCTAGTTTAACTCCCAGGGAGTTAAAATTTACAAATGAACAGTTTAACTCCCTGGGAGTTAAACCATTCGGGGAGTTAAAACTTTTCGTTACACCGGTTTTTTTTTTATTTTTTATTTTTTAGGTTACTAATTGGTTACGGTACCTGTTTATTATTTTAAAATATACTTTTAGTGGCTAATGGGTGATTACACTGATATTTCAGTTTGTTTTACTTTAATCACTAATTGGTTGTCTCATTTGTTTCATCTTGTTTTCTGTAGTTTCACCCGGCGTATTTTAGTTTAGTTCCAGTTACTAACTGGTTATGTTACCTATTTTAATTCATTTTACCTTTAGTTAGTAAATAGTTGTGTGTTAAACGTTATATTTAATTTTGCTCTTAACTACAGATAGACTACCTGTTCTATTTTATGTTCACTTTTTGTAGTTATTCTTATATTACCCATCTTATTGAATTTCATGCTTAGCCTACTTACTCATCAGTTATTTATTTACTTATCAATTATTTTACATGTATGTTTTAATTTACGTTTACTTACCAACTGACTTAGTCTGATATATGATATGAAATGAACTGAAATGACCCCTCGCGGTTGGCTTGGCTCTAAACAACATGAATAGAATTAGGACTTATGGTAGCCTGCCTGTTTCTTTCTGTTCTTTTCTTTCTTTCTTTCTTTTTTTCTTTCAATCAACCATTTTACTCATTTTTCTAATGATTGGTTGTGTGCTCCCTGTTCATTTTTCTCTATTATTCGTTATATTGCCCCATTTGTTTAATTGTTAATCTGTGTTTACTAATCGGTTGTGTTACATGTCTATTTCATTTTATGTTTGCGTACTCCTTGTGGTCGGCCTGGCTATAAATAATGTGAACTGAATTACAAGTCAATTATGGTGCATTCATAATATTTCCTGTTGTAATTAATTGTTAAAGTAGCCGAATTATTTCATTTTATCTTTTGACGCTAAATGGTTTCGCTGCCTGTTCGTTTTGCCGTTAGATGGTATTTGATCATGTTATTATAACATTTCATCTTGTATTTCTAGGTCAGCTGATGTCTTCAGTTATTAATCAGTGATGCTACTTGGTTTTTCCTTTCATGCTACGTTTTAGCTATTTGTTGTTGTATTATCTGTTTTATTTCAGTTAATCTTTAATCACTCATTGACTATGCTAATCGTTTCATTTCTTTTTACTTATACTTTTGGTGATGTTACCAATGTTATTTTGCTCTAAGTTGCAACCATGTCGCCCCCGTTTTATCTAACGGTAGTGATAAC
The DNA here is from genome assembly GCA_033310375.1 of Conus canariensis. Classification (NCBI taxonomy): domain Eukaryota; kingdom Metazoa; phylum Mollusca; class Gastropoda; order Neogastropoda; family Conidae; genus Conus; species Conus canariensis. The sequence goes on along the minus strand of CM065716.1, from coordinate 55,285,146 downwards.
TATTTCACCTGTTTAACTTTCCGTTCAGTTCAAGCTATTTCACCGATTAGTTTTACTTAATTATAGTTATGTTATCTCTTTCGTTTTGCTTGTTGTTAATCGTATGCCACCTGGTTTTTTCTACTTTTTGTTTCATCTTTTGCACCTTTTTCTATTTTACTTGTAGTTAGAGCAGTCTCGCCGGTTTCTGTTTACTTTTTGTTGTAGCTGTGCCACCTGTTCTATTTTCCATTTAGTTCTAGCAATGTCACCTGTTTCATTTTAGATTTTAGTTAAAGATAGTGGTTATGAAATCTGTTTTCATGTCCCCCCCCACCTCCCACCTCCCACCTCCCCTTTGTACCCCTTTGTATAACATCGGTACCATGGCAACGACAATCGCAGGAAAAGTAGAGTGATGTTCGAGTTCACGGCGAAGTTGCTGACGTTCGCTTGAAACAACACGATCAATCGTAGTTGAAAACTATCAATATGACGTGTTCATGCCGGCCGTTGGCCCGTTAGAAATACGTCACACCGTTTACTCAGAACCTGAACCGTACAATTGATTGGCATGAGATGATTTTGTTTAAATAAATCTGAAAAGATTGCATGATAGCGAACACTGCAACAAGTGTAGCTTTTTGAATGAGCCTATAATCATATTTCCAGTGTGTGTGTGTGTGTGTGTGTGTGTGTGTGTGTCGTGTGTGTGTGTGTGTGTGGCGCGTGTGTGTGTGTGATGTTTCCGGGCCCGCATCATCTCAACAACCGGTATCTTTCATTCATGACAGGTTTTGAGTGACAGTTTCCCAGATCTTGGTGATGAGAAGGTGCACTTCCTGAGCTGCTGTGTTTTTCTGTGAAAATAAAAATAAAAACAAAATCAGTCGTAACGCAGTTTCAACCATAATGTTTGGAAAACGATGCCGATATTGGCGTGGAGCAGCCTCAGTGCTTCTTCTGAACTGAGAAACTGGTCGGAGTAATAGATTTACCATTTTACTTGTAACAGAAGGTCAAAGGTGGGTGACACATAAGACAGCAGTTCACCATAGTTATGTCACGGTGGTGCCTCTCGGGCCAGCATAATACAGCAAATCGCCATAGTTATGTCACGATGGTGCCTCTTGGGCCAGCAGACCTAGCCATTTGGACCCAATGCTAAAATGCCGTTTTCTTTATGATATGTACGCAGACAGTACTGGCCCATCTCATGGTCTTCTTGCAGAAACATCATCAGCTTCAGACATGATGGGGTAAAGTCAACAGGTCTCTCTCGGTCCCCACTGGTCATTGACAACACTCCGATCTTAGCCAACAGGCCGAAAAACCAATCTGACCACTGACAGTTCAAAGTTTATTTTATGATCAGTCTGTCGACTTTTATAGACGATACGGTTTGTTTCCCGGTGATTTATAGTGTAGAAAGCGAAATATAAGAGCGATAAATCTGCGATTTAGGTATGTAGGCAGTTGACGGATTTCATGTCGATTCAATTCTTGGAGAATTGTCTAATGTGAAGGGTGGGGTTCAGAGCCTTTGTACGATGAAAAACCAACCAACCAACCAACCTGGTCTGTTTAACGGTTTACTCTTTCTTTCTTTTTCTTTCTGTCCGTCTGCCTCTTCTTGCGTTTTCCTTTCTTTCTTATTTCTTCATTCATTTATTTAAAAAAAAGTATGGTTGTGCATATACATAGCACACACACACACACACCACACACACACACACACACATATATATATGTATATATATATGTATATATATATATGTTGTGTATATATATATATATATATTATATATATCTACCTGTCTATCTATCTATTTATCTATCTATCTATATAGGCCCTATAGCCTACACACACACACACACACACACACACACACACACACACACACCACACACACACACACATATATATATGTATATATATATATATATATATATATATATATATATATATACACATACAAACTTTTAGCACTGGCTTAGTGTGGAAAAGAGCGCGTTTTAAGTAACAACTTTTTTATGTCACATGAAAAAAAGAATACCTGACCGTAAGACAAAATGCGTCTGAAGCGCTGAACTCGACAAATGTTTACTTTGTTGATTTCCTGTGCTGTTACACTTTGACTAAACCGGTTCACGTGCAGACAAAGCTGTCATTTCTTCCGTTACTATGAACATGATTGGGCAATGATGTGATTAAAGAAAAAAAAAAAAAAAAAAAAAAGAAAGAAAGACGAACAAACAAACGATTAAGTAACACCTTCACTGACAACATAAATTTCGGACGAGGAGGTAGGGGAATGAATGGGGGGAGGGCAGGGATGGTGGGCGGGGGATTAAAGGTGGTGATGAGGCGAAGGATCTCTCTCTCTCTCTCTCTCTCCTCTATTTCTCCTCTTCTTCCCTCTCCCTCTCTCCTCTCTCTCTTACTTTACTCATTAACAATGTTCCTCCACAACCCAGCTTCACCCCACTTATAACTGCAATAACAACAAATTTACAACAACAACGCTAAAAACAATAATACATAAAAAAACAAAACCACAAAAACCGAACTGGCATTTCTGATATCAAGAAATGAATGAATGTCAATCAGTCAATCAATAATAATAAAATACAGATAATACTGATATAGCGCATTTCTTGTACAAACCAATGGTAATGAATTCATATCATCAATCAATCAATCAACCTTTTAATTGACAGATCACTCGGTAGTCAGTCACCGGATTTTTGTACACCGTGTGTTTGATTTATTGACCACTTCACATACACACACACACACGCGCGCGCGCGCGCGCACTCACGTTTTAGCATAAGAATAATTCATTTATCGGACTGTGTGGGTAACTCACGAAAAGCAAGTTATTGTTGACTTCAAGTCTGTGTCGATCGGCTTAACAATCAGTTGTCAGAATTCAAAAACCATAGATATAGATCTATTGAGCATATTTACTAGAAAAAAAAAAAGAAAAGAAACAAACACACGAACAGAGAGCGAATTAAGAATGACTTTGCACGCCAAACAAAACAATAATTGATTTTTTTCACTTGTCTTCTTCGGGTCACTTTGAAGTAGCGTCCCTTGTTTCCCCCCACCCTTTCCCCTCCCCTCCTCTCGCCGGCAAAACCCAAAGTGAATTCTTGAAGAAGAAAAAGAACAAGAAGAAAAAGAAAGAAAGAAACAAAAAGGAAAAATAAAATAAAGAAAAGAAAAGGAAAGGAAAGGTAAATGCTTTTTGAATTTGTTTGTATAGATGTTATAGAGACAAATTCATTTGTCCAAGTTTGTGTGGAAAGTCAAAACTAAATCTGTGGAGTTGTTGGTTTCGAAAGGCGAAGGGTAGTGTGTTTTGCCCGGGTAGCTGATTTATTAAGCGTGTCGGCTAGGGTTACGGCAGAAAAGATAGCGTGTAAGTGTGTATGCGTTCAGAGCGAACACTGTAACCTCTTAGGTTTTTTTTTTTTTTTTTTTTTTTTTTTTTTCACGTGCGGTAGTATCTCAGGAGTGTAACATGAATCTGTTTCAGATTTAGATGCAGGT
>CM065716.1:55271608-55274108 GCA_033310375.1 Conus canariensis | reverse complement strand
GTTGAACTCCACTGTGAACGCCGTCTGTGTTAAGACTGGTTGGACTGTTCAGCTATGTTATACAGTGATTGTTGACCACAGCCACTACATGATGATATGCCCTAGAATACTCTTGGCTCCAGACTTGGTGTATTGGCTCTGTTACAGTTTACGCATCATCAAAGACAGCTGGCATCTTTCAGGTCCTGTTTCCTGGCTGTTCAAAGTGCTATGACACACCTCGGGGACAAAGGAACAAGAGTTTTATTCGGAAAATTCTGGACGTTGGTTTATAAAATAAATGCATTAGTTCCCAAGATCAGGGAGGCTTTTTGTGTGTTGTGCTTCGCTTCGTCATGCATACATTTTCGGAAAGAAGAATATCATGAATATGAGAGAGGGTGGATATGAAAGAACGCTTGACTCTCCGACTCAGTGTGTCTGCCTGTCTGTCTGTCTGTCTATCTGCCTGTCTGTCTGACTGTCCGTCTGTCTGTCTGTCTGCCTGTCCGTCTGTCTGTGTGTCTCTCTCTCTCATTCAGTCGTTTGATATCTCTCTCTCTCCTCTGTCTCTCTCTCTGTCTCTCTCTCTCTCTCTCTTTCTATCTCTCTGTCTCTCTGTCTCTCTCTCTCTCTCTCTCTCTCTTTCTATCTCTCTGCTCTCTCTCTCTTCTCTCTCCTCTCTCTCATCTCTCTCTCTCTCTCTCTCTCCTCCTTAATCGTTTTTTTCCGCACTAGCCGTAACGCGTTATCAACATAAAGTACACCCATTTTTTTTTCTTGTCTGTCAGTCAGTCAGTCTCTCTGTCTTAGTCTCTCTGTCTCTGTCTATCTGTCTCTGTCTATCTGCCTGACTCTTTCACTGTGTCTCTATCTGTCTGTCTTTCTCAGTCTCTCTGTCTGTCTGTCTGTCTGTCTGTCTCCCTCCCTGTGTGTGTGTGTGTGTGTGTGTGTGTGTGTGTGTGTGTGTGTGTGTGTGACATTAATTTTTTTTTTTTTGTCACTCGATGGTTTCTACTTGAGGTACATTCATGTTTTTTTTCTCTTGTCTCTTTGTGTTTCGGTCTTCTTTCAGTCAAATTGACAATCATCGCAGCTCTGAAAAAGGCCCAGTGAGAACTGGCTGGTCAAAGACAAAACTGAATCTGAAACTGAAATAACCATTATCCTATGTCAACAACATTGGAATTGATTTCCAGTCTGAAATTGTCGACATAGATGTGCAGACTCAAACTAGAAGAACCAGCCAAACCGATGATCGCGCGTTGAGCATTGTATGCACATTTCTCACGTGACTCGTATTGTTCACATGTGTCCGTCACAATGGCGGCTGATGGTGTGGTGAGTGAAAGAATCCGGATCACCCCTCGACCAGAGAAAGGAGGCGACTCTCTGTGGTTACATCCGACCTGGCTACTTCTGACATCTGTCAGGTTGACGGCAAGAGGGGAAGGGGGGGGGGGGGGGCGTGGGTGAGGTGTGTGTGTGTGTGTGTGTGTGTGTGTGTGTGTGTGTGTGTGTGTGTGTGTATGTGTGTGTGTGTGTGTGTGTGTGTGTGTGTGTGTGTTTGAGAGAGAGAGAGAGAGAGAGAGAGAGAGAGGATGTAGGAGGAGGGGTGTGGTGGTGGTGGTGTGGTGGAGTTGAAACTAAATTGTCCTGTCAGTGGTCAACTGATCGTAATTGTTGACATGCCACGTGGGATCGTAGGGAGGAGGGGGAGGGGGAGGGGGGTCGACTCAATTTTCATAGAGATGTCTCCAGATATGAACCAGTTAAAAAAAAGGAGAAACAAAAGCAAACAAACACATAAAAAGATTTTATCAAAGATGGCGTAACATAAATGAAACGTCGCTTCTTTTGTGGACTGGCCGTCTGAGGTCTAAGGTTTCGGTTGATATGGTGGTTTACAGACTATCTGTTGACCAGACATGTTCATCTGTAGATTATGTTTTGGCTGGATAAGATCATTTACAGGCTATAAGTAATGGTTGGATATGGCTGTCTGCGGATCATGTATTGGTTGATATGGTCGACCGGTCATCTGCAGAGTATCTGTAATACATAGATATGGCCATCCACGAACTGTAAGTTATATGTAGATATGGCCACAAGCGAACTGTAAGTAATGCATAGATATGGCCATCCACGGACTATGGATAGCCTGGATATTACCGTCAGTAGATTGTGTGCAATGGTTGGTATGGCTGTCTGCGGACTAGTACAATATTTGCTGGGTAGAATTTCCTTTCCTTGCCAGTCCTGCTGATTTACGAAACCGTTCTTTGCTGCTTGGATTGTGGGCCTACGGACGATGTTGCGAAGACAGTTACGAGGAAGGTTTCCGAACGCGACCTAGACCTTAGCTCAGGCTGGTAAATAGAAGAGAGCGCCTATGTTGAGGCATTGTTTTCATTAAATCTAGAGCAGCATGTACAGATGTCCACAAAGAAAATTAATGAATCGACTCTAAATATTTTATTATTATTATTATTATGAACATTTATGACGCCTAATCAATTGA
>CM065716.1:55246608-55266608 GCA_033310375.1 Conus canariensis | reverse complement strand
CTTTAACGTGTGCAGGGGGCCAGGAAGGCACACGGGTCTGACTCGCTTACAGTCCCCATCCGATGGACTTGACGTTCAGTTCGATTTGTCATTCAAACTGGGAAAGAAAGGGCGAGAAAGGCAGGGCTCGAACCCACGCACTTCTCACACGTTGGATTGGCAGGTGAACGTCTTAACCACTCTTCCACAAATCTTAAATAAATGTTAGCGAACCGCGCAGAGAACGTGGACAAACAACGCGTTTCGACCTCTTAGGTCTTCATCAGGTGAGACATAAACGAATAAAACAACGAAAATTCACTTAGCTTTGATCGCTTCAGATCACTTCACAGGGTTCAGCGCAAGGACTCTTCCACCATTCTAGTTTCCTACACATTTCCATGCACGCGCGCGCACAATCGGTAAAGCAGAAGTTGATGAGGTATAAACTTACTTCATTTTGCAGTTGTTGTAACTATGTACTGATTTTTCCTTCTTCTGTTCTTTATTTTGTCTTTCGGTTTTTTTCCCTCTTCTTCTTGTTTTTTATGGATCAAAACTGTGCCACCGTAACATTGAATTATTTTACCGACGCCAACATGTCTTAAACCCCATGATTCGCTGAGTATTGTAAACGCCCTGGCGGCTGGTATGAACCATAGAGTTGTTCACCAGTTGGGCCTACTCCTACATCCCCCACTCTCCACCACCACCACCACCGCCCCCCCTCCCCCTCCTTCACGTCACCACCTTTCTCTACCCACCCCAACCCCTTTCTCCCTCTTCCACCCCCGAATCTACGCCCAGCTATATCCGATGTTTTACACACACACACACACACACACACACACACACACACACACACACACACACACACAAAACGTTGTGGCCAGCCGACGTTTCATCAAGAGCCTGTATAGAACGTACTTGGTTGGTGTGTGTGTGTGTGTGTGTGTGTGTGTGTGTGTGTGTGTGTGTGTGTGTGTGTGTGTGAGTACAGCTGTGTGTGTGTGTGTGTGTGTGTGTGTGTGTGTGTGTGTGTGTGTGTGAGAGTGAGTACAGCTGGGTCAATCGTCCCTGGGAATTTATCAAGGCAGATTGTAGGCGTGGATCATTGGTGTGAGTCATTCAGTGGTTGATTTATTTATTTAGTGAGAACTTGTATTCTGAGCACGGCGGGATTTTTGTTTTCACTTGGGATCTGAGAATGTGAGAACATCACTATTTCCTTTTCCTCCCACCGTGTAACGTTTTCGTTTTTGCGTTTATTATTTTTTAACTCATCGATGGGTTTTTGGTTGTGTTGTGTCTAACGCCCACACCTCCTCCTCCTCCTCCTCTTCTTCTTTTTCTTTCTCTTCATCATCATCATCATCTTTTTCTTCTTCTTCTTCCATTTATTTTTATTATTATTTTTTTTTTTTTACAAATTATTTCTTATTGAAGTGATCTGTATGAAGTCGGCGATGAAGGGAAGCAGTTGTCAGATAGATATCCCTCCTCCTACTCATTATCGACGTTGTCGTTATCATCCTCATAATTAGGCCTACGTCATTTTCATAATTGTCTTTATTATTTATTTATTTGTTTGTTTATATATTTATTTACTTATTTTATTTCCTTTTTGTTCGTCTGAATTTTCTTTATTGCTTTCTTTGTATGTTTGAGTTTCTTTCCTTCCTTCTTTCTTTCTTTATCTCCTTTCTGTCTTCCTTTATTATTTTTCTCTATTCGCTTTTCTTCCTCTTTATTTACTCTCCGTCTCTCTGTGACTCTGTTTCTGTCTGTCTATCTGTCCGTCTGTCTGTCTGTCTGTCTATCTATCTGACTGTCTGTCTCTGTAAGTCTCCTCTCTCTCTCTCTCTCTCTCTCTCCTCTCTCTCTCTCTCTCTAAGTCTCTCTCTCTCTGTAAGCCTCTCTCTCTCTGTCCTCTCTCTCTCTCTCTCTCTCTCTCTCTCTCTCTCTCTCTCTCTCTCTCTCTCTCTCTCTTTCTATTCGAACACTAAATCCACATGTCGTGAAAGATGGAACTGAATCATGGGGTCTTTACGCTGCTGCTATTCATTACAACAAACATTTCATATATGCCGTGAAGATCTCTCTTCTCTTAGGATGTTCCCACAAACGCCAAACGATTATGTTTATCACGTGACAGACAGACAACCAAATATTTGCTCTCTGCGATTCAATGCATTTCATACTGGTGGAAATCAGCTTAAATGGAAACTCACCGATTACCTTAAAAGGGCATACGAAATGTCCGATGTAGATGACAGGGTAGATAATGGTCGGGCGTCAAATGTTCGACTGAATTGAGCTGTATTAGAACGGAATTAGCGTTGTATGGCTCAGTCAGGGTGTAGGAGATAAAAGTGGTTTTTATTTGCGTTTTGTTGTTGTTGCTGAAAACATTGACTGTAGACATAGACAGCAAGACTGATATTTTCACGTTTGAAATTTTGATACAGTAGTTCATGTTAAGCGTTACCTGCCAACATGTGTGTAAGTCTCTCTCTCTCTCTCTCTCTCTCTCTCTCTCCTCTCTCTCTCTCTCTCTCTCTCTCTCCACACACACACACACACACTCTCTCTCTCTCTCTCTCTCTCTCTCTCTCTCTCTCTCTCTCTCTCTCTCTCTCTCTCTCTCTCTCTCTCCGTTTTCCGTTCCGCCTGTGTCTGTCTGTCTCTGTTCCCTTTAATTCATGTCTTACGTTGTTTTCTTTCTTCCCTATTTTTGTCTTCGTTTTTCTCCCTCTCTCACTCCTTCCTTCCCTTTCTCCCTTCCTCTTTCTCTCTCTGTCTCTCTCTCTCTGTCTTTCTGTCTCTCTGTCTCTGACTCTCTCTCTGTCTGTCTCTCTCTCTCTATATTAAGAAAAAAACATCAGTATAAGGTTGCAAGTACGCAGAATCCTTTGTGTGAATCGAGTTCTGAAATTTGATGAACCAAAAAAAAAAAGTTTTGTTGAAGCAGAGCTTTTAAAAAATACTCTCTTTTGAAAGAGGCCTATGAAAGAAGATGTCATAGTGGAAATAGACTGTTGTGTGCGACACTGAACACAAGAACAGAGTTCAACAGCTCCATACCTGTCTGGAACATTCGTCAGGACCGCTGGCAATACTGCTTTAACAGAACAGCTTCTCCGACAGATTGCAGAGATCTCGGTTGCAATATTAATTAGGGCCACATGGACTGAAATACCTACCAACCTGTGTGTCTGTGTAGGGTGCAGGCTGCTTTCTAACTGATTCACACTTGACCTTTTTGGCAGACAGGAAACAGATGTGTCGTAAGCCGACTAAATATTGACCCGAAAGAATCTGACCCGTACTGAACGAGCTCGAGGCACTGGAATCCTGGACTTCTTTTTGAACCACAGAACATTCCTTTACTGTAGACCTGATCTGACAGTATTGCCCTGGGGAAAACAGTCTGACATTCAGGTCAGGCAGCCGGAGCCCCGAGGGAGGTCGCAGCTGGACGTGGCAAGCTGGAATCCCGCTGTCGCCTGATCTGAGAGTGACTGTGCTCACCAGCCACCTTAACGGAGCTTGTCGCTCGGGTGGAATGAGCCTGGTGTTTAACAGGTCCCTGATTGTTTTTTTTTTTTAAATAGTAGTTTGTTTGAATCGTGTCACGGTGTTATTACAAATATCAGTAGAACAGTGTGATGCATGACGTTACTACATTATAACAAATCAGCATCGAATGAAAAAATACAGAAGACCAAAAAAAAAAAAAAAGACCAAAAGAAAGAATAAACACAAATTAATGTGCGTGAATGTCAGCGTGTGAAAAACAAGTGATAAGTAAAGATATACCATCAGTAACACACCGGGATGCAACGCTTACCTCGGCAAAGACACAGACCACTTCTGTATTGAATGAGAAACGAGAATAGAACAACCATCATTTGCTAACAATTCCATAACTGTCTATCCGCATCGACCAGATGGGCAGTAAAAGGACATAATAGAAAATCTATGATAATTCAAAACGTTTTGTTTGTGAAAGAAAGCTGTAAACAGATTCGAAAACAGTACATTAGTTTGTAAATGGAAAATAAACATTGCCAAATAATAAGTTACGAACAGAGATGTGTTGTCATGGAAAGTTGTGGAAGGCCTTATCCGATGCAAAGCATCGAGAGGGCAGTGCCAGAGAAAGTGTTCGGGATTTTCATGAGAATAAGAACAAGCACATGATGATCATCTGTAATGTGACAGTCACAGTCTGTTCGTTCTTCGTTTTCATTGTCATGGATGTCGTTTGCCTTGCCTGAAGAAGATCAACGAGGTCGAAACGCGTCGTGTTTTGTCTTGTAATTTGTCTTTTTCGTTCGGCGGAACAGTAAAATCTTCATTCAAGTTCATAGACATAATTGTATAAATCACTCAATTCAAGCCTTGGTAGACAATCAGTTATTTGTTCCTTTCTCTTTCCTTTATAATGGTAGGATAGTAGTCCCTCTCTCTCTCCTGGGATTTTAACCGCCGCTCGACCTGTCACTTTACTTATTCGTTGGGTGTGTACGTTAAGCCTGAATGATGTACCACAATAAATCGCTCCATCAGTGAGTGCTTGTGTTTCTTAGTGGTTACCAGTCATCTTGTTCCTGGCAGAACGTCGACTGTTAGAAAATATGCTTTAAAAAAGTGGTCAGAAAGAGATGAAGAATCTCAGAAGAGATCTGGACATCTTCTACACTGAGCAGAAGAAAAAAAAAAGACCGAAGTGTGCAGAACCATAAGGCGAAGACCTGCTGACCACACCGAGGGACAGAAAAGCTGTAAGTGGTGTGGACATGGGACAAGATGAAACCGACTGACTTTCCAAGCCGAGAAAGAGGAGACAGAGCAGACAGGAGAAAGAGATGGATGGAAAGAGACGGACGGACATTGCTGAGAGGACCGGGAAAATCTTTGCCGCAAGTCAGGCATGTGGAACAGTGGGAGGTGGGGAGGCAAGTGACCAATGAGCCCAGTTTGTGAATATTCTCTTTCTCTCTCTCTCTCTCTCTCTCTGTCTCTCTCTCTCTCTCTCTCCCCGTGTGTGTGTGTATGTGTGTGTGTGTGTGTGTGTGTGTGTGTGTGTGTGTGTGTGTGTGTGTGTGTGTGTGTGTGTGATCCCCCACCCCCTTTCAAAACGTAATTAATCATTCTTCAGATACGCTTCGTAACGTCACTCCAAGGGCCAACACTTCTCCACAGTTTTCGTTGCGCGTTTCTTGCGCAAGAGCCGCTTACATCCTAACAGCGTGGACGTTTGCTGTATACACGGCACATGGCGATGTGTTGAAGAACGGCATGGAATTAGCTTGAAAACCCAGGTGTCTTTTGTTTGACAATGGCGGCATGCCTTTCATTGTTCCAGCGCGGGGCGGCATGTTTGGACCCAGTTGGTGGTGCCGTTGGGAGGCGGCATGTTTGGACCCAGTTGGTGGTGCCGTTGGGAGGCGGCTGGAGAAAAACGCAGCGACAAACGTTGCTGTTGAGGCATTAACTGCCTTATTACCGTGGGAGGAAGACGGGTTGTAGGGGACGGATGGGGGGGTGGTAGGAAGGAGGGGGAGGGGAGGGGAGGGGGTGGGGTGGGAGGAAGGGTCGCGCGACATTGTCATGTGTTTCGGTTTGAGGGAAATCGATCATGTCATACAAATCTGTGATTCGCCTTTTTCTGTTTGGGAGTTCTTGTGTCTCTGTTGAGTTTCGTTTCGTTCGTTCACGCTGTTTTTTTTGTTCCCTTCACCTTGAGTTACGGCAGCGTTAACGCACGCGCAGTTGTCACTCCCTGACAAGCCTCTCTTCTTTTCTCCTCCCTCCTCCCTCCCTCCCTCCCTCCCTCTCTCTCTCTCTCTCTCTCTCTCTCTCTCTCTCTCCTCTCTCTCTCTCTCTCTCTCTTCCATTCCACCCCTGTCTCTCTTAATCTTCAATCTCCCACCCTCTCTCTCTCTCTCTCTCTTGCGATGCCCTTCCCTCCCTCTCTCTCTGTTCCCCTCCATCTGCCCCACTGTTCTTTCTCCCCTTCACCCTCTCTCTTTCCTTCTCTCCCCGCCCCTCACGTGCTCTCTGTTGTCCAGTCTAATCCTACTTTTAGGATGAGAAACGCCGATTAGCAGGCTATATAATAACAGTAGCGAATCGATGCTACTATTCAATAATAAGTGCTTGTGTTGCATCATCGCAACCTAAACTACAGCTCAGTAATGTAGGCCTGTGTTACATCACAACACACACTATACAGCTCAGTGATGCCAGTCTGTTTTACAGCACAACACAAACTACAGCTCAGAAATGTAGGCCTGTGTTACATCACAACACGCATTAAATCTCAGTGATGTAAGTCTGTTTTACATCACAACACAAACTACAGCTCAGAAATGTAGGCCTGTGTTACATCACAACACGCATTAAATCTCAGTGATGTAAGTCTGTTTTACATCACAACACAAACTACAGCTCAATAAGGTGGGCCTGTGTTACATCACAACACACATTAAATCTCAGTGATGTAAGTCTGTTTTACATCACAACAGAAAATAAAACTATAGTTTAGTGATGTATGCCTGAGTTACAACACACAGCAGCTCGGTGATGTATGCCCATGTCACATTACAACACACCGCAGCTCAGTGATGTATGCCTCTGTTACATACATACTAGAGTTCCGTAGTGTATGCCTTTGTTGTAACACACATTACAGCTAAGTGATACATGCCAGAGTCACATCACCACATACACCATAGGTCAGTGATGTATGCCTGTGTTACACAATACAATACACTACAGTTCAGTGACACCTGTCCGTGTTCACCACGTTACAAAGTACAGCTCAGCAAAACATGCCTGTGTTACAACCCACTACAGATCAGTGATGTATGGCTGTGTTACATCACAACACACACACACACACACACACACACACACACACACACACACACACACACACACACACGCACACACACCATACTTCTATTTGACTCATTCTTGCCCTTTTGAAGAGCAATGAGGTTCTATAGCGCATATCGTGCGATGAACACTCGGCGTCATTTTTTTTTTTTTTTTTTTTAATGAGTGTTGAGTTGTGCACGATTAAAGGCAGAAACGTGCTACTGCAGATTTAATGACAACTTTGCCCCGTGATGTTCCACTCGATGCGGTTCTTCTTTTGTTTTAGGAATTTTTTTTTCCCACGTGATCTACAGTTTAACCCTCATAGGAATGTACTTTGCTTTTAAAACCAATCGTTTAATTAATGACTTGACTTGTGGTGGTGGTGTGTACGTTTTTGATTGTTTGTTTGTTTGTTTGTTTTTGTTTGAAAGGAAATCTAAAATGAGGCAGGGAACAGTAAACAGTCAACAACAAACAGGTAGGGTAACTCTTGCTCTCACGATGAAATGAACACACGCCCGTAACTCCCAACCGAAGGCTGAATTCATTTCATCATGGGAGCAAGAGTACCCTACTTGTTTGTTGTTTGTTTTTGTTTGTTTGTTTCTTTTAGTCTCGTCATTTTTTTGTAATGTACGCTTCGTTCCCTTGTTAACTCACTTTCCAGCCTTGCGGCCTTCGCGATCGGCTGGGCGTTAAAACAACAACAACAACAATAAAACCTGCCATGACTCGATTTACGTACTGTACTGGAGAGATGCCTGGTGACGTGTTGTTGCAGTGGGCCCTCCTCCCGGCCTGTTGTTCCACCCGTACCGCAAGCCCAAGAGGAACCGCACGGCCTTCTCGCCCTCCCAGCTGCTACAGCTGGAGCAGGCCTTCGAGAAGAACCACTACGTGGTGGGCCAGGAGAGGAAGACGCTGGCCAGCAAGCTGCAGCTCACAGAGACTCAGGTACGATGTGGAGGAAGCTGGAGGGTAGATTAGTCCTGTTGTCTGTTTGTCTGCCTGTCTGTCTGTCTCTGTTTTTCTGTCTGTCTGTCTGTCTGGCTGGCTGGCTGTCTTGATGAGGGGGGGGGGGGGGGAGGGAGGGGGGGGGCTTGATTATATGTCTTGTCTCTGTGTTGGTCCGTTTGTCTGCTACTGTGTCTGTGTGCTTTCCTTTGTGTCTGTCTGTGTTTGTCTCTGTCAGTCTCTCTGTCGGTGTCTGTCTGTCTGTGTCTGTCTGTACGTCTCTGTCTGTATCTCTGTCTCTTTCCCTCTCTCTCCCTCTCTCTCTCTCTGTCTCTCTCTCTCTGTCTCTCTCTCTCTCTGTCTCTTTCTCTTCCTCCCCCCTGTCTGTCGGTCTTTGTTATTTCTCTCTCTCTCTCTCTCTGTGTGTGTGTGTGTGTGTGTGTGTGTGTGTGTGTGTGTGTGTGTGTGTGTGTGTGAACGTGATACCATCTTCTGCTTATGAAGTAAGGTTTGTGAAGGACTATGGCCTTTATTGAAAAATAATAACCTCTCTCTCTCTGTCTCCTCTCTCTGTGTCTCTCTGGCTCTGTCATTCTCTCTCTCTCTCTCTCTCTCTCTCTCTGTCTGTCTGTCTGTCTCTCTCTCTCTCTCTCTCTACGCGCGCATGTGTGTGTGTGTGTGTGTGTGTGTGTGTGTGTGTGTGTGTGTGTGTGTGTGTGTGTGTGTGAACAGACCGAAGTAAGTGAGCTTTACTGTGTGTTTCGCTGTCTTGTCCTGCCTTGAGTGATCTTTGGAATCGGTGAATTTCAGAAAAAAAAATAAACAGTTCTCTTCATTGCTTACAGTATAGACATCCACAAATTTGTAGTTAAGTAGTTTCTTATGTATAATTTTCAAGAGTTAGACGATTATCTATTGATGAACACTGTAAGATATAACTATTATGACTAGACCCCCACTCTCTCTCTCTCTCTCTCTCTTTGATGGGGGGGGGGGGGGGGGGGAATCCGCCCCTCCCTCACCCTTCATGGAGAGTCATGGCTTTTATCCACCCCACCCCCCCAAAAAAAAATTCTGCCTCCCTTCCTCCCTCCTCCCTATCCGTGCATGCTTTTTTTTCTTTTTTTCTTTTTTTTGCCATTCCTTTCCCCCTTTTTTTTCTTTTAAAACTTTTTTTCTTTGGGAAAAAAAACAATCTTTTGTTTTCCTGAGAAAAAGGAACGACTGCAATTTGTTCCGCTTTGCTTCTGGAACGCACTCACACACATCAGTTGACAGCTAACGCCGTCTCTCCAATGCCAACGGGCCTGTTTGATGAATAATAGAGAAAATGGCGCCGGCGGCCCCAGTGGTCACTATCGATGGCATTGATCGCAGTGTCGTCTCCTGTTTGTCATCAATCGCCCAGGCCTCGCTCGCCCTTTTATTTTGGGACTAGGGAAGCGGCTGGCCCTGAGGAGCTGCGACACAAAAGCGTTTCAACGCCGCCTCACGCTTTGACTCAGACGTGTCAGTTTACCGAAATCAACCGCCGTTTAACACGAAAAAAACACAAAAAAGAAAGAAAACAAAAGAAGAGAGAGAGAGAGAGAGAGAGAGAGAGAGAGAGAGAGAGAGAGAGAGAGAGAGAAAGGCACAGCAGCCCTTCAGCTGACTGAGAAGTGGTTCCTGTACAAATGAAGGCTAATCGTTGCCTAATTGTTCGCTTCGCACACTTTGCTGAACTTGCCCGCGCTGTCACCCAGACAACCATCGACTGTCGAGCGCTGAGAGAGAGAGAGAGAGAGAGAGAGAGAGAGAGAGAGAGAGAGAGAGAGAGAGAGAAGAAGAAGAAAAGAAAAGAACCAAACAGAAAGGAAAAAAGGAAAATGAAAAGAAAAAAAAAAGCTGAAAGCAGCCGAGAGGATAGAACCAAACAGAAAAAAAGAAAGAAAAAAAAGCTGGAAGCAGCGGAGAGGATAATCAAGCTCTTGACGAGGACGCAAGACTGACTTCATTTCAGGGGGATTGTTTGGACCTCCTCCCATCAGCCATGATGCACGTCACCTATCCTGTTTCACCCCCATCCCCACCTCACCCACTCACCCCTTACCCTTGCTCTCCTCCCTACCCACCCATCATCATCATCATCCCCCCCCTCCCCCCCCCTACCCTCTTCCTTCCCTCACTGACAGTGTGTTGTGGGCAGAAAGAGGAGGAGGAGGAGGAGAAGGGGGAGGAGGAGGAGGAGGAGGAGGAGGAGGAGAAGCCGGGGGTATTCTCTAACCACTCTACCCATGTTTTCTGCCTCAAGTGTCGTCTGCTAGAAGCGGGCAGCTGGCAGCTTCAGTCGTTTGCCCAATTCGATCGTCTGCTTCAGTGGTAGGGTGGAGCGTTGTTGGAACTGTCTGGTGGTAGTTGCTAGTTTGAACTGAGGCTTTAGTTTGAATGGGGGGTGGGGGAGGGGGAGGTGGGGGAGGCAAGCGTTACCACACGAGTCTCTCGTTTTCCGAATCGATCAAAATGGAAACCGTCACCTTCCGTCCAAATAAACGACGTTCGAAAAGAATGTAATGTGTGCTTGGTGTTGTAAATAAAAGTATTGGCGGAAATGGGGAGGAGGGGGGAGGGGAGGAGTATATTTTAGGTCGGCAGCGGGAAAGTGGCGAAAGCTGATGAAGATAACTCAACACATACTGTCATTTCTTTTTCTTTCTTTCTTTTTTGTATTTTTTTTCTTTTACATTTTTGTTACAGAAAAAAAATCATAAACAAGTAAAGAGAGAGAGAGAGAATGTGTAATGTACAGATCATAGCATGAGTTGTTTGTGGAAAATTTAAAAAGAAAAATTGAGAGAACTGTGTAAACACAGACTTTTATGAGTAATTGGGTTTTTTTTTTTCTTTTTCTTTCTCTTTTTTTAAGAAGGGGGATTGGGGTAGGGGTGGACGATGTGTGGGAACTCCCGACAAAGCTGTGCCCTAGATCTGTTTTTTATTTTTTATTTTTTTAAGTCCATAATAATAAACGGCAAAGAAAAAAAGAATGGCTATAACATGTATTAAGCGAAGAAGCAGCACACAGAATGATAATGAATAGTTTCTCACACAGAGGTGAAGCGACTCACAGGCACGGCAGAAGAGACAGACAGTTTGACGAAATCTCTTGTTGTCAACGTCATAGAGGTGGGACGACATGACAAACACATTGTGATACTGACGTTGATGGCGAGTGTTTACACGGGGTCCGAACATAGACACGGTCTTTGACGGCACCGACAGACACAGCTGGGTTGCAGTGAGGACAAAGAACATTTCATTCGTAATGATGACTTCAAGCGGGTGGCGGCAGTGAGTTAGCTACCCGGTGTCACGCACCGTAATCTCCCCCATGCCTGAAATCACACCCTAGGCGGGTGAGAAAGGGCCCGTGCCAAAACTAACTCATGTGGAGTAAATCCAAACCGACCTCTCCCCTCGTTCCAAAACCACTCCTCTCGTTTACATTTTTGGATGTATTCAACCAGACCAATCATATCAGTCGAAGCAAAGTTTTGAAGTGTCCCACTCGATAAAGTATGTCAGTCAAAGCAAAATTTTTGTATGTGTCTCACTCGATAAAGCGTATCAGTCACAGCAGTTTTGTTTTTGTTTGTCCCACTCGATGAAGCATATCGGTCAAAGCAAATTTCTTTCATGTGCCCCACTCGATAAAGCATATCAGTCACAGCAAAACTTTTGTATGTGTCCCACTCAATAAATCATATCAGTCAAAGCACGTTGTTCCTAACTTTGAGAGGGTGGGGAAGGGGAGGAGGAGCGTGATTCTGGATCTGAGCAAAGACAACTCCCACCCTATTCCAAAACTACTCCTC
This sequence comes from Conus canariensis, assembly GCA_033310375.1. Taxonomy (NCBI): domain Eukaryota; kingdom Metazoa; phylum Mollusca; class Gastropoda; order Neogastropoda; family Conidae; genus Conus; species Conus canariensis. The sequence goes on along the minus strand of CM065716.1, from coordinate 55,254,930 downwards.
GATGAGTGATTTGGGAGGGAGGTGTGTGTGTGTGGGGGGGGGGGGGGGGGGGGGGAGGGGCGTGGCCCAGAAATAGCCAATGGCGTGAATATAGACACGTGCCCAGACTCACTCGCTGTATGTGGCAGGAAGATGGGTATGGGCGTTTCAGGACCATGCCCCAAATCACTCCCCAGGCAGTAGTTTTCAAACAGGGTGGGGGACGGTTCTGGCTCAGATCCAGAATCACGTCCCCCCCCCCCCCCCCTCAAATTCAGATGCAATGTACTTTGATGCGTTTTATCGTATTGGATACCTAGAGAATTTTGAAGGAGAGTGATTTTGGAATAAAGGGAAGTCACTCTGGATTTACTCGGCGGGGGTGAATTTGGGCACGTGGTCGTTCCCGCCCGCCCGGGAGTGATTTCAGACGTGGGGTGATTACAGAACCTGACACTGGGTTGGTTGGAGGCGGGTCAGCAGAGCTGAGGGCACAGCGAAGCACCGTGACAGTATGAATAGCGAACAGAATGGCTGCCAGTCTCCGAATGTTTGTACTTATGGTGCATCAGAAAAAAAAATTGCCTTGCCTAATTAGAAAAGATGTTTTCTTGACTTGTCGCCTTTTCAAGTCAACACTGGTTTCGTTTGGGATGAAGATGAAATGCATTACTAAGGCAAAACGCTGACTTAGAGGGTAGGTTGTTAAAACGTTGTGTACCAATACCAGTGTTGAATTCTGCAAACTTTCTGGCGATTGGTGCTAACCAATGCGGCCATTCATAATACCCATAGAATGCTGGGCCCACTCTGGTAAGTGGCCAGATCTGCCTTTCACACATATGCCGGAGCTTGGTCAACAGTGTGGATAAAGCGTGTGGGCTACACCGGGGCTCCGAATATTAACAATTAGTCATAAGCGGCTGCACTGTGCAGCGATGTGTGGAGCGATCAGACCTAACTGTGACAGATCAATCCGAACTGCTGTTACGCATTAGTGGCAACAGCGCATGTCACGGGCTATACTTGGAGTCACTGGGCTGGAAAGTAAACGACACTGTGGCTGTACTCAGCGAGAGGGTCACCTTTGGGGTTTACTAGACCGACAGGTGAACTGAGGTGGGACCTTGACTGCCTTCTGATGGACTGTCACGTGACTGTTGTGTCCTGACCGGCTCACTCTGGGCGGGGGCTGTGTAGCACCAGAGGTCGGGCACGGCCAGCACGGCATGGGTGTCCACTGCCTCTGTTGGCGCCAGTCATTGATCCTGACAGGCGTGTGGCAACGTCAGTACAGCCAGAGAGAGAGAGAAGAGAGAGAAGAGAGAGAGAGAAGAGAGAGAGAGTAGTCAAAACATAAGGAAAAGAAGAGGACAAAGAAAGAGAGGCGGAGATTAGGTGATTGTAACATTTTATTCCGTTGAGTTGCAAATTAACAACAAAAAGGTTTTTCTACCCCCCCCCCCCCCCCCCCCCCCTTCACCCCCGGCCCCCACTGTCTAGCCCTTGTTCTAAATTAAGGACTAAGATCATCAATACACCAATTTGGTCTGCGATTACAATATATATATATATATATATATATATATATATATATATAATAGAGAAGAGAGAGAGAGAGAGAGAGAGAGAGAGCTCTTTTGTAATGGAAGCGGAGTGATTTCCAATACTCATGATTTCTTCAGTCATGTGACAACAGTTCTTTCTGACATTTATTCATCACTCGGTGCCTAAAGCAAACCAGCACGATTGAACAAGAAAACCAACTCTGTTTCGACTCAAAGTCACTTTTTTCACGAAAGAGATCTTATTCAATGTAATTTTGTAACAGGCTGACACATAGGGTATAATATTAAACCCCTTTTTGTTATGTACCGACTTGAAACAAACCTAACCCCTCAGAAACTGTCGATGTAGACGAACAGCCGAGTGCATCCGGCGTAGCAGCACCCAATCATTGATGACACTGACGTAGGTAGTGATGAAAGAGTGCTGACAAGCTAGCGGACACAGAGAGCTATTGGAAGGTGGCGGTTTTGACACACCCTTCGGAGCGCCCTGGCGAGAGGCTCATTTGCAGGCCAGGCTTTCAATCTGCGCCCAATCCGTCTCTGTTGGCGCTCGTCACGCCTCCACGCCGTAACGAGTTGACTGCAGTCAGCAGAGAGGCCCCGTGGACTACGCCCTGCAGGACCGCCCGCTTCAAAGCCAGTGGGCGGGAGTGGAGAAGAGGGCTGTTGTGTGGAGGGACCTTGCTGTCCCGGGGCCTCTCGGGGATGGCGGGTTGGGGGCCATTAAAAAGCCCCGCTGCCATTAATCTCGGGCCTGGCAGAGAGATTTACTTCCATATATCGCCCAGCAGACGCTCTCTTCAGCCTGTTCCCCGCTTGACTGACAGACGAGGAATGGGGCAGTAATGGCAAAGACTGAATGCCCTCATAATTACCTCCCCTTTTTCTGCCCGACTCCCAAAAGACTGGGGGCGGCAATTGGAAACGAGGCTGGTGAACGGTTCCGGTTGCTGCGTGCGCCGCTTTGGAGAAGGAAGTTGCGTGCGTGCTGCCCAAATTGAGCCTGAAGTCCTTGGAGAGTCGTAGCGGGGCCCGCCCCTCTAGTCTCTCCCCCTACTGATCCTGGACATGGGCGATTAGCCAGACTGCGGTCAGGTGACGCCATAATGGTCTCCCTTCACATCAAGCAGCCATCGGGCAGGCCACGGAGACAGCAATCCTATCACAGCTCCCTAATTGTTCAGTGATTTCGGCTCCTTAGTACCAGATTCTCTTGTTAGGCACGGCCCTGTTTGTTTCTCCACCACCACCCCCCATCCCGCCCTCCCATCCCTCCCTCACCACCCATCTCCACCACCCACCCCCCACCCCCCTCCACGTCCTTCCTCCTCTCCCTCCCCCGAAGGGCAAAAGACCTTGCGACGATCGTGAGGAAGTCAGGAGCCGGCAGGGAGGATCTAGAGAGGGAAGCATCAGAGAGCGTGGTCAGCTTTGAATCGTGGCAGGCCGTGTCCCGTTAGCGGGGTGGCCATGTAATAATGCTTTAATTACACACGGACCTCGCCTCTTGCTCGGCCCGGCTACCGTCACAGATGAGCTCCGGAGATGCCTTCCGCAAACAGCTCGGGAGGAGGGCATCAAAGGCGCTCTGTCATTCTTGCCTGTATTTGTTTCGTCTTCAAAGACTGTTGACCATGTCTCTGTGGGAATTGCAGTTGTAAGAGCAGAGGGAGGGGGGGGGGGGGGGGGGGGGGGGGGGGCAGTTGGGCGCTGTCTTCTCAGAGCCGCATCAAAAGTTGAGGAGCCAGGCAAACGTGTTTGTTCTTGTAGTTGGTGTTTTATCACTGCATTCGTTATGCCTGCGTTTGCAGAACAAAAAGAAAGAAAGAAGACATGGTGTTTTTTTCCCCCGTAGAATGATTTGTAATAGGACATCAGCATTATATACTTCTCTCATCGATAGGATCATTTCGAAGGCGACTTTTGGGGAGGGCTTTATGTCAAAGGAGCGAACATTGCCCATTCACAGCCCTCGCCCACTCCCCTTTTTCTTCCCTCTCTTTTCTGCCAGTATCCCTTGCCATTGCCCGCCATCCGCCCCACTCCATTGACAAGCACACCCTCCCTCCCTCCCCATCAAAGCAATATTTATCCTCTCCTCTGTACGCAGGATACTGACAAACTCATGGAGAGACTGTTTGCATGGTCAGTTGTCTCTCTTTCTTTGGCTTCTTTTCTTTTCTCTCTTTCTTTCTTCTTTCTTTCTTTCTTTCTTTCTTTCTTTTAACACTCCATTCTCTCTCTCTCTCTCTCTCTCTCTCTCTCTCTCTCTCTCTCTCTCTCTCTCTCTTTGAGAATCATGAAGTTAAAGCTTGTTTCTGTGTTGTTTTGCCAAAGTATTTACATCTACTAAGAGAATAGAAATTGCTTTACTAGGCCGCTGAATTAAAAAGTTTGACTTCCAGCACCCCCCCCCCCCCCCCCCCCCCCGGCAAAACGAATTAAGTAAACAAGCCACAAAAGCAAACGAACAGACAAAATTTTAAAATAGCTATTTTTTTCTTTGTTCGTTTCATGTTTTGTTGCGTTTATTTGTCTTGGCTGGAGGTCGGAACGCTGTACTTTATTGTCATTTGTTCGTTCGCTTGGCATGGTTTTTCGTGCGTCATGTTTCAGGTCAAACTATATGTCTTAAGAGAACTAAGCATGGTTTGTGGTATATGTGGTGTTTCATGTCTAAAGCTATATGTCTTTAGAGAACTGACCATGTGTTGTTGTGTTTGTGATGCTGCAGTTCAAAGCTGTATGTCTTAAGAAAACTAACCGTGCTTTGCTGTGTTTGTGATGTTTCAGGACTAAAGCTGTATGCCTTCAGAAAACTTACCGTATTTTTTGTTGTATTTGTGATGCTGCAGTTCAACACTGTATGTCTTAAGAGAACTAACCGTGCTTTGCTGTGTTTGTGATGTTTCAGGTCTAAAGCTGTATGCCTTCAGAGAACTTACCGTATTTTTTGCTGTGTTTGTGGTGCTGCAGTTCAACGCTGTATGTCTTCAGAGAACTAAGCATGTTTTGTTGTATTTGTGATGCTGCGGGTCAACGCTGTATGTCTTCAGAGAACTAACCGTGTTTTGTTGTATTTGTGATGCTGCAGGTCAAAGTGTGGTTCCAAAACAGACGCACCAAGCACAAGCGCATGAAAGCGGAAGAGGAAGCTACTGGCGGCGTCACTTCCGGAGACGAAGCGAGCAAGATGGCGGCCGGCGCGGACGGCGGCGTGGACATGAAGAGCGAGGCATCAGACCACGAGCTCCTGGAAGATGACGTGTGCAGTTCTGAGGAGGAAGAACTCTCGGTGACCGAGGACAGCTAAACCCCCACAGCTGGGATCTGTGCTGAAGACTCCATTGATGGATCACCACGAGAACCAAGCCCTCAACGATCGGAGTGTGGAACGCGCGCGCGCGCGCGCGCGCGCGCGCGCGCGTGTGTGGTGTGTGTGTGTGTGTGTGTGTGTGTGTGTGTGTGTGTGTGCTCTCGCGCGCGCTCAGCGTGCGCGCCCGCGCGTACGCGCACGTGTGGTGTAAGGGTAAAATGAAACATTTGAAAAGCATGTACATGAAAACAATCAGGGGGAGAAATGAAATGTACATGAAAACAAACAGAAGGGAGAAATGAAATGTACATGAAAACAATCAATCAGAGGGGAGAATGAAAAGACATCGGTTGCTCCTCAAAACACAGGAACTGTGGCGCGAAAATGACTTCATGGAGAACGCAGTAATCTAGGAAATTAAGATGACATCCTCACCTTATTCCAAACACACGCAGAGTTTCAAATACAGCTGCTTTTGGGGACCTTCTTTCAGTCAAGGTCTGTACTAGAAATGCTATTACAAACTTTCCTTCTTTGGACTGTCGACATGTTTCTGTTTAAGTGAGAACACTAAAATGTTCTAGACATTGGAGAAAAAAAAAATGGAAATCATATAAAGGATCGGTATTTTTTTTGATGTGTTGTTATTTGTTTTGCACACATTTTAGATCCATATATTATTACTTGGAAAAAAAAAATCAGGATTTTTGAAATATTGCACTGCCAGTTTTTCTGCAGATCGAGCATACGAAGGAATCAGTAAAGAGTGTGACTTTTGATTCTTTTACCCCGTATGCCATCGCATTTACTGTTTTGGACACGAAATCGGCTTTTTGTTAATTTTTTTTTAATCTTATTTTATTTTATTTCATTTCATTTTTTCTTATATATTTCATTTTATTTCATTTTTTGCTGATACCATGATGTTGACAAGAGCGGAAACTTCAGGCCATCCCTGCACACTGAGAACAAAGGGAACTGTGTTTTTAAGCATAGGCCTCGACAGGCATGCAGTAGAATGGCCAACCGTTCTCCATGCAAGAACATTGTCTGTCTGTACAGTGTGAACGTTGATGATCGGGCAAAGGCTGAATTACATACAGTGGAGTAGCCAACTGCTCTGCACACGAGAACACCGAAACTGTGTGCATGGTGTCAATGTGAACTAAGCGAAGAGCTGGTCACCATCTTGACATGTATGCGGTAGAGTGACCATTCGCTGACCGGCTACGGACAATTCTTAGGTGGACGGCGCTGCGACTGGGTCTGTGTATTCTGCAGATGTCATGTTGTCTGTGTCGTGGATGTGATAAACCTGTGACTTACCCTCTGCTTGTGTCAGCAGAGATAGGACAGCCGAGATCCAGTGAGTTTGTGGTGGTTTACGTGTGTGTGTGTGTGTGTGTGTGTGTGTGTGTGTGTGTGTGTGTGTGTGTGTGCGTGCGTGCGTGCGTGCGTGTGTGTGTATGTGTGAGTGAGTAAAGAGAGAGAGAGAGAGAGAGAGAGAGAGAGAGAAGAAGAGAGAGAGAAGAGAGAGAGAGAGAGAGAGAGAATACGAATATTTAATCAGTTAATTAAGGCCATATCCCTTTTGAGAGCGAGACAGTAGAGAGAGAGAGAGAGGGAGAAACATACGAATGTTTAATCAGTTTAAGCCATAAATCCCTCAGTGAAAGGAGGGTAATTACATTGTAATCATCAGCATAATGACAAAAACTGACGAATACAACTCTTGCATAAAAGCTACATATTGTTGATGTAAGAACACACTTGTTCATCCATTACTTAATTTATACTGATTTACAACCACATTCGTCTCAAAGCTGTGTAAATTATGTGTAACATCACGTCAGACAAAATCATTCTCAAGTCTTGATGCCATAAAGAAGTGAAATCCGAAACGGCATGAGAGAGACAGGCGGAAAGGAGTGGGGTGGGGTGGGGTGGGAGGGGAGGTCTGGGGCGGAGGGGACACGGAGGGGGAGGAGAGCAAAGGGTGTGTGTGTGTGTGGGAGGAGGGTATGATGATGAATTTGCGGATCAAGATCAGAATTTTTGTCTGTCTCTGGGAATCCAGTCTGTGGCACGTACATAGGCTGATTGTGCTGTGCGGAGGCCGTAGTACACACAGTGTGATGTATATGGTGACTGGATTCTTGTCGTGATGTTTTGGCGTCCAGTTAACTGTCCGGATATACATATATACTTGTCAGCGACTATAGGTCAGTTCGGACTGCCGAATCTGAGAAGTTGATTCAATTCGAGTCCATGTATATTGCGCGTGCAGAAATCCATGTATGCGCGTTCAGGCGCACTCCAGAGAGAGAGAGAGAGAGAGAGAGAGAGAGAGAGAGAGAGAGAGAGAGAGAGAGAGAGAGAGTGTTATGTGTGTGACAGAGTTATCCACGCAAAATAACGTTGTTGCATGTTCAGAATAATAATTCTCTACTCAGATCCAATGTTGAATGCTGATTATAAAGATAATGTTACATACGTGTGTGTGTGTGTGTGTATATGCGCGCGCGCGCGCGCGTGTGTGTGTGTGTGTGTGTGTGTGTGTGTGTAGTGTTGGTGGACAACAACTGCAGACTGCAGTAGGGTTGATATTTGATTTGCTACTTAACACAGGGGAACCACAAATATGGAGCCTGTTAGCTTGCGCGGCTGCTGGATATATATAGGAACATACACATACGGTTAGGGCTAAGCTGCTGGATATATAGGTACATACACATACAGTTAGGGCTAAGCTGCTGGTTATATAGGTACATAACATACAGTTAGGGCTTAGCTGCTGGATGTATAGGCACATATACATACAGTTAGGGTTAAAGTCCACCCCCACCACAGTGATATGGCAATCCGGGTTAACCCTATCTCACCCAGGAGAGAGAGTGGAGGGAGGGGGGGGGGGGGGGAGCGGCTATCTTACACTGCGCTGATACCACTAGAACGACAACACTCAAAGAATGGTTAAGGAGCGAACCTGAGAACGACCACGAGAAAGCCGAGTGAGCATAGCGGTCACGGTATATGATTGATTTAATGAGTAAATGAATGCACGAATGAAAGAATTATTATTATTCTCTATTTTATTTGTTTACTTATTCATTCGTTGTTTGTGTATTGATTGTTGTTGTATATCCGAGACAAAATTTATTGAACAGTTTTATTCATTAATATTTTTTGTTCATAATTATGATCCTGATTTTTTTTGTTAGTTTTTGGTTTTGTTTGCTTGTTGTTTGTTAGTTTTTTTTTTCATTTTTCATTTATTTCGGCGTTAACCTTTTGGTGAATACGATCATTGTAATTAATGAATTGATTAATCAATTACTAATTTGCTGTTTTTCATGTAATTTATTTTTATTCCTTTACATATATATATATTTTTTTCAATTACGCATTATTTTTTATTTCTTTACTTATTCATCTGTTGATACACGTAGGTGTGTG
>CM065716.1:55236608-55241608 GCA_033310375.1 Conus canariensis | reverse complement strand
TTTTCTCTGTCTCCAAAAGAAAGAGAGAAAAAAAGGTGGGTGGAGGGGGTGGAAGGGAGGTTGTGAGAGAAAGAAAACGGGATTGAAAAATGAAGGCATAAATTAGAAATATAAAATCCTTCACCGTGCAGCGAATGGGGACCATCGTTGTCCATCATGAAAACAGACACCATTTATATCGCCTGCTCAGAGGCCTTTCGCCCGTTGGTTCGGACTCATCAGTGATTCTGTCCGTACTCCCTTCCCATCAAATGCAGATATACCACAGTCTATAATTCTGTCGTGATCTAACCACTGAAGGTTCCAAACCAGAATCCAACAGCACCCTGAAGCAACCAGTAGTAGTATCCAGTGAAGGGTAGAAAAGTAACAACGAGAAGAAAGCGCTGTAGGGAAATAATTTGCTGAAAAAAACTAAAATCATTCTGTGAAGAGTATGAACGATAAGGGGGAAAGTCTTTGAGCCTACGCTTGAGGATCCATTTAAGGATACAAGGGAGGTCAGTGTGTCAACGGTCAGAGTGGTCAGCTCCACTGAAATACCCTAAGCTTTGTCAGTCACATAAATGCTGACAGCAGAACAGACTTTATTTGAATCGCCTTAGAGATGCTATCTCCCACTGGTTGACAAAACAATAATTTGTTGAACAAATTCATAGTATTAGGGGGAAAATGCAGGCTGACACTGCCTCTGTCATCACAAAAATGACCTGGCAAAGATTCAAATAGAAAGAAAGAAAAGCAACACAACACAAAACACAGACACAGACAGACACACACAAACAGACACAGACAGACGGACAGAAAGACAGACAGACAGACAGACACAGGTAGACAGACAGACAGACAGACAGACAGACAGACAGACAACACACACACACACACACACACACACACACACACACACACACACACACACACACACACATACACTTAAGAATCAAATTATCACATCTGCAGCAGCAGCAGCACATATATGCAATTATACAAATAAGACGAATCTTTATCTTTGTTATGATAATCAATAGTCAAAATATTCAAATTGAGTTATCATGCTCAGCACCGCGCTGCGCACGCAGTATGATGTAGTTTGGTTTTCATGTATCTATAGGGTGATTTTCGTTCATTTACGTGTGCACGATCATTTCTCTAATTTACACATGCATCATGATTTCCGTTTATTTTCACACTCATTTCCGATAATGTCCACATTTTGTAGTTGTTTCGTTTACATACATCGCGATTTCCATTGAATGTAATAGTCTACGAGAGGGCTAGCCTTACTGAGGAAAATATAAAATAAAATACCCCCCCCCCCAAAAAAAAAAAAAAAAAAAAAAAGAGAGAAAAAGAAAAAAGAGGAAAAATCCCGCTCACACAAATAAACAAACGACAATAAGTGTTATTTGAAGCAAGTAACATGGACATACTAGAGAGAGAGAGAGAGAGAGAGAAGAGAGAGAGAGAGAGAGAGAGAGAGAGAGAGAGAGAGAGAGAGAGAGAGAGAGAGAGTTTGTATCGACTGCACACTGTAATCTTTAACTAAAAGCCAAAAAAAAAAAAAAAAAAAAAAAACCTCAAAACATCATGCCATTTTATATCTACAATATAATATCATATCTATCTACCTATTTATTTACCTGTCTATTTATCTTTCTCTCTGTCTGTCTGTCTGTCCGTCTGTCTATCTATCCATCTATCTGTCTGTCTGTCTGTCTCTCTGTTTGTCTGCCTGTCTGTCTATGTATCTACATGAAGGATTTATGTTTATAATTTCACGCCCTATTTTAAGTCCCCCGTTTTTCTTTTCTCTCACCACTCCACCCCCTCCCCCTCCCCTACGCCCCCCTCCTCCTCCCAACCGCTGCTTCCCTTTTGTTAGTCTGCATTTGTTTTCCCTCATCGTGATTTGGTGTGTGTGTGTGTGTGTGTGTGTGTGTGTGTGTGTGTGGTGTGTGTGTGTGTGTGTGTGTGTGTGTGTGTGTACATGCGTATCAAAGATATGTATAAGGTTGAAATTGATAGCGTCATAAGAAACATTTGTGGACGTACAAAATACTATTAGTAATAATGTTTTTAGTTTATGTTGGTTTCAGTTATAAATCACAGCATAATTATAAGAAAAAAAGGCATGCTATCCTATATTTATTTTGTTATACACAACGTCTTACTGAAACACACAAAATGAATGTGTGTGGTGTGTGTGTGGGGTGTGTGTGTGTGTGTGTGTGTGTGTGTTGTGTGTGTGTGTGTGGTGTGTGTGTGTGTGTGTGTGTGTGTGTGTGTTGGCACACAGAGAATGCATTCTCTCTCTCTCTCTCTCTCTCTCTCTCTCTCTCTCTCTCTCTCTCTCTCTCCTCTCGACCAGCTGGCGATCTTTGTTCAGAACTGTTTGCAATTCAAAAACGCAGTCAAATTCATTTGAAACCAATATCTAATGGATGTTGCTGATCCAGCAACTGAGAGTGATAGATCTCTATGGCATGTAAATGATAAAACACAATGCATTATTGAAGATAAATTGTCTGAATCATCAGATATAAGACCCGTTCAGTGTTGCATTATTCTTGATCTCATCAGGACTGATAGCGGGTAAATTCCAGCTTCACCGTGTAATGAAATTATAGTATTGTCCCCATTAGAAACAATAAAAAAAAGTATCATCAATTGTAATCTCTCCAGAATATTGATGTTTCCATACAGGGTCGGATTGATTACAGGAAAAGAGTGAGGAGGTCCAGAGAACGTCGGGAGTGTGGAGGGAGGGAGGGCGAGGGGGTGGGTGGGGGGGGGGGGGGGGGGGGTGGGGGTGGGGGTGGGGGGCGGGGGCGGCATTCTTTCCCAGTGGAGAAGGGGGGGGGGGGGGGCAGTGGTAAAAATGTAATTTTGTTTGTAAGGAGAGTGGAGGTTGTTTGGGTACCGGTCATATTACATGCACGTATTTTACAGTCTATAACAAAACGGGAACTACCATTGATTGTTAAAGATTAAGGCTAATATACTATACATCTGTGTGTGTGTGTGTGTGTGTGTGTGTGTGTGTGTGTGGTGGTGTGTGTGGGTGTGTGTGTGTGTGTGTGTGTGTGTGTATGCATACGCAATTTTCCTAGCTTCCAAAAAATTTTGTTCTGAGTAAATTTTACCCCGAAGAATTCATAACAATCCACACTGTTGATACAGTTGCGTCAGAATCCAAAGTTCATATCTTTCTTTTTTTTTCTCCCTTTTGAAAATTTCTTTCTTTTCTGTATTGACATTAAGGTCCCACATGTAGTAGTGCTCGTGAAAATCATCAAGAGCTCTCTATAAACCGTGTATTGCAGTATGCAAACAATGAACTACAACAAAAAACCCAAAATAAACAAAAAATGTATTATTGCATAATTCAATGTCATCCAGATGTTTACTTAAGCACAGCTGTCATTTATTTAAACGACAATTCTCTCAATCAATCGGACGTAGTGAACATTAACAGTAGAAACGTTTTCACCTTCTCTCACACCCACACAGCCGTTCAGTTCAACACATTTCTTTCCATTGAAGAAAAACTTCGTCATGAATACATTGTTTTTACTGTGTAACTCCAGACAGAATCAAAATCAATAAACATCAATGAACATTTTCGTGGTGTGTGTGTGTGTGTGTGTGTGTGTGTGCGTGCGTGCGTGCGTGCGTGCGTGCGTGCGTGGTGTGTGTGTTGTGTGTGTGTGTGTGTGTGTGTGTGTGCATGCATAGAAACATACATTCGTACACACATACGTCAATCATTCATGAGTGCATGAATGCAGGTATAATCCAACCATGCACGCATACATGTTTGCATACATATACACATACATACTTACACGCATACATGTTTGCATACATATACACATACATACTTACACGCATACTGTTTGATGAACATTTTTCAATACATGAACCCACTGAATTCTCTCTCTCTCTCTCTCTCTCTCTCTCTCTCTCTCTCTCTCTCTCTCTCTCTCTCTCTCTCTCTCTCTCTCTCTCTCTCTCTCTTCGCTGAATGCGCGCAAGCACACGTAACCTCTGTATATGATCTCCAAAAGGCTAGTTAGTATTCAAGTAACCCTCCGTCTTAATCAAAGATCCAGCGGACATAGGACGCAGGGTAGAAGGAGGAGAGGGGTGGTAAAGGGGGGCACAGGAGAGGGAAAGAAGGGCAGAAAACCACCTCCAACGAATCTCCAACAAACATGGATTCTCTTGCTTGGTAAACTTTTGTCTTGGTTTTGGTTTAAAACAGCGTGATCAGTCTTCACGGATGTGAATGTCTTGTTTCTTTTCTTTTCTTTGTCATATCTTCTTTCTTTCTTTGTTTAGTGATATGTTTTCTTTGTTGTGGTGAACCTTGTCTTGTTTCTCATTTCAGCCCAGCCACACTGTTCTTCATTGATGTTGTCTTTGTCTTGTTTTGGTTGTAACTGAGTCATTCCAGTCTACCAGTGACTGTGTCTAGCTGTTTCTTTTCCCCTCTTAGCCTTCAGCCTCTGCCTTGGCTTAAGGCTGTGTCAGACCACTTGGCATGGGCTAGAACACCAAGGCTACATCAAAATGCTATTGTGCTCTGCATAGTTATGCGGGGATTGTCTTCAGTTGTGACAAGCTCCTAGCATAATATTATGTCTCCAAAATCCCCCGAAGTCGGAGTGTGGCTGCCCACGTGGCGGGGTAATCAAAAACGGTCACACACGTAATATTTTCATCCCATGCTGATGCATTTGTACCATAGTGTTCAAGTGCTTTGGCTGTTCCGATGATCCCTGGAGTCTTTTAGCCAGGGTACGACAACAACAACAACAATAACAACATCCTTCAGTCTTTCTAGTCTTCGTTGGTGCAAACGTCGTCTAGTTTGTTTTTTTTTTTGGTCATAACTGAGCTATATCAGGTTACAAGAATGTAAACTTCCTTCGTCTGCTTTTTGCACACAATTCAGCTATACCAATCTTTCGTTGAGGTAAACTTCTTCTAGCTGTTGG
>CM065716.1:55219108-55229108 GCA_033310375.1 Conus canariensis | reverse complement strand
GTCGGTCACACACACACACACACACACACACACACACACACACACACACACACACACACACACACACACACACATGCACACACACACATATATGCATACACAATAAACGCGTGCGCGTGCGTGTGTGTCCCAAGAAATGACAGTCGACTTGTCTGAGACAGCACAACCAGTTTTGTTCACACGTCAGATCCCATGTGCTGTCAATAATAAGTTTCATATTTACTTTTGAACGACCTCTTCTTCTACCTCTTCCCTCTCTACTCTTCCACCCCCCCCCCCCCTGCGCCCCTCACCTCTGCCCCCTGCTACTTTCTAAACCAAAAATCCCCCCTACCCCCCAACCCCCGGTCACCGGTCACTCTGTTTCTCTCTCTGAAAGACAATTTTTTTGCAAAGTCTTATTCGTAAGCATTATTAACCTACGCTTGTTCATCTGCTCCTTCCTCACAAGTGTGATTGATTAGTTATTGATGCAAAGAAACACTTCTGATTGCCATCAGACCAACAACGACAAACAAGTCGTAATACTGCCACCGTCATCGGTTGGGCTAGAAACAATAGGGCATGGATCTGAAATGAGTAGAACAGTGTTGTGTAGAATCCTTAAACGATTCCGTTCTTTTGATACCCCTGAGTCAGACACTGCTCTTTTAAAGAAAAAAATGGCTGGAAAGAATGGCAAGGTGTCTGGAAGATCCCTATAGCTTGGAAGAGGAAGGTAGTTCGAACAAAGGATGCTCTGCTGCTGTGTTGTTCAGGCAAACCACTGAAATGGATCGGCTATCAACGACGGAGTATGAAGATGGACACTGTGGAGTTAGGACAAAGTCTGTGTTATTGGAATGCCTGTCAACACCCACAACAACAAGAACATCATCATCATCACATCATCATCATCATCATCATCATCATCATCATCATCATCATCAACAACAACAACAACAACAACAACGACAACAACAGTAACAAGACGAACACATGATAAGTGACGAAACGAGTCAGAGCATTCTTCTTCTTCTTCTTCTTCTTCTTCTTCTTCTTCTTCTTCTTCTTCTTCTTCATCATCATCATCATCATCATCATCATCATCATCATCATCATCATCTTTCAGTCTTATTATCACTTTCATTATAGCGATCATTCAAAAGCCATAATCATTCTATTACTGTAATTTGTGAGAAGTAGGTTTGAGATGATGATGATGATGATGATGATGATGATGATGATGATGATGATGATGATGAGAGACGACGACGACGACGACAAGAGATGCTGTAAATGACGTTGGCATTTCTGACACACGCCCAGGCAGTGAGACGAGAAGGAAAGAGCCAGGCGGCATGATGAGTGGAGGAGCAGAGAGTGGCCTTTGGCCATGGTGCCAGAGTCAGTTGTGCTGTGGCTGATGACGACGTCACTGGACCACCCCCACAGGGGGCGGGCCGACATGTGATAGTCCCCGGGGGCCGGCCACGGGGGGACAGGGTTTGCAGGCAGCTCCACGTCTGTGGGAGACAGCTGTGTCAAGAGGTCCACTCGGTGCGTTATTTGCCTCATGAAAACAGTGATGTTCAGCTGTATAGACTATGAATGAAATTTTCAATTATTGCTTGTATTTGACAGCGTTGCGATCTGGAATCAAAATCACGGTTTTGACGGTTTGTTTTGCACCTACGGTCTACTGGTATATCAAGAGAAATGAAAATGATATGGAATCTTTCGCCAGTAGTGAGCCATGTACAATGAAAGCAGTAAGTACGGCAATTATCTGCGTCTTTATGACCTGTCATATTCCAGCATACACGGAGACGATAACACCGACAGACTAGCAAAGGGTAGCAGCAAACTCAAGAGTAGCAGACTGTCAGCTATGAAGATGCCGAGTCCACAGCGCACTGTGTGTGTGGTGTGTGCGGCTTGCGTGGATGCATGGACGGGTGTGGTGAAATTTTATTTGAACGGTTTTAAGCTTGCGTCTATTACCAGCCTGTGAACGCACAAATAATTTTCCATGTGGATTTATAAAATGTTATTGCATCTAAGAAAAAAATAGAAAAAGAAGGGGTTAGTTACCGCCAAAAACATAGACAAACAAGGTACAGGACAAGACACAATGCATTTCAACCTCTTGGGTCTTCTTCAGGCAAGAGCAAGTAACAAAAACAGAGAACGAGAAACCACTTATCTGGTCATGTTGGAGCAAACCGGTAAAAAATTGAACTTTGCATTTAAGAAGAAAATAGTGAAGTAGAAGCAGAGGAACAGATGGCTAAAGCAACACCCCAGACACCCAGAAGGATGTCTACTGCCCCCTCTCCGGGGAAGACCAGGTGATCATCATGAGGCTGAGGACGGGGAGTTCCAGACGCCACCACCCAGTGCCCTCCTCAGCTTGCCCTCCCTGCGACATTCCCCCAGGTGACTGTGGAACACCTTTCCCAGCACTGTCTTTTTTCCCCAGCACTGTCTGGTTCTCTTGAACCTTCAAGCAGACACTTGATCTGGAGGCACACCGTTGAGGAGAGTGATTGGGGTGGGGAGGGGGAATCGTTCGGACCCGTTGAATAACTCCGGGCGAGCTGTTGTGTTGATCGAAGTCAACTGGCGTTTTTGTCGGAAACTACGACAAAGAAACAAAGAAAAACAGCTGCATAACAATTGTTATCTTTTAAACAAATCTTAAATAAATGTTAGCGAACCGCCCAGAGAAACGGGACAAACGAGTCACAAGTCTTGTGACTCGTTTGTCCACGTTTCTCTGGGCGCTTCGCTAACATTTAAGATTTGTTTAGATTTCCGCCTGCAGTCGTCTCACTTTGCAATTAGATATGTTATCTTTTAAGCAGTATCTCATTGTAGTGTAGGCTCTTTAACAATCATGACTGCTGTCACGTGCACAGATATTATATTAAGATTATGCTGACATGATGTGAACATTATATCTAACAAAACGCCGTGAAACTTGAAAAATGTATGCCAAATGTTAATTAGAAAAAAATAAAAATAAACTAGCGGCGCGATGCAGTGTTTTAGGTCACAGGCTGAAGGCTGGGAAATCGCAAGTTCGAATCCCACCAGTGGCATTTATTTATGGGAAATTTTAGCCTTGTTCGAGTCCTACCCTGAGTTCTGGAATGTACTGTGGGCTTTCACTGGGGGCTGGAACCACGAAGCCGAGTTTGTTTCATCCAATGTCTGCGAGTGTTGTTCAAATTTTCTGACAAATACTGCAACACTGTATGTATCTGTATCTCGCGGGCCTGGTGGACGCCGGGAGACATTATGAAAGAACACGTTCAGCACAATGCTGTCATGTAGTTTAGACTCAGACTAGAACGGAACTCCATTGTATTATCTTCATCGTACTCGTCTTTGTTGATCATCTTAAAAATAAGTCAAGTTACGTGGCCCTGCGAGCTCTCCTCTCGTGGTGACCTTAGTTTCTATATTCTACCTACGTCCATTTGAGTTCGTGTCGTTTTCAGAACCAAGTTCATACGCACTGTCACCTGATGTACATAGTGGTGTTTGTCCCCGGAGGGAAGGAGGAGGGGGAGGGCGCTCACTAACGCTGGCATGGCGACTAATCAATTATTGTCATAACTGCGCCCTTTGAATGTATTGTCCTGCGTACGCTACATCAGAAAACGTACGACTGAACACCATCCAAAAGAATCGGCAGCAGTGCAGTGTCTCTTCCGGTGGGTTGTCCCCCTGCTAGCCTGATAGTGATACCTCCCTGTGGACCTGTAGCGCTGGGACTGTGACAGAACGCCATCAGAGTGGGTCTTTATGGGGAAGCCGGAATGACCAGCGTGAGAGGTAACACCAGTGACAGGATACGTACGTTGTAAACAATATGGTGTTCAGTTTCTCTTTTTCATGGTAAACGTTATTTTCCGTGAAGAAATTTATGACGTAGACTTTCGACGCTAATGATTTACCGTACAATAGCTAGACTGTTTTGTCCTCTTCAGTCCTTTTGTTTTGTGGTTGATACCAGCTTGAACATTTTGTGTTTCTGCTAGAGGAGCCGTTGGTGATGTGGAGGAAGGCCAACCTGTGTGTTCCTATCGTGTCTGGTATGGCACGGCATCTTCACTTACAGGAGGAACCATCGTCATCATCTCCAGTCTTCATCGATGGTAACACACCACCACCACAACAAAAAAGATTTAAAAAAAATATATGCACATATATACATATATAGTGGCACTAATGCTGATACCGGTCTTAAAGCTACTATTGCTTCAAATATTACCGCTGCTTCTGCTAGCAAGAGTGACCATACTTATTTGTTATTTACTGTCTACTGTTCTCTGACTCATTTAAGATTTCCTTTCATGATAGATTTGATTAATGTGCAGATTATATGTATGCAACATTGTAGAGATATGCTTTTATGGGTATGCTCCTTTGTATGTTTTAGATGCACAATTGGCTGGGTACATGTTTGTGTGTGTATTTGTGTATTATTGACATATTGTGTTAAATTTCGTTGTTTGTGTTTTGTAGATGTCTTCTTCTTCTTCTTCTTCTTCTTCTTCTTCTTCTAAAGTACTTAGAGCTGTTTTCTTGATAGTTTGCTGTATAGGTATCCATTATTATTGTAATTATCGTGAACTGATATAAACCTATGCTACCAAAAATACTACTGATATAGTAATTGCTGCTGTATGCGGCTAGTGTTAACATCATAAAGAGCGTGATTGTGCCACCACTACACCTACTACTGTTGCTGCTGCTGCTGCTTCCTCTGCGTGCTGTGGTGCAGCGTATATGGGTTAGTTCGCACACAAGAAACTGAAACATTTGCTGCCATGACTACTGCCACTAAGTAACACCTATTAGTACTGTCACAGCTGCTGCTACTACTGCTACTGTTGCCGTTGCTGCTGCTGCTGCTGCTGTTGCTGCTGCTGCTGCTGCTGCTGCTACTACTACTACATCCACTGCTGTTGCTACTGCCGCTGCTGCTGTTGGTGATTTTGCTGCTATTACTATTGCTGCTGCTACTGCTGTTTCTACTACCACAATGACAGCCACAGCTTCTACTAACATTTGCTACTACTACTGCTGTTACTGCTGCTGCTGCCGCTACTGCTGCTACTGCTGCTGGTGATTTTGTTGCTGTTACTACTGTTGCTGCTACTGCTGCTGTTGCTGCTGCTGCCGCTATTACTACTACTACTGCTACTACTACGACTACAACTACTACTACCACTACCATGGCACCCACTGTACTACTACTACTACTTCCGCTATTGTTGCTGCTTGCTGCTGCTGCTGCTGCTGCTGGCTGCTGCTGCTGCTGCTGCCGCTGCTTCTACGACTATTGCTGCGGTTACTGCTTCTACACTTCTGCTTAACACTGAGGTGTTAATAGTAATAAGAACGAACAGTGAACAATTCTTCCCTAAAGAGCAGGAAAGTGAGGCTCCGTCTGTACTGAGAAGAACTGATCAGCTTTACCTGATTCACGTTCCCTCTTAGTGTTTGTCTTTAAATGACAACTCGAAACTTATCCAAAATGAATTCAATTCTTCGAGGAAAATTGACGGTCTTCGTACACGAAATGGTTTTATACTTTGAGAAGCGTTATAAATAATTTAGTTTGTATTGCATTCACTAATCTATAACGAGTCTGATCAATGTGGCTGCTATGTCTATCTATCTATCTATCTATCTATCTATCTATCTATCTATCTATCTATCTATCTATCTATCTATGGACGTCTGCATGCATGTATGTATGTATGTATGTATGTATGTATGTATGTATGTATTAGTATGTATGTATGTATGTATGTATGCATGTATGTATGTATGTATGTATGTATGTATGTATGTATGTATGTATGTATGTATGTATACATGTATGTATGTATGCATATATGTATGCATGCATGCATGTATGTATGCATGCATGCATGTATGTATACATGCATGCATGCATGTATGTATGTATGTATGTATGTATGTATGTATGTATGTATGTATGTATGTATGTATGTATGCATGCATGAAAGTATCTATCTATCCATCCATCCAGCCAGCCAGACAGCCAGCCAGCCAGCCAGCCAGCCATCGGCCTGTGTGTGTGTGTGTGTGTGTGTGTGTGTGTGTGTGTGTGTGTGTGTGTGTGTGTGTGTAGTTGTGTGTGTGTGTGTGGTGCGTGCGTGCGTGCGTGCGTGCGTGCGTGTGTGTGTGTGTGTGTGTGCGTGTGTGTGTGTGTGTGTGTGTGTGTGTGAGAGAGAGAGAGAGAGAGAGAGAGAGCATGTGTGTGTGTGTGCGCGCGTGCGTGCGTGTGTGTGCGCGCGCGCGCGCGTGTGTGTGTGTGTGTGTGTGTGTGTGTGTGAGAATTTCATATGTATGTCTGTGTGTTAATTCTTATACTTTTTTGTATATATTCATCTAATTATACATTTGTTTGTTTACTTATCTAAAACTGTTCATTTATTCATTTCGCATTTTTTCAGGTAGCCATCCCGAGACAAAGGGATCAAAGCTGATTTGCATGTTTATGAACAGAAATAGATCGCTTTTTGCTCTGCGCGAAGAGGCGAATATTGATACAGACTGACATTCCTATTTCGCTCAGTGCCTGATCAAACAAGACAATTGAAGATTTCCTTTCATCATTTTGTCTTTTTATCGGAATTTGATACACATTGATCACTGCCAGTTTAAATAGACATGAATATTTGTTTCCGAGTCGCTCCACAGTGTGTGTGTGTGTGTGTGCGTGTGTGTGTGTGTGTGTGTGTGTGTGTGTGTGTGTGTGTGTGTGTGTGTGTGTGTGTGTGTGTGTGTGTGTGTGTGTGTGTGTGTGTGTGTGTGTGCAGTACCTTTCCTAACCTATATGATTTGTTTCAACGCGACGAAAAATGAAGGGAAAAAGACGAAGGCCCACGTGGAAAGAATTACAATAACAAAACGAAAAACAAACAAACAAACAAACAAACAAAAAACAAAAAAACCCGAAACCACCACGAACACCAACCAACCAACCAACCAACCAACCAACCAACCAACCAACCAACCAACCAACCAACCAACCTACCAACCCAAATCTGACAATCGATCATTTCTGCACCTCCCAACCGTTCCTTCGTTCCCGTCCTTCACCGAGAAATGTCAGTTATCAACAACATGACAACAGTAAACATCCAGTCAGTAAGTATAGTTACACAACCGAAGGATGGCTGAACACACACAGCACGTGATAATCTGGGCGAATGGAATCGTCAAGCAGTATGCCATTGTCCTGAAAGAGGGATCGACTGGAAATATAGGAAACTCGTCGTGTATGTTTTCTATAGTCTTCGCCAAGTCCTGTCATGCAGTCTTTGACAGGAATAGAACTTCACAGCATCATTTTCATCATTCTCATCCTCACTGATCAGCATTAAAAAAAAAACCCTCAAAAGTCTATGGCCCTTCATGTCCTACTCTCATAGTGACCCTAGTTTTGATTTTCTTCTCACATGTCTGCCCTTGGTGATTTCGTGACGAGGTCATCGGTCTTGGCAAAATCATGAGGACCGTCATTGGATGGATGTGGTCACGCACTCCTGAGGGAATGCTCACTCACGCTGGCTCCGCGACAAAGAAATAATTGCTGCCAATAGAGGGTTTAATAGGCAGTATCCTACGTATGTCAGATCCGAACTGGCACCACTGAACATCACTGGGAAGACTTGGTGGCGGAGCAGTGCCTCCTCTGATGGGTTGCCTCAAGACGACTTGATGTTAACTCTCTCTGTGGATTGCCGGTGCCAGGATTGCGACTGGACAAGCAGGGGGAGACTGTGGACGGGGCGCTGGGAGGAGCAGCGTGGAGGTCAGTTGATACCACCAGAGTGACACGGAAGATGGGACAGGAAAACAAGCTGGGTGCAATGATGGAATCGAGCCAGAGGACGGACAAACTGAATTTTGCTGCGGATCCGTGTTTCAGATCGGATCCAGCTGGCATCCGACTGACCTTAATGGAGGTTTGTGCTCTCCCGAGTGCCTTATGGCTCTGGGCTTGGGAAGCCTTTTTACAGGGAAGAGATCACTGGATGGGACCTCCCCCCCCCCCAACAATAACATAACACTGCTCTGGGCTTGGGAAGCCTTTTTACAAGGAAGAGATCACTGGATGGAACCCCCCCCCCCCCCCCACACACACACACAATAACATAACACTTCTCTGGGCTTGGGAAGCCTTTTTACAAGTAAGAGATCACTGGATGGAACCCCCCCCCCCCCCCACAATAACATAACACTGCTCTGGGCTTGGGAAGCCTTTTCACAAGGAAGAGATTACTGGATGGAACCCCCCCCCCCCCCCCCCCACAATAACATAACACTTCTCTGGGCTTGGGAAGCCTTTTCACAAGGAAGAGATCACTGGATGGAACCCCCCCCCCCCCCCCACACACACACACACACAATAACATAACACCTGATGTCCGGTATAATCTTCATTCTTGTCGCTGAAAATACGAAGTAGGATTGCATGAGAAGACGTCGGAAGGCTGTAGGATGGCTGTAGGATGGCTGTAGGATGGCTGTAGGATGACTGTAGGATGACTGTAGGATGGCTGTAGGATGGCTGTAGGATGACTGTAGGATGGCTGTAGGATGGCTGTAGGATGACTGTAGGATGGCTGTAGGATGACTGTAGGATGACTGCAGGATGACTGCAGGATGACTGCAGGATGGCTGTAGGATGGCTGTAGGATGACTGTAGGGAGGTTCCTCAACCCCACGGACAGCGTCCGAAAAGTCCACTTCGTCACAGGACCACCAAAGCATGGAAATGGCGGATTTTCATCTTTTTATTTGTTTTCCAACAGAGGAGAGGGTGGAATGGGTTCAGAGAAAGGAGGAGGAAGGCACACTCGTGTGTGTTGTGTGTGTGTGTGTGTGTGTGTGTGTGTGTGTGTGTGTGTGTGTGTGTGTGTGTGTGTGTGTGTGTGTGTGAGAGTGTGTGAGTGTGTTGTGTGGTGTGTGTGTGTGTGTGTGTGCGCGCGCGCGCGCGCGCGTGCGTGTGCGTGTGTGTGTGTGTGTGTGTGTGTGTGTGTGTGTGTGTGTGTGTGTAAATAGTCTATCCGAAGCCTGATAGTTGTCCATTTCCAGCATTTTTCCTCTCCTTGTTCAAGTTCGTGCGGTGTGCCAGTGGGACCATGGATACAAGAATGGAAAAGTACCGTGTTCTGTATTTGATCTTTATCTAGGATTGAAAAAAAATCACAAGAATTCTTAAACGATTTAATAAAGGATACCCCATCCACCCTTCCATTTTCCAACAAACCCATCCCCTGTCAAACACCTTTATTTCCTTTGCGGGAAGAGGAAAACTGAACATCTGTTGTTGTTGCTGCTGCTGCTGCTGGAACTGCTGTTGTTGTTGTTGATGATGATTATGAAAGAAAGAAAGAAATGAAGTAGCCGCGTCAGTTTAATAAGAAGACAGAAGTTGTGGAAAGATTCCCCGAGATGTGGGTGATTTCATGAGGAAGTTAGGAAGCAAACAGTCAATCCTCAAAGCCAGTCCTTCAAGGTGATACTGCAGTCTGTCAGCACCATGTCTCCGTGACGCTGGCTCCAGCAACTCGGACATTTTGCGTTCAACAATGTGAACTTTGAGTTTGGTGCTTGCACGTTTAGGTCTTCCAATGCTGCTTTCCAGGTATATTTGAATTTCAAAACGTGAGCGCAAAACACGTATTCTGTGTGCTTGAAGGTTACATGTATGTGTACGAACCACGTCTAAACACATGACTTACCTGGATGCGTGCCTATCTAGTCTGTGTCCGGACACGCCTTTAAGTAAAATCAATACCCAAGTTTATGGTGTATGCGACTTATATTGCAGCCTCCTCGCACTTGCACTCATGACCTTTGCTTCATTCAAGCAGGCGTTGATCAACAACATTTTTAGCAAGGCCCGAATAAACTGGGCGATAGGGCACAAAGTAAATAACCTATTGTGGTCGCGCGCCTTTTG
>CM065716.1:55194108-55214108 GCA_033310375.1 Conus canariensis | reverse complement strand
AGTTGTCCAGGTAGACTGTTGCGTGTGACCATCGTTCAGAGAGGAACTGACCAGAGACCATTCCCAGCGCAGGTCCTGGCAAAACTTGAAGAACACGACGATACCACATCCCAGAAAACTAGCCGTGGTCTTCGTGTCAGTGTCCGCAGCCTAGGCGTGCTAATCTGTCACTCTGGACAGAGATAGGTGGTTTTCTACCTCTAATGCTAATCTGTCACTCTGGACAGAGATAGGCTGTTTTCTACCTCTGCAAGAGGATATACTCGTAAGTATATGATATGGATCCGGCCATTTTACCCCGCCCCTCGCCCGCACACACACACACACACACACACACACACACACACACACACACACACACACACACACACACACACACACACACACACACGCACACACACACACACACACACACCATCTTCTCCGGGTGTAACATGCCATAGGCAACTTTACACCCGAGTATAGAATGGCGTAGGTATATCCAGGTTTAGGCTGAGCCAGAGGTACACTCTAGGCTATTACAACAGCCGGTTGTGCTTGACGATCAAGTGCCAAATTCCGGGTTATTTCTGTTTCGGTATGAATATTTTTGGATGTCTGGTTCTACGAGTTTATACTAAAACACCGTGCTCTGAGTAAAAACAGATGCTGCTCATGTTATGGGCCAGTCAACCACATCTCTTTGACAACAGATGATCGTGTAAATGGTCAGTTATTTCTGCTTCGGTATGAATACTACTGGTTGTCTAATTCTGTGTTTTTATGGTAAAAACACGGCGGTCTATGTAACAAAAAATTACTGCTCATGTTATGGGCCAGTTTCACCCACATTTCTTTGATTCCCCTATAGCAAGCTAAACTTCAATGACCGTATGCGCAATATAGCAACTGCAAAACTTGCTGTTTAAAGCCATTGTATTGAAATATACACACCAGTGAAGAAAGCCGAGTTGGTTGCGAAGTGACATGGGCCAGAGCTGGGCAGACGTGCATCAATACGCTGTTTGTGGTTGAGGACCGACTGTGGGACCCGTAAAGTATGGCGGTATTTTTTCATCACGGTGCTATTTTTGTTATTGTCGACAATATATACAAAAATTAAAATCATGGTTATCAAGCAGATCGTCAACAAGCGGAGTTTGGCTGATTTTTTGTTTTCAGCTTAAAAAAAGTCACTAATGTGTACAAAAATAAAACCGTGACTCCTAACCAGAGTGGCAACAACAGAAGTTTAACAAGAGCCTGTTTGTGAGTGAAGTGGAACGATCCACAAACTGATCGACAATACAGTCTTCATCGTCTGTGTCTTGACATCCTTCATCTTATTGTGTTGTTGTTGTTGTTGTTGTTGTTGTTGTTGTTGTTGTTGTTGTTGCTGTTGTTGTTGCTGCTGTTGTTGTTGTTGTTGTTGTCTTCTTCTTCTTTTTCTTTCTCTTCTTTATAGTATGACACTAGTTTAAATGTACGGAGCAGAAATTTAATTTCTCTTCAGCCATTGTGGCCAAGATGAATCAGATATACATTAATTGTTCCAAACATGTTCATCAGCTTAACTTCATCTTTAAAATATTTACGCAATATTTCTGCGTGTGTTTGTGTGTGAATTTGATTATGTTCATGTCTACGAACATGACAGTTCTTTAGATGATTACAACCATCATTATCATGGCGATGTCAAAATAAACTTATATACCTCCAGCAGAGATAGGATAGTTCAAAGGAGTAGGATCCAATCATGTTAAAATTACACACAACAAAGGTATCTCTGAATCCTGTGCTCTCTCTCTCTCTCTCTCTCTCTCTCTCTCTCCTCTCTCTCTCTCTCTCTCTCTCTCTCTCTCTCTCTCACACACATCTTACATCCCCCTTCTCTCTACTGACCCCATTTTTCCCTCCCCCATCCCCATCATCTTGTGCCTTTATCATTGTTGATGTTTCCATGGCTTTAACATCAAAAGTGAAATAAAAACAAAATAGCATTTCTAAAATCAAGTTTGTCAGAACGTCGATTTTGCTCTTGCCCCCACAAGCAACCACAAATTTACCGATTCTGCTCACCCCCCCCCCCCCCCAAGTGCCCCCTCCCCTTCATTCACCATCTCCCCTCCCCCTCATCATCCCATCTCCCTCTCCTCCCCACACACACATCCCTTTACTTCTTTACTCCCCTATCCATACCTCACCCCTCCTGCTCTAAACGTCACACAGCCGAAGCTGTCTGTGGCGCTTTATCGGTTCTGCTGGGCCAACTCATGTCGTTTGTCCGAATCTGGGTCAGAGATTACAGCGTTCACTAAGGGCTGCCGGCCACACATGAAGGAAAAGTAATATTTCGGCAAGAACTCACACAGATAAAAGCCCTTCCTGTGACAACTTCCACTGCTCCGCTCTGCCCGCCAGCCCCTCTCCCCCCCCCCCCCCTCCCTCCCCCTATCCGACCCCCACGTTACGTCATCTCCGTGCCATGCGCAGCGATGCCGAGCAGGGCCGGAAATTAATTAGATTGTCCGCTGATCAATTTTCTCTCTTTGAGGACTGAAGTGTTGAAAGCCCTGGCTGTAGGCAGGGCGGGGAGGGCAGGGACCAATCCATCACCCCAGCGTGCTTGCAAGCCACTGGCCTCTGGCAATTGTAATAAATGGATAACGTGAAAGCGAGTAGTTCAAGTCTGTCTAATTGGAAAATTAGGGCGTGGGGTATCCCACAGTTCGTTCTGATCACGCGCGATCAGCAGCTTCCGGTGAGACTATGAACAGTCAGCCGAGGACGGGGACACAAGAGAGAGCGCCGCACTGCATGCCGGGTATGGACGCCCGGTCGAGCGCTAGGGGTCGTGCGTGGACGCAATGCAAATGGGGCGGACATCTTTGTTTCCAGATCCTGTCAGAAGGAGCAAATCAGTTCCACAGGCTGATGAAAGCAGACGACATAATAAGGCACTGCTTGTCATTTATCGGATGAAGAAGATCTGGAGAAAAATGGCTGTGAAAAAACAGCACCATTGGATTATTGCCAGTGTAATTTGTTAGTGTTTTTATTATTTCTCTGAAGAGATAAAGAAAATGGACCGAGAGTGGCGGGGAAGAGAAGAGGTGGGGGTGGGGGTGGGTATTAAAAGCAAATCAAAGTTATCAAATACAATGATACCAGAAAAATAAAAGAAAAAGGCAATTCATCAATGTGAACGTAGAACAGACAGAGGAAGATCATAATGAAAAACGAAAAGGAGGGGATGAGTGGATGCTTAAATATCAATGCCATCTACACCTTCTACATGAAATGAGCAGCTGGGTGTTTTAAAAGAAAGAATGAAAAAAAAAAAAGAAAAAAAAAGAAACAATTTACAGGCAGATGACCATTTTAAACTTCCTTTTGGCTATCTGTTTTCGCGATAACGCAGCTGGAGAGAAGTGCCCTCCTTGACAAACTGTAGTTTTTCACGTGTCGTGACAACACCATCTCCGCCAGCCTGGCTGTGGGTTTTCGCAGTTGATGATGATCCTGTTAATTGCGGACCCAACTCTCCCAGACAGTCACAGATGCCGTGCACGTGCGGCACCGCTCGTAGTGAGATAATGAGAGGAGCATCTTGTCCAGACTCCGCTCTCCGCCCTCTCGGGCCTGTCGTCACCATGCCGACGGGGTTACGAACGAGCGGCGAGTGGGGCGCCACCTCGCTAAAGGGAGGGGATCCATTGTGACCGTTGATCAGTGGTGAATCAGTGGACGGGGTGTGATGGATGGCGCCTCAATGAGGTGGCGGCATCGTCTCCTGCAGCGAGGGGACGCCAAGAGGCGGGGGTCGGGACGATTTGCAGCCACGGCTACTCCATCTTTACCACAGAGAGAGAGAGAGAGAGAGAGAGAGAGAGAGAGATCATCCATGAAACGTTTAGACCCTTGCGAGATTTTATCGTTTACACACACACACACACACACACACACATCAGACTAGTAAGAAAAGTTTTGAGGAAGTGTTGCACAATTCTGAAATGGCCTAGCTAAACTGTGCTGGCTCTAAACCAAACAGTAACTTTCCTTTAAAAGCATTTTTCTTTATTTGAAATGAATTCTGTGACATTCGTTGTGCAAGCTCAGACCAGAATCTCGTGAGCATTAGCGGAAGAAGTCCGATGAAAGAGGAAAAACTGGCTGGGGCCAGGCTGTATGGTCCTACAGCGTGAACTTCGGTCGTCCTGCCGTCACTGCTTTTAGCGCTGCTGTGTTTGTTGTTTATTTGTTTGTTTGTTTTTCTCGCACTATTGTCACTGCTACCACTGCTGCCATCATATCATTATTGTTTTTTTCAGTAGATCTCTTTGCCCTCAGTTCAGTTTCTTATTCGTCGATCACACTAGCTGTTCTTCGTCCTCCCAGTTCTTTTGTTTGGATGATGACCTTTTTCTTTCTTTCTTTCTGCGTACGCAGGCTGATACTCCTGCGGACACTCCCTGTACAGACAGTTTGTGTGTATGATCGTTTTTTTTTATCCCGCCATTAAGGCAGCCATACTCCATCTTCGGGGAAGGTGCATGCTATGTGTAACGTGTCATCCATACCAACAGCCAAACTGGCCTTCTCTTCCGAAAGTTGGTGATGGGATTTTACGTGTGTGCAAGATGTTTTGCGTGCGTTCACACACGGAACCTCGGTTTATAGTCTCATTCGAAAGACTGTATGGGGAATGGAGTCAGAACCAATGTTAACTCCGAGGGAAAAATCCTCCTGTACCGAAACGGCCCGGTGGAGATGCGAACCCGCAACCCCAGGATCACCACAGAGTCCGGCGCTCTACCAACTGAGCTATTCCGGCCCCCTGGATGACGACCATCCCACTTCTTTTCCTTTAGATGACTGCTCCGTACTTTTCTAGTTTGATGGTGTTCTTCCCTGTTCCTTGGTGTCGACGATGTCCCTTCATTCTAGTTTGCTGGTGTTCTTCCCTGTTCCTTGGTGTCAACGATGTCCCTTCATTCTATTTTGGTGTCGACGATGTCCCTTCATTCTATTTTGGTGTCGACGATGTCCCTTCATTCTATTTTGGTGTCGACGATGTCCCTTCATTCTATTTTGGTGTCGACGATGTCCCTTCATTCTATTTTGGTGTCGACGATGTCCCTTCATTCTATTTTGCTTTGATTGTGTCCCGCCTTGTTTATTTGTTGTTTTTTTTGTTTTGTTTTTCTTTTCTTGTTTTTGATTTGACGATGTCCCTCACTGTTCTCTTTTTTCGACCATGTGCTTTCCTGCTTTGTTTTGGTTTGACGTTCTTTCCCTTGTTGTTCGGCGCTGTTCTTTTTTTTTTTTTTTTCTTATTCTTGTCCTCTTTTTTTCCTCTGTAGGCAGCGTCCATTGTTGTCCATGTTTTCTGCATTCTCCGCAGCCTTGAAAAGTCCTTGTGTGGCCTGTAATGAAACTAGACCTTGTTTTTGAGCTACTCTGATCCCACGTTGCCTTGTCCCGTATTCTTGCCTTTGGAAAAATTAACTTGCGTTTCCTTTTGTCTTTTGTGTGTGTGTGTGTGTGTGTGTGTGTGTGTGTGTGTGTGTGTGTGTGTGTGTGCGCGCGCGCGCGCGCGCGCGTGCGTGCGTGCGTGTGTGCGAAGTTGGTCGCTCAGCAAGAAGAAATATTAAGGACTATATGTATGTGCGATGGTGGTCTGGTACAAAAATGATAGAGGTAGAGAGACAGAGGGGGAGAGAGGTGGAAGTGAAGTGGAGGGTGAGTGCAATGGAGGTGAGAATGAAGGGGAAATGTTCAGTGGGACGTAAGGGTTCTCACAGGTGTGATTATGGCCAGTCTGCGTTCAGCCCACACTACAGCCAGACTCCTCCCCGCTAAGCCATTGGGCGACAAATACTCCCCAACAACTCATCGTTGTTGGAACAGAGATTGTGGCGCCTGTCTCTGGTGTCAGGTCTGTGACTCGGGGATGGTTCATTCGGAGGACAGCTAAAGAAACTGCTTAATTGGACTGTCACCAAAACAACTCACGTCTCTCTCTCTCTCTCTCTCTCTCTCTCTCTCTCTCTCTCTCTCTCTCTCTCTCTCTCTCTCCATTCCGAACATATTTTTTGTATGACGGATGAAATGGTCGTTAACTGCTCCCCATTCTCCAAAGGTATCAAGCTGAACAGAAAGACAGATCTGTGGACACTTCACCAACTGCTACATCTGCTTGATTGGCACGACTGCAGCGAAACGGCGGCCTGTCGCCATTATGACACCGCTAGGGGTCACCGCCCTCCATTCCCCGCTTTGGGGTCCTCTCTAATCCCCACCATCAGCAAACCAGGGGAACACATCAAGCCAGAAACAAATCATTACATAAAATAAAGTTGCAGGAACAAATAGCGGCGTGAAAATGGCTTGGAACGGCTGGTCCGATTTAGCCGTTTAACGGCAGCGGCAACAAAAGCTGGCCATTAGCTGGAAACACAAACCAGTGCGTCACATAGACAAGACGGCCCGCCCGACGAAAAAAAAACAACTATCGCCCGCCAATTATGTGTCGATTTTCTCATAATGGCAAGGTAACTTGAGCCTCCGCATCACACATCGACCATTAGATGCCATGATGCTAAGGCGCTGCCGCTGCTGTTGCTGCTGCTGTTGCTGCTGCTGCTGCTGGTGACGTTAAAAGCAATCGCCTGATCAGGGTGTTTATGAAAGGTGGATTTGGGAGGGTGTTATTGTGACAATTTCGGCCCAATCACGGCATCATGGCAGCGAATCACCTGCATGGATCTCTGGCGCTGGCAAAGCTCTTTTCCGGAAGCAGTTTGGCCAATCATGAGACTGCCACAGGCACGGAGAGGCACAAGTCAGGGACACGCTCTGAGCTCCCCTCCCCCCCCCCCCCCCCCCCACAGTGCCAGCCTGCACGCTGCCAGTGAAAAGGGACGGTCATCGTTCTGATTTCATGACTTCATTCGGTAGTCCCTCACTCCACCCCACTCCCATCCTTCTCAACCTACCCCCCCCCCCCCCCGCCTCTCTCTCTCTCATTGCTGTGAGAACGTACGTACGTGAATATAGATTGGATAGTGTGTGAGTGTGTGTGTGTGTGTGTGTGTGTGTGTGTGTGTGTGTGTGTGTGTGTGTGTGTGTGTGTGTGTGTGTGCTGTGTGTGTGTGTGTGTGTGTGTGTGTGTGTGTGTGTGTGTGTGTGTGTGTGTGGATGACATGATGATGATGATGATGATGATGATGATATCTATGAGGGGAGTTTTTTTCTGATATACAGAGTTAATATTTTTTTTGTCCCATGATCATATGTGTCAGGACAGAAATACAATTATGACAACCAACTGGGTCGCAGTGTCTGAGAACGTTCCGTACAGCCGTGTGAAATCATGATGATCTCATTCATTACCTCAACAAACTTACTTCCCTCCTCACACTGCAGTCTGAGATTATCCTCCATTACAGGAACAAAATGTTCAGCTTTCCCCTCCAGTAGATTTGCCAACAGTCGTCATTGGTAGACAAGTGGAAAGCCATTCAGATCAGTCATAATGCCTTTGAAGCTGCACGAAATGATCGTTGTTGCGGAGGCTGAAAAGTAGTGAAAGATTTCAGACAAAGCCAGTTGTAATTAACGAGTTTGTGTCCTCCAAAGTGAGTCCAATTTATTCATCATTAGATGAGAAATGTGAAATATGTACCCACCCCCTCTCTCTGTCCCTCCCATGCTTCCCTCCCCTTCAAAAGTCCTGCATTGAACAATAACTTTGTCTCCTTGGAAGTGAGCCCAATTTATTCATTGTTAGACGAGAAATGTGAAATAGGAACTCCCTCTCTCCCTCCTGTACTTTCATCTCGTCCGAAAATCCCGCAGTTAACGATATTTTATCTGTGCTCTGAATCAGCTCTTGTTCTCGTTCGTTCCTTTCTTGTATTTACTGCCCCGAGAGTACGCCCCCCCCCCCCCCCCCCCCCCCGCTCTGTCGCTCTCTCCCCTTACCCGCCTCTCTGAAAATGGTGAACGCATCTTCGTGTTGTGGTGCCATGATTCAACTCCACTTTTAAGGTGTTCAAGACTCACACTTTGACTGAATACGCCCGGGGCGTTTGCAAAGGGATTGGGGGTGAACGTTGGGTAGAAAGTGGATGTTCTGTGGAAGGTGGAAGTCCGATGGAAGGTGGATGTTCTGTGGAAGGCGGTATGCCCGACTAGATCAGTAGTAGAATACCCAGTTCGAAATCAAATGTTGCGAAACCAGGGGTGTGGTGGGTGGGGAGGGGGGAGGCATTACGCTGCCCATCTCAGCGTGATGTTGTTCTGGCGGTATCCCCGTGGTGTTTGATAGGTCTCCTATCCTCCACTTCCCGGGATGGTTTTCCTCATCCGACCTATCACCTTTAACGGGTGTGGAGATTGAAACATTGAAGGCTTTAACATAAACATTCGGTGGAAGAGATGTAAAATCACTGACACGAAGATATTTACACCGGTTCCACGAGACATACTGCAGGCGACACGATGCTCCTGGAGTTAGTATCCCTACAACACGCGTCAAGAACAAAAGGTTAATAAATAGTTGGAAGAAACTCTAGTGAGAGCTTGAAAGCAAAAGAAAAAAGATCCCCCGCCCCCACTCCCTCAGACAAGTTTTAAACCCTGGACTTTGACTCTTAAGGGGCCGGGCCGCATCCAGGTCATGACTTCTTGATGCCCTTCTGCTGCCAGTTTTTTTTTTTTTTTTTTTTTTTTCAACTGGCGCTGCCGGAATAGGAACCATTAAATTCTGAATGGATGGGTGTCTCAAGGCGCTGTCTTTTTAGACAGATTTTTCACCCACATCCCTGTCGGACACTAAGTTTAAAGTTCACTTTCCTTCCTCTCAACAAGATCCAGCTGGAAATTTTCCAGCTACCGCTGCCGCTACCTTCAGGGCACTAGCCTTCTTCTTCGAAGAAGTCCTGAGCTGTTTCATGAGATCATAGGCTGATGAGCCCACTAACCTCCTTGCTCCAACTTCCATGGCGAGGACTTTGGCCTGGAAGTCAGATTTCCTCAAGCTGCTGGCTAGAATGGTATTCTTTTCAGTCTTGTAGGTGTGAGCTCAATTAGAATAATTATGCTGATCAACCTGGGTGGGGCACAATCTACGGTCTCATGCCACGTTTCCTGATGATCTCTGTGTGTTTTTTTCGTTCTGGAAGGTCTGCTGTGCACTCCCAGTCATCTACTCCCGCCAATAAACCCAGATCCACAGGTCTTGATATTACAGCTGTTCAAGACCATGATGTGTGGCCGCCTGCCGTGTAGAGTGTCGCTTCTAGAGTTTCTGCTGGCAATATGTTTCTTCTAGCAGTAAGATCTTCAGCATTTGGTTGTGTCTCCATGAATACCTTTCTTGGGTTAGCGCTGCTTTGCATGAACTCAGGACCTGTTTAATTGTTTGTATTACCTAACAGAGCGGGCATGCAGGGTAAATTGATGTCTTTCATTTCACCAGGCTATGGGGCTTCCTCACCTTTCATTTCACCAGGTCTGAGGTCGAAGGCAAGAGAAGCCATATATGACTCAAGCTGAGGCTTCGTTGGAGTGAGGCTTCCCACGCATTGCCCTTGTGGGTCTTGCTGGACTGCCTTCTGGATTCTCTTGGCATCCTCTTCTTTCTTCATCTCCTGAACTCCTGGTTCACTATGTTTCTCTTCGATTTTCCTGCGGCCTTTGACCATCATTTCATTTCTGTTTACCACAGGCCCTATCTGTTGGTTTATGTGTGTCTCGTTTTCTTCTTGATCTAGATCTAGATATTTTTCTTTGTCACGCCGACTTCATGTCAGACTTTTCATTTTCTGCCATCAAAATATTCTGTGTTTGCAACTTGTAACACTTCAGAGTCACTTTTTGTGGGCTGAATTTTTTCCCACTTTGTCCCTTTATGGGAGGACAGGCTCCGTAGTGGAACATCTCTGTATTCATGGAGTGTGCTGTAAAGTGATATCATGTGAGCCCAAGCAGGCTATAAAACCATGTATATAGTGAGTGCACATCACATGGAAAACGCTATGGGGCTTCCTCACCCTTTAAAAATGTTGAATGCATGTAAAAACAGTGACCTGCATGAAATCGGCGCAAAAATGGTTTCTTCTTTACGGACACTAGTGACAGAGAGAAAAAAAACTCTATGAGGTTTGGACAGAATTGAAAAAGAAAATATCCGTTTGCGTGTTCCAGTTCTCTTGCAAGAAGCGTTAAACGTGTCTGCACTTTAGGTTTCAGATCAGTGTATTGAACAGAGTATCTGCACCATTGTTTATTTGTTGCATTCTTGGCGAGCTGATCAGTCACCACATTGCCTGAGTATCTGCACCATTGTTTATTTGCTGCATTCTTGCGAGCTGATCATCACCACATTGCCTGAGTATCTGCACCATTGTTTATTTGTTGCATTCTTGGCGAGCGGATCAGTCACCACATTGCCTTGAATGCCAGCATGACCAGGAAACCATTCCAGGGCAATGTTGTAACATCAGATTTCAAAGAGGTGTAAAGTTCAAAGAAGTTCAGGAGTTCAGGGTGGTTAAGGTAATGGCCCCCAAGGCAAACAGGAAGTCAGAGAGAAAAAGAACTTTCTTTTCCTCATCACTCCTTTTCTTCCATAGTTTCTGCGTTTCCTTCCCTTGTGTCTTTTTCTTCCCGGATGGGTTTTAACGACACGACTTTTTTTTTTAAACTTTCTTTCCCCCGAAGGAATGATGTTGGCTTATGCCATTCAAACAAAATCAATACGTAAGTCAGCTGTCATGTTTTGAACAGAATAAAACGTTCATTAATTCAAATGCACTTTAATCTCTCTCCTCTCTCTCTCTCTCTCTCTCTCTCTCTCTCTCTCTCTCTCTACGCGTGTGTGTGTGTGTGGTGTGTGTGTGTGGTGTGTGTGTGTGTGTGTGTGTGTGTGTGTGTGTGTGTGTTGTGCGTGAACCAACGTTCACCTATTTCGTCGACCTTCTGGCGAGGTCAACATGAATTTTTAACATGATGTTGACTGATCCATGCCGTCGACTAGGCGATGAGATGGATATGTTCATGGTAAACAGGTTGGCTCGTTGTCTTTGATCTCGGCTGAAAGCATGAAGGGCACTGCAAATCAGCATGAAAGCAAGGCCGCATGGAATATATTCATCATCATTATCACTATCATCTTCCCCATTAAACTCCTCCTCCTCCTTTTCATTATCGTCATCAACGAGTCACTCATTATGGGGCACATGGGCGGGGTATTTACACCATCAATACCAGCGTCCACCTGATTATTTTATGTCCACCTTCCAACTGTTTACCCACCATCCCCAGTCTCCCTCCCTCCCACCCCCCTAGCGAAGTTATTGTTATTGGCACGTGCACGAAGTTTTACTTGATAAGTTTACTTCACCGAAAGCCAGAACCGACTAAATGCTGTCGATGGAAGTTCAAAACTGTAATCCTTATGTCGACGCAAACAGTTCTCTTGAGAAGGAACGTAAATCTGGCGTGCACATCGGATCGTCCCGTCAGGACCCTGAACTCTGAATAGCCCAGTACCAAGGAGGCAGAGTACTGTTTCTTTTTTTTTCTCTCCGTTTTCTGCGTGCAGTCCGTTGCTACTTGCAGGCGGGTGAGGACTAGGCCCCAGTGGCTCAGGGACCTCATGACATCATCCTTGTACATCATTGTGATGAAATACTTTCCACGCGTGTCTTTTGTCAATACTCTCCACCGGGAACTAAAAAAAAAAAAAAGAAGAAAAATCTGACCCATTGATTCAAAGCAGGCTACAGACGTAAACGAACAGGTAGGACTGTACGTTGGAATTTCATGGATTGTGCAATAAGTCCACGGTCAGACAAGCTGTTCCGAACATTTTATAAACCCGGAATCAGCACTTACCTTTTTTGTTAACTCTGGACAAAAATAAGATTTCATGCACTATAACTATCCAATCATCATCATCATCATCATCATCATCATCATCATCATCATCACCACCATCGTCGTCGTCGTCGCCGCCGTCGTCGTCGTCATCATCATCATCATCATCATCATCATCATCATCATCATCATCATCATCATCATCATCTCTGTACCATGACTGTAGCTCTTGGGGATGGCTTGACAGATACTTGAGCGCTGCTCAGGAGCCTCTGTAGTCTGTGTTCTCAGGGTGAAAGTGCTGTACTCTGCCCAGTCCTTCGTGTTCCTCTCCGTTTAAATATTCCAGAATTGAAAAACTGGTTCCACACACTGCCTTCCCCCTCCCTCTTGCTCCCATAGCCCCGTATCCCCATCAAGGAAGAAAAGGAACACTGCGCGCAAGATGCTACCCTGTCGGCTGGATGGCCGAGAAGTTCAGGATGTTGAGTGACAGTACAGCTCCGGTCTGGTTTGCTGACCACATCCACTGTGTATGTATAACACAAGAGCGAGCAGGGGGATGGGCGAACGGGTGAGAGCGGGGGGCGGGGGGGGGGGGGGGGGGGGCAGGGCGTGATGGCAAATCAGTTTGCAGGAATGGAGATGGACCTATTCTGAGTATCAGTTTCCTTAAAAAAAATTCATGATATATTTATTTTCATTTTCATATTTCATCATCAAATCTTACAGTACCAGCAACCAATAGAAAGTCATCTATCCTCCAGCGCCTAAACACAAGGAAGAACTGAATCAGAAATAGAACTGATCGAAATACTCCCCAAATTGATTATATTTGCCAAAAAAAGAACATGTTAGTAAGTGGCTCGACAGAAGAACTCTGTCCCAAAGCTGAGCGGCCGATGTAGTCAACATTGTTGGTTACAGTTAGTACAGACTTGTAACAGATATTTCTGAACATATTCAAAAGTGTAACTTAATACGTGTAAGCAAAATACGAGTACGTGAATCTAGAATATGGCGTTGAATCTCTGTCGTCTGTTCCTGTTAATTCCAGTGTCTGGTGACAAAAGAAAACCACAGGTGTCACAAAGCTATTTTGCCCGACCACTTTCAAAAATCAAAAAGATCAATTTGTATTTACTTCTGCTATAGCCATTCCGACCCCTTCTCCCCACCTTTCCCCCACAAAAAGAAAAAAAAAGAAGAAAACAAACACTCAGTTAGGTGCTTATTCATATCGCTGTGTGTGTGTGTGTGTGTGTGTGTGTGTGTGTGTGTGTGTGTGTGTGTGTGTGTGTGTGTGTGTGTGTGCGTGTATGTGTGTGTGTGTTTTAGTGTGTGTGTGTTGTGTGTGTGTGTGTGTGTGGTGTGTGTGTGTGTTAGTGTGTGTGTGTGTGTGTGTGTTTTAGTGTGTGTGTGTGTGTGTGTGTGTGTGTGTGTGTGTGTGTGTGTGTGTGTGTGTGTGCCATAAACGCCAAAAAAAAAAGCACAAAAAAGAACAAAAAAGGAGAATAAAGAGAAACAAAACAAAAAGAAAGAAAGAAAACGAAACGAAACAGGTAGTTCTTGCTGATCCGCCATCTCTTTCCATCTCTTTTGGTTCCAGCAGCCGCGGAATTGAAGTGTGGCAACTGATCTCTTTTTCTCCATCACCAGGACACAACACAGTAGCAACCGATCGTCCTCTCCCCACCACTAGTCACAATAATGGCTGCTGATATCTCTGTGCACCATTCAACGGGGATGGGAGGGAAGGAGTGGGGGTGGGGGTGGGGGGGGGAGAGAAAGGTAAGGTGTGAGGAGTGGAGGAAAGGGCAGAGTGGGGAATGGGTGTATATGTCGGTGGCTGGGGGTGGGGTGGGGGGGGGGGAGATTGGGGGAGGAGGAAGTTGGTGAGGAAGAATTAGAGGTGGGGAGGGAGGAAAAGGTATGTGTATATCTTCATTTTCCTCTTCACCACATCTTGGAAAGTGGCAGCAGTATCCCTATCATGAATCAGACCACTCAGTTATTAGATTCTCTCTCTCTCTCTCTGTCTCTCTCTGTCTCTGTCTCTCTCTCTCTCTCTCTCTCGTTTCTTTTCTTGTTTGCAGGCGCGCGCACGCATGTGCGTGTGCGTGTGCGTGCGTGCGTGAGTGTGTGTGTGGTGTGTGTGTGTGTGTGTGTGTGTGTGAGTGTGTGCGTGCGTGCGTGCGTCTGTGTGTGTGTGTGTGTGTGTGTGTGTGTGTGTGTGTGTATGTGTGTGTGTGTGTGTGTGTGTGTGTGTGTGTGTGTGTGTGTGTGTGTGTTGGAAAAGAGAGGAAAAGAGAGACAGACGATTAGAGAGAGAGAGAGAGAGAGAGAGAGAGACATACAGGCAGACAGACAGACAGACAGACAGGCAGACAGACAGGCAGACAGACAGGCAGACAGACAGGCAGACAGAGTATGTGTCCAGCATTGGGCGGTTGCTGCAGCAGCACCCCACCGTCCATACCGCCAATCGCCACACCCCTAAACCTCACATGCCAACCCCTCCCCTCCCCTCCCTCCCCGTGTCCACCCTCTCCACCCCATCGTCCCTCCACCCATCTTCAGTCTCTGTGCAGTGGAGAAGAACAGAAGTAGAAGAAAGGAACGGGAGGGGGGGGGGCGGGAGAGAGAGAGAGAGAGAGAGAGAGAGAGAGAGAGAGAGAGAGAGAGAGGAGATAGAAAGAGAAAACAAATAGGAAGAGAGAGAAAAAAAAGGAAGAGAGAGAGAGAGAGAGACAGACAGACAGACAGACAGACAGACAGAGAGAGAGAGAGAGAGAGATACAGAGGGGGACAGAGACAGAGAGAGGCAGACAGATAGGGAGACAGACAGACAGAGAGAGAGAGAGTAAGAGAGAAAAGAGAGAGAGGAGAAAGAGACAGAGGGACAGACAGAAAAACAGACAGACAGACAGACAGACAGAGAGAAAGAGACAGACAGACAGACAGGTAGAGAGAAAGAGACAGACAGATAGAGAGAAAGAGACAGACAGACAGACAGACAGAGGCTGGCTGCGGTGAATGCCGGGCAGGCTGAGGGGCGGCGTGGGGTCCTCCTGTCCTGGTGGTGAAGGTGACGGCCTGCATGCAGCTCATTGCCTGACGCCCTCCTGAATCACTGAATACCAACCACTGCCCCTCCCTCCCTCCCTGCACAGCCTTGGGCCATTGGACTTGCAAAGAGAGAGAGAGAGAGAGAGAGAGAGAGAGAGAGAGAGAGAGAGAGAGAGAGAGAGAGAGAGAGAGAAGAGAAGACAGACAGACAGACAGACAGACAGAAATGTTTAATAGACATCAGCCACAATACAACCAAGGCGAGGAAGGGTCTCAAAGGGGGTGAGGTAGAGAGAGAGAGAGAGAGAGAGAGAGAGAGAGAGAGAGAGACAGACAGACAGACAGAGAGACAGACAGACAGACAGACAGACAGACAGACAAATGTTTAATGGACATCAGCCACAATACAACCAAGGCGAGGAAGGGTCTGAAAGGGGTGAGGTAGAGAGAGAGGAGAGAGAGGGAGAGAGAGAGAGAGAGAGAGAGAGAGAGAGAGAGAGAGAGAAGACAGACAGACAGACAGACAGACAGACAGACAGACAGAAATGTTTAATGGACATCAGCCACAATACAACCAAGGCTAGGAAGGGTCTGAAAGGGGTGAGCTGGAGAGAGAGAGAGAGAGAGAGAGAGAGAGAGAGAGAGAGAGAGAGAGAGAGAGAGAGGAAACAGACAGACAGACAGACAGACAGAGGGACAAATGTTTAATGGACATCAGCCACAATACAACCAAGGCGAGGAAGGGTCTGAAAGGGGTGAGGTAGAGAAAGAGAGAGAGAGAGAGAGAGAGAGAGAGAGAGAGAGAGAGACAGACAGACAGACAGACAGACAGACAGACAGAAATGTTTAATGGACATCAGCCACAATACAACCAAGGCGAGGAAGGGTCTGAAAGGGGTGAGCTAGAAGAGAGAGGAGAGAGAGAGAGAGAGAGAGAGAGAGAGGGGGGGGGGGCAGATAGACAGACAGACAGACAGAAAGACAGACAGAAATGTTTAATGGACATCAGCCACAACACAAGCAAGCGGGGAAGGGTCTGAAAGGGGTGAGGTAGAGCGGAGCATTGAAAATAGGAGACAAATAACTGGTTTGACATGAGAACAATTTTTTACTTTGTGGCATGTACGTTACTTGTTGCTAAAATGAAAACGAAACTAGATAAGAAACGTTTTCGTTGTGTTGTGCCTATATGCGGTACAGGGTGGTAATGACGAATCGCTTCCGAATACTAGGCGTTGTCAAAGGTACTCATCGTTATTATTTCTTTTTCCTTCTCCTGCGTCATAAAATTAATCGGAAATCAATGACTTTTTATATCTTGTTATGCCATGTTAAACAAAGCAGAAATTTATTGAGCACCATTTGTATCTGAACAATTTGATTGCAGAGCAAAACAGCACGCTGTTATCCCCCTGACAAAACGGGCAATTTCATCCTGCTTGTAGAAAATTAATCTTGCATATTTTCTAACCAAGAATTTGTTCTCAAAGAGGAAGCATTAATCCAAAAAAGAAAGTGCAGACAATGGACCACAGTGTAGAGCAAATAATAAGATGAAAAAGATGGGCAAGCGACAGAGATGAAGCATAATATGAGGAAGAAGATTTTAATGTAAATCAATTCTTTGACAGTCTCATCGTAAACTCATTCTTATACTTACGCAGCGTTGGCTATAAACGCACATCTTTTTAATCTAATTCATTTTCTTTTATGCCAGACGAAACTTAACGGCTGTAGTTGGATTAAACATAATTTTGTGGGTCTTCTCTTTTCACACTCATCTCTTAATTTTTTTGTTTTAGATTAATTTGGCATCAAGCGTCCAAAATTCTCATATATCATATCGTCCCCTTTCCTAAACGTTATTAAAACAAAAAAGTGTTAGGTGGGAAGGACATTTATACGACGCTGATTGCTACATGGTTATTGCCAGCGTTTTGGTTAAGTAAGGCGATCTGGCTACTTCACGTACAAGTTTCAAAAAACCCTGTCAGTGCGTTTTTTATAGTTAATTGTGGGCGAAGGCTCACGCATTTTCATGTGACACTGACCTTTAATTGAAAACTTCATTATAAAAGAGAATTGTGTGCAATTATAACAAGCATACATCGTTTCCACCGATTTTAGATGTGGTTATTCAGGAGTAATAAAGCGTTTTCCCAATACATATTATTTTCCAATCTCAGTCCGGATATTCTTTGGGAACAAAGAAATTCAGACGGTCGTCACATGTACGATTTCTTTTTCAATGTCACAAAAAGGAATGGAGGCACCAGTTCGGGCTTTGGGCACTGTATGATCCGTCCAATCCATAGAGCGAGAACGAACATTTGCAAGTTATCTGTCCAAAAAATTCCAACCGCCCTTACTGTAATGCTGCTTTCGTGACCTTATCTTGTAATGGCTTGGACAAAAGGGGTTTGCTTTTTACAGTCGGCCTTGCACAAAGAAAATAGTTCTTAACTAATTCTATCAACCTATATATTCACAATTTCCCATGGCAATCTCCAATAACGGATGGCATTAAACGATAATAGAATTGGGGCTGGGCAGTTCAAAAAATGGTTTAGATCTATCCTTTTTCAGCAATATGCAGCCCATTATGCCAGTTAATTTATCAAGCTGGAAGTTTTCAGCCTATTCACTGTTAGCCGCTATTCCCTTTGGCCATTCTTTCAATTTACTGTAATGTCGACCCCTACGATGTTTTATGCTTCGTCCACTTTCTCACGGGCTAAGGAGCGACGTCTGCGCTCAATCAATACCCCAGTGGCGCGCAGACGCTTAGTTGGCCCTCATTGTATTTGTTCAAGCGATTGAAACAGCAATTGTCTGAGTAATGTATTCTTCCGGTTGTAGACAGCTCTGTGTGGTTAAAAAAGGGTTGTGTCGTCAGCCATCTGTTGAATTTTGATGCATGCATTTGTTTCATTTCGTATCTGTATTCCTTCAATGCCACTATTTCTAATCTTAATAGCTAGCAGTTCTACAGCCAAAACGAAGGCTAAAGGGGAAAACGGACATCCTTGTCTAATACCACAATTAACATCAAAACTCTCCGATATCCAGCCCCCATGATTTATGTGATTCACAGCCTTTTTTAACATAATTCGAATCCATTTCTTAAAATCGGGACCAAATCCAAAAACATCGAATGCTTTCAATAAGTACGTTTTTGTTATGGAATCAAATGCTTTTGAATAATCAAGCGCTAATATAAAACCTGATTTACCTGTTTTGTTTACGTAATTGATTGCATCGTCAATTGTACGAATGACTGTAGATATATTTCGACCTTTAATGTAACCAACCTGGTCTTCGCTGACCAGATGTTGTATAACACCACTTAGTCTCTGTGCCATAACTTTAGCTAGAATTTTATAGTCAGTGTTTGTTAAGGTAATAGGTCTCCAGTTTGTTAGATGTTCTTTATCCAGTTCTTTGCCTTTATGAATTAGTGTTATCACACCTTGGTATTGAGTATAAGACAGCTCATCTTTCTGAAAGGATTCATTGAAAGAGTCGGTTACAATATCTTTTAATTTAGGCCAGAAAAATTTCATGAATTCAACAGTAATTCCGTCCATACCTGGCGCTGATCCATTTTTCATGCTTTGTAAAGCGCACGATGCTTCATTGACCGTGACAAGACCTTCACATGAGTTGGAGTCAGTGTCTCTAAGGCGAGGAATATCTTCTCCAGCAATAAAGTCGTGCGCAGCTTCAGTCACATTTGCAACGTCAGTCTTTTGATTGTAAAGATTTCTATAGAAAGTAACCTCTTCTTTCATTATTTTGGTCTGGTCAGTGGTAGTAAACCCAGAATCTGATACAAGACGAGTAATCACGTTTTTTCTTTTCCTTACTTTTTCAAGGTTACAAAAATATTTGGTGTTTTTTTTCTCCTTCTTCAATCCATTTCACTCTTGATCTAATTTGGGCTCCTCTCGTTTTTTGCATGTCTAGTAGTTCTAGTTTATGTTTAGTACTTAATAAATCATTCTGCAAGCGTGCATTTCCAGGGTTTTTTGTTATGCGAAATTCGATGTCATGAAGTTGTTTTCGCAGGTCTAACTGTTCGTTTCTTCGACAACAAGCTAATCGTTTGCCAAAATCAACACAATAATTACGTATTTCGGATTTCGTAAGTTCCCATTTATCAACAGAATTTATAAGTTCCTTATTATTTACACAATGATCTATTAACGCATTCACATTTTTTACAAAACTTTCATGTCTGAGGTAGCTATTATTAAATCTCCAATACCCTGGACCTCTTATGAACTTGCTGTTTTCTAATTCTGTGACTACAGCTTTATGATCGGAATTAGAGACTGTATAATGTTCACATGACGCAATAAAGGAAATAATATCTTCTGAAGCAAAGCAATAATCTAAACGACGAGCGATAAAAGGATGAAGCGATTCCAGGTATATTCTTTATCATTCTCATGGAAGACCCTCCATACATCTGTCAAAGAGAGTTCACGTACACAGGTCTTGAAAGCTTCAACTTCTACCTCATTGAAAGGATTTCCGGAAATAACATCATGCTTGTTGTTTAAGACACAGTTGAAATCACCACATAAAATGATATTTTCAGCTTCCAAATCTTGCAGCTTCACATACAGGTTGTGGAAGAAACGCCTTTTGTCCATAGAATCGTTAGGCGCATACACATTTACAATGGTGATCAGGATTTGCTCAAATTTAATATTAATTGCAACAGTGCGATCCTCTGTTAAAACAAGTTCAATGTCATCATTAACATACTTGGAGACCAATATAACTTCGCCCTTTCTTCGGGACGTACCCTCTTTTGCAAAAATCCTTCCACCCCATTCTTTTTCCCATTGTGATTTTTCCTTTTCTACAAAATGAGTTTCTTGCAAACATATGACATCAAACTTTTGATTTTTAAAGTATTTGAACAAACTATTACGCTTCATTTTATTTTTTAGTCCCCGGCAGTTCAAAGAGCAAATTCTAAACTGTTCCATTATCTACCAAGAAAGATAAATGAATGACTAAAACGAAGCACTGAGCTCCCACAAAAGTCAACAAAG
>CM065716.1:55189108-55191608 GCA_033310375.1 Conus canariensis | reverse complement strand
AGGAGATTTTGATTCTCAAGGGAGAAGAGAGGCATTAACTCGCAGAGAGAAAGAAAGTGGCAGACAGAGAAAGAGCGAGAGAGAGAGCGAGAGAGAGAGAGAGAGAGAGAGAGAGAGAGAGAGAAGAGACAGAGAAGAAGAAGAAGAAGAAGAAGAAGAAGAAGAAGAGCTTTTTAAGTACAGAGTACAAAGCCTAATACTGGTTTAGATAAAATCTCATCGATAAAAAAACTCAATTACTCACTCACTTACCGAACAGCGTGTCGAGCTAATAAACGACCAGAGAGGATATGTTTTATTTATCTTTATTCATTTATCTTTTTATGCAAGACGCTATAACGTTTAGAAAACATTGCCTGTAGTTCGGATAAAGCAATAATTATCTTCGTGGCGTTTTTCTCTCCTCCCTTACCACCACCCCCCCTCCTCCCCTACCCCCCCTACCCCCCCCCCCCCCCCCCCCCCCACCTCCCGTTTCTGTACATTTCCAGTTAATTTCACGGCAGTCACAGCGCCAACACTCATATCAACTCACTAACGTCCTGCTGGCTGCCTAACGTACGTTAAAAAAAAAAAAAAGTGTAAAGAAGTGTAAAAAGAGATGGGAGTTTAACCTACGGTCACGCGCTGATCCTGCTCCATGCCGTAATTTCAACGCCAGCGTTTTCGGTATCAGGGGAGAGAAGGCAGATCCTGCGAGCCCTAACATGCAGCGTCACACAGCTCTACCCTCCCCCCTCCCTCACCCACCCCTGCCCCTCAAGTCGTCGTCCTCTTTTTTAGTCTCCAAAAACGTGGCGAAGCGACACGGCAGTCACTGTGACACTGCCTTGGTGCAATTAGAAAAATAGCAGTGTCGAGTATAACAGAGAAAGATGTGCAGACTCTGATAACAAGCATACGATCTGTTTCCCGAGCCCGAGTGTTTAGCAGCCCCCGGGGATTATTCACGGCTAATAAGCAGTTTGCCCGGGCCGCTAATACCATGATGTATGGTTTCACCAATCTCCAGTCCGGAAAGTTGCGGTTGGCGAACAAAAGAAATTCGACGGCGTCACATTACGAGTTCTCCATTTTCTGCACACTGTCATCAAAGGCCAGGCCAAGGGAGGGAATCCAGTTACGCGGCATTAAGGGCACGGTGATGGATCCCCCTACCCACGGCAAAAGAGCGAGAACCGACACCCCATAATGACCCAGTTATCTGCTCTTCTTCAAGAAAAAGTCGCAACACGCGCCCTTAAACGCCTAATGCGGTTTCGGTGCCTCCTACATCTTGGTAATGGCGGAGTGGGCTCCGGGAGACAAAAGGAGGGGGGTGCTTGCCTTGATAAAGTCGGCCTGCAACACAACCCAGAAGCAAGCACCGAGGTCAGTGTCGTCTCGGGAGCCGGTAATTCCTCCACAACTCTAGTATTTCACAATTGTCCCCGATAGGACAATCTCCAAATTAACGGGTTTATGGTCTATTAGGAAAGCGGCGAATAAAGAATTGGGGATGGAGACGACAGGGTCTGCACCGGGAAAACATGGTTAGACTAGTCCTTTTTCAGACAAAA
This sequence comes from Conus canariensis, assembly GCA_033310375.1. NCBI lineage: Eukaryota > Metazoa > Mollusca > Gastropoda > Neogastropoda > Conidae > Conus > Conus canariensis. The sequence goes on along the minus strand of CM065716.1, from coordinate 55,190,049 downwards.
TATGCGCCCATTATGCAGTTAGAAGTTTGGAGCGGCAAGCTGGAACTTTTCACGTCCTATCACTGTCAGCCGACGCTGAATGCGACACAAAATTGGACCATCTCTTTCAAATTTACTGTAATTGTCGCCGCCACCGATCCGTCCCTCTTCTCGCCTTCTCCATGCTTTCCTCACGTGCCGCTAGAGGACGCGACGTCAGGCGCTCAGGATCACATGACCCCAGAGCTGCGCGCGCAGGCACGCTCCGTCGTCTGGCCACTCATTTCCGGTGATCTCTGGTTACTGAAAAAGGGTGCGATTGTCAACAGCAATTTGTCTTAATCAATGCTAATTCTTCCGGCCCCTTGTGGAGACAGGCTCTGGCTAGTGGTTACAACAAAGACAACAGCGACACAGGACCCGAGAAGCGGAGGAGACGAGTGGCCGGGCAGTTCCTCATTAGCCATGTCTTCACGGACAGACGTGAGGACGCAGGGTAGCCAGGGATGAGAAACACCGCCTGAAAAATGGCGTCTCCCCGCACACGTCCGTTTCTGTCTATGGCCTTCCCCCTTTTTTTTTAAAACCCCATGGTCAGAGATTTCAAAGCTGTCCTCTTTTCCCTGCCAGCTCCTCCTTTATCGTGGCGCTTTGGACTGTTTAGACTGTGAAAAGGATCGTGTGGGAGGGACTGCGCTGCCATTAACAATCGTTTGCACACGGTAGTTAGGCTGAAAGGGTTGGAAAACAGGCTGAATAGTGTCAGTGTTTCAGTAACTCGCGGTCTGTCTGTCTGCCTGTCTGTCTGTCTGTCTGACTCTCTCTCTCTCTCTCTCTCTCTCTCTCTCTCTCTCGTGTTACTGATTCATCTTTATCATTAATTTGTACGTTTGCAATGCAGAAACTAGTCTTGATTAAGCTGCACCTGTCTATGATTGCATTGACATACTACTATTTCATTC
>CM065716.1:55176608-55184108 GCA_033310375.1 Conus canariensis | reverse complement strand
GGTGCCCAGTTTTTGAATCAGGTGAGACTCCATATCCTTCCTGTCTCTAGAGTCACTAGTTTTCATGAGCCACAAGCCCTTCACTCTTGCATTGTGTGCGGAATGGCTGGGGAGGTTGAAGTGCTTGGCTACTGGTTTGTCCCTGTTGTATTTACTGTCAGCGAGGTGTTCCTTTGTTTCTTTTGTCCTTCAACACAGCCTTCTTTTGTCCTACTCAAGCATGACAAGAGAACTTGTATTCTATAAAGGTTATGTATACGTACGTCTGTTGTCATTTGTTTGTTTTGGAGTTGATTTTATTCAAATGTTTATTGTGTTTTGTTTGTTTTGAATCATTTTGATCATTTTCATGTCGGAACTTTTTTTTCTGTGTGATGACAGCCCAGACAGATCCCTAAACTGAAACCAAAAGTGAAATTGAAGCTGAACTGATTCAAATTAGTCTCGTTTGGAGGTTCTTGTTTTATTTCTGTTTTTCCTTAACATCTGGATTTTTCATAACCCAGAAAGCCTGGTCTTACATTCTTCTTCCACTGTTGAACTTGTTCGTTGTGGTTGCCACTCTTTTTGACCCATGACCTTTCTTCAGACACAATCAATGAGGGAATAATGTTCACCTCACACATCATTTCTCCTCTAATAGAAATAAAAGGTCGCTTCACCCCACTGTCCCAGCCCTCACCCCCACTACCGGCCCCCCTCCCCTGCTCTCCCCCCCCTGCCCCCACCCCCTAACCAGCACCATCTCTCTCTTACCCACGGGACAAGTGATACAGTAACTGCGCAGGCACGAAATAGCTATTTGTCACAGTGTGGTCTCCTAAAAGAAGGGCCATTAGCGCCCAAGAGACGGGCATTAGAAACCGTTGGATTCATCATAATTCGCCATCAGTGTCACGCGCTTCCAGCAACAGGATGGCAACATGCCGTGAAAATGTCTTTCTTCCTGTCTCTTCCCAGCCTCTTCTGTCTACCCCCTGCCGCCCGCCATGCAAATGACACTCGCCTCTTACAAGAGCTGCGTAGCGCGCGTACGCGCGCACGTACGCATGCACACGCGAGCGCGCTCGTGCGCTCACGCACACACATACACACACACACGCGCGCGCGCTTGTGCACACGCACGCACGCACGCACGCACGCACACACACACACACACACACACACACACACACACACACACACACACACACCACCCCGACTTATTCATTAAAACAAGTTTGTAACTGATTTAATCTCAGGTTGTCCTGACATTTAACAACACAGACTCCGAAAAAAATGTGAGTCTGTCTCTCTGTCTGCCTGTCTATCTGTCTGCCTGTCTATCTATCTATCTATCTATCTATCTATCTATCTTATATCTATATCATCTATCTATCTATCTATCTATCTATCTATCTATCTATCTAAAAGTTACAGAAACTGGATTAAGATGGGTACGGAAAAAATAAGCGAAACGTTCGACATTTCAAAGTTGATAAAATCAAATAAAGAAGTTATCATCTGGAAATCTTTAGGCAGACTCTGGACAGACAGAGACATAAAGACATATTGAAACAAGGGCATGTGGACACAGTGACTTAGCCGTTACTCAGCATTTTTCTCCACTGACAGTGGATGGCGTGGATGACGTTACAAGGTACAGACATTGCACGACGTGTTGTAATGTCCGCTCCCTATTTCTTTCCCTTTGTGAACTCTTTTCCCTTGTTCCTGCTTTGTGTCACCACACCCCTACCCGTCCCTCAGCTTCATCCCATCACAGGGGCATAACTTCAATGCCAGCTATTTCGGTACCATATACACAGGCATGCACATAGACCGTCCTGTCGCCGCCTCAACATTGACAAGAATCAGTTACCATCCGGCCGTCTCATGATGGGCTGTACTGACATGTTGGGTAGGTGGGTATTCTTGTTTGAGTTTCTGGGACTGGATCCATTCCAGCGAATGAGGAAGATCACTCCTACCGGAGTTCTAGAGAAAGATTCTCAAGGTTTCAGCATACGAATGGTCATTTATCTCCCTTTACGTATAATAGCAGCAGCAACAATAACAACAACAACATAACCACCACCAACAATAACAGTAATAAGAGAATCCATCAATGTCCATTATGAATGAGATAATGTTTTTAATGCGATTTTTCCCCCTTTTTTATTTTTTGCTGGGGTAGGAGTAGGGTGTGTGAGTGTTTTTTTGTTTTGTTTGTTTCATGTTTTTTTTTCATTTGTGCGTTCACTCATGTCATAGGAGAGAGGAGAGAGAGAGAGAGAGAGAGAGAGAGAGAGAGAGAGAGAGAGAGAGAAAGAGAGAGGGGGGGGTCTTTTTTGTTAACAAATTAATCTTGATACGCGCATTTGATTACATTTTCTGTTATTCTCTCTCTCTCTCTCTCTCTCTCTCTCTCTCTCTCTCTCTCTCTCTCTCTCTCTCTCTCTCTCTCTCAGGGACGCATGTCACCATGCTTTCCCTCAGTCTATAGATTTACCTGTTTATATTTGATGATGCATGTGTGTTCTAATGTCTGTAAGTTCACACACACACACACACACCACACACACCACACATGCACGCACGCACGCACACACACACACACACACACACACACACACACACACACACACACACACACACACACACACACTACAGATGTCCCAATGTCTTTGTCTCTGTGTGTCTGTGTACCACTATCTGCGTGTCACACTTCCTATATATTCCGTTGTTCATAATCCCCGTGTCTATGTCCCTTGTCTTCGTATCCTGGTATCCATATTTGCCCAAGTTTAACCGACAGTTAACGATGTTAAACTTTATTGTCCGAACCATCGACATATTTTTGTGATTAACGGGTAGAAGAGTGTTTCGGAACGAACATGACGACAGGGAAGAGACGCGTACGTGCATGCGTACTTGCGTGCGTGTGTTCGTGCGTGCGTGCGTGTGTATATGTATGTATGCGTGTGTGTGCGTGGGTGGTGTGTGTGTGTGTGTGTGTGTGTGTGTGTGTGTTTGGGTTTGGGGAAGGAGGGGGTGGTGGGAAGGGACGGGGAATGGTGGTGGAGGAGTGGGGGGGGGGGGGGGGCAGTCTACAAAACGCTGAAGGAGACAATTGTAGGTGTCTGAAGCTGCACGGGACATGCGGAGACAGAAAGGAGCCTGGCATAACAGACAAACAAACAAACAAGCAGAAATAACGGGACATCCCACCCCATGAATCGAAGATTTTTTTTTTTTTAAAGTGTGGATGTTGTCTAAAAATGTGAACTGGGCTTCTCTGCTCCAGTAACTCTAAGTGCTATGTTAAGAAGAGTATCTGAATCGTTTAAAAGTGCAGTGTAGCTCCACCTTACCCACGTGGAACTGGGCAGGGAAATTATAATCTCTATGCACAAAGCAAACGTAACAGTACTATGACGACAATGTTTCCTGTTCCGACCGTATTGAAGATCGGTCACTCGCACGCAGCGGTCATGGTTCGCAAACAACTAAGTGTTGACTGTTATGGCCGGGCAATTACAAATCTGAGGTGACAGTGGGAACAGTGGGTGCAAACGGGCGAGTTCTAGTTACTTCAGACAAGCGGTTGTTTTCCTCTGTGTCTTTTGGTTGGTTGGTTGGTTGGTTTGTCTCAGAGCAGGCTGACGCAAAAGAACTACTGTACTGATGTTGGAGAAATTTGGCGGAAAGACAAAATATGGAACAGAATCGAAGTCACTGAATTAAGGGCAGATCTGTGATATGGATCCACAATTGAACCGATCCTCCAGGATTGTTCTGTAAGATTTATGTGTGCACGGGAAATAACTACTTCAATCCGTCTCAACTGTTACTTCCCTTCATGGGGAAAGTGTATTGAGGATCTGTTCACAATATTGATCAAATCTTCACTGAACAAGAACATGCGTTTAAAGCGTATATTTGTCTCTGATGTATTACATTCTCGGGGAACAATAAAGCAATCTTGTGATATAAAGGTTAACATTTTGAGTTTTGCATGTCTCTTTTAAACACAAAGACCACACGAGGAACAACTCCTTCGACAATTACTTCCCCTGGCGGTAAAACGCTTCAATCGCGAACTGACTAAATTCATTATCTAAGATTGTTTGACCTTGGTGGTGGAGGTTTGCACTAGTCTGAATGCCTTTCTACTTATAAGATGAATGCAAGCGCCGCTTTTGACATGCTATCTAGCACGCGTACATGTCTGTATTGTAAACAGGGGATGGAATGATGAAAACGAAACTACGCAAAATGCAAGCAAACAAGCAGTAAGTACAACCGGCAATCGGCAGCAAGTGCCGAGTCGTGTGTATATTCATTTAGTTATGTGTGCTTATACATAGTGCCATGCGTCATCAAGCGTGCTTGAAGAGCCTCTTCGGTAAGGGCTGAGGGGGTGTTGATACAGAGAGAGTGAGGAGGGGAGTGAAAGAGAGAGGGTTGGGGGAGGGGTTGTGGAAAAAAGATCAGGTGTACTGTGTTTTTCTGAGTTCCTGTCGTAGCTGTCGCTGTTGATGTGTTGCTGTTGTAGTTGCTGTTATCGTTTATGTTGTCTTCGTTGCTGATGCTGTTTGTCGTTAATGCTGTTATTGGTGTTGTCTTTGTTGTTGTTGTTGTCGACGTTGCCGCCACTCGTTTGGTTGTTCTTGTTGTTTCGCCATTATTGTCGTGGAGGTTGATTTTGTTGCTGATAGTGTCGTCCTTTTGTTGTTATAGATGGGTTGTTCCCTGTCTGAGCCATGCTTTGAGTACAGTAAAACAACAATAACAACAAGACTAAACACAAGCACACAGACACACAGACACAGTCACAGACGCACACCACGCAACACACACACACACACACACACACACACACACACACACAACACACACACACACACACACACACCATACACACACAACCGTCCAGAAACCAAATCAAAGGTTACAGTGCATGCTCATTTGCCCAGAGAAGCCGGTTTTCCAGCTCCGTCCGCTCTCTGGCCGCGGGTAAAAAAAAAAAAAAAAAAAAAAAAAAAACAGCACGGCACGCCTCGAGGGGGGCAAATGTCACCTCCCAGCCAGAAGAGGCAGTGTCACGTGACAAAAGATGGCCGACAGAGCGCTGTTTGAAAAGCAATCCTTGTAATCAGCCCCCGTGGAGGAGATAGGCCGGCAAATGGACTGGGGCTTCCACTTCTGAAGGTAGAGAGTGGCAAAAGGGCCGGGGGAGAAGACGAGCTCCCCGCGGCAGGAAGCCGTTTATCTCTTGTCTTTCTGCTTTGAAAGCCTGCCCCAATCAATTAATTGTGGAGCTAATTGCGGCCTGATTCATCACTCAAAGAAGCTGTTCTGCGGGGGCAGCGTTCAGCTCTTGAAGAGGTCTGATCTCAGACAGGGAGACTCTCACAGAGCACACAGCCCCGCTGCTGCCTGTGGCTATGTTAGCTTCCAAAGCTTTTGTTTTGTACACCGGGCCCGTGTTGACTCATAATGGGTTGGAGCGTAAGTGGTGGTTGGTGTGGTGGGTGGAACAGCGGTTGAAACTGTGATGAAGAAGAAAGGCTGTTTCTCTCTGAAGTGCATCCAGCGATTTGACGTAAAAAGAAAAGGGAGAAAAATTGTATTATAGTGTTCCTCTAGCATATCACAAAAGTAGGTTTTGATTATTTTTCATGTGACGCTAAACGACAGAACTTTTTTGTTTGTTTTCTTAATGCCGATTGTAAAGAGTAGTGTTTAAACAGTGCCGATCGTAAGAAGTAATGTTTAAATAGTCTGTTCAAATTGTCGCGTATACGCATGGGTATTTCCTTTTCCTGAGAGTCTGTCTTGGAATTTTTTTTAACTGTCTGATTCTCCGTACCCTGTAATAGATATTACCCCCCCCCCCTCCCCTCTTCCCCTTCTCCTGACACCAGTTCCAGCTCTTCCGTATACAACCACACTTAGACCCGTAGTGTGGCAGTCCCAGTGCTAACAGCCCACGAAGAGCTGTTAGTGTCAGGTCGTCACTTGGACGGGGATACCCATCAGACAAGACACAGCCAATTTAAGTGACTTCGATGGTGTTCACTGGTGGCTGCTCCGATCCAGCACATACAGACAGGACACCACCTAACAGGCGTCCTGATGACGACAGTGATTAGTGAACGGCGGGTCGAGGTTCCGATGTGAGTGAGCCTACTTCTTCAGAGGGAGGTCTGCACCACTTCCAGCCAGTGACAGTCCCCATGAACCACTTCCAGCCAGTGACAGTCCCCATGAACCACTTCCAGCCAGTGACAGTCCCCATGAACCACTTCCAGCCAGTGGCAGTCCCCATGAACCACTTCCAGCCAGTGACAGTCCCCATGAACCACTTCCAGCCAGTGGCAGTCCCCATGAACCACTTCCAGCCAGTGACAGTCCCCATGAACCACTTCCAGCCAGTGACAGTCCCCATGAACCACTTCCAGCCAGTGACAGTCCCCATAAACCACTTCCAGCCAGTGAAGTCCCCATGAACCACTTCCAGCCAGTGACAGTCCCCATGAACCACTTCCAGCCAGTGACAGTCCCCATGAACCACTTCCAGCCAGTGACAGTCCCCATGAACCACTTCCAGCCAGTGACAGTCCCCATGAACCACTTCCAGCCAGTGACAGTCCCCATGAACCACTTCCAGCCAGTGACAGTCCCCATGAACCACTTCCAGCCAGTGACAGTCCCCATGAACGTGCCGACACGAAAAACTGGAAACAAAAACAAAAACAAAAGCAAAACAAAAGCAACACCATCTCTCCACAGGAATAAATCTACAGGGTGAACTGAAACCGAGGCCACCATGGAGAGCAGGGCACGAAGGAACAGCTGATTAAAAACTTGTTAGAAAATGATGTTGAACCAGGACGAAGACGACGAAGATGATACTGTTTCATTCTGTCCTAAGGCTACACGACAGGATCGCACTCCACGGGTCCTTTCATAGTATACGCCGGCGTCAACCAGGCCCGAGAGATAGAGACATTCTTACAGTTGGTCTGGAAATTTCAGCGGAGATACAATTATTCAGTGCATGAGAGTCATTCGTGTAATTTCAGTTTTCCAGTTTGAGTCCGGAACACGGTCAACAATTGTGGGGAGATATCTGCCCAGCCCCCTCCCCTCTCCCTCCATCCCACCCCACCCCAACACAGATATATGCCTCTGATGAGATTCGACCGCAGCACCAAGACGGGTGATTCTGGAGTAGGTTTATTATTCCATGTTTGAAACTTTAGAGCTATCCCTCACCAATCTCATCCCAAAACTTGTCACTAGGAGTAAGAACAGGGTATTACTATTTTGACAGTTAACTGGAGTTTTCTTACAGATCTACCCAAGCCTGGGAAATGATTATCATGATTAGTGGTTTCCGTTAGCTAAATTTTCATGGTATTTTGAACCTAGCAAATATTACTCAGACTTTCAGTGGGAATTTAGTTTTGTGTCTATTCCAAATTCATTTCAAAGGGCTAAAATTTGAGAGCT
>CM065716.1:55166608-55171608 GCA_033310375.1 Conus canariensis | reverse complement strand
ACACTCTGCTGTTGTTATTCTCTAAGCTGAACTGAATTCCCTGTGCTATGTTGCACTTTAACGACACCCTGTTGTTGTTATTCTCTAAGCTGTGAACTGAATTCCCTGTGTTATGTTGCACTTTAACTACACTCTGCTGTTGTTATTCTCTAAGCTGAACTGAATTCCTGTGTTATGTTGCACTTTAACTACACTCTGCTGTTGTTATTCCTAAGCTGAACTGAATTCCCTGTGTTATGTTGCACTTTAACTACACTCTGCTGTTGTTATTCTCTAAGCTGAACTGAATTCCCTGTGTTATGTTGCACTTTAACGACACTCTGCTGTTGTTATTCCCTAAGCTGAACTGAATTCCCTGTGCTATGTTGCACTTTAACGACACTCTGCTGTTGTTATTCTCTAAGCTGAACTGAATTCCCTGTGTTATGTTGCACTTTAACTACACTCTGCTGTTGTTATTCCCTAAGCTGAACTGAATTCCCTGTGTTATGTTGCACTTTAACGACACTCTGCTGTTGTTATTCTCTAAGCTGAACTGAATTCCCTGTGTTATGTTGCACTTTAACGACACTCTGCTGTTGTTATTCCCTAAGCTGAACTGAATTCCCTGTGTTATGTTGCACTTTAACGACACTCTGCTGTTGTTATTCCCTAAGCTGAACTGAATTCCCTGTGTTATGTTGCACTTTAACGACACTCTGCTGTTGTTATTCTCTAAGCTGAACTGAATTCCCTGTGTTATGTTGCACTTTAACGACACTCTGCTGTTGTTATTCTCTAAGCTGAACTGAATTCCCTGTGTTATGTTGCACTTTAACGACACTCTGCTGTTGTTATTCTCTAAGCTGAAATGAATTGCCATGTGCTGTTTCTCACTGCATTGAAGTGTACTGTACTATGTCGCACTGCACTACATTTTACTAAATGGAAATGTTCTGTACTGTTACACTGTACCAAGCTATACTGAAATCTACCACACTTTGTCATGTTGTTATACGGCATTGAGTTGTGCCGTGATTTCAAAATTAGAATAAACTGTACGTGACGGCCGACAGCTAGGCTGTTTCTGTACTGAACTGTAGTAAACTGTACTTTATTATACTTTTACTGGGGTGTTTGTACCATACTCAACTGTATATAACAGCACTGTGCCTACTGTCTTGCATTGTATTCTGTCGTATTGTACCGTACATCATCCTGTGGTTGACAACACTGCTATGGCCCCTAGCAGTCGGCTACGCTGTGTATGAGAAACATGAATTGAACCTTGTTTGGGGTTTTGTGTGGATTAGTATTATGTTGTTATGTGGTATGTGGTATTGCATTGTGCCGTGTGGTATTGCATTGTGCCGTGTGGTATTGCATTGTGCCGTGTGGTATTGTATTGCACCGTGTGGTATTGTATTGCACCGTGTTATGTAGTACTGTATTGTGCTGTGTTGTGTGTATTATAGTATTGTATTGTGCCGTGTTGTGTGGGATTGTATTGTGCCGTGTTATATGGTATTGTATTGTGCCATGTTGTGTGGTATTGTGTTGTGCCGTGTTGTATGGTATTGTGTTGTGCCGTGTTGTATAGTATTGTATTGTGCCGTGTTGTATGATATTGTATTGTGCTGTGTTGTATGATATTGTATTGTGCCGTGTTGTATGAGATTGTATTGTGCAGTGTTGTATGAGATTGTATTGTGCCGTGTTGTATGATATTGTATTGTGCCGTGTTGTATGGTATTGTATTGTGCCGTGTTGTGTGATACTGTATTGTGCCGTGTTGTATGATATTGTGTTGTGCCGTGTTGTGTGATATTGCATTGTGCCGTGCTGTGTGATATTGTATTGTGCCGTGTTGTATGATATTGTATTGTGCCGTGTTGTGTGGTATTGTATTGTGACGTGTTGTGTGGTATTGTATTGTGCCGTGTTGTATGATATTACATTGTGCCGTGTTGTGTGGTATTGTATTGTGCCGTGTTGTGTGGTATTGTATAGTGTCGTGTTGTGTGGTATTGTATTGTGCTGTGTTGTATGATATTGTATTGTGCCATGTTGTATGGTATTGTATTGTGCCGTGTTGTGTGATATTGTATTGTGCCGTGTTGTATGATATTGTATTGTGCCGTGTTGTATGATATTGTATTGTGCCGTGTTGTATGATATTGTGTTGTGCCGTGTTGTATGATATTGTATTGTGCTGTGTTGTATGGTATTGTATTGTGCCGTGTTGTATGATATTGTATTGTGCCGTGTTGTATGATATTGTATTGTGCCGTGTTGTATGATATTGTATTGTGCAGTGCTGTATTATATTGTATTGTGCAGTGCTGTATTATATTGTATTGTGCCGTGTTGTATGATATTGTGTTGTGCCGTGTTGTATGATATTGTATTGTGCTGTGTTGTATGATATTGTATTGTGCCGTGTTGTATGATATTGTATTGTGCCGTGTTGTATGGTATTGTATTGTGCTGTGTTGTGTTGTATCGTATTGTATTGTGCCGTGCTGTATTATATTGTATTGTGCAGTGCTGTATTATATTGTATTGTGCCGTGTTGTATGATATTGTGTTGTGCCGTGTTGTATGATATTGTGTTGTGCCGTGTTGTATGATATTGTGTTGTGCCGTGTTGTATGATATTGTGTTGTGCCGTGTTGTATGATATTGTATTGTGCTGTGTTGTATGATATTGTATTGTTCTGTGTTGTATGATATTGTATTGTGCCGTGTTGTATGATATTGTATTGTGCCGTGTTGTGTTGTATCGTATTGTATTGTGCCGTGCTGTATGATATTGTATTGTGCCGTGTTGTATTATATTGTATTGTGCCATGCTGTATGATATTGTATTGTGCCGTGTTGTGTGGTATTGTATTGTGCCGTGTTGTATAGTATTGCATTGTGCCGTGTTGTGTGATATTGTATTGAGCCGTGTTGTGTGGTATTGTACCGTGTTGTGTTGTAGTGCGCCATGCTGTGTTTCATTGTGCCATGTTGTGTTATATTGAGCCGTGTTGTGTTGTATTGTGCCATGTTGTGTAGTATTGTGCCATGTTGTGTTGGATTGTGCCGTGTTGTGTTGTATTGTGCCGTGTTGTGTTGTATTGTGCCATGTTGTGTTGCATTGTGCCATGTTGTGCGGTGTTTTATTATGCCGTGTTGTATTGTATTGTGCCGTGTTGTGTTGTATTGTGCCGTGTTATGTGGTTTAATATTGTGTCGTGTTGTGTGGTATTGTGCTGTGCCGTTTTGAGTGGTATTGTAATGTGTCGTGTGGTGTGGTGTTGTACTGTGTCCTGTTATGCGCTTTAGCATTGTGCCGTTTATGTGGATAAGGTATTGTGCCTAGCAGTGTAGTATCATATTCTGCCGTGTTGTAAGGTATCGTGGTGCATCATATTGTATCATTATTGTCTTGTACTCTATCCTATTATTGTAATGTATTCTGTTTGTTGCATTGTGCTATATTCTATGGCATTATATTGCACAATATTGTACTTGTAGTGTTGTGCTACTGTGTATTGCAACGAACTGCTCTGCATTGGAGCATGCTATAGTGTACTGCGCTAAACTGCACTGCGTTGGAGCATGCTATAGTGTACTGCGCTAAACTGCACTGCATTGGAGCATGCTATAGTGAACTGCGCTAAACTGCACTGCATTGGAGCATGCTATAGTGAACTGCACTGAACTGCACTGCATTGGAGCATGCTATAGTGAACTGCACTGAAGTGCACTGCATTGGAGCATGCTATAGTGAACTGCACTGAACTGCACTGCATTGGAGCATGCTATAGTGAGCTGCACTAAACTGCACTGCATTGGAGCATGCTATAGTGAGCTGCACTGAACTGCACTGCATTGGAGCATGCTATAGTGAGCTGCACTGAACTGCACTGCATTGGAGCATGCTATAGTGAGCTGCACTGAACTGCACTGCATTGGAGCATGCTATAGTGAGCTGCACTGAACTGCACTGCATTGGAGCATGCTATAGTGAGCTGCACTGAACTGCACTGCATTGGAGCATGCTATAGTGAACTGCACTGAACTGCACTGCATTGGAGCATGCTATAGTGAACTGCACTGAACTGCACTGCATTGGAGCATACTATAGTGAACTGCACTAAACTGCACTGCATTGGAGCATGCTATGGTAAGCTGCACTAAACTGCACTGCATTGGAGCATGCACTGGCGAACTGCAATGAATTGCGCTGCATTTTGCCATGTCACCATGTAGTGTAGCCTTCAATGTTCTGCTATCACGCACTGTAATAATTTTCTTTGATTTATTTGATTTTCACGCCACCGCTATTACATTTCGGCGAAAGAGTGGGCAAAGATATACTTCCTCTGTTGTTCTTTCGTCCTTTTTTCAGGTGGCAAGAGGGATGGGTGTGGGGAGATAGAGGAGTGGGGAAAAGTCCGAAACCTCCGCCCCACCCCCACCCCCATTCCTCTAAATTACATGTCCTTTCTATTCAACCAGCATGCATGCACTCATTTTACAAAGTTGCCGGGATCTTTTTTCTTCATTGTTCCATGTAATTCTACTTTGACAGATGATGCTCTGGGGTGCGGTGCAAACGGGATGCAGACAGACCTGTCAGAGAGATTACATCCTGCCACACTTGATACACACACCGAGCGCGCCCTCTCACCTCCCCCTCACCCCCTTCGGCCACCCCCCTCCCCCGCCTCTGCCCACCCCCTCCCGTCTTCCTCCTCCTCTCCCTTTCTCCCTAATCCCGTCCTCCCCCCTCCCTCCCCCACCCTATCCCCACTCACCGAGAACTATTTCACGTTTAACCTTGTCATCGCGAAACACGAACCCGCTCGGCAGAACCCGCCGGGCAAATTGCGCTTATTACTCATATGTCAAAAAACCGCAGCATCGTCCATTCTCTCGTCCGATAGGCTGCGATGGACCCTGATTTACCGCTAAACACTTTGCAAAATGACATTATTGTCTCCCATTGTGGAGGCCATTTTGTTATGTGT
>CM065716.1:55154108-55159108 GCA_033310375.1 Conus canariensis | reverse complement strand
GGGTGTGTCCCGTCGTTTCCCTGATCTTGAGATTTCTTGTTGTCACGTCCACAGCCTCCTGAACTTTCTATTTTCTTGAAGTCTTAGCTTCTGGGTCACTGTCAAACCTTGTCTCGGGTCCTCAAGTATGGTTAGTAACTTTGCTTTTACCACTTTGTACTCCTGGAGGACGACTGTCAGAGGTAGCTCCAGCTTTGGCGACAGTAGAGGGCAACGTTAGAGACACCAGATGTGACGCCAGGCCGTGTCCATTGAGTCCACTGCACTAGTGCTGATACTGTATGCCAACAGAGGCCAGAGAAGCTTCGGGATCAGCATGAACTGCAGACACCAGACCCTGCCATTGCCTGGGAGGCCATTCAGGTCTATTGTCTGCAGGCTTCCTTCTGCTATTTGCTTGGTTTCCTGTCCCCTCTTTGCCACTTTAATGGAGTCAGTGTAGTACCTTCCGAGGCTCTTGACTAGTCCTTCCACCACTGTTGGAATGGCTTGGCTGGATACCGTGTACGTAACTGTCCAAGCTTCTTTTCCTTTCTGTAGGGAGAGGCTTCGTGATTTATTAGTTTTGAAACTAAACCTTGATGAAGCAACAAACTCGTCTAATTGCTCCAGTATTTTGTTCGCTTCATCTTCCTCCGTGGAAAGGGCTGTTATGTCAGCCAGGACGGCTTTTTGAGGGGCTAGGGGAGCATCTGGTACTACTCCAGAATCTATACCACTCGTGACTGCTTTCAGGATGTCCTCCATCGTCGTTACAAACAGAAATGGAGAAACTGCATGGCCCATCTCCTTGGCTAACCTCCCGCCTGATCCACTCCATTGTACATTCCGTTGTGGAGAACCCCATTGAGAATCTATGGGAATACGTCTTCAGCATTTCTCGGATATTCTTTGGGACTTGATGCACCTCAACGGCCAGTTGAATCATTTCACGTGGAACAGATCTACATGCATTTATCAGATCGAGTCACACTACGCGTCGAGGTCCCTTTTCTCGGCTTTAGTTCTTTGAATTGTTTCCCAAATCATAGTGGCATGTTCTACACCACTCCCGGGATGCCTCTTTCCCAGAATGAGACATGCAGGTACTCATTCTCTTTGAGGTACTACGTCATCCTCGCTGCCATAATAGGGAAACTTTTCAACTCAACGTTCAGAAATGATATTGGTCTATACTGGTCGATGTCACTCGAATTCTGATCTTTGGAAATGTATACTCCATCAGCTATTGTCTATCGGTCGCTGGTATTCAACCTCCTTCATACTGATCCATCCGTTCGTGGAGCAACTCAAGGACAGTGGGACATTTCTTGAAATAGCATATAGGATATTTCTTTAGGTCTAAGCGAAGTCTTGCTTCTGGCTTTTTTTTTTTAACCACTTTCTGTACTTTGCCCAGTGTCGGTGGCTGATCACCGAACTTTGGCACTGCAGGCCACACCAAGTCCTAGATTTCAAGCGGTGCTTTGCTCTGAAGCTCTGAATATGTTTTCCTGAGATGATGCTCAAGAGTTTGCCTGTGCACTGTGAGTGTCCCCCCAGATGCTGGCTGCTCGGATAGTTTCCTGGCCAACTGAAGGGGTCTCTGAAGGAGCACTCTTGGCTGTTCTTCATTTCGCTCCTTGTCTTTCTTGCTGATTACGCTTTGCTGATTGCACTCTGTTGTGAATTTAGATCCTCCCAGAGCTTCTCGTGCTTCTTTTTTTCTAAACTTCTAAGGCTACTTTTACTTCTCTTTCTAAATACATATACGTTTTTCTCTTCTAGGTGTTATCCATCTCTCGGTGACGTCTGGATTTTTCTTAGGAAGTGTCTTATCTTGGTTGTTCACTTCGTAGCATCCGTACGTGTTCCGTGCACAATTTTGTGCTCAAATGTGAGAGAAACTATCCTTAATCATCTGAACAGTGGGTGAGACAGTTAAATATCTATCATTTAAACAGTGGGTGAGAGAGTGATTTTTTTCCCCAATTTAGTATTTTCAAAACAACACACTTCTTTCCATTTTAAAATCCCTTTTTAAGACATAATGTTTCAGTTACAGGCTCACCGAATTTTTGGGGGTGGCACAGTGTGCTTTTTTCTAAGAATGCATCCAGCTGGTGGACTATTTGTTTCATCCATTAGTTATCGCACCCGTCATTGATTGTAGCACCGGTGTACAAGGTTTTGGAGGTGGTTACCACTAGCACTGCTGAGAAGGTGAACGTTTTCTGTGGCGTCTGTTGGTTGGCTGCTTGTCAGCAAAATGACATGGAACCTACTGAAGCGACTGAAACGACACTTTCGGAAAGACGGAACATGACCCAAGCACGTGCTCAAGAATCGTGGTGCGGATATGGATCCAGGGGAAGATCCAGGAGACTGTTTGATAGAACTGTTGGTGCGGATATGGATCCAGGGGAAGATCCAGGAGACTGTTTGATAGAACTGTTGGTGCGGATATGGATCCAGGGGAAGATCCAGGAGACTGTTTGATAGAACTGTTGGTGCGGATATGGATCCAGGGGAAGATCCAGGAGACTGTTTGATGTGGTCGACGTCTGTGATCTCCCGAATGCCCTTCCGGTTATTGTTGCTTCCCCCGTCATCAAATGTGTGGATTTGCGGTTACATATTTTTCTTATGATAGATAACATTCATTGCTTTTTTTTTTGTCGTTAAAAGAAGGTATGGGAATGAATTGTACATGAAACCCAAATACATGAAGATTGTACATGAGAAATATGTTTATTGAATTATATCAATTTGTGTATATGTGATGATTTTAACAATAAAATATTTCTGTTCAATGTAAATGGGATAATACGTAGACAAATAAAAATCCAACGAAAACACACACGCATAAAACATGCGATTGTTCCCTATTATTGAGCATTTTAGACGGGACACCAAGCATAGAGAGGGCTTTTAATGGTAGCAGTTTAAAACATTCCGAATGGCTTTTGTATTGATCTACATATTCGCCTACTCACACACACACACACACACACACACACACACACACACACACACACGCGCGCGCGCGCGCGCGCGCACACACAAACGCGCGCGTGCGAGCACGCATGCTCGCATGTATATACGCATGAACGTACGATCGCGTACACACATAAACACAAACAAAAACGAGCTGACACGAATGCGTAAATGAACGCACGCACACATGTACGCACAAACACACGCGCGCGCGCACACACACACACACAACATACACACACAGAACAGCACAGCAAAGCACACGAACACATGTATGCATGCAGCACGTGCCCATACACGTACGTGAACAATCGTGAATAGACACGCAAATATGCACGCATATGGCAAGCAGAATCAAAGACACACACACACGCACAGACACACACACACACACACACACACACACACACACACACACACACACACACACACACAGGCGCGCGCGCGCCTACGAGCATGCATGCACGCACATGCACATGTAACGCAGACCAACACGCACGCACGCACACACACACACACACACACACACACACACACACACACACACACACACACACACACACAGCCGAAACAACAACGTCAAAATCCGGCTTCAAATGAACCCAGACCCAGCGCTGTGTTTGTTTGCTGACAACATTGTTCCTGCGAGACCTTCCATAACATAACCAGTCACACCAAACGCCATGGGATGATGGCACTGCCTAGACAATGCAGACACAAAAATCAATCCAGACTACTTTACCCAATAAAACGTGAAAAACACCACATGATTTTCTGCCCTCAGGCGTAAAAGAGTGCAAATCAAGGACAGCTACTCCAACAGCCAGCCCTAGTGATGCAAAACGAAATGTGTATTGCCTTGTAAATCGACCTTTTTAGCCGGTATGACAATCAACCAGGGGGAGAGCGACGCGGTGACAAAAGGATGCGTTAGTTCATCATCAGATAGAATGACACCGCTTCTGAAGAACAAGGTCAACCGGCTCGGGTTATAAAGACTATCTGCACTCCCTACAGCCGCAAATTCTGGTGCACAGATTAGTGTTCCATTGCAGGGCAACTTGATACGTAGTTTTTTGAAGTCGGAAATGGTGAGGTTTTATTTTTTTTCTCCCAAACGCGGCAGTAGGAGCTGATCCATTAGTGTAGTTTGAAGAGAAAAAAGGAGAATCTCTCTCTCTCTCTCTCTCTCTCTCTCTCTCTCTCTCTCTCTCTCTCTCTCTGATTTAAAAAAAAAATTAACCACGGAAATATTCATGTAACTGAAAACATTTCCATTTTTCAAACAACTAGCCTATAATAAAATTGTGTTTGTGATCAAAGTCCAGAGAAAAATGGCACCGTGGTATCTTACCGAGTTCATTCAAATGACACCAAAACGTTATGTTTCTAATACAAACACTTTACCATGTGCACGCATTAATACCGTTTGTTTGAACCTTTCTGTCTGCGCCCGTCAAGGCCTGGCATCCATTACAGTTTTATTATCATTATGATATCAAGCATGCTGATATTATTGTTAAGGGGATGAGTATATCATCATCATCATCAACAACAACATCATCATAATCATCACCATCATCATCATCATCTCTCTCTCTCTCTCTCTCTCTCTCTCGTGGGTGAGTGTGTGTAGAAGGGGGTGGGAATAATGGAGAGGCGGAGGTGTGAGAGGGCAATGAGGATCACACACACACACACGCCCATATAACCAAGCATAACATGACCCCTAACGGTCAACTGGGCCACAAACAATCTGAACTGAATACCCAATATTTCAGCTGTTATTGGGTATCCTGTGAGAAAACTACTGATGTTATTGTCTGGTGTTTATCTTGCCATGGTTATTGTGGATGTGGAAGTTACATGCGTACGCTAGAAGAAAGCTGGGCACTATTCCAAATTTTCTCATTCGTGTCAGTGAAACAAATGCGTGAAAACCTGTTCCCCAAAACAGTGGAATTGGAACTGCATTGTATTGCATTGTATTGTATTGTATTGTATTGTATTGCATTTTATAGAAA
>CM065716.1:55144108-55146608 GCA_033310375.1 Conus canariensis | reverse complement strand
AAGTGTGACTTCGTAGGTCTGTTTATGTATGAACTGGCGTGTATGTCTACGTGCATTTTTGAAAATATGATATTCAACGACTCTTAACAGTTTATATTGTCCTTACACACACACACACACACAGAGACACACGCGCGCGCGCGCGCGCGCAAGCACACACACAGACACACAGATACACTTACATGCGCGCGCGCGCACACGCACACACACACACACACACACACACACACACACACACACACACTGATAAATATGCTCTTTCGAACTTGTGAACTGAAGACTACCTGGACATAATCTACGTCGGGAGTGGTATGAACTACAATTTTTTTTTCTTGCCTGGGAGGGCTTTTAGTGTGATGGTTGGTAATTTGATTATTTACCTTAGTCTGCGATTCTGAAAATGCGCATAACTGGTCACATGCATTGTACATATTCTTTCTTTTGAATGGCTGAAAAGGCTTGATGATGCCTCACCCATCACCTATCCCGGTGTAACGGTCCATTTTAACTCCCCTCCACTTTTTAACTCCCAGGAGTTAGAATTAGCACGTGCCAATTTTAACTCCCTGGGAGTTAAAACAAACCACGCCAGAATGACTCCCCCCCCCCCCCCCCGCCCCTGTTTTTGATTAGCTCCCCCACCCCAAAACATTCAGTTTTATGTGTTAGTCATGATATGAGAAATAACATTTAATATACACCCCCCTCCCTCCCTCCCTCCCCCCTCTCTCTGTCTGTCTGCCTGGCTGTCTGTCTGTCTGTCTCTCTCCCCCCCCAACTTTCTTTCAGTGTCTCGCTCACTCTCTCACTCTCCTTGCTTGTCTGTCTGCCTTTTTGCTTGTCTGTCTGTCTGTCTCTCTTAATCTCTCTCCCTCTCTCTTTGCTTGTCTCTCTGTCTGCCTGTCTATTTGTTTATCTATATCAGTGTCTCTGTTTCTAGTGTTCCTCCCCACTCCCCCTCTCTCTGTCTGTCTGTCTGTTTTTCTCTCTTTCTTTTACTCCCCCCCTTCTCTCTCTCTCCTTCTCTGTCTCTGTCTCTGTCTCTCTCTCTCTCTCTTCCCCCTCTCTCTCTCTCTCTCCTTCTCTCCCCCCCCCCCCTCTCTCTGTCTCTCTCTGCATGCTTCTAGTCAGCTTTGTTTATTATTATTGGTGTTTATCAAAGACAGATTGGATTAATAGGCTTTTATGTTAGCCTAAGATCTTTATCCTTGTCAAGTAAAGTTTGCAAGTGTCATGTGTCAAGTGTCTCTCTGCAGTGTGTGTGTGTTGGGGGGGGGGGGGGGAGGGGCAATCCTGGCATAAGGCCAGAATGACCCCCCCCCCCCTTTCTATTTTTAACTCCCCGGGAGTCAATCTGGATCAACATTTCTTGATCGAAAGTAACTCCCCGGGAGTTAGTTTAGGCACGTGCGCATTTTAACTCTACCCCCGGGGGGTAGAGGGAGAGAGAAGGAGAGAGAGAGAGAGAGAGAGAGAGAGAGAGAGAGGAGAGAGAGAGAGAGAGAGAGAGAGAAGGGGGGGGGGAGTAAAGAAAGAAAGAAAAACAGACAGACAGAGAGAGGGGGAGTGGGGGGAGACACTAGAGACAGAGACACTGATATAGATAAACAAATAGACAGGCAGACAGAGATACAAGCAAAGAGAGAGGGAGAGAGATTAAGAGAGACAAACAGACAGACAAGCAAGGAGAGTGAGAGAGTGAACGAGAGACTGAAAGAAAGTGGGGGGGGGGGGGGAGAGAGAGAGGGAGACAGACAGACAGACAGGCAGACAGGCAGACAGACAGAGAGAGGGGGAGGGAGGAAGGGAGGGGGGTGTATATTAAATGTTTATTTCTCATATCGTGACTAACACATAAAACTGAATGTTTTGGGGTGGGGGAGTTAATCTAAACCAGGGGAGTGGGGGGGGGGGGGAGTCATTCTGGCGTGGTTTGTTTTAACTCCCGGGGAGTTAAGATTGGCACGTGCTAATTCTAACTCCCGGGGAGTTAAAAAAAGTGGAGGGGAGTTAAAATGGATCGTTACACCGGAGTCTTGAAGACCGTTGGGGCGACAGAGAAGATTTCGCAGCCAGCTTTCTCCACCATTCCCACGTTTCCTGAAAAACCACGCAGTATTTTAAACATTCTTCTCATGGTCTGTTGGGGTGTAATATACGTCTGCAGTTTCCATACAGCCTCTTACGTGGATTTCACGAGACATTCCATCTGATGCGGTCTTTCCCCCTTTCTTTTAAAGACCATCAACAGCTGGCATTCGATCTGACTAAACACGATTGATGACAACCTTTGGTTTTTTTGTTTTTTGATCGATCTGTTAATAATTTGAAGACTTGACTTGGTCCTGTGTTTGAATCGATTTTGAGCTTTCTTGTAGCTCTGTCATGGCCTCTGTGGTCGGCTGGGTTGTAAACTACATGGCGTGTGTTGACAAGCAGTCGATCGCAAATCCTATTGACAATGTCATGTTGCCGAGCATTTTGGTCAGGCCGAGTGTGA
>CM065716.1:55134108-55139108 GCA_033310375.1 Conus canariensis | reverse complement strand
ATTCGGGCTCCATTGCTCTGACACCTATTTATTAAGCTACCTGAAAAAAAATATATGCTAAAAAAAAAAAGAAGAGGAGAAGAAGGAGTCACCTGGATAGAGCATTTTTCTTCTTCTCCTTTTGGGATTCGTTTATGAACTTTTGGAAGCGTTGACTGCGACCTTGGCACGAGGCGACAAAGCCTAGGACAGTGGTAGTCCCACGTGTCACATCTCTATCGCTCGAAGCAGATACAGCTGCACGTGCGTGCAGCCAGCTCAAATTAAACAACCCTAACCCCAGCAGTCACGCTGCATACACTCGAAACCACCACTGCACACATTACCCCACTGGAGAGCCTACTCCACAAAGAGAATAAACAGCTTTGTTATGGATCGTCCAATGGAACCCCCAGCCCCTTTCTTACTGATATGTAATTATCATTCACAGGGAGGCAGGGGGTATGGACGGAAGTTTCACACTCTACACATACAAATTCTTCTCTGACATAGACACGCACACCCAGTCACTCATATTGGACCATCACAAAAGTGACGGGACAGAAATAACATTAAAAAGATGAAAATTTCTTTAATGATTGATTCAGGGCCCCAACGACACCACTCTACACATAAATCTGTACTGTAAGAAGAGGAAACAGCATACGTGTATTGACATGACTGCATCCCATTTATCTCATTTATGCTCATATGTCAGGGAGAGACACAATTCAGTGTTGTATTCTACCTCATTAGACGTGAACAAATAAAGCCACACATAAAAAAACGAAATAAAATTTGAGAGAGAGAGAGAGAGAGAGAGAGAGAGAGGAGAGAGAGAGAGAGAAGCAACCCAAAGACAAGATGCTGATCTCAACGGAAATTTAAAAGAAAATATGGTAGCTTAGTAACAAAGCCATGATACCCAAAGAGTACACATGTAACCAAATGCTGAATCGGCAGGAAAGCTGTGTGGGATAACCCAATAACAGCATTGTTTCCTAAAGGATTAGAATTCATGTCTGTTAGATTATTTATGTATTTATTTATCTTTATTCATTTATTATTACTTTCTTTCATTTTTTTTTTGGGGGGGGGGAGGGGGTTGTTGTCGAGTTTGGGGGTTGTCCTTTCTTTTCTTCGGCAAAATCGTCATTTTGAGGGCTGTCCTACATTCTCTTTGGAATTATCGGCTTGTTTGGGGACTATTCTTTTTTTCATCAACTTTTTTTGAGTCCGCCACATCTTTTTTTTTTTTTGGTATCATCGACTTATTTCCAGTCCAGCCTTTTTATTTTAATCATAGACTCATTTAGTGTCCTCCTCGTTTTTTTCTATGGGATTATCGTCTTATTCTTTTCTTTGGGATCATCGTTCTCTGTGAAGTCCACCCTCTCGTTGTCTCTCTCTCTCTCTGTCTCTCTATCTGTCTGTCTGTCTGTCTGTCTGTCTGTCTGTCTGTCTGTCTCTCTCTCTCTCTCTCTCTCTCTCTCTCTCTCTCTCTCTCTCTCTCTCTCTCCTATCATTGTCTTAAAGGGAATCTACCCTAGTTCTTTTTTGGAATCATTATCATATTTGGATTCATCCTGTCTTTTCTTGGGAATCATCATCTTATTGAAGGGCACCCTATAATTTCATAGGAGTCATCAACTTTATTTGGAAGCCACTCTGTCTTTTTAGGGGGGATGGGGTGGGGCTGGGGTGGGGTGGGGGGTGTCATCTTCTTATTTGAAGACCACCCTGTCTTTTCGGGGTTTATCGTCTTATTTTGCGGCCACCCTGACTTTTGAGAGAATGATCATCTTACCTGGAGACCATCATGTCCGTTGTGTCTTACCCACGGGCCATCCTGTCTTTTAGGAGAAATCATCGTCTTATTTGGAGACTGCCTTATCTTTTTGTTGGATCATCAACTTTCTACGCCCCACCCCCTCCTCCCCTCCCCCACTCCCCTTTGGGATCATGGTAGTAGTATCTGGACGCCACATGTCTTTTCTTTGGGAACATTGTCTTCGTTAGATGCCGCCCTACTTTTTCTTTGTAATCATCGTCTTGTTTGGGTGCTTCTCGTTTCTTTGGGATCTTCGTTTTATTTTAGGGATTCCCTGGTTTGTTTTTTCTTTGAAATCATCGTCTTACTTGGATGCCACCCTCTCATTTCTTTCGAACATCGTCTTATGTGAGGGCTGCCCTATCTTTTCTCGAGGGTCATCATCTTTTTTAGGTGCTAGACTATCTAATCTTTATGACCGTCTTATTTGGGAGCTGTTCTATCTTTTCTTTGGAATAACCGTATCATTATTTTTTGGGCCCAATCCTCATGTCTTTCCGTAGCGTGCCATCATCTCATGATTGGAACATCTCACACACCTGTTTTAGGGCTGTTGCTTAGTTGCGGGACTAGTTCTACATTCCATTTAACACCATTCTCTCGCCATTCGGCTACCCAGTTTTCAGTGCCGTGTCTAGACTATCGTCGTAGTCAAAGACGGACATACAAATGCTGAATCGGTCTTAAACTTTTCTTATGTAATTCAATCTGTCACTGTGCTTATAGTTTTCATTTTCTTCTTCCTCGAGGAGAAAAGAAGGTGGTTATGCTTAGCCTTTTTTTGCTCGTTCATTTTCGTTGCCCTGAGTGTTGTTGATCTTGCCTGAAGAAGACCTAAGAGGTCGAAACGCGTCGTGTTTTGTCTTGTGATTCGTTCTTCAACGTTTTTTGGGCGGAGCTTTATCAATGACTTTTCAAATTTATTTAGATTTCTGCCTGCAGTCGCCTCACTTTGCTTGTCAATGTCAAGACGTTCAGTCGCATAGAAGTTGCCGGTTCGTCGTTCACCTGGTTCCCGTGTTGTGGCCGACTGAGGGTGCTGTGGCACGTGACGGCGATAAATTCACGTCAGTGGCTATGTCTGTATGATCCACCACCGTACGTGTTGAAGTTGCGTTGGTGTTGTGAGGAAGTTGACATCAAGCGCTTACAGTTAGCGTTTGTGCTTTTGTGATTGTGTCGGTTCATGGTCTCTGCTACGGTTGTCGTTGGATTGACGTCCTGAAATACTACATTGGAAGTTTCGTGTTTGTTTACGTTGTTGATTTTCTATTGTAAGGTTTTTCTTCATGGCGTCTGCATGACGATTGGCAGAAGTCGTGGTCTTGAAGTCCTTAACGATGCACTGACAGATTTGAGTTGTGATGTACGAGAGGTGCGTGGGGGTTTCGGGGGGTTGGGGGAGGGCAGGGGGTGGGGGAGGGCAGGGGGTAGGGGATGGGTTTAAGGTATGTGGGGGGGGGAGGGGAGGGTTGTGAGGGGGATGTAATTGTGCATACATGTGTGTATATGTGAGAAGTTACTGTGAGAGGTTATTGGCACTGAGCGACATGTGTGTGTTTCAGGATGATTGTTCACTTTCATTAAAAAAAAAAATTCAGAAAAACCCTTACTTATCTACAGTACTGTGTGGCATATTGTCGTGTGTGTTGCGTCCTTTAGTGGGTAAGGGTTAGTCATGAAGACGTGTAAATTTACTTCACACATTGGCATGACGTATCATCAGTTGGGCCCCCCCCCCCCCCCCCCCCCCCCCCCCCCCCCCAAGCTCCTTTTAGCGACCATCATTTTTCACCTTGTTATCGAGTCATCCTAGCTCCTCCAGTTAATGGAGGGAGATGAAGGGGAAGGGGAAGGAGGGGGATGAGTGGATGGTAACAGGTCTGGATGGGGAAATATGAGAGAGGGGTGGGAGTGGGTTCATCCTTTGGATCGCATGTACCTTCATACTTCATACTCAGCCATCAGTAGAGCCAAACAAGGTAGAGGGGTTACAAGAGCCCAGTCCTTCATTTGTCTGTCTCCCCGACCTTTTTTTTCTGCCTCGGCGACATCCACCCTGCTTTTTTTCCTTTAAGATGATCTCGGACAGGGAATGGTGGCGTAATATAAGCCCAGGCCAGGAGTTAGCGTGTGTATTAATTTACAACCTGACATAGTCATTTATCTTAAATTTCCTGCATCAAGTCCAAAGCCGCTATGTGAGGTGTGTAATAGAATCTCAAGAGAGGTCATCTGTGTCTGAGGTCGCGTTCAGCGGGAGTTACCTTGCCTGTTTCATGGGACAGATGGCATTAATGTGCACACGTCCAAAGCAACGTAGCCCTATCAGGCTGCTTAACAATTCTATCACAGAGAGAAAATGCCAAACCACAGGTGTGAAACGGTGCGCCTTTAATGCAGACAATCGATATTGCGAATCGTTAATCTGGCGTGCGCTTCAAATCAATCATTTGATCTTCTAGATCTGTTTGCCTGACCTATAAATTGAGAAAAGGTCAGTCTGCAATGGACAGGCATGTGTTATCCTCCCCTGATTTTTCTTTCTCAGGAACAGGCGTGTTTTGCAACCATCAGTCAGATTACCAGTTCAGGGGGGAGGATATGCCCCGAACAAAAGTGTGAAACGGTGTGCCTGTAATGCGGACACTGTTACAAACAGTTTGACTTCACTTATTATTATCATCATCGATTTATTCAGATCGACAGATTTCGAGTTTGATGTGACATTTGAGCCGGGAAAAGGCCGGAATAGCTCAGTTCAGAAAAAATGAAACGTGGAACGAGCAGCACTTGTCTTCTCATATTCGGCACAAGATTCAACCCCATCTTGCGCCGAATATGAGAAGATAGGTGATTGCTCGTTCTTCGTTTCTATCGCTCTGGATATTTTTTTATCTTGCCTGAAGAAGACCTAAGAGGTCAAAACGCGTCGTGTTTTGTCTTGTAAATTGTTTGTCCTTGTTTTTTGGCGGACTCACTAAGAACTATTCTTAAAATTTCTCTCAGGGATGTTTGTGCAAATTTGTGTCAGAGACACGCGGCTTTACCCTGACCAAGACTGCCCCGCACTATCTGGACCGATGTGAACCGCTGCATTTGTATACAAAAGATGGGAAAACAGCGATGAAAAAACAAAAATGTATACAAAAAGACTGGAATCAGCGACTGAAAAAACAAAATGTATAAA
>CM065716.1:55125966-55134008 GCA_033310375.1 Conus canariensis | reverse complement strand
CCCGTGTTGTGGCCGACTGAGGGTGCTGTGGCACGTGACGGCGATAAATTCACGTCAGTGGCTATGTCTGTATGATCCACCACCGTACGTGTTGAAGTTGCGTTGGTGTTGTGAGGAAGTTGACATCAAGCGCTTACAGTTAGCGTTTGTGCTTTTGTGATTGTGTCGGTTCATGGTCTCTGCTACGGTTGTCGTTGGATTGACGTCCTGAAATACTACATTGGAAGTTTCGTGTTTGTTTACGTTGTTGATTTTCTATTGTAAGGTTTTTCTTCATGGCGTCTGCATGACGATTGGCAGAAGTCGTGGTCTTGAAGTCCTTAACAATGCACTGACAGATTTTGAGTTGTGATGTACGAGAGGTGCGTGGGGGTTTCGGGGGGTTGGGGGAGGGCAGGGGGTGGGGGAGGGCAGGGGGTAGGGGATGGGTTTAAGGTATGTGGGGGGGGGGGAGGGGAGGGTTGTGAGGGGGATGTAATTGTGCATACGTGTGTGTATATGTGAGAAGTTACTGTGAGAGGTTATTGGCACTGAGCGACATGTGTGTGTTTCAGGATGATTGTTCACTTTCATTAAAAAAAAAAATTCAGAAAAACCCTTACTTATCTACAGTACTGTGTGGCATATTGTCGTGTGTGTTGCGTCCTTTAGTGGGTAAGGGTTAGTCATGAAGACGTGTAAATTTACTTCACACATTGGCATGACGTATCATCAGTTGGGCCCCCCCCCCCCCCCCCCCCCCCCCCCCAAGCTCCTTTTAGCGACCATCATTTTTCACCTTGTTATCGAGTCATCCTAGCTCCTCCAGTTAATGGAGGGAGATGAAGGGGAAGGGGAAGGAGGGGGATGAGTGGATGGTAACAGGTCTGGATGGGGAAATATGAGAGAGGGGTGGGAGTGGGTTCATCCTTTGGATCGCATGTACCTTCATACTTCATACTCAGCCATCAGTAGAGCCAAACAAGGTAGAGGGGTTACAAGAGCCCAGTCCTTCATTTGTCTGTCTCCCCCGACCTTTTTTTTCTGCCTCGGCGACATCCACCCTGCTTTTTTTCCTTTAAAGATGATCTCGGACAGGGAATGGTGGCGTAATATAAGCCCAGGCCAGGAGTTAGCGTGTGTATTAATTTACAACCTGACATAGTCATTTATCTTAAATTTCCTGCATCAAGTCCAAAGCCGCTATGTGAGGTGTGTAATAGAAATCTCAAGAGAGGTCATCTGTGTCTGAGGTCGCGTTCAGCGGGAGTTACCTTGCCTGTTTCATGGGACAGATGGCATTAATGTGCACACGTCCAAAGCAACGTAGCCCTATCAGGCTGCTTAACAATTCTATCACAGAGAGAAAATGCCAAACCACAGGTGTGAAACGGTGCGCCTTTAATGCAGACAATCGATATTGCGAATCGTTAATCTGGCGTGCGCTTCAAATCAATCATTTGATCTTCTAGATCTGTTTGCCTGACCTATAAATTGAGAAAAGGTCAGTCTGCAATGGACAGGCATGTGTTATCCTCCCCTGATTTTTCTTTCTCAGGAACAGGCGTGTTTTGCAACCATCAGTCAGATTACCAGTTCAGAGGGAGGATATGCCAGAACATAGTGTGAAACGGTGTGCCTGTAATGCGGACACTGTTACAAACAGTTTGACTTCACTTATTATTATCATCATCGATTGATTCAGATCGACAGATTTCGAGTTTGATGTGACATTTGAGCCGGAATAGCCGGAATAGCTCAGTTCAGAAAAAATGAAACGTGGAACGAGCAGCACTTGTCTTCTCATATTCGGCACAAGATTCAACGCCCATCTTGCGCCGAATATGAGAAGATAGGTGATTGCTCGTTCTTCGTTTCTATCGCTCTGGATATTGTTTATCTTGCCTGAAGAAGACCTAAGAGGTCAAAACGCGTCGTGTTTTGTCTTGTAACTTGTTTGTCCTTGTTTTAGGCGGACTCACTAAGAACTATTCTTAAAATTTCTCTCAGGGATGTTTGTGCAAATAGTGTCAGAGACACGCGGCTTTACCCTGACTAAGACTGCCCCGCACTATCTGGACCGATGATGAACCGCTGCATTTGTATACAATAAAGACTGGGAATCAGCGACTGAAAATCAACATGTATACAATAAAGACTGGGAATCAGCGACTGAAAATCAACATGTATACAATAAAGACTGGGAATCAGCGACTGAAAATCAACATGTATACAATAAAGACTGGGAATCAGCGACTGAAAATCAACATGTATACAATAAAGACTGGGAATCAGCGACTGAAAATCAACATGTATACAATAAAGACTGGGAATCAGCGACTAAAAATCAACATGAAAAAAATGTCTTCTCTTGTTTGATTTCAGTAAACAAGTGGGGTATTTTTTGCTCCCATGAGAAAACCTAACACAGAGCAACTTTCACCCAAGACTGGCACAGCCTTTTAAACTTGAATAAAGTCAGTCAAATACATAGACGAACAATCTAATAGTGGGGGAAAAAACAAGCGCAGGCCAACAATTGAACTGTCTTCATAGTAATGACTTGGCAAAGATTTGGACTTAAGGACAGGGGGGGGGGGGGGGGGGGGGGGGCTGGGGGGGAGAGTTTGAAGATGGGAGCAAAAATTTTCTTATGGGAGCAAAAAATACCCCACTTGTTTACTTTTATCGTTTACTGTTCCCTGCCTCATTTCATTTCCGATTTTGTTTGATTAAATTGAGGTTATTTGTATTTGTTTCTGTCCGTCTGTGTGTTTGTCTTTTGATCTCCCTAGCATCTTTGGGTGGATCTTCAAGAGTAGGCTCAAAGATTGTCCCCTACATTTTAGACTATTTGCATAATGTCTTTAGTTTTTCAGCAACTTTTTTCCTCCCCACACTTTCGTTTGGTTTCATTTACTACTCTTCGCTGGCTGCTTTGGGGGTGCTATTGGATTCTTTTTTGCACCCTTGGTGGTGAGAACACCACAGTATTATGGACTGTGGTGTGTCTCTATTTGACGCCAGGAGTGCAGACACAACCAGCCGTGACTCCCTGATGAGTTCCGATCCAGCGGACGAAAGGTCTCGGAGCAGGCAATACAAATATATCTGCCTTCAAAAGGGATTGCGATGGTTCCCTTTTGCAGCTAGTGAAGAGTTTTCATATCTGTATCATATTTTCTTAATTTCATGTTCCCAGTTTCTCCATCTTCAATCCCCCCCCCCCTCCTTAAGTCCAAATCTTTGCTAAGTCGTTACTATGAAGACAGTTCAGTTGTTGGCCTGCGCTTGTTTTTTCCCCCACTATTAGATTGTTCGTCTATATATTTGTCTGACTTTATTCAAGTTTAAAAGGCTGTGCTAGTCTTGGGTGAAGGTTGCTCTGTGTTAGGTTTTCTTATGAGAGCAAAAAATGCCCCACTTGTTTACTTTTGTTGTTTGATTTCGTTTTGTTTCGCTTTGTTTTGTTTTTTGCTTCTTTTTATAAAACCCAATATTCTGTTCCTTTTCCATTTGCATTTTTAATTCATCTTCTTCTCTCCGTCTGCGTTCCGGACATCATTTATGTCACCAAAGCGTGAAACCCTATCAATAAAAAAAAAAAGGAAAGGAAGGGTGGGTTAGGGTAAAGGGGTGTGAAGGGAGAGGGAGTGAAGAGGGCTGGGGGAGGGGGTGGGGGGTGGGGGTGGGAAGGCACCAGGGTGGTTAAAAACCACCCTGACGCAAAATGCGAACCGACTAGATTTCTCCACTTGAACGAACTGGGATTGACATGGTGGAGGGTAGTGGGTGTGAGAGGGAAGGTGGAAGGGAAGAGTGTTAGGGTGGTGGTGGTGGTGGGTACGTTTTGCACCTGAAACCAGGGAGTGTCGCAAGCTCCAGTCCCGGAGTGGGAACACCACTCAATATCCCCGGGGGCTTAGCCTGTTGCCAGCCCGCCTGCCCGCCCTGGGCTCCTGGCCTCTACCAGGTGCTATATCTTTTGCCAGACGACGTGGACGACAATAGCTGACACCGTCAGCCCCTTTCGCGGGCCCTTAGCCACCTGGGGCGAGCTTTCAAAGCGGGGCTGGGTCCTGTTACCCCTCGCCCGGGTCCCGGTGCCTTCGCCACGTCCGGCCTGGCCCATCTATCAGTAAGTAATTGGCGCAATTAGTCACCAGCCTGGCGAGGCCGACACCTTACAGAGGTTGTGACAGATAGCAGGCCATTCAGTTCGACTCCTCCACAGTCAGGGAGAGGGCAGGCAGTGGATGAAGCAGCTGGCGATCGAGGCACTGCTGCTGCTGTTGCTGCTGCTATGTCTGTCCTGCCGGTTGGACCCAAGCTAGAAAGGACCGTCCACACGGACAAGTCTGCAGCTCTAACCTAAGCGTAAGAGTGAGGCGACTGCAGGCGGAAATCTAAACAAATCTCAAACAATTTTTAAGTACTGTATCTGCCAAACATGAACAAACGAATCACAAGACAAAACACGACGCGTTTCGACCTCTTAGGTCTTCTTCATTTTCGTTGTCCTGAGTGTTGTTTATTTTGCTTGAAGAAGATATAAGAGGTCGAAACGCGTCGTGTTTTGTTTTGTGATTCGTTTGTTCATGTTTGGCAGATACAGTACCTAAAAAAAAACGTTTAAGATTTGCTAAGCATAAAGACGATGGCGGAGGAAACAGAACGAAACAATATATTCTTCGCGAAGGAACAGAAAAGAGGTTTTCAACTCAGGTTTGTCATTATCACCACCACTCCTCGATCTCCCCCTCCCCAACCACCGCCCACTCCACAGCGCCTGCCCTAAGCAGTCAGTGCAATAGGAAAGGAAATCTGTGTCAATGTTGAAACTGACACCGACCGAGACAAAACGTGGCGGGAACTTCATAAACTACGCACAGTGAAGGGGTGGGGGAAGTGAGTTGGGGGAGGGGGGTCGACGGTGGGCAGAGGGGGATAAGGAGAGACGGCAGGAATGAAGGGAAGAGTGTGTGTAAATGCTGTGAGTGGTGACGTGGCCTACAGAGAGGGAGGGGGTTGATGGGTGTGGGAAATCTACCCCCTAATTTAGAGACGGTCCATCACATGGCCACCCGGGGTGTAGGCATTATTTGTCCATCAAACGACAGGACGAAGCACCCTGAAGTAGAGGTAGCCCCCGTCCATTAGACAGCAAGGACTGTTCAGGTTATATGTATTCCCTATCCATAGAAAGACGGAAAATTCTCCAGCGTACGAGGCAGTGTCTTCCATCAGACAGGGAAGTAGTGTCCTGGGTACAGGTATTCCCTATCCATTAGACAAGAAGGATTGTCCAGGCTATAGGTCTTCCTTCGCTTTCGAAAGGATGTATAGTCTAGGATACTGCACAAAGGCACAGGTATTTTCTCTTTTCATCCGATAGGAAAGATTTTCAAGGAGACATGTATTCCTTGTCCATCAGACAGGAAGGCTTGTCCAGGGTACAGGTATTTCGTGTCCGTTGGACAGGAAGAATTGTCCAGGTAACGGGTATTTCTTGCTATCAGACAGGAAGGATTGTCCAGGTACAGGTATCTCTTGTCCATCACACAGGAAGGATTGTCCAGGGCACAGGTATTTCTTGTCCATTAGACAGGAAGGATTGTCCAGGGCACAGGTATTTCTTGTCCATCAGACAGGAAGGATTGTCCAGGGCACAGGTATTTCTTGTCCATCAGACAGGAAGGATTGTGCTGGGTACATGTATTTCTTGTCCATCAGACAGGTAGGATTGTCCAGGGTACAGGTGTTGTCCATCAGACAGGTAGGATTGTCCAGAGTACAGGTGTTGTCCATCAGACAGGAAGGATTGTCCAGGGTGCAGGTGTTGTCCATCAGACAGGAAGGATTGTCCAGGGTACAGGTGTTGTCCATCAGACAGGTAGGATTGTCCAGAGTACAGGTGTTGTCCATCAGACAGGTAGGATTGTCCAGAGTACAGGTGTTGTCCATCAGACAGGTAGGATTGTCCAGGGTACAGGTGTTGTCCATCAGACAGGAAGGATAGTCCAGGGTACAGGTGTTGTCAATCAGACAGGAAGGATTGTCCAGGGTAGAGGTATTGTCTATCAGACAGGAAGGATTTTCCAGGGTATAGGCATTCCTTGTCCATTAGACAGGAGGGATTATCCTGTGTACAAGTATTCCTTTTCCATTAGACGGGAAGGATTGTTCAGAGTACAGGTATTTCATGTCAATCAGATAGAAGGATTGATTGGAATATATATATATATATATATATATATATATATATATATATATATATATCCTGTCCACCAGTGAGGATGATTGTCTGCGTACATATATTTCTTGTCCATCCGACAGAAAAGATTTTTCGGGGGTACAGGCATTCCCTATCTTTTAGACAGGAAGGATTGTCCAGGATACAGATATGCCGTGTCCGGTTAGACAGGAAGGATTGTCCGGGATACAGATATGCCTTGTCCGTTAGACAGGCAGGATTGTCCAGGATACAGATATGCCTTGTCCGTTAGACAGGCAGGATTGTCCGGGATACAGATATGCCTTGTCCGTTAGACAGGCAGGATTGTCCAGGATACAGATATGCCTTGTCCGTTAGAGAGGCAGGGTTGTCCAGGATACAGATATGCCTTGTCCGTTAGACAGGAAGGATTGTCCAGGATACAAATATGCCTTGTCCATTAGCCAGCAAGGATTGTCCAGGATATAGATATGCCTTGTCCGTTAGACAAGCAGGATTGTCCAGGATACAGATATGCCTTGTCCGTTAGACAGCAAGGATTGTCCAGGATACAGATATGCCTTGTCCGTTAGATAGGCAGGATTTTCCAGGATACAGATATGCCTTGTCCGTTAGGCAGGCAGGATTGTCCAGGATACAAATATGCCTGGTCTGTTAGACAGGCAGGATTGTCCGGGATACAAATATGCCTGGTCTGTTAGACAGGCAGGATTGTCCAGGATACAAATATGCCTTTTCCGTTAGACAGGAAGGATTGTCCAGGATACAAATATGCCTTGTCCGTTAGACAGGAAGGATTGTCCAGGATACAAATATGCCTTGTGCGTTAGACAGGCAGGATTGTCTGGGATACAAATATGCCTTTTCCGTTACACAGGAAGGATTGTCCGGGATACAAATATGCCTTGTCCGTTAGACAGGCAGGATTGTCCGGGATACAAATATGCCTTGTCCATTAGACAGGCAGGATTGTCCGGGATACAGATATGCCTTGTCCATTAGACAGGAAGGATTGTCTGTGGTACAGGTATTTACTGACAATCGAAAAAGAAGTACTGTCGAGGTTACATATATTCTCTGTCAAGCAGACGGCAGGGATTCTCCAGGTTATAGATTTCCTGGCAGTTAGACGGGAAAGATCGGGGTGCAGGGGGGTTGTAGCCCTTTTGGTGGCTTCCATCGCTATTTTCACTGTGTGTAGGCCCTAACAGAATATGTTTAGGACATGTATGGTGTGTGTAGGCCCTAA
This sequence comes from Conus canariensis, assembly GCA_033310375.1. Classification (NCBI taxonomy): domain Eukaryota; kingdom Metazoa; phylum Mollusca; class Gastropoda; order Neogastropoda; family Conidae; genus Conus; species Conus canariensis. Next base: position 55,126,545 of record CM065716.1, on the reverse strand, counting down.
CAGAATATGTTTAGGATATGTATGGTGTGTGTACGTCCTAACAGAATATGTTTAGGATATGTATGGTGTGTGTAGGCCCTAACAGAATATGTTTAGGATATGTATGGTGTGTGTAGGCCCTAACAGAATATGTTTAGGATATGTATGGTGTCCACAAGCTTTCCTAGAATCAAACTTCATCTGTTACATCACAAGGAATCGGCAATACCGTTTTCCATTGACTTTTAAATTTTCACCGTGTGTGTGTGTGTGTGTGTGTGTGTGTGTGTGTGTGTGTGTGTGTGTGTGTGTGTGTGTGTGTAATCTGTAGGCGTTCCTTGGCTTGGTGCAGTAACTACACACTTCACACTGTTTGTATGTTTAGGGGATTGGCAGTCCATTTGGATGATTAATCCTTTCCTTTCATTGTTTTGAAACCGCATTAGTTGTTGAAATATTTTGAAATATTCTGTTAAAGAATTTTAATTCATTTTACTTTGAAAATTCTTCGATGGTGCATATCTGGAATCATTTACATAAAAGATGTCTTAAGACACACTGTTGTTGTTTGTTTTCCCACCAAAGACTGTAGATGTGTCT
>CM065716.1:55115966-55120966 GCA_033310375.1 Conus canariensis | reverse complement strand
GATTTTTCATGCAGGGTGCTCGCTTCATGTAACGTTTAATCCATACCAACGGCCGAACTTGCCTTCTGCTCGAAAAACTGACGATGGGATTTTACCTGCGTGCAAGATGTCACGAGCGTGTTCATCAGCGGAACCTTGGTTTATAGTCTCATTCGAAGAACTAATAATTATTAGGGGATGAGGGTTTTCTGCTATGATCTTCAAAGAAACCTGTGTCATTAGAGATTCAGACTTTTGTATAAATGTGATTCATACAAGATGAGTGATACAATTCATAGTGAAACAGATGGCTTAGGCTACATTTTTGCAGAAAGGTTTCAAACTGCAAAACACTGTATTAGCTTAAGTAGTTAATTTTATCTGTTAGAAATCTATTATGCAAAGTAATTCTATGGGCCATGTCCTTTCATGAATAAACTCTCCTCTCTCTCTCTCTCTCTCTCTCTCTCTCTCTCTCTCTCTCTCTTCTCTCTCTCTCTCTCTCTCTCTCTCTGTCCTTTCAGAGCTCTGCTAACTCAACATAATCACCTGTTTTCTGACCCGTTTTCAAACTGTCTCTCTATCTCTCATAGCTTTTTAACATCTCTCTCTCTCTCTCTGTCTCTCTCTCTCTCTCTCTCTCTCTCTCTCTCTCTCTCTCTCTCTCTCGTGTCTCTCTCTCTGTATGTATGTATGCGTGTGCGTGCATGCGTGCGTGAGTAAGTACGTGTCTGTGTGTGTGTGTGTGTGTGTGTGTGTGTGTGTGTGTGTGTGTGTGTTTGTGTGTGTGTGTGTGTGTGTGTGTGTGTGTGTGTGTGTGTGTTGTGTGTGTTGTGTGTGTGTTGACTGTAAAACGATAGCTGGAACCAACCAGAAGCCAGTAAGGGAGGGGGGGGGATGCTCTTCAGTTACATTGCTTTTCAGCAATTTAGTGTTCCTTTGGTATGAGTGTTTTATCAGAGTGAACCGTTGGGAATTAAGCTCAAGCTCGCACGTCAAATATCTTTTGTCTGTTGAAATCCCAAGTAACTAACCACCTAGCATATTCTAGTGACACCAATCGTCACATCTAAGAAACCGTTTATAGTGTTACTGTGACTAACACGTCTATGTGAGTGACATTTGCTTATTATTCCAGCCTTCTCCAGTATCAGTTGTGCAAATACTTAGGAACACCAATGGCTGATGGAGGTCTTGCTGGCCTGACATTTCTAAACGTGGTGTCAAACAACGGGTGATGGAAAGACACATTGGCCTGACATTTCCAGACATGGGTGATAAAGGCCATATTGGTGACATATCCAGACATGGGTGATATAGGACATATTGGTGACATTTCCAGACATGGGTGATAAAGGACATATTGGTGACATATCCAGACATGGGTGATAAAGGACATATTGGTGACATTTCCAGACATGGGTGATAAAGGACATATTGGTGACATATCCAGACATGGGTGATAAAGGACATATTGGTGACATTTCCAGACATGGGTGATAAAGGACATATTGGTGACATATCCAGACATGGGTGATATAGGACATATTGGTGACATTTCTCCAGATAATAAAACGCCAGTAAGTAATGAACGACATACTGGCCTGACATTTCCTGACATGCTACTACCAACAGGTAATGAAGGATATATCGGCCTGACATTTCCAGTTATGGTGACAACAGTGATGATGAAGGATATATTGGCCTGACATTTCCAGTTATGGTGACAACAGTGATGATGAAGGATATATCGGCCTGACATTTCCAGTTATGGTGACAACAATGATGATGAAGGATATATTGGCCTGACATTTCCAGTTATGGTGACAACAGTGATGATGAAGGATATATCGGCCTGACATTTCCAGTTATGGTGACAACAGTGATGATGAAGGATATATCGGCCTGACATTTCCAGTTATGGTGACAACAGTGATGATGAAGGATATATTGGCCTGACATTTCCAGTTATGGTGACAACAATGATAACGAAGGATATATTGGCCTGACATTTCCAGTTATGGTGACAACAGTGATGATGAAGGATATATTGGCCTGACATTTCCAGTTATGGTGACAACAGTGATGATAAAGGATATATTGGCCTGACATTTCCAGTTATGGTGAAAACAATGATGATGAAGGATATATTGGCCTGACATTTCCAGTTATGGTGACAACAGTGATGATGAAGGATATATTGGCCTGACATTTCCAGTTATGGTGACAACAATGATAATGAAGGATATATTGGCCTGACATTTCCAGTTATGGTGAAAACAATGATAATGAAGGATATATTGGCCTGACATTTCCAGTTATGGTGACAACAGTGATAATGAAGGATATATTGGTCTGACATTTCCAGTTATGGTGACAACAATGATAACGAAGGATATATTGGCCTGAAATTTCCAGTTATGGTGACAACAATGATAACGAAGGATATATTGGCCTGACATTTCTTCCAGTTATGGTGACAACAATGATGATGAAGGATATATTGGCCTGACATTTCTTCCAGTTATGGTGACAACAATGATGATGAAGGATATATTGGCCTGACATTTCCAGTTATGGTTACAACAATGATGATGAAGGATATATTGGCCTGACATTTCCTGACATGCTACTACCAACAGGTAATGAAGGATATATCGGCCTGACATTTCCAGTTATGGTGACAACAGTGATGATGAAGGATATATTGGCCTGACATTTCCAGTTATGGTGACAACAATGATAATGAAGGATATATTGGCCTGACATTTCCAGTTATGGTGACAACAATGATGATGAAGGATATATTGGCCTGACATTTCTTCCAGTTATGGTGAAAACAATGATGATGAAGGATATATTGGCCTGACATTTCCAGTTATTGTGAAAACAATGATGATGAAGGATATATTGGCCTGACATTTCCTGACATGCTACTACCAACGGGTAATGAAGGATATATTGGCCTGACATTTCCAGTTGTGGTGAAAACAATGATGATGAAGGATATATTGGCCTGACATTTCCAGTTATGGTGACAACAATGATGATGAAGGATATATTGGCCTGACATTTCCAGTTATGGTGTCAACAATGATGATGAAGGATATATTGGCCTGACATATCCAGTTATGGTGACAACAATGATAATGAAGGATATATTGGCCTGACATTTCCAGTTATGGTGACAACAATGATAACGAAGGATATATTGGCCTGACATTTCCAGTTATGGTGACAACAATGATAACGAAGGATATATTGGCCTGACATATCCAGTTATGGTGACAACAATGATAACGAAGGATATATTGGCCTGACATTTCCAGTTATGGTGACAACAGTGATGATGAAGGATATATTGGCCTGACATTTCCAGTTATGGTGACAACAGTGATGATGAAGGATATATTGGCCTGACATTTCCAGTTATGGTGACAACGATGGATAATGAAAGACACGTTAGCCTGACATTTCTAGACACGATAACACCAATGGGTGACGAAGGACATAGTAGCTTGACATTTCCACACATGGAGGATTTTTGGTTTGCTTTTTTTCCCAAAGCTCTGCCAGTGATGCCTGGCTGATTTGGCGGACAAACCATTGTTTGTTTTAGGTTCAGTCCCCGCTAGAAACATTCAAGCTCCCTGCACTTCCTTCGGATGAAACTGTATTCTCCAAGCTCCCACGTGTGAACGCGAACATTAAAACAAAACAAAAAAGAAACGAGCGCTTACGTTGAATCCCAGTTCATCCTTTCGTTGCAGAGTAGGTTATCGTGTGCTGTGTGTCAGTGCGATAGATGACATACAAAATAATGATGAAGACAATCATAATGATTCAAAACAATCGGCCAGCTAGACATATAAAACGAAAACAGATTTTGTCTCAGGGCTGGAAATTGAACCAATAACAAAAACGGATTTACTGGGCCACCAGACGATACAGCGAACAGATTAGAAAGACAACACAATGCATCTCGACCTATCGGGCCTTCTTCACGCAGGATAAATAAGTCAGAGCAATGAAAACAAAGGACGAAGAGGAAGTCACTTAATTGTCTCTTCGATCTGGCTGCAAACTTGGTCTTGGATGAGCAGATAAATCAGGGAATGGAACTGAAGCGGGAAGACGTGAAAGGGAAGAAGATACTTGTTAAAATAGTAATGATGATAATGAAATGATAATAGTAATAATAATAATAACATCAATAATAATAAGAAGAAGAATGATAACAATGATGATGATGATGATGATGATGATCATCATCATCATCATCATCATCATCATCATCATCATCATCGTCATCATCATCATCATCGCCGTCATAATACGAAGAAAAATGATGGAGATGCTGCTGCTGCTGCTGCTGTTGCTGCTGCTGCTGCTGCTGCTGCTGCTGCTGCTGCTGCTGCTGCTGCTGATAACAACAAAGGAAACAGGCCCAGTACCTACCCAATAGGTCAAAACGTGTTTGTTTCATAATTGGCGGTCTAGTTATTTTGTTTTTCGTCCTGAAAACGAAAATAAACAAAAACAGCATTCACATTGGAGTTGTGTGTAGAAGTCGTCCTCAAAGGCGAAATATGGCTACCTTAATGCTGGTGTTAAAAACGTCCACATGCACATGAATCTCGCCAACGATGAACTTCAGAGTTCTAGCTGAGAAAGAAAGAAAAAGAAAGAAAGAAGCAGACGTTCTGCCGGTGTCGGTTCTGTTTAGGAAACAAAATAAATCAACGAGCAAACACAGGCTGCTGCATATATAAAAACAAAAGTCAGTACTGTCTGGTTCAGTACAGACATGATAGTATCCATTCACACGTTAGCTTTCCGCAGGTGGTAGAGAGGTCCCCCCCCCCCCCCCCCCCCCCCCCCCCCCCCCGTCCTCCCCTGCCCTTGCCAAGTCACGGAGCTCCCCCCTCTCCCCAACCTCCCCAACCCCTCCGTCTTCCCCCAACCCCTCCCCCTCTTCCCCCTCCCCCTCCCCTGTCCCCAGTCTGCTGTCAGGGAGCCAG
>CM065716.1:55108466-55110966 GCA_033310375.1 Conus canariensis | reverse complement strand
TGGGATCAATAGGTCACAGAGGTAGAGAAGCAACGGAGGACAGTCAAGAAGAGGAGAACGTCAGGCCGATCGACAGGGAGTAAGAGAAGGGAAATCATCTGCACAGAAGTTCCGAAAGGTGGGGAGACAAATTTTACAGATTCCCCCCACTCCCACATCCAGATATCCGCCTGCATCCCACCCACCCCACTCCTCTCACAGCGGATCCCCGCGGGAAAAGAGGGAAAGGGCAGGGATGGAGGGATTACTTCCAAAGAATTTTATCATGGTTGACTGAAGGACGTTGGTTGATGGGGGTGATGGGGATGAGTCGGTTTCTGCCATTATCTGCTGACAGAAACAAAACAAAACAAAACAAAACAAACAAACAAAAAAACTGGTGGCATGGTGTCCTAGTGGTTAAACCACCCAGTAGCAAGTGAAAGATACCAAATTGCAAGCGATGATAGATAATAGGTTTTTGTTTTCACTCCTCGGTCCACGTTGTCTGGCCTTGATATACATCCCCTTTTGAATGAGGAGATGAATTGAAGGCTTATTTCCAGTTTGATTGACGAACGATTAGAATATGGAGCACTCGCGCAGAGAGAGAGAGAGAGAGAGAGAGAGAGAGAGAGAGAGAGAGAGAGAGAGAGAGAGAGAGAGAGAGACAGACAGACAGACAGACAGACAGAGAGAGAGAGAGAGAGACAGACAGACAGACAGACAGACAAACCGAGAGACTCTAGGCGCTTAGGCATCAAATCCGTGTGCCTGCATATACACGAAAGGGGTTCAGTTAGTAGCATATCTGCCCTCACTTAGGTTAACCTATGAAACCTCTGACCTTATTTCATAGCCATGAAGTTGTTAGAATGTATGGTAGAAACACACACACACACACACACACACACACACACACACACACACACACACACACACACACACACACACACACACACACATACACACACACACACACACACACGCGCGCACGCACGCACGCACGCACACACGCACGCGCACACAGACGCACACACACATTCCTGCCGTCATGCTCAGCATCTGTCAATGCCACCTTGGAGGTCATTCAATCAGCTGAAACCAAGATGTTTTGAGTGAAAAGCTAAGAAATGGGATTCTTTTCTCTGTTTCTTCTTTCTTTCTCTTTTTTTTTTCAGCTGGATGTCACGCAGGGGAATGAAATAGAATCCGAACAAATCAAAAATAGTGCTAAGTGCTTCTTTGTAGGACCTCCACAAAGGTGAGTGAAGGACTCTGTGTGTGTGTGTGTGTGTGTGTGTGTGTGTGTGTGTGTGTGTGTGTGTGTGTGTGTGTGTGTGTGTGTGTGTAATCTAGGGATAAGGGCAAAAGGTGTGTGTGCTGGAGAAGGAGGGGTGGGATGAAGGTGCTGCATTTGTAACAGCATCACCGTAAGTGAAGAGTGCTCAGAGTCCAGTAAGTGAAAGAGTGCATCACAGTAAGTGAAGAGTGCTCAGAGTGCAGTAAGTGAAAGAGTGCATCACCGTAAGTGAAGAGTGCTCAGAGTCCAGTAAGTGAAAGAGTGCATCACCGTAAGTGAAGAGTGCTCAGAGTGCAGTAAGTGAAAGAGTGCATCACCGTAAGTGAAGAGTGCTCAGAGTCCAGTAAGTGAAAGAGTGCATCACCGTAAGTGAAGAGTGCTCAGAGTGCAGTAAGTGAAAGAGTGCATCACCGTAGGTGAAGAGTGCTCAGAGTGCAGTAAGTGAAAGAGTGCATCACCGTAGGTGAAGAGTGCTCAGAGTGCAGTAAGTGAAAGAGTGCATCACCGTAGGTGAAGAGTGCTCAGAGTCGCAGTAAGTGAAAGAGTGCATCACCGTAAGTGAAGAGTGCTCAGAGTGCAGTAAGTGAAAGAGTGCATCACCGTAAGTGAAGAGTGCTCAGAGTCCAGTAAGTGAAAGAGTGCATCACCGTAAGTGAAGAGTGCTCAGAGTGCAGTAAGTGAAAGAGTGCATCACCGTAAGTGAAGAGTGCTCAGAGTGCAGTAAGTGAAAGAGTGCATGACAGTAAGTGAAAGAGTGCATGACAGTAAGTAAAAGAGTGCATGACAGTAAGTAAAAGAGTGCATGACAGTAAGTGAAAGAGTGCATGACAGTAAGTGAAAGAGTGCATGACAGTAAGTGAAAGAGTGCATGACAGTAAGTGAAAGAGTGCATGACAGTAATTGAAAGAGTGCATGACAGTAAGTGAAAGAGTGCTCAGATTACAGGAAGTTGAAGAGTATTCAGAGTGCAGCGAGTGAAAGAATACTCAGAGTACTCATCATCTTAGTGAGAACTCTACTAAGGTGAATGAGTCTCTCTCTCTCTCTCTCTCTCTCTCTCTCTGTGTGTGTGTGTGTGTGTGTGTGTGTGTGTGTGTGTGTGTGTGTGTGTGTGTGTGTGTGTGTGTGTGTGTGTGTGCAGGGGAAAGAGATAAAGGATATTTGTGTCGCAGAGAGAGAGAAAAGAGAGAGAGAGAGAGAGAGAGAGAGAGAGAGAGA
>CM065716.1:55085966-55100966 GCA_033310375.1 Conus canariensis | reverse complement strand
TACGGATGGTTTCAAAGGGATGTAATGCAGGTGGCCATTCAAGCAAGAGAGTTACAGTGAGGTTACTGGACTGCTAAAGAAATAGGGAACATAAGTTACAGAGGAAATGCTACGCGTTTTGACCATCTTCAGGCAAGTCAAAGAACCTTTAAAGGACAGAGACAACCAACACTGAACTCTTCCCACTGCGATCGAAGAAGCCAACTGATTGTTGTTATGCCTCTGTGTTTTAGTGTCGCTGTGTTGTCTCTTCCATCGTACAGATAGATTCACTGAGATGCAAGATACTTTTTTTTTTCATCTTGCGATAAGCATTCGTACACAAGTCACGTCATGTTGTGTATTTCCCTCATGTTGTGTATTTCCCAGCCGATCACGAAGGCTGTTGTGGCACAAAATGTCACCAAGGTAGAAAATATCACCGGTGACATTCTGTGCCGACGTTGCGATAAAAAAAGTCACCCCGATATAGAATTACCCCCTCGGTGACACTCGGTACCGACGCTGCGGTACAAACTGTCACTCTTGTGTTTGGGTGACATTTTGTATCAGTAGGTCACATATTCATGCCCACTGTGGAACAAAATGACACCATCTGTCATTGTGGAGTAAACATATGCATGGTTTGGGTGTCAGGACTGACCTGTCAGTTTTTCTTTTCAGAGATGTTAGTGTTCAAATGTCAATGGGCAACATTTCATACGGAAACATAGGCCACATCAAGGCTGTGTCGGTACACACACCTGGCGTTGAATAGATATCGGGATATATTTTCTACATAAAATAAACACACTGACAGACGCATGACATCATCCAAACGGCATGGAGGTAAAATGATTCAATATGACGTCCGGTCCTCTGGCTCACTTCAGGGACTCGGAGGGACGCCTGTAGTATGCGAGAACTGGGATACATGTAACGCACGGTGATACTCTGACTGGCAATACGAATGATCTGGAACGATGTGGAATGTCTGGGAATACGATGGGGGAAAAATGACGACGTATAGTTCATGTTTATATTTGAATGTGAAACGAAGACGAATACTCTGAGACACCATGACATGGCTTGGAATATGCAGGCAAATAGATGACTACTTGTAATGCACGTTTATATTTTGAATGGCGATACGAATGATGCGGAATAAAATAGAATAGACTAGAGTATGCGGGGAAAGAGACAGCTACATATAATGCACGTCTCTATTTTGAATAGCGAGACGTATTATATACATGGAACAAAATAGAATGCATTTGCATTGGAATAATTGGAATTGGAAGAATGGATACCTCCATACAAAACATTTTTGTTTGTTTATTTACAATGCTAATTGCCAGGAACAAAACGGAAGGACATGAAAGAACTCTACAGATTTCAGAAGAAGAAAAGACGAGCGCGTTGTGCCAAATGGTTATGCCAGGTGATCCCAGCAATACGTTGAACAAGAACTAGCAGTAGACAACATCCAACACGATCATTAACAGCCACAGTACGATGGAATCATTCAAGATGACAGTGACCAGGTCACATTACATGGTAGAAAACTGTAGGAACTGCTGACTCCGCATCCTTCAGTTGATGAGATCATCGTTGAAGTAAACTAAGCCCCCATTCTCTCCCATCCTTACCCCAAGATAGAGAGAGAGAGAGAGAGAGAGAGAGAGAGAGAGAGAGAGAGAGAGAGAGAGAGAGGAGGAGGAGGAAAGAGAACAGAGACAGAGAATCAGAGACAGATATATAGAGAAGAAGAAGAAGAAGAACACACACACACACACACACACACACACACACACACACACACACACACACACACACACACACCACACACACACACACACACACACAAAAGCCGCAGGTGATGAAGCGAGACTGTGTCAACACCTACAGTAGACACTCTACAGCAAATTTGAGAAGACTGTGAGTGGACATGTCCGACATGGACCACAGCTGTTGTTTGTTTGAGGAGGACAGGAGCGGATGTACTGATCATTTGGGCTGAAGACTTTCCCGTCTTGAGAGAGAGAGAGAGAGAAAAGAGGAAGAGAGAGAGAGAGAGAGAGAGAGAGAGAGAGAGAGAGAGTGGGGATGGGATCAGGAAATTTAAAGCAATGGATCATCAGCTTGAAAACTTACCCATAGAAAATAACGGTAGTGTGACAGCAAACAAACAATTGACAAAATAAATATCACCAGACTTTACATATAAAGATCATTGTTGGATCAAGATTCTTTTTTTCCCCCATCAAAACATTAGTTAGCGTTTCTATAATCTTCACTGTAATATAAAGCATGACAAACATGATAACACTTTTCATTGTACACTTTTCGTCAATGAAAAGGGTGATAGGTTTGACATTGCGTCTTTATGTTTATGAATATAGTTCTCTCACTGGCGACAGTATGTCGAGCCTTTCATGTAAAATTGGGTTTCCAGTTCCTACAGAATCGACTGTTTCTTTGTAATAGCCCATCACTACAATTTTTATTGACTCTTAGATCTTTCAGTCAGTGGCGAAGCCTAAATCACAGCGGTTCTGAATGAGAATAAGAAACACTTTGCTGCTATCTCACATGAATAATGAAGGGAGTGATGAAATCCGCGAATTTAACACAAACAAAACAAACCAGTAGAAAAGGAAAGCACAACAAGAATTAGTCACTGAGATGCTATGGAGGTCTGTTTCTGACTGTAACAGAGGTTTGAGAGTGGGAAATTCCGAATGACGATGACTTGGCCTGACTTGCGCTCCGTTCCGTTTTTATAAACCAGTCTTGAAACACACACACACACACACACACACACACACACACACACACACACACACACACACACACACACACACACACAGGGAGAGGGAGAAAGAGAGAGAGAGATACAATTCACACACTCAGACAGAGAGAGAGAGATGCAATTCACACACACACACACACACACACACACACACACACACACACACACACACACACACACACACACACACACACAGAGGAGAGAGAGAGAGAGAGAGAGAGAGAGAGAGAGAATTCACACACTCAGAGAGAGAGAGAGAGAGAGAGAGATACAATTCACACACACACACACACACACACACACACACACACACACACACAAGAGAGAGAGGAGAGAGAGAGAGAGAGAGAGAGAGAGAGATACAATTCACACTCAGAGAGAGAGAGAGACAGAGATACAACCCACACACACATACAGAGAGAGAGAGAGAGAGAGAGAGAGAGAGAGAGAGAGAGAGAGAGATACAATTCACACTCAGAGAGAGAGAGAGAGAGAGACAGAGATACAACCCACACACACATACAGAGAGAGAGAGAGAGAGAGAGAGAGAGAGAGAGAGAGAGAGAGAGAGTCAGTCCCTTCTGGTCCAGCGACGCTGCAACCCCCTCAAACACCTCTTCCCTTTCCCCTGTGCCCTAATCATGGTAAACCCACTATCATCACGAAACGCCGGCCCCGCCATCGGCCGCCAGAGCGGAAAGCGAAACGGGTGTGTGGGGTACAGACGTCAAGGGAGGGTTAGGGGTTTAATTTATGGGCCAGTCCCACACTCATTTACACATGCGATTTAGCCGCCTGAAAAAAGCCAGCATTGTGGCCGGGCCACAACAGAGGGGCCGGGGGAAGGAACGGTTAAAGACCTCTAAAGTGTCGGCACGCTTCACTGCTCTCCCCTGTTTCCAGGCCAACGGCGAAGAAAACAGGAAGGAAGAGAGGGAGAGGGGTTAGGCAAGGAGAAGGGAGGGAATCTCTCTCTCTCTCCTCTCTCTCTCTCTCTCTCTCTCTCTCTCTGTGTTTGACGTCTACCTGTGTCAGGCTCGCTGTTGCTGTTTACCTGGTCTAATGACCACCCTGTGGCGCCCCTCCCCACGTTGAATACCTGACAAAGTGGGTCCCATCCACGTCGCTGGGGAGAGGGGGGGGGGGGGGGGCGTCTCCGCTCGGGACGACGTCAGGGAGGATGGGGGGGTGGGGGGGGGGGCGCTTAGTTCAGGGGGCGGATGATTTTGGGAGTGGGAGTTGGGGGGGGGGGGGGGGGGGGAAGAGTATACCACGGTACAGAGTACGGGATCGTTCTCTGTTGTTGAAGGCGGTGTGTTGTTTCTGGTGGTGTGCTCCTAAGCTTGATGGGATCGGTGATCGAAGGTATTGTCAGCCGTGAAGAGGACTGAGGCTTTTGTGAGTTGTTCAATGCCTGGAGAGAGGCTGTCGACATCATTCCTCCCCCCTACCCGGTCTGAGCTGTCTATTGTCCACTGATGTGACGTACAGTTGGAAAGTTGTTGGCAGTTGAAAGAGCCACCCACCACACTGTGACTGATCCCTGGGCTGTCGAGTCGTTCCGGATTATGTGAACTACTCTGTCTGTCTGTCTGGCTGTCTGGCTGTCTGTCTGGCTGTCTGGCTGTCTGGCTGTCTGTCTGTGTCTCTGTCTCTGTCTGTCCGTCTCTCTGTCTGTCTCTGTCTCTCTCTCTCTCTCTGTCTCTGTCTGTCTGTCTCTCTCTCTGTCCGTCCGTCCGTCTGTCGGGCTGTCTGTCTCTATTTCTCTCTCTCTCCGAGTGTATGCTGTCGTGCGTATAAGCATGTTGTACATGTATGGAGTATGTGTTTGCGCGCGCGTGCGCTTCATTTACTTTTAACTTTTTATCTTTAAAGCCATTTCAAGCTTCTATCGACAAAACTCCTTTTTCTTTAAAAAAAAAAAAAAAGCCCAGTCAAGGCAGCTACACGCCAGAAGTGTCAGGACTCCTCCAGATTCATACCAAGCTGACACTGATCAACATCACAACAACAACAACAACAACAGCAACAACAACAACAACAACAACAACAAAAAACCTTGAAGTCCCAGTAATAAAACCAAACAAACCACCAAAACCACTGTCAGTTGAAGGACTAAATTAGGTAAGATCATTGTGCGGAACGGAACAAGAACAGGGGCTCAGAGTCAAGACAGTTGGGTGGAGGAGGGGGGGGGGGGGACTGGATAGCCCATTAGCTCAAAGACTGTGTTCTGGCGGCGCAGCACCCCTCTCCCCTCTCCCTCACCCCCCCCCCCTCACCCCGCCCTCCCCCTGCTGACAAGCGCGATAATTCATGAACACTTGGTTTGTCGCCCGTTGGGGACTGACAGGGGCGCAAGCTGCTCTCCGCGGCTCCATTATCCTGTAATGGGTTATGACGGGCAGGCCGGCCAAACAAGGCTCTGTAAATAGCCCCGGATAGTTACGAGAAGTCGGCACGCTATGGACACTCTCCCCCCACCCCCACCCCCCATCCAGCCACCTACCCACCCACCCGTCCACCCTGCCACTGACGCCGGACCTCACCCAGCCCTGCCACCATGTCCTCCTCCTCCCTCCGGTCTACAGTGGCTGCACACGGGCTGCCTGCCTGAAGGTAGCGGTAAGCAGTACTGCACCTCGCCCTCACACCCCGTCAGATTGTTTGGAACTGCATGATAGAAACTTGAGTAGGAAATATATGTCAAAAATGAGAAAGAAAATAAAAGAAAAAAGAAGTTGAACAAATAAATGAATATAACTAGACGAAGTTGGACACAGAGGTACCAGCTCGCTGAAACACCTCAGCCATCAAGCAAAACTATGTGTAGGGGAAGCCCCTTCCCAAACTCATATTTATGCTTGTTTCCTGAACGATGGCTGAGGAACAGCAAAGACACTGGCTTCCATAGGGTGATAGCAAAGACACTGGCTTCCATAGGGTGATAGCAAAGACATTGGCTTCCATGGGGTGATAGCAAAGACATTGGCTTCCATAGGGTGAGAGCAAAGACACTGGCTTCCATAGGATGAGAGCAAAGACACTGGCTTCCATAGGGTGATAGCAAAGACATTGGCTTCCATAGGGTGAGAGCAAAGACACTGGCTTCCATAGGGTGATAGCAAAGACACTGGCTTCCATAGGATGAGAGCAAAGACATTGGCTTCCATAGGATGATAGCAAAGACATTGGCTTCCATAGGATGAGAGCAAAAACATTGGCTTCCATAGGATGATAGCAAAGACACTGGCTTCCATAGGGTGATAGCAAAGACATTGGCTTCCATAGGGTGATAGCAAAGACACTGGCTTCCATAGGATGAGAGCAAAGACTCTGGCTTCCATAGGATGAGAGCAAAGACATCGGCTTCCATAGGATGAGAGCAAAGACACTGGCTTCCATAGGATGAGAGCAAAGACATTGGCTTCCATAGGATGAGAGCAAAGACACTGGCTTCCATAGGATGAGAGCAAAGACATTGGCTTCCATAGGATGAGAGCAAAGACTCTGGCTTCCATAGGATGAGAGCAAAGACACTGGCTTCCAAACGGTGGTAGCATAGACACTGGCTTTCATAGGGTGATAGCAAAGACACTGGCTTCCATAGAGTGATAGCAAAGACACTGGCTTCTGAACGGTGATAGCAAAATAACTGGCTTCCATTGGGTGATAGCAAAGACGCTGGCTTCCATTTGGGTGATAGCAAAGACACTGGCTTCCATTGGGTGATAACAAAGACACTGGCTTCCATACGGGGATAGCAAAAACACTGACTTCCATGGGGGGATAGCAAAGACACTGGCTTCCATGGGGGGATAGCAAAGACACTGGCTTCCATGGGGGGATAGCAAAGACACTGGCTTCCATGGGGGGATAGCAAAAACACTGGCTTCTACAGTGTGATGGCAAAGACAGTGGCTTCCATTGGGTGATGGCAGAGACACTGGCTTCCATTGGGTGATAGCAACGACACTGGCTTACATAGGGGGATAGCAAAGACACTGGCTTCCTTGAGGGAATAGCAAAAACACTGGCTTCTATAGTGTGATAGCAAAGACAGTGGCTTCTACAGTGTGACAGCAAAGACACTGGCTTCTATAGTGTGATAGCAAAGACACTGGCTTCTATAGTGTGATAGCAAAGACACTGGCTTCTATAGTGTGACAGCAAAGACACTGGCTTCTATAGTGTGATAGCAAAGACACTGGCTTCCATACGGTGATAAGAAAAACAACGACTTCCGTAGGTTGGTGTCTTTGGTGGCAGAGGGAACCGGCGGCGTGGAGGTAGGGGTGTATCTGTAGTCCATTTGAAAACGTCATAAATATTCTGTAGTTCATCTTGAGTTAAGAGTCAAAACTAGATCAGAAGCCAAGCAAAAGGCTAGTGTCTATAGTTGTAGAGGGAGGAGGAAGGGGTATCTGTGGTCCTTTTAAAAACGTCACGAATATTCCATAGTTCATCTTGAGTGAAGAGTCGAAACTAGGTCAGAATCCACGCAAAACCTGTACTCCCCCAAATCCACCGTGAGTGCAAAGCTGGGAACACAACTGTTACAATATTGTGCAACATGCCATCCCCTCACTCTCTGGGAACATAACTGTTACAATATTGTGCAACATGCCATCCCCTCACTCTCTGGGAACATAGCTGTTACAATATTGTGCAACATGCCATCCCCTCACTCTCTGGGAACATCACTGTTACAATATTGTGCAACATGCCATCCCCTCACTCTCTGGGAACATCACTGTTACAATATTGTGCAACATGCCATCCCCTCACTGTCTCCATCTATGTAAGCGAAGTCGGCCTCTGACTTTATATGCCAGACTGACCATGAGTGGACGCCTCTGTTCAAAGTCTGTCATTGTCGCATCGGACTGTTCCGTATTGTCAACCACAATGTCCCATTCTGCGCTGGTGATTGTAGACGTTGAAACAAAAACATTAACATGTTGTCACTGGGAAGAAGGGGGAGGGAAAAGTAAAAACAAAGCACAGGGAGAGAGTGATTGAGTAACACACAGAGAGAGAGAGAGAGAGAGAGAGGAGAGAGAGAGAGAGAGAGAGAGAGAGAGAGAGAGTATAGGAAATAGATGCCATAGATGTACACACAAATACCTATGGACCTCGCGCCACAGAAAAAAAGCAAAAACCACAGCCTTGGCACACGTCAGTGACCAAGTCTGATCAGAAAACTAGGCAATGCAGGTCTTACCTAAAAGTCTTCAATCAAATAAACAGACTGAGTAAAAGGATAAATAAGTCGCCAGCGTTGTGAGGTTTAAACAGACGGCAAGAAATGTCAGTTCAGTTTGTTGAGGTGCTGCGTTATTGCGGATCACGCTTGTGTTAACGACATGTACTTCATGTACTTCAGCTGCAAGCGACTGCAAACTGAAGAAGGCCCGAGGCGTCTGCCGTGGCCCCATTATTCTGTAATGGGTTATGACGGCCTACTGTGTCCCTGTTATCCTGTGATGGGTTATGACGGCCAGCAGTGTCCCCGTTATCCTATGATGGGTTATGACGGCCAACTGTGTTCCTGTTATCTTGTGATGGGTTATGACGGCCTACTGTGTCCCTGTTATCCTGTAATGGGTTATGACGGCCTATTGTGTGCCTGTTATCCTAAAATGGGTTATGACGGCCTACTGTGTCCCTGTTATCCTGTAATGGGTTATGACGGCCTACTGTGTCCCTGTTATCCTGTAATGGGTTATGACGGCCTACTGCGTCCCCGTTATCCTGTAATGGGTTATGACGATCTACTGTGTCCCTGTTATCCTGTGATGGGTTATGACGGCCAACTGTGTCCCTGTTATCCTGTGATGGGTTATGACGGCTACTGTGTCCCCATTATCCTATGATGGGTTATGAGGGCTAACTGTGTCCCTGTTATCCTGTAATGGGTTATGATGGCCTACTGTGTCTCTGTTATCCTGTAATAGGTTATGACGGCCTACTGTGTCCCTGTTATCCTGTAATGGGTTATAATGGCCCACTGTGTCCATGTTATCCTGTAATGGGTTATGACGGTCAACTGTGTCCTGTTATCCTGTGATGGGTTATGACGGCCTACTGTGTCCCTGTTATCCTGTGATGGGTTATGATGGCCTACTGTGTCCCTGTTATCCTAAAATGGGTTATGACGGCCTATTGTGTCCCTGTTATCCTAAAATGGGTTATGACGGCCTACTGTGTCCCTGTTATCCTAAAATGGGTTATGACGGCCTATTGTGTCCTTGTTATCCTAAAATGGGTTATGACGGCCTACTGTGTCCCTGTTATCCTGTGATGGGTTATGACGGCCTATTGTGTCCTTGTTATCCTAAAATGGGTTATGACGGCCTACTGTGTCCCTGTTATCCTGTGATGGGTTATGACGGCCAGCAGTGTCCCTGTTATCCTGTAATGGGTTATGACGGTCTACTGTGTCCCTGTTATCCTGTAATGGGTTATGACGGTCTGCTGTGTCCCTGTTATCCTAAAATGGGTTATGACGGCCTACTGTGTCCATGTTATCCGATTGTGTCTACTCTACCCCATTATCCCCCCCCCCCCCTGTGCGTAGTATAGCCCCATTATCCTAACACGGGTTATGGCGACGTGCTGTGGCCCCATCCTGTAATGGGTTAAGACAGTCTACTGTGGCCTCATTATCCTGTAATAGGTTGGCGGCCAACTATGGCCCAATCATCCTGTAATAGGTTATGGCGACCAACCATGGCCGTATTATCCGGTAATGGGTTATGGCGGCCAACTGTGGTTCCATTATCCTGTAATGGGTTATGGTGTTCTACTGTGGCCCCATTATCCAGTAATGGTTATGACGGTCTACTGTGGCCCCATTATCCTGTGATGGGTTATGACGGTCTACTGTGGCCCAACTATCCTGTAATGGGTTATGACGGTCTACTGTGGCCCCATTATCCTGTGATGGGTTATGACGGTCTACTGTGGCCCCATTATCCTGTAATGTGTTATGATGGCCTACTGTGGCTCCATTATCCTGTGATAGGTTATGATGGCCAACTGTGTCCCTATTGTCCTGTAATGAATTATGACGGTCTACTGTGGCCCCATTATCCTGTAATGGGTTATGGAGGCCTACTTGTTGCAGTTTTGTTGTTTATACCTCCGTCAAGATTATATTTTAAACTACATCTGCTGGCTTGTTTGTTTGTTTTTACTGTGGTATCACGCGCATAGTTCAACCAAACATCTTCAAAAGATGACCTAGTGACGAATCCATTGACATTTGGGGCGGATCCGTAGTTCGCATCTGGACTGAATAAAGGATGCTGGATCGTACTTCATTTTTATGTAATCCATTTCCATCTGTTTCAGAAGAAAAATGTAACAAAAATTCTTCACATAAGATGTAATCAACGATGGGAAATGGCTTACGTCATCTTTTGAAAAATGACGACATATGCAAGCTGACCTTACATTTACCATAAAGAGGCCGTCAAACTTACAGCTTTGTACAACAATCCTGATGACAGAAATTTACAACATATTTTTTCGCATCTTTGCTGAAGACTGCGTTCTCCCTGATGCCCGGCTACTTCCCAGTGATGATTTCTCAATATTGTGCAAGAGATCCCGGCAAAAATGTTCGCATCGTTTTCTGTAATTGATTACATTTCAGTTATCACTCGCCTGTTCACTTCCTCAGGGGAAGTAACGCACAAGAACTGGCTCCAGTAACGCTGTAGGAACCTTGAGTCTGTCTCATCCACCGCTGGTGAGGTGACTGTCCGTACAATGGCCCTGACGTCCACTGACCGCTGGTGAGGTGACTGTCCGTGCAATGGCCCTGACGTCCACTGACCGCTGGTGAGGTGACTGTCCGTGCAATGGCCCTGACGTCCACTGACCGCTGGTGAGGTGACTGTCCGTACAATGGCCCTGACGTCCACTGACCGCTGGTGAGGTGACTGTCCGTACAATGGCCCTGACGTCCACTGACCGCTGGTGAGGTGGCTGTCCGTGCAATGGCCCTGACGTCCACTGACCGCTGGTGAGGTGACTGTCCGTACAATGGCCCTGACGTCCACTGACCGCTGGTGAGGTGACTGTCCGTACAATGGCCCTGACGTCCACTGACCGCTGGTGAGGTGACTGTCCGTACAATGGCCCTGACGTCCACTGACCGCTGGTGAGGTGACTGTCCGTACAATGGCCCTGACGTCCACTGACCGCTGGTGAGGTGACTGTCCGTACAATGGCCCTGACGTCCACTGACCGCTGGTGAGGTGACTGTCCGTACAATGGCCCTGACGTCCACTGACCGCTGGTGAGGTGACTGTCCGTACAATGGCCCTGACGTCCACTGACCGCTGGTGAGGTGACTGTCCGTACAATGGCCCTGACGTCCACTGACCGCTGGTGAGGTGACTGTCCGTACAATGGCCCTGACGTCCACTGACCGCTGGTGAGGTGACTGTCCGTACAATGGCCCTGACGTCCACTGACCGCTGGTGAGGTGACTGTCCGTACAATGGCCCTGACGTCCACTGACCGCTGGTGAGGTGACTGTCCGTACAATGGCCCTGACGTCCACTGACCGCTGGTGAGGTGACTGTCCGTACAATGGCCCTGACGTCCACTGACCGCGCTGGTTTGGCGACGAACCGTATGTGGGATTTAATGGCCGAGTGACAACAGGTTCCTTGGACTTTGCAGTCAATGAACTCCATAGTTCATGGACCGAGAAGTCAAACTATTGTCTTAGGTAGCAAGGCCAGACTTCCTGTAACAAGAAACTGAACACAACTTCCCACCTGCCGAAGGTCACAGTCGGTAAAACGGTTTACTTGAAGTGACCGCTGATATACTTTTAACCGACCTTCAATAGATGATATGAATATCAAAATATATAAATAAATAAACAGTTAAACAAACAAATAGATAGATGAAGAAATGAATAATGAGAGAAAAAATAAACGTTCAGTGGTAGACCTCCGTGGGTTACGCTAATGCAACTGAAATTAAAAAAAAAAAAGTGACAATGACTTTTTCATGTAGAACAATGCATGAGAAAAACATCAGCAAATTGCTAGCTGGGTCTATTTGCAGACTTGGCAGGCTTGTCTTTCTCTTCGCCAATAAATCCAAGTCAGTCAGAAAATAAAGAACCGGGAAATCGACAGGAGGAAAAAAATCGTCACCATCGTATGCATTTATATTCATAGGATTTTCCTATCGTGACAAACCCGTTCATTTCCAGAAAATGGAAGCACTCTGTGTACAATACCATCAGGGATCTGGCACACAGATGCGTTCTTTTTCGTGGCTTTTGCCGACTTAGCGTGGTTATCCCATTACAGTAGAATGCAAGGGGTCTCACCGCCCGTCCACTAACCGTGGGTCAATGATCCGCGCTTGAGTGACCATGAGGGTGATTTATGAGACTCCATTTTGTCATTGAACCGAGTGTTCCTCCAGTGACCGCGGCCCATCGACCGTTGTTGTGTTCGTTCATTAGACCGCTTCCAGACCCCTGGGCTGTGGGAAGATGAAGAGCTGTGACTGCTAGGAAGAAAAAAAAAAAGAGAAAGAATTCAATCCATTGTTTCGCTGGAAATAAATGGTGATGAGATTGTGTATAAAGGTACACAGACACAAACACTAGACACAAACACACAGATGCGGACACACACGCGCGCGCGCGCGCGGCACACACACACACACACACACACACACACACACACACACACACGCACGCACGCACGCACGCACGCACGCACGCACGCACGCACGCACACACACACACACACACACACACACACACACGCACGCACGCACGCACAGAGAGAGAGAGAGAGAGAGAGAGAGAGAGAGAGAGAGAGAGACAGACAGACAGACAGACAGACAGACAGACAGACAGACAGACAGACGAGAGAGAGAATGATAGCTCCTCTTATTTACAACATAATTCTCCGTTTTAAACGAATGCAATTGATTCTCGTTTTAAACGTTTTACAGCTCACCAAATTCCCCGTGGAAGATTGAATTTCAGTTAACCTGCGCACGCTCCATAAACATTTCATAAATAATTCTGCCATTTCAGATGCTCTCTCTCTCTCTCTCTCTCTCTCTCTCTCTCTCTGTGTGTGTGTGTGTGTGTGTGTGTGTGTGTGTGTGTGTGTGTGTGTGTGTGTGTGTGTGTGTGGTTATTTCATAACAAACTGCAAAAACACTCAAACCAGCGCAGACCATCTTCAAAGCCGAACCGATCCTAGCATTGTCTCTTAATGTGGATCCGTCACAGAATGTAACCGATTTGTCCTTGGGTATCTCTATACTTTTCAATCTTTTTACCAAGTTTCGCTGAAATCGGTTTTGTGCCTGTTGTTTAATTTTGCTACCAGCATCCCCCGCTGTCCTGAACTGGGATATAACGTGCTGTCTTTGACAGAGACAGTGACATGAGAACAGAGTGTTCTTGAGTTCTTTGCAAACCCTTGTGCCATTTCCATATGAGAGGGGTAAGGATGACAGAATGTTTGAGTCAAACAGGATTAGAACAATATCAGGAATGATGTGACAATTAGAACTTTAAACACGAAAAGCATTGCTCGTCCGAAGAATGGACCTTGCTGACCAGGGCAGAGTCTGAGTGACAGGCCACCACACTATAGCCTTCACCTAAAACTTTATCAACACGAGATTAACGATTAGGCTCTTCGCATCATGTGATTAGTAAAGTCTGTCAATGTCCCAGTCGTCCGTGCCTTCTACGTGGCACTCCTTGTGTTCCGATTTCTTCCTTCACATCCTCGTATCGTTGCAGTCCCAGCGCCCACATAGAACTATCGGTATGACACTGGGCCATCTTTAAGGACACCCATGACTGGAGAACCTGCACTGCTGTTGACTCACTTCATTAGTCTTCGTGCTGCGTGGTCTGATGGACTCAACGTAGAATTTACATATTAAGCCCTCTTATGATAATGGCTTAGTCGCCGACCCAGATTGAGTGAGCCTCAACCCTCCCACCCACCCCCCTTCCCACACTTTGCCTGCTCTTCCTCCCTCTCCGTTCCTCCCCCACCTCTCCCCCACCTCCCCGCCTGTTCTCCGCTTTTCAACGCCCTCCTCATTCGACCACCATCACCACCACCACCACCACCACCACCCTTCCTCCCTTCCCTACCGCGCCTTTGCGTCCCTCCAGCATCGTTCATTTGAACCTACCAGCATAAAGGAGTTAACCCTCTCCTCCCGGCTGTCACGAGGTTTTCTTTCTGACTATCACCCAGCGTCAACCAGGCCCGAGCAAAGCAAACACCTGCCGCGTAATGGGTCAACCAATTTGGGGAGCACTCTCCAAGACGTGGATGAGACTGGCTGTGTGGTCCCGCTCCTCCCATCTGAGTCAAGAGCACACTCAGTCCCGACCAGGCCCCCACTGGGGTAACGGAAAACACCCACGTTGTGACTAGAATTCCGGCGGGCTTCAAACCCGCGGCTTTCCATTTCTTCATCAGTGATGAGTATCGCTACGCCCCGGCGGTCGGGTCATGTGTACGTGTAGATAACATTTTTGTGGTACTGTTGTTGTTGTTTTGTGTTTGTTTTTTGTTTTGTTTTGTTCTGTTTTGTTTTGTTTGTTCGTTTGATTTGTTTGTTAAAATCATATTTCTGTGCACACGAGCGCACGCACACACACACACACACACACACACACACACACACACACACACACACACACACACACACACACACACACACACACACACATAGACAGACACACGCGCGCGCGCGCGCGCGCGCGCTAAACTACAGATTGCTAGGAAAAACAAACTGTAAAGAACGTAATACGGGAATCAATGCCATTAATTGCATTTGATTTTAAAATGCCTCAAGATATAGTACCTCTAAGTACATTGATACCCAGGAAATACCCATTGTTCTTTGCTAGTGATTGATCGGTGTAATTTATTCCAAACTGGATAAAGACTGCAACTTAAAATTAGCAAATGATTGAAATGAAAGGACAGTTTATACATCCTGCTCTATTTTTCCAGAGGAAAAGGCGTGTAAACCATTCTTTTATTCAAAAGTGTTTGTTACTACTTGTTTAATCATCTATTCGACACGGTTCTTTATTTTCAATATAATTAAACACACACACACACACACACACACACACACACACACCACACACACACACACACACACACACACACACA
>CM065716.1:55078466-55080966 GCA_033310375.1 Conus canariensis | reverse complement strand
ACTTCTAAACGGACCGTTCATCGTTTGTGAACTCACTAATGACTGCACCACCCCAAGAGTGTGGATAGTGCAGGCATGGAATGGGCAGGTGGGGATGGGGGGGGGGGAGGGGCTGTCCTGACTCAACTTCGCTTAGCTGCTGACGCCGCTGCAGCTGCCGCTGCTGTTGCTGTCGTTGCTGTTGTTGCTGTTGCTGCCTTCCTTTCTGCCAACGGCACTGAGACCTGATTTTCCTCCAGAATCATAGCACGACTGTTGAGGTTGTGCACGCCAGCATACCGACGATGAAGTGGTTGATGTCCAACTGGGCGACAGCCTGAGAGAGCACGTTGTTCTCAGACTGCGGTGTGCGGTCAGTTTCGCCAGAAGACGTCAGCTGCCTCCTTTGCCTGGGGACAGGTGGTACCTGTGGTACCTGCATCTTCCTGGTTGGCCTTCATGCAGTCTTTGTACCTTTCGCGAAGTTTTCAACCCAGTACTTACAGCCATATGAGGGTCAGTGAAATAATACTTGAACGTGTGCACGTGCGTACAGGGGGAGGGGTGGGGTGAGGGAGGTTGGATGGGAGAGGGAGAGAGGGAGGAACAGGGGAGAGAGGGAGGAGGATTTAGATAAGGTTGTTTTTTGAACGGAACGAGCCTTTCGGGCCGCAGTTCAAATAGTGCTGGCTACCTTTGCCTTTCTTATTTATTTATTCTCAGTGTTAGACTTCTGGAACCTTGAAAGTCTTACCCTGACTGGCAGGATCTGATTAGAACTAAGAAAGAACAATGGAGAAGGGAAGAGAGAATCTAGGACCGGAGCTGTTTAAATAGATAGATATAGATAGATAATAGATAGATAGATAGATAGATAGATAGATAGATAGACAGATAATCCAGCCGACCACGCTGATACTGTTCAGATGTTCGACTGAAAGCAGGCCCATACTACGACGCACAAGTAAACAGAAAAGGGGGGAAAAAAAGAAAGAAAAGTATAAAAAAAAAAACCTTTTCCTCAAGACATACCCACTCTGACGCTATGCACACAGGGGCTGGCTGTCGTCGTTCGATTTCTGCGCTCTTCCCTTGTCCTCTGTGCAGTGTGGAAGCCTCGGTGAAGAGGAAGCTCCCCGTGGCTGCAGTGGCGACAGTGGCCACTTGAGGCCGCCTCTCAGCCCGTCTGGCTCTGCAGGACGCGGCAGGTAGTGTCTGCCTGCATCCAATCACGACAAGTTGTCCCCAATTACACCTGGAGTGCCCGGCCTCCGGGGGCTTCCACAAGTCCTCGCCTGTGCATCTAGTCAGCGGCCTGGTGGCGATGTTTGTCAGAGTGGCATTGACCTGATCCCCGGGCTCTGTTCGTTCTGCGCTATCTTGAAAGCAGCACATCTAGTCTCTGTCTGCCTGTGTGTCTGTCTGTCTGTCTTCTTTCCTCTGCCTTCTGTTACACGAGCAACATCAGCTTACTGAAGAGTTGGTCCTGTTAGTCATGGATCACGGGATTTCCAGCGTGCGTCTTGTATATCAATGTCCTTATCGGACCCGTGGCCTAAACGGATAGAACGAGTTTTTATCAAAACAGAGAGCATCGCAATACGTCATTAAACCAAACATAGCAAAGTGGCCCTCGTTTCGCAACCCTATGGGACTGGCCAGCCCGATAAGATTATGGAGTAGGTGGGTTTTTTTTCTGTCTCATCTTTTGTGCCATCTCAGTGGCGTTGTACCCACGCCACTCATGCCGGGTCCCCGCCTATAGCCACAGCCTGGTCGGTGACGCCACAGCGCCGGCACCGGCAATCCACTGGGAGCAGTCAATGTCAAGTCGTCATGAGGCAACTCACCAGAGAAAACACTGCACTGTTGCCGAGTTGCTATGGTGGTGTTCAGTGGTGCCTGTTCTGATCCGACATACCCAGGACTCCACGTACTAAACCTTATACTAACGACAATAATTGCTTAGTCGCAGAGTCAGCGAGTGGGCAGTTTCTCCGGAGGGGGGAGGGGCCACTACATCCGTCCGACGACAGTTCCTATGATTCTACTGATACCGGTGACCCCGACAGAACCAAACTAAGGGCGTAGATGTGGAGAGGCAGTCGAAGCTGTGGTCACCATGAGAGCAGGGCATGAAGGGCCACAGACTTTGAGAATTTTTAATGCTCATCGATGAGGATGAGGATGATGAAGATGATACTACGGATTTCCATTCAGGTCTTAGGCTGCATGACAGCGCTGTACTCTACGCTTATTATCATAATGTATCCCGGCGTCAACTAGTCTCGAGAGATACAGACGCCTGCAGTGTTGGTCAGGTGGTTTGAGCAACACTCAGAGACGCATCCATTAAATGGATGAAACTCGGCTGTGTGGTCCCAGTGCTTCCAACTGAGCCTATAGCAAACTCAACTAGCAGCCGGTCGAGGCAGAAAATTCCCCCAAATAAATGATTCCGATGAGAATCGAACCCACGATCTCCCAGCCAGAAGTCCGCGACGACAACCACTTCGCCATG
>CM065716.1:55065966-55073466 GCA_033310375.1 Conus canariensis | reverse complement strand
GCGTGTGTGTGTGTGTGTGTGTGTTTTGTGTGTGTGTGTGACGGAGAGAGATGATATAGGGAAAAAATACATGATACATGTACCAGCCTAACATGTCTTTTCTGCCTCTATAAACACTTGTTTCAGCTACTCGACAACAACGATAGAGTAACTGTGAAAGCATCAGCTGAAGAACACTGAAAGGAATCGCCTGTCCTTGTCTTGTTTCCACCCTACCATCCAAAGACACACATACAGGGATAGTCTCTCTCTCTCTCTCTCTCTCTCTCTCTCTCTCTCTCTCTCTCTCTCTCACACACACACACACACACACACACACACACACACGGCGCGCGCGCGCGCACGCACGCACGCACGCACGCACGCACACCACACACACACACACACACACACACACACACACACACACACAACACACACACACACGAAAGCATAGGA
This sequence comes from Conus canariensis, assembly GCA_033310375.1. Classification (NCBI taxonomy): domain Eukaryota; kingdom Metazoa; phylum Mollusca; class Gastropoda; order Neogastropoda; family Conidae; genus Conus; species Conus canariensis. Next base: position 55,073,028 of record CM065716.1, on the reverse strand, counting down.
TAGCACGCATACGCAAAAAAGAAACAAAAACACCCCAAACCGTAGAATATGCCAAAGACATTTTAATGTTGTCATTGGATTATTGTTGAAGTGGTTTTGATGTTGAGATAACGAGGCTCAATACTGCCTGCACAACTCCAGAAAAGGTCAGATAAGATACCAAAAGTTAATGACATTCAAGAGCTTGGATGAAAGTCAAGATAAAGCTGAGATGTACAACTACATTACCTATGGACTGAAATCGCATTAAAAGATCCGATCTTGATAGAATGCAAATTGTCTTTTTTTTAACTTTTTTTTTCTTTTTACAATCTGTCCGTCTGTCTTTTCTTTTCTGTTTCTTTTTATCTGTAGCTCTTTATCTATGTCTTTTTTTTAGTCTCTCTGTTCTTCTTTCTCTCTGTCTTTCTTTCTGTCCATCTGTCGTGTTTCAGGTAAATCACCCAAGATGAGAACGCGGGGGGAAAAGTCAAGGGTGGGGAGAGTCCTACGGTGGGTGACTTCGCCTGTCGATATCCTCCTTGCATGTGGGTGGTCGTCGGACCCAATACTGTTGTTCGTGTCTCTGCGCCTAATCCACTTTGCCGGCCAGGCCCCCGTCAAGTGCAGCTGAATAGGCCTGCGTGCCCGCCATTGGGCCTGTCAGATGAACGTGTCTAGGGAGGCAAAGACCAACCATGTTTTCCATTAGCCGCCAGCGCCTTGCCTTTTGGCCTGCCATTGCTCCCAACTCAATGCGCATGAAATTTTAATGGGGTGTGATGACTATAGAAATCCAGCTATCTTACCGTACTGGGACGTGGGGGCGGGAGGGGGGGGGGTGAGGTGGGTGGGAGGGGTAGGAGGTGGGGGTGGGTGAAAAATGGAAGGGTTGTCTATCTGTCGAGCCACCCTGAAAACCCTGGCGTGTTTCTGTTGCAAGAAACAGCTTGCTGGATTGGAAATGAGAGCAATCGCCAGTTGTTCATTCATTTTTCTGTGGAGAAAATGAGAGCAGATCGGCCAGTTGTTCATTTTTCTGTGAGAAAGCTGGTAATATTTAACGATCAGCGACTGGAATGCTGATCTCAGTCACAGGGGGGGGGGGGGGGGGGGGGGGGGAACAAAAAGAGTTTTATTTTCATTTTTGAATGTTGATAAGACTGGTATTTTTTTCCATTTACTGCACCAAGCTTGTTCCACTCTTTGCTGCCATAGAGTGACAGAACTCGTTGAGAATAAACGTGGCACAGGATCAATGGCTGTGTTTGATTTACGGCGGTGTTAAAAGGGAATATTGACTTGAGGCATTGCGGGCAATGGCACAAATGTCTGTTGACTAATTTCATGCGTAAGAATGAACGAGTTATATCTGAGACAAATTGAAGATTTCAGACGATAGTTTGATAGAAATATGTAATGGCTGCCATCAACGTAGGTTCCTGGCGCTCTCATGTAATGGCCAGAGTGGTTTCAAAGTGAATGAGGCACATTTATCGTGAACATATTGAGCGTCTGTAGTGTTCGTCAAGAAAGGGTTTGAGTTGTGACAAATATACCAGACAAGATGATACTTGTTTAATAAATGCTTAGGATATGACCCTCCGTAGAAGATAATGACGCCTAACAGCTCATGTTTTGAATTTGAGTTGAGCTTGAGGGAGAACGACGAACAACCGAAATCTTGACAAAATTTGGACAGGAGATCCAACAAGAAATGAACGATGAGATGTTGTTTCCTTAGAAAGACTAACAAAATTTAAGATATGGAATTAGAGTGACTTCAGATGTATATACTTTCTGGAATTAATGAGTGTGAATTTAAAAATAACAGACGTTGCCTTTTTTTTTTAATACTGATTCAACATTCAACATCCGATTAAAACTGTTTATGTTTCAGTTGCTTCGATTAGAAATTTAATGAAAGATTGGTCTGGTCTGGTGTTTTGGTGGTTTGCACAGACAGTGAAAAATTTCAAAAGTGATAAAGTTATTGAAATAGTGATGTTATTAACTAAATCATATATTTCACGGATGAGGAAATAATTGTTAGTATTCAGGGTTTTCACTCGCACTCTGAAATCCAGACTAGAATTCGAAAAGCACATCGAGAAAATTCACATACAATATGATATAACAGTTCAAGCAAAGGACATCTATATATCATTGCTCAAGTAATTTTGTTTCAGCTCGTTTAGTTATATTTAAGCCGACTTATGCGGGCGAAACTACTTTGAAACATGATATATTGGGTAACATACTATGAGGCATGTGCCAATATGATAAGGCACATGTACTTTTCAAACTGTTATGAATTTTTCCTGTTGACTCCCATACCCACTTCCTTCTCTCTCTCTCTCTCTCTCTCTCTCTCTCTCTCTCTCTCTCTCTCTCTCTCTCTCTCTTTTCCCTCTCCGCACATGCACTCCATCAAAAATGGGCCTCGTTTCATTTTACACAAACGGACATGCTGTATCTTTAAGTCGATCAGTGTATGAACATTGTTGTTGAATGGTAGAACATTAAATGTTAATTGTGCAATAGCAACATGAAAACAGTACATATCCATATAACACATGTACTTTCCTTTTTTTCAAAAATAACTTTAAAAGGTCAATGACTCTCGTACCTGTCTCTGTCTTATAATACCATCCTCCGCCTGAATGAACGTATCTTTTAGTTTCTAAACAATGACAGAAAAGATTTTCTATCCCCAACACCTTGTTGCAGCCAAACAATATTAAAACCAGTTGCACAAGAATTTCTCTCATGTTTGACGTCATGTATTCCTTCCCCCATTATCTAACCCCACTAAGATTTCATACGCATTGCAAGACAACCAATTAAAATCCATGTGTAACAGTTTTAACCAATATCTAACGGAATTTGTGCATGAATTAACATAAGGCGGATATCTATCCAAATCACCATGTACCATCTTATTTGGAATCTTGACTGACATTCCTAAGAACTTTTACACGCCAGCATGTGAACTTTTTTCTATATGTTTAACCCTTTTAACACCCATATTTCTGATAAATGTAACAAGACTGGCTGGATCTTTGCATGAAAAAAAAAATGAAAACGGTCTTAAAGCTCAGCTCCATGAATTCATTGCAAGTCTTCTTTAACTGAACCACTGCTTTCTTTCCGTTGGAAACCAAGTGACCTGTCCCCTTTTTTAAGTATTTATCTTTGTTGTAAAATTGTCGCTTAAATAACAATAGCTATATACCACTTCCAGCTCGGAACCATTATAAACCACCGATCACATTTACTAAGGAACCCACCTCTTCTTAAGACCATTACATCAGATTTATCTGATTAACTCTTATCTCTATTCACTCTCAACTGCATATTATCACAAAAATCTATTGAAATGTTTGACTGCTATTGTAGACTCTAATAAGTGTGACGGAAAGTAGAACAACGTCATTTGCAAAAAGGAGAATGGATACAAAGTTCTGTTTTGTCAGGCAAAATCTGTACATCATGTGTACCTCTGTCATTCATTCTATCAGCTAAGTGATTTATGAACATTGACAATAACACAGGGCTCAAAGTGCATCCATGTCAAACACCAACTGGACACTTTAAAAAAAAAATCACAGAGAGAGAGACAAAAGCAGAGAGAGAGAGAGAGAGAGAGAGAGAGAGAGAGAGAGAGAGAGAGAGAGAGAGAGAAAGGGTAAACACAGATAAGTATCAGAGGAAAACCAGTAGGCTACAGGTAAACAATTCTTCCGCCGTGACGTGGTGACGCCCTCCAGAGGGGTAGCCTCATTCACGCTGGCTCCGCGACTAAGCAGTCATTGTCATCAATAGAGCTCTGAGCAGGGGGTATCCTGCGTATGTTGGTTTAGAACAGGCACCGTGGAACATCATCGAAGTGAGCCGGCAGCTGTGCCGTGTCTCCTCTGGTGGGTTGCCTCATGACGACTTGACATTGACTGCTGCCTTGCGACTGCCGGTGCTGGGATGAGACCGAACGAGCCAAGATGAGCGGCTAGGGTTAATGTCACTGGATGTGATGGAAGATGAGACAAAAAAAATCTTCCGACCTAAAATTATTTTTACAAATATTGAGATGTGCGGAGGGGGGGGGGGGGGGCGGAGGCGGAGGAGGAGGGCCGAGGGGGGCGGGGAGATTTTAAAGGAAGAGGAACGAGAGGGAGACGGAAGCGTACGCAGGAGAGGAGGGGAAGGGGGGGGGGGGTGTTGGAAAGGGTTGGGGAAGGGGGAGAGGGGGGGGGGGAAGAAGGAGAGGAAGGGAACGGAGAGTTGTGTACAAATAGCCTATTAACCCTTTCACTGACAGCATAGGGGGCCCTGTTGAATCCTGTGTACAGAACCCGTGGTCATGTCTGACTTGAGTCGATTTTGTTTGTCGGATGAGTCCCATCAGACACTTGTTTTGACAATACAGACATGAGAGACACACCACTTACAACTGAACGGTAATCTCACCGCGACAGAAAAAGAAACCCAAATCCAGAGGCTTCCCACGGTATCCAGCTGAGGGTAGCATGGTAAACACAGAAATTGGAAGGGAATGTCATGAAATTCTGTTTAAGCAATAACAAGAAAATCTTTGAAATACCAATAATTTACATTTTGATAATTTTGTGTGTGTGTGTGTGTGTGTGTGTGTGTGTGTGTGTGTGTGTGTGTGTGTGTGTGTGTATGTGTGTGTGTGTGTGTGTGTGTGTGTGTGTGAAGAGGTGGAGAGGCGGATGTTTACGGTGTGTGTGTGTGTGTGTGTGTGTGTGTGTGTGTGTGTGTGTGTGGTGTGTGTGTGTGTGCGTGCGTGCGTGAGCGCGGTGTGTGTTGTGTGTGGATTTGAGGATGGCATTTGAAGCTGCAAGCAGCACAAACTCGTTTTAAAGAAGGATGAGAGGAGGTGAGAAGAAAAAGAAGAGAGAAGAAAAAAGATAAGAGAAGAAGGAAGAAAAGAAAAGAAGAAGAAGAAGAGAAGAAGTGGACACCCATCACACAGAGAAGAAAACTCAACAAATAAAAAGAAGGTGGGGGGGGGAGAGAAAAAAACACAAACAAAAAAACGAGGAAAGAAGAAATGAAAAAAAACGAAAGACAGACAAGCCAAATAAAACGACAATAAGAAAAGCAGGAAAAAGTTCAGTGAGGGAAAAAGACGAAAGAAGAAGCTGGAAAGTGATTAAAATGAGGCAGTGACCGCCTACTGCATGGCTGATGAGGATGAGGCAGTGACCGCCTACTGCATGGCTGATGAGATGAGGCAGTGAGCCGCCTACTGCATGGCTGATGAGGATGAGGCAGTGAGCCGCCTACTGCATGGCTGATGAGGATGAGGCAATGAGCCGCCTACTGCATGGCTGATGAGGATGAGGCAGTGAGCCGCCTACTGCATGACTGATGAGGATGAGGCAGTGAGCCGCCTACTGCATGGCTGATGAGGATGAGGCAGTGAGCCGCCTACTGCATGACTGATGAGGATGAGGCAGTGAGCGCCTACTGATGGCGATGAGGATGAGCAGTGAGCGCCTACTGCATGACTGATGAGGATGAGGCAGTGAGCCGCCTACTACATAGCTGATGAGGATGAGGCAGTGAGCCGCCTACTGCATAGCTGATGAGGATGGGAACTGTGGTATGAGGCCACTGTCCTCTGTCTCCCTGCCTACCCTACTTTGCGCGCCGTATAGGACAAGCTGCTTCCCAAAGGCAATGGGACACTAAAGAAACATTTTCTGATGGAGTTTCTTCTTCTTCTTCTTTTCCTTCTTCTTCTTCTGTCTGTCTGTCTGTCTCGTCTGTCTGTCTGTCTGTCTGTCTGTCTGTAGCCGTATTTATCTTAATTTCACTTTCTTTCTCTCTTTATCTTCTTCTTCTGTTTGTTCTCTCTCTCTCTCTCCTCTCTTCTCTCCTTCCTCTCTCTCTCCTCTCTCTCTCTCTCTCTCTCTTTTTCATATAGCTGACGTAAAGTACATCTTGGGTCGTGTTTATCTTAATTTCTCTGTCTTTCTCTCGTCTTCTTCTTGTTCTTGTTCTTGTTCTTCTTGTTCTTCTTCTTCTTCTATCTGTTCCTCTCCTCTCTCTCTCTCCTCCTCTCTCTCTCTCTCTCTCTCTCTCTCTCAGGCATACACACACAATATATGTTCACACACGCGCGCTCGCACGCACATACACACACACACACACCCGCGCGCGCGCGCGTGCTCGCGCACGCACCCATGCAAGCACGCACACACACACACACACACACACACACACACACACACACACACACACACACACACACACACACACACACACTCACGCACGCACGCACGCACACACGCGCGCGCGCGCGTTCAACCTATACATGTGACTTAGACTACATGGGAAAAAAATACCGATGAATGTTGAAAGACTTGAAAGACCCTTTCACAAGCAAACCTCTCAGGAAGTCGAGTGTGTAGGGACCATTATGAGACAGGTTGAATGTAGCACGAATCGCAGCAGTCGACTGGGAGGGAGGAAAAAAGCTTTAGGCCGATCATGTTGCGCTGCAGACGACGTCTTCATCTTTGCAATTCTGTTCACTTCAAATCGCTTTATTTTTCATTCGAGGGCCCACATGTTGACTCTCTTAAAGTAAAGACTGACATGCGTACAATGAGTTGTAAAACAGTAGTGTCAGGAAGCTGCCATCGACCATGATGATGACGGGTAAGGAGCATGGCAGGCATCGTATGGGAAGAGGAAAAAGAAATCAGGTTTGGAGTTCTAAAGCGGTCCCAGGATACGAGTCGAGTGGTCATTACTGGTCAATTACACTAAAATGAAATTGTGCGTTGCATCTATCTACTGGCACATATGATGTAGTGTACTGGAACACACACACACAACACACAACACACCACACACACACACAACACACATGCGCGCGCGCGCACACATCACATATACACAGATACACACACGCGCTCGTGCACACACACACACACACACACACACACACACACACACACACACACAACACATACACACACGCACACACACACACACACACACACACACACACACACACACACACACACACACACACACACACACACACAC
>CM065716.1:55043466-55060966 GCA_033310375.1 Conus canariensis | reverse complement strand
CTTAACCCTTTAGGGGGAAGAAAAAAAGAGGCGTTTTGTTAAGCTCTATTCAATCCGGCTTTACGGGACAAACCCCCGCGCTTGAGAACCCTGATTGGTAGCCACGCCCAGGGTGGCGGTACACAGAGGTTGACGTCAATAGGAGTCGATACAAACAGGGGGAAAAAAGAAAGAAAGAAAGGTAAAGAGAAGACTACTCACACGTTCATGTTCACTTCTACGATCGCACAGTGAAACGTGAGTGACATCGTCCATACTCGCTGCAGTGATAGAAACAACACTGTCAACAGCAATGGAAGATGAAGAAGATGGTTAGTCTTGGTGGTGGTTATGAGAGTTACCTATAAGATTAGCCAATGGGTGTATTGACGAGAATAGCCGTGGTTTCATTTTTCGGTTTATCCAAAATGACGTAGCTATCAGGATTTGACGGATTCATTTCTCCTGCACTGGATACCACTCACTTTAGATTAGTGAAGAATAACAAATAGCTACACTAGGCATGGTGACAGTGTAAGTTGAGTAATGGTTGAAAATAGACGTGTGTTCACTACTGTTTGCGTCTTTTCTACGCGCACACTAATCGCGCGCGCGCGCGCGCGCGCGCGTGTGTGTGCGTGTGTGAGTGTGAGTGTGTGGTGTGTGTGTGTGTGTGTGAGAGAGAGAGAGAGAGAGAGAGAGAGAGAGAGAGAGAAACACACAGATGGAATTGAAAGTAAGACAGTTTATGAACAAAAAGCTAATTCTGCTCAATACATTTTGTTCTGACTGTGCACCAGTACACCTCAACTCTAACATAAAGCTAGTACACATTACACTTGTCCCGTGGGAATCAGTCGTGGAATTGCCGAGTTGGACGCCTGGCCTATTTGGCACACACACACACACACACACACACACACAACACACACACACACACACACACACACACACACACACACACACACGCACGCACGCATACGCACACACACGCACACAACCACACATGTGCAGACATTCCTATGCGCTCACGCGCGTGCTCGCACACACACACACACACACACACACACGACACACACACACACACACACACACACACACACACACACACTCTCTCTCTCTCTCTCTGCTCTCTCATCTCTCTCTCTCTCTCTCTCTTTCAAAACCGGAAAAGTGGTTTCCTCACGTTTTCAAATATGTTTTTAACCGGTTATCATTCCAGAAAGAACCCGTAGACATATACAATCTAAGACTGACATTCTTTATGTAAGCACAACAGATGTGAATGCTCTAACATTTTTGCGACTTTGTACATGCTGATGCTTTTAATCTACCTTTAAAACTTTTTTCTCTGATAAATCATCTGTTTCCAATGTAAAATCATTTTGAAAATATTTCTTTCGCACTTGTCTCTTCAAACAGAAAAAAAATAAAACAGAAAACAAAACGAAACAAAACATGTACACATACACTCAAACACGCTCTCCTCTCTCTCTCTCTCTCTCTCTCTCTCTACTCTCTCTCTCTCTTTTCTCTCTCTCTCCTCTCTCTTCCAGGCATTGATTGTCTTCTGTTCTTTTGTGTTAACCATTTCCTCTGTCTATTTATAGCGTTTATGTATGTTTACTTTAATTATAGATTAGTTTTGCTGATGTTATTATTGCATTTTATATTTATTTCCCTTTGTTGAGGCCGGATGTAAAAAAAGCCATTTTGTGCTTATTCCGCTTTTTCCTCATTAAAAAAGATTCGTTCGTTCGTTCGTTCGTTCTCTCTCATACACACACACACACACACACACACACACACACACACACACACACACAACACACACACACAACACACAAACAAAAAGAGAGAGAGAAGAGAGACGAGAGAGAGAGAGAGAGAGATGGAGGAGAGAGCGCAGTGAGGTGTTCAAGACTGGATTTTGGTCATGGAGAACAATATAGTGCTTTGGTACGATGCTTTATCATTTCAATCCACAAATGACGAGGTTTTCCACGTTTGGATCAGTCTTAAAACGCGAACATTAATGATATTGAGTAGCAGTGTTCAGAGCTTCGTTCGAAATGCCCAGAACATGGCCCCGGTCGCCAGAGTGAGGAAAACACATGCCTACAATGACTTCAGAGTGAATGGTCTTGGGAAGATCGGGTTTTCTCCATATCTTCGTCGATGTCTGTAGTCGGTGATGGATGGTGCGAACATTGTTGTGGGGGGTGATTGCTTGTTTGTAGGAATCGTTGGTGATGTGGTTCATGGTTGTTTATTAGGGTTTGGGTGGTGGTTTGTTGATGGGTGGTTGGTGGGTTTGTTGGTGGAGTGCCGGGTGTTTTGTAAGTGAATAGTCGGTGGGTTTGTTGGCGGATGGTTGGTGTGTTTGTTAGTGGACGGTTGGTGTATTTGTTTGTGGATGGTTGTGGGTTTGTTGGTGGATAGTTGTTGGGGTTTTTTTTGTTTTTTTTTTTGTGTGTGTTTTTTATGGTTGGTGGGTGGGTTTGTTGATGGGTGCTTGGTGGGTTTGTTGGTGGAGTGCCGGGTGTTTTTGTAAGTGAATAGTCGTGGGTTTGTTGGCGGATGGTTGTTGGGTTTGTTGGTGGATAGTTGTTGAGTTTGTTGGCGGATGGTTGTTGGGTTTGTTGGTGGATAGTTGTTGAGTTTGTTGGCGGATGGTTGTTGGGTTTGTTGGTGGATAGTTGTTGGGTTTGTTGGTGGATAGTTGTTGGGTTTGTTGGTGGATAGTTGCTGGGTTTGTTGGTGGATAGTTGTTGGGTTTGTTGGTGGATGGTTGGTGGGTTTGTTGGTGGATAGTTGTTGGGTTTGTTGGTGGATAGTTGTTGGGTTTGTTGGTGGATAGTTGTTGGGTTTGTTGGTGTATGGTTGGTGGCTTTGTTGATGAGTGGTTGGTGGGTTTGTTGGTGGATGGTTGGTGGGTTTGTTGATGAGTGGTTGGTGGGTTTGTTGATGAGTGGTTGGTGGGTTTGTTGGTGGATGATTGGTGGGTTTGTTAGTGGATGGTTGTTGGGTTTGTTGGTGGATGGTTGGTGGCTTTGTTGATGAGTGGTTGGTGGGTTTGTTAGTGAATGGTTGGTGTTTTTGTTGGTGAATAGTTGTTGGGTTTGTTGGTGGATGGTTGGTGGCTTTGTTGATGAGTGGTTGGTGGCTTTGTTGATGAGTGGTTGGTAGGTTTGTTGATGGGTGGCTGGTGGGTTTGTTGGTAGGTTTGTTGATAGGTGGCTGGTGGGTTTGTTGATAGGTGGCTGGTGGGTTTGTTGGTGGGTGGTTGGTGGGTTTGTTGATGAGTGGTTAGTGGGTTTGTTGGTGGATGGTTGGTGGGTTTGTTGATGAGTGATTAGTGGGTTTGCTGATAGGTGGTTGGTGGGTTTGTTGATGAGTAACTGGTGGGTTTGTTGATGGGTGGTTGTTGGGTTTGTTGACGATTGGTTGGTGGGTTTGTTGATGGGTGGTTGGTGGGTTTGTTGATGGGTGGTTGGTGGGTTTGTTGATGGGTGGTTGGTGGGTTTGTTGACGATTGGTTGGTGGGTTTGTTGATGGGTGGTTGGTGGGTTTGTTGATGGGTGGTTGGTGGATTTGTTGATAGGTGGTTGGTGGGTTTGTTGATGGGTGGTTGGTGGGTTTGTTGATGATTGGTTGGTGCGTTTGTTAATGGGTGGTTAGTGGGTTTGTTGATGGGTGGTTGGTGGGTTTGTTGATAGGTGACTGGTGGGTTTATTGATGATTGGTCGGTGGGTTTGTTGATGATTTGTTGGTGGGTTTGTTGAAGGGTTGTTGGTGGGTTTGTTGATGGGTGTTTGGTGGGTTTGTTGATAGGTGGCTGGTAGGTTTGTTGATGGGTGGTTGGTGGGTTTGTTGATGGGTGGTCGGTGGGTTTGTTGGTGGGTGGTTGGTGGGTTTGTTGGTGGATGGTTTGTAAGTTTGTCGGTGGATAGTTGGTGGGTTTGTTGGAGGATGGTTAATTGGTTTGTTAGTGGATGGTTACTGGATAATAGGTGGATAATTGGTGTTTTTGTTAGTGGATACTTGGTGGGTCTGTTGGTGGATAGTTGGTGGGTTTGTTAGTGGATATTTTGTGCATTTGTTAGTGGATATTTGGTGGGTTTGTTGGTGGCTGGTTGGTGGGTTTGTTGGTGGATGGTTGGTGGGTTTGTTGATGGGTGGTTGGTTGGTTTGTGGGTGGGTGGTTGGTCGGTTTGTTGGTGAATGGTTGGCACTTTGTTGTTGGGTAGCTGGTCAGTTTTTAATTGGAATTTGGTCAGTTTGTAGGTGGATGGTTGGCATTTTGTTGTTGGATAGTTGGTCAGTTTATTGGTGGATGGTTGTGTTGCTGCATGATTAGTTTGTTGGTGGACAGTTCGTTTTGTGATGGGTAATTGGTCAGTTTGTTGGTGGGTGGCTGGTGTGTTTGTTGGTGGATGTTCGGTGGTTTGGGGTGGATAGATGGTCAATTTGCTGGTGGATGGTTAGTCAGTTTGTTGGAGGATCTTGTGACCATTCTGTCGGTGAATTGTCGACGATATGTTCGTGGACTTCGGTCAGTTCGCAGTTGGACTGTAGGCGGTTTGTTGCAGGTGGTTGGCAGTTTGTTGGTGAAGGTAAGTTGGCTGGCGGGAGGGTGGTTGGTTTTCTGGTGGATGGTCAGTCATTTCGTCTGTAGCTTGTTGGTAGAGGTTTTACTGTTTGATTTGTTGTTTTGTTGGTGACGTTTTTTTTTTTTTTTTTTTTTTTTTGGGGGGGGGGGGGGGGGGGGGTTTCGTTGGCGACCGATTGGACGTTTTGTTGGCGGATTGCAGGCGATTTGCTGGTCGTTCGCTGGTCGGTTTGCCGTTTGCTAGTTGGTTGGTCTGTTGGTGGCTTCGTAAATGTTAGTTGGTCGGCATGTCGCTTGCTTGACAGCTTGACTGTTTTGGGCTTTGGTAGTACATACGGTCTGTTGCATCATGGTGCATTGCACGTTCTTTGTATTCTCTATGGAAATTCAGACCGCTTAAACTGATGGTAATGTGAATGGCGAGACACCATTCTTTGTTTTCTGCAGAAGGTATGCTTACCCATCAAAATGTATTCTTCTACATAAATACGTCAACGCCTTCACTGCCGATCCCCCCTTCTCCCCCTCCCCCCTCTCCCCCCCCCCCCCCCCCCCCCCCCCCCCACCTACAATGTGAAAACCGCCTGTCGTGCTCGGGACCTGTGATCGTTGTCACATCCCAAAGACTAACTTCCTGGTCTCTCCACCTCTACCCTGGTGTTGAAAGGGGGAAACAGGCATAGCCTCCTATCCATTCAAGGGTACGACTTTCCAACTTTTGACTACCTACGCATGAGTTATAATTCAAAAGGCGACCCTTGCACGTGAAACAAGCGCCAACTGCAGGCGAGGGTGGATGGCGAGAGAGAGGTTGGAAGATGATGGATGGGAGAGGGGAAGAGGAGTGTGTGTGTATGTGTGGGGGGGGGGGGGGGGAAGCAATGTGGGAACTGGATGGGGGGGGGGGGGGTGACTGAACGCTAGTGTAAGATGCTTCTCTCTCGCTTGAATCCAGCAGTCAGCAAATGGGTGGCGTTTTGTTCTTGTCAACACGCCTAATGCCTACACATGAAAAAGTCATTGGATAATTGCGCTCTTTCTTCCCCAGGATGCAAACAAACAAAACAAAAGCTAACAAATTACAATAAAAAAAAAAAGCAACAGCCATGATCAGCCAAGCTTTCCCTCCCCGCCATCAATCTCCCTGGTCAAGATGTGTGCACCCATCAATTATTGACAGCCATTTTCCTGCAAAATGAGAAACTCTCTCGGCTAGCCTCCCCCCCCCTCCTCCCCCCGCCCTCCACACACACACACACACACACACACACACACACACACACACACACACACACACACACACACACACACACGCGCACCACACACACACACACACACACACACACACACACACACACACGCACACACATGCACGCACGCACGCGCTCGCGCGCTCGCGCGCGCACACACACACACACACACACACACACACACACACACACACACACCACACACACACACACACACACACACACACACACACACATTTCATTTCTTTCTCTGGTGAGCTCCGTCACCTTCCTCACCCCCCCCCCTCTCTCTCTCTCTCTCTCTCTCTCTCTCTCTCTCTCTCTCTCTCTCTCTCAGGGCCGATAATGGACGCTTGCTATCATTCATTGCCATTTATCAGAAACACAAATACTAAGGCGACGGTGAAATTTCAGAGCGTTTGCGTCTGAGTTGCCGATGCGTTTCGAATTGTTCCTGTCTTATTGATGGCACGCGGATGGCTCGCCGCTTCCTGTTTCATTCCTATGTCGGGCCGTTTTGAGCGGTGGGCACAAAGCGCTACACTCTGGAATAATGTCCTGGGAGATTTCACACCCGGTGAAGGCATTCATTAAGTTAAACACAAACTCCACACCGCCATCATCCGCCAACAGTCGACCACTTCGCGTTTGTGCATTAATAATGGTGATCAACAATAATGTTCATTCACGGGAGGTGGAGGACGAGGATGATGTTGATGATGATGATGATGACGACGACGACGACTACGACGACGACGACGATGATGATGATGATGATGATGACGATGATGATGATATGGTAATGACGGCGATCATGATGATGTTGACGAAGATGAGCGATAAAAACTAGGTAGAATACAAGAATTTCAAAAGAAAGGTGAGGGGGCGCGGATCGACAACATTGAGACAGTATGCATATACCTTGTGTCTGAAGGGAAGGCAAGGCAAGCGATACAGAGTGAAGCATGCACACACACACACACACACACACACAAGCATGCGCACGCGCCCGCACATCTGCACACACACACACACACACACACACACACACACACACACACACACACACACACACACACACACACACACAGCTCGCTAGTACACACACATGCATGCATCTTTACACACAGAGAGAGAGAGAGAGAGGAGAGGAGAGAGAGAGAGAGAGAGAGAGAGAGAGAGAGAGATTTACATACAATGAAAGTTCAATGACCACATACTACTTCGACACTCACACACAATAATGTTTGCAGGTGAACCACACAGACTTAAGAGACGCGCAAACAATTTCGAGCGACGAGTGTTTCCGGGCTGTTTCGTTCAGGGTATGTCACACGATAAAATACCCACAACAAACTACCGCAGGTGAGAGTAGTTGCGCTGTTTGATTGACTGATGCACGAAACAAATTGTCAGAGGAAATCCAGCTATTTCTTTTTTGTGCAATGTTTTTTGACCATCTCTGTTGAATCTCTCGGGTCAAGCGGAAACGGACTAAAACTGATCCGAAAAGTTTTTTTTAATGAGTTGGATCTGCTATTAAAACAAGACGTAGTTGCTGTCTACCAGCTGTGCCGATCATTGGCTCATCATGCAAAACCCAAGAAACGTAGGGCCTCTTCCACCTAAACTAGGGCATGTCGCGAAATGAGAGCACGTGCAGAATAACGAGAAAACTAATTTCTTATAAAAAAAAAAAAGAAAAACAAAAAGAAAAAAAAAAGCAAGAAAAGAAAACTATATCAGACAGGAAACACCATGCTGCATGCCGATTTCCGCTCCAAATTCTGTTTCGCAAATATTGTGTGACATAGGCCTTAGAATCCTGGGCTCATTGGTGGTTAATTTAACCATCCACTGATTCCGTAAAGCGTGGCTGTATTTCCTTCCACCTGTTAGCCCGATTTGGGCAAAGTTCTGTTTGATTCTTTATTTCCACAAAGGCTCAAAGAGATCATTTTTGAAACACGAAAAAAAAAAAAGACTGTATGACTGAAGATTCGGGTATTTGTTTTTGGTTTTGTTTTGTTTTGTTGTTGTTGTTGGTGGTGGTGGTGTTTGTTTGTTTATTCGTTCGTTTGTTTGTTTGTTCGTTCGTTTGTTTGTTTGGAGTTTTGTTTGTCTGTTTTGTTTGTTTTTTATTCGATGCTTGGCATTTAAGGTTCGCTGGGTGTGTAAATAACATGTTTTACGGGCTGTTTCGGTGCTCCCAGAAGCCGTGTCAGAATATCTCAGTGTTAGCGTTTAAAGAGGCGATTGAAGAGAACCCAGTGTTCGACACTTAAAGAAATCCCAATGTTTGACAATTGAGGAGACCTCGATATTTGACACTTGAATAGATACAGATCTGTGACACTTTAAGACATTTCAGTTTTGACACTTGGGGAGACCCAGTGTTTGAACCTTAAGTCAATCCCAATGTTTCAGACTTCAGGAGATTCCGATGCTTGATCCTTAAAGGGATTTAAATGTCTATCATCAGAAAAGATCCCAAAGTTTGATACTGGGGGAGATTCCAATGTTTTACACTCATGAAAATCACAATGTTTGACATTCGAGGCGATCTTGATGTTCAATACTTGGGGGGATCTTGATGTACAGTTGAGGAAATCTCAATGTCTGATTTTAATAATAATAATAATAATGAATACTTATATAGCGCCTATTCTCGGCTAGAGACCAAGCTCTAAGCGCTTTACAATCAACACTCGTTTACACAACGGGCTGCCTACCTGGGTAGTGCCGACTGAAGAGCTGCCAGCTGGCGCTTCATTCAGTCGTTTCCCGTGTCATCCAGTCAGTATCGTTCAATATCGATCACTCATTTTCCTTACTTCCTCCATTCTTTCCATTTCTCACGCAGGGTGCATGCTATGTGTAACGTGTCATCCATACCAACGGCCAAACTGGCCTACTCTTCCGAAAGTTGGTGATGGGATTTTACGTGTGTGCAAGATGTTATGCGTGCGTTCACACACGGAACCTCGGTTTATAGTCTCATTCGAAGGACTGTATGGGAAATGGAGTCAGAACCAATGTTAACTCCGAGGGAAAAATCCCCCTGTACCGAAACGCCCCCGGCGGAGGTTCGAACCCGCAACCCCAGGATCACCAAGATTACGAGTCCGGCGCTCTACCAACTGAGCTTTTCCGGCTCCCCATGCATTTTGAGGAGGTCCAAACGTGTCATACTTGAGAATACACCAATTGGTTTACATTTCAGGAGACCCTAACCTTTGACACTGGAGGAGATCTGGACGTTTGACAAATTAGGATCTCCTAATGTTTGGCGCTTCAGAAGATCCCAGTGTCTGAATTCCAGAAAATCCGAATGATCTATACTTCAGGAGATCGTAATATTCGACACTGGAGAAGATCCTGATATCTGACACATCAAGAGACCCCAATTTTTGACACTTCAAGAGCTCCTAATGTTTGACACGACAGGCCTTGCTGGCAATCCTTCTGGTTATGAGGGTGAAAAGAGTTCTAAATCTTGAAATCGCAGCTTCAAAATAATTGCATTTAGTTGTGTCCAGTTTTTCTGTCCTACATGCAGGGAGATTTCTCAACACAGTGGAGTGTTTCGGGAGACCTTGCCATCAGAACCTCTTTAAATGGCAATTGTCGAGTGCTTTGGAGCGATCGTTCTATCAACAATTGTTCTGACAGCTATAGTCGGAGGTCTGGAGACGAACTTATGATCAAGAAATATTTTGACGGCACACATCGAGTGCCTCAGGACGATCTTGCAATCTACAGATTCTTTGACGGCAGATGCAGAGTGTTTTAAAATGTGATCTTACCGTAAGTCGAGGTTCTGACAGCAAATGCAGAGTATTTTGGAGAGACCTTCTCTTCAGATGTTTTGTACCTATCTTAACGATAGTTGACTTGATTTTGAAGAGAGAGGAGGTACACGTATGCATAAGGGAGGGGGGAGGGAGCAGAGGAGGCGGTATTTCATTGTTCATTTTATTTCATTGTTCATTTTATTGGTGCATTCAACTAGGAACTCTTGATCTGTCATCCTACGACGGTAAAGGCTGAATCAGGGAATCCCTCATATGGGAACTCCCTGATAGATACCACCATGTGGAGGATTGATATTTTATTCTTTTCTTGGTGGTGGTGGTGTGGTGGTGAGGGAGGGAAGGTGAAGGTGGAGGTGGGATGAGGTCAGGGTCGTAGTAGGTGATACGTGGCGTCCGGGGTCAGCCGACAGATACACAGACGTGATGGGTTGCGCTGTGGAACAAGGGTGGAGCATTGAGTGTGTCCACATCGTGTTTACACACCATTTCTCATGTTGCAGGCCTGTGTCAGATTGGTGAGCTCAGCATCTGGATCGCCTCAGTTGGTCTCTTTGTTTGCTTTTCTTCCTGGTATTGTACTACTGCAGGTATCAGAACAGTCTTTATTGTCCATTTGCTTTAGTTCCTGGTATTATACTACGTGCAGGTGTCAGGATAGTCTTTATTGTCTATTTGCTTTAGTTCCTGGTATCATACTACGTGCAGGCGTCAGGATAGTCTTAATTGTCTGTTTGCTTTAGATCCTGGTACTATACTACGTGCAGGCGTCAGGATATTCTCAGTTGGTCTTTTGTCTTGTTATGGTCCTGGTCTTATTCAATATGCAGGTGTCGGATAGTCGTGGTCGGTCTGCCTTTTTGCTTGAACTCCTACTATTATAGCACCCGCAAATGTCTGAATACACTCTCTTCCATATATTTCCTCCTTTTATGCCACAAGACCCGGGCCTGGATAGTTTCAGTTGTTAATCTGTTTTTGTTAGTTCCTGGTGTAAATATCCATGCGGATGTAGACTGCGGAACGTGTGTGCGTGTGTGCGGGGGGGGGGGGGGGGGGGGGCGTGAGAGAGAGAGGGAGAGAGAGAGTGGTGTGTGTGTGTGTAAGAGAAAGAGAGGCGTGAGAGAGAGAGAAAGAAAGAGAGAGTATGTGTGCGTATGTGTGTTTATGCATGCATTTTGTGTGTGTGTGTGTGTGTGTGTGTGTGTGTGTGTGTGTGTGTGTGTGTGTGTGTGTGTGTGTGTGTGTGTGTGTGGAGGAGGAGGAGGAGGGGAGCGGAGACGCAGACTGAGAAAAAGACAGACAAAGTCAGACAGATTTGCACGGTTACTCATTTATTTGTGAGCACATCACTGTCATGTCCTGTTAATATCTTTTTGATGGATGTTTTGGTAAGAGAAAGTTAATGCTCGCTAGGAGGGAGAATGTGCTTGTGAATAATCTTAAAGGACTGAATGCCAATTGAGCGACGGCGCTGATTTGAAAAGCACTGCATTCGTCATTTGCCCAATACTCCTACAGTGTATCGTTCCAGCAGCAGAAAGCGATAGCCTGTTATACTCACAGACAGCGTCCGATGCCATTCTTGCGTGCATTTTCTTTCCCAAGGATAAATATTTCAGTAAACAAAGCAAGCAAACCGTCTTGATCGCTAAAAGCGCCGTTGTTGTTGCCATTATTTACACAGACAGTGATGAATATTTCAACCCACTCACCCAGCCTACTCTCCTCTCTCTCTCTCTCTCTCTCTCTCTCTCTCTCTCTCTGTTGGCTGCCGGATGCTTAAACCAAACATGGGCTTTCTGTGTGTATTCGTGACATAATGTCGCGCATAATATTTCAAGGGATCCCGTGATTTTTCACTGGAGATGAATACCGTGGCTTTTTATTCGCCCGCTTAATGTTGAACACCAGCTGAGGCCGCTGACAGGCGCTGGGTATTTTCCACGTGCGAATTGTTGTTAGATTGTTGTGAATAACGTAAAGTGCTTTCCTGCATTAGCAAGTTGTTGAAGAAATATATGACAATTAGTTCAAACACGTTTGTTTGGTTCCGCTGTCATCATTATACGTTCTACTCACTGTCATCATCAATCTTCCATGCTGACATCATCAATCTTCCACACAGTATTCATCGTTCTTCCACTCTGTCATTATCAGTCTTCCAGTCTGTCATAATCAGTCTTTCATGCTGTCATAATCAGTCCTCCATACTGTCATCATCATTCCTTCATACTGTCATCATCATCAGTCCTCCACACTGTCATCATCAGTCCTTCATACTGTCATCATCATCAGTTCTTCATACTGTCATCATCATCAGTCCTCCATACTGTCTGTCATGTGACGTAGCCTCACATCAAGGCATGTGACACTCCATCACATTTAGTCAAGTGATATGAATCATTTCCCCTATGCCACAACTAAAAAGGAAGAATATTCATGTGGCTTGACTGTGCAGCGGGTGTCCCCAATAATTGTGAGGATTACTCAGTAAGATAGACAAGGGTGGTCACTGGGTGAAAGTGACCACTGAGTGATAGTTTAATAAGGGCTGGTAAGGTGCTGGTTATGTGTTTTGAACACTGAGTATGCACTCACTAGGAGGAGGGAGGAAAGAATTAGCTTTAGCCCAGGAGATGGCCTAAAAACTCGAACCTGTCAGAAAGTTGGTCAAGGGGTCCTCACCGCTGACCAGTCATTACCAGGTGAGCCATAGATACCGTAGTTGGGGAAAGGTACAGGGGGAAAATCTTAAGAAAAGAGAAAGAAAGAATTCATATGTTGAATTGGGAAGCAGGTTACTTACACGAACCTTATTCGTGTTTCAGCCCTTCACCCTTCACCCCGTCAGCTATTCCTCCTCTGATGCTGTAACGGCATCTGTTTCTTAAGTGCTGAGAGGGTGTTTAACGATGGCCATGGTGTGGGGAACACACCGATAGTTCAGCCCAGCAATTGAAGACCCCGGGTAGAGGAGTCGGATCTCATCGTTTCCCCATTGACTGGAGAGTTCAAGGGGCAAGCACGTTTTCTGATGCGGACAGGGCATCATGACAGTAAGGGGCGAGTGCTTTCTCTGATGCAGGTATGGCATCATGAATACATGGATTATTTATTCTCCTGGTCTGGATCTTGGGCCAATGTTGTGTAAAAGGCCATGACTTTATATTCTTGGAGGATGTGTGCATTCTTTCTCTAGCAAGAAGGAGGAATTCAGAAAGTCTTCATTCATATGAATTCGTAACTTGATTTATCTCTCAGTGAGAAGAGAGAGAGAGAGAGAAACATGTATAGAATTTGTTTGATAACTGCTCGAGCGTGATGTTGGAATTGTTCAATTCATTTAGTAAAGTGTTTTCCCCGGAGGAGAGGGGGAGAAGAAAAAAACATTCTGTAGTGCGCCTTTTGGTTGACTGGAGGGATTGCGTGTGCGTATGGAGCAAATTCTGTCATGAATGCGTGTGTGCAAGAGTGACAGTGTGACACTGTCATAATCAGTCTTTCATGCTGTCATAATCAGTCCTCCATACTGTCATCATCAGTCCTTCATACTGTCATCATCATCAGTCCTCCATACTGTCATCATCATCAGTCCTCCATACTGTCATCATCAGTCCTCCATACTGTCATCATCAGTCCTTCATACTGTCATCATCATCAGTCCTCCATACTGTCATCATCAGTCCTCCATACTGTCATCATCAGTCCTCCATACTGTCATCATCATCAGTCCTCCATATTGTCATCATCAGTCCTCAATACCGTAATCATCATCAGTCCTCCATATTGTCATCACTCAGTCCTCCCCACTGTCATCGTCATCAGTCCTCCATACTGTCATCATCATCAGTCCTCCATACTGTCACCATCATCACTCCTCCAAACTGTCATCATCAGTCCTCCACACTGTCATCATCATCAGTCCTCCACACTGTCATTATTATCAGTACTCCATACTGTCACCATCATCACTCCTCCAATACTATCATCATGCAGTCCTCCATACTGTCACTCATCATCACTTCTCCATACTTCATCATCAGTCCTCCATACTGTCATCATCATCAGTCCTCCACACTGTTAACATCATCAGTCCTCCACACTGTCATCATCACTCAGTCCTTCATACTGCCATCACTCAGTCCTCCACATCTGCCTCACTTCACTCATCCTCCAACTGTCATCACATCAGTCCTCCACACTGTCATCATCATCAGTCCCACATGTCATTCACTCAGTCCTCCATACTGTCATCATCATCCAAGTCCTCCACACTGTCATCACTCAGTCCTCCACACTGTCATCACATCAGTCCTCCAACTGTCACATCAGTCATCACACAGTCCTCCACACTGTCATCATTATCAGTCCTCCACACTGTCATCACACAGTCCTCCATCACTGTCATCATCATCAGTCCTTCCATACTGTCATCACTCAGTCCTCCACACTGTCATCATCATCAGTCCATCATACTGTCATCACTCAGTCCTCCATACTGTCATCACTCAGTCCTCCATACTGTCATCACTCAGTCCTCCATACTGTCATCATTATCAGTCCTTCATATTGTCATCACTCAGTCCTCCATACTGTCATCACTCAGTCCTCCATACTGTCATCATCTCAGTCCTCCATACTGTCATCACATCAGTCCCTCTCATACTGTCATCATTCATACAGTCCTCCATACTGTCATCAATCATCAGTCCTTCATTACTGTCATCACTCAGTCCTTCATACTGTCATCACTCAGTTCTTCCATAGTCTGTCATCATCATCGTCCATCCAAATACTGTCATCACTCAGTCCTCCAATGTCATCACTCAGTCCTCCATACTGTCATCATCATCTCAGTCTTCATACTGTCATCACTCAGTCCTCCATACTACATCATCATCATCAGTTCTCCATACGTCATCACTCAGTCCTCCACACTGTCATCATCATCATGTCCTTCCATACTGTCATCACTCAGTTCTCCATACTGTCACCACTCAGTCCTCCATACTGTCATCACTCAGTCCTCCATACACTGTCATCATCATCAGTCCTTCATACTGTCATCACTCAGTACCTCCATACTGTCATCACTCAGTCCTCCATACTGTCATCACTCAGTCCTCCATACTGTCATCATCATCAGTCCTTCATACTGTCATCACTCAGTCCTCCATACTGTCATCACTCAGTCCTCCACACTGTCATCATCATTCAGTCCTCCATACTGTCATCACTCAGTCCTCCATACTGTCATCACTCAGTACTCCATACTGTCATCACTCAGTCCTCAATACTATCATCATCAGTCCTCCATACTGTCATCATCAGTCCTTCATACTGTCATCATCATCAGTCCTCCATACTGTCATCATCCTCAGTCCTCCATACTGTCATCATCCTCAGTCCTCCATACTGTCATCACTCAGTCCTCCATACTGTCATCATCATCATCCTCCATCTATCATCATCAGTCCTCCATACTGTCATCATCATCAGTCCTCCATACTGTCATCATCAGTCCTCCAACTGTCATATCATCAGTCCCCATACTGTCATCATCATCATCCTCCATACTTCATCATATCAGTCCTCCATACTGTCATCATCATCAGTCCTCCACACTGTCATCATCATCAGTCCTCCATACTGACATCATCAGTCCTCCATACTGTCATCATCACAGTCCTCCATAACTGTCATCATCATCAGTCCTCATACTGTCATCATATCAGTCCTCCATACTGTCATCATCATCGTCCTTCCATACTGTCATCATCAGTCCTCCCATTCATTCATCAGTCCTCCATACTGTTCATCATCAGTCCTCCATACTGTTATCATCATCAGTCCTCCATACTGTATCATCACAGTCCTCCATACTGTATCATCATCAGTCCTTCATACTGTCATCATCACTCAGTCTCACATGTCATCATCATCAGTCCTCAATACTGTCATCATCACATCAGTCCTCCATACTTCATCATCATCAGTCCTCTCATACTGTCATCACTCAGTCCTCCATACTGTCATCATCTCAGTCCTCCATACTGTATCATCATCAGTCCTTCATACTGTCATCATCCTCAGTTCTTCACACTGTCATCATCATCAGTCCTCAATACTGTCATCATCATCATCAGTCCTCCATACTTCATCATCATCAGTCCTCCATACTGTCATCACTCAGTCCTCCATACTGTCATCATCTCAGTCCTCCATACTGTCATCATCATCAGTCCTTCATACTGTTATCATCATCAGTCCTCCATACTGTCATCACTCAGTCCTCCATACTGTCATCGTCATCAGTCCTCCATACTGCCTTCATCATCAGGCCTCCATACTGTCATCATCATCAGTCCTTCATAATGTCATCGTCATCAGTCCTCCATACTGTCATCATCAGTCCTCCACACTGTCATCATCACTCAGTCCTCCGTACTGTCATCATCATCAGTCTTCTATACTGTCATCATCATCAGTCCTTCATACTGTCACCATCACCAGTCCTCCATACTGTCATCATCAGTCTTCCATACTGTCATCATCATCAGTCCCCCATTCTGTCATCATCATCAGTCTTCCATACTGTCATCATCATCAGTCCTCCATTCTGTCATCATCATCAGTCCTCCATACTCTCATCATCAGTCCTCCACACTGATCATCATCACTCAGATCCTCCACACTGTCATCATCATCAGTCCTCCACACTGTCATCATCATCAGTCCTCCACACTATCATCATCACTCAGTCCTCCACACTGTCATCATCACTCAGTCCTCCACACTGTTGTCATCATCAGTCCTCCACACTGTTATCAGTCATCAGTCCTCCACACTGTCATCATCACTCAGTCCTCCACACTGTCATCATCATTCACTCCTCCATACTGTCATCATCACTCAGTCCTTCATACTGTCATCATCAGTCCTTCATAATGTCATCGTCATCAGTCCTCCATACTGTCATCGTCATCAGTCCTCCATACTGTCATCATCATCAGTCCCCCATTCTGTCATCATCCATCAGTCTTCCATACTGTCATCATCATCAGTCCTCCACACTGTCATCATCATCATCCCAACTTCATCATCATCCCATACTGTCATCATCATCAGTCCTCCACACTGTCATCATCATCAGTCCTCCACACTGTCATCATCATCAGTCCTCCACACTGTCATCATCATCAGTCCTCCACACTGTCATCATCATCAGTCCTCACACACTGTCATCATTATCAGTCCTCCACACTGTCATAATCACTCAGTCCTCCACACGTCATCATTATTCAGTCCTCCATACTGTCATCATCACTCAGTCCCCCATACTGTCATCATCAATCCTCCATACTGTCATCATCATCAGTCCTTCATACTGTCATCATCAGTCTTTCATAATGTTATCGTCATCAGTCCTCCATACTGTCATCATCAGTCCTCCACACTGTCACTCATCACTCAGTCCTCCGTACTGTCATCATCATCAGTCCTCCATACTGTCATCATCATCAGTCCTTCATACTGTCATCATCAGTCCTTCATAATGTCATCGTCATCAGTCCTCCATACTGTCATCATCAGTCCTCCATACTGTTATCATCAGTCCTCCATACTGTTATCATCATCAGTCCTCCATACTGTTATCATCATCAGTCCTCCATACTGTCATCATCAGTCCTTCATACTGTCATCATCATCAGTCCTTCATACTGTCATCATCATCAGTCCTTCATACTGTTATCATCATCAGTCCTCCAGACTGTCATCATCATCAGTCCTCCATACTGTCATCATTCTCAGTCCTCCATACTGTCATCGTCATCAGTCCTCCA
>CM065716.1:55023466-55033466 GCA_033310375.1 Conus canariensis | reverse complement strand
CTCACAATTCGTTAGTTACTTTTTTCGCCCCCCCCCCCCCCCCCCCCCCCCACCCCCCTTTCTTCCTACTCTCCCCTCTTTTCTAGAGTGTTAGTCTTTCGGATAAGGTTCTAAACCCAAGTCCCGTGATCACACATGTGCTCATCGCACACAAAAATCTCACAGCACTGAAACGATAAATTTGACCAGTCGAAAAATATCTTTTTGATACACAAACAAGAACAAAAGCTGAAATGGAACAATTGAAGAACAAAAGCTGAAATGGAACAATTGAAGAAATCTCTCTCTCTCTCTCTCTCTCTCTGAACACTTCAGATAATTTGGAGGATGTATGTGGATCAGTCTCTTCCTGTCGCCCTTTTAGCATGATCATTACTTTTTTTCGCATCAATCATATTTTGTTTCATTTCATTTCTGTTTGTAACGTTTGAAATAAAATCATCTGTCGTCATATTTGTTACATACGTCAAGTTGAAACACTGATATCATGAACTTGCCACTAAAAGCTGTAGACTGCTCTTGTTCAAATCTTTATGTTTTGTATGCTGTTGTAATTATGAGTCATTGGTTCTTTTTATTCACACCAAACACATCCAGGTGTGGATGGATGCTGCCATATCAAGACAGAGTGATCTCCCTTGAAGCAAAGACTAGCCCTGGCTGTCACACACAAAGTCACCTGTCGTGACAAACCGCACTCCAGCTCGGGTGTATGTGCGAGCATGCGTGAAGAAAGGCCATGGGAGCAGCGAGTCCGAACTCAGTCCACTTTCCGTGCCCCCTCTGCCGTGACGCTGCCGGGCCCTCAGTCAAACACCTGTAGGGGTGTCAGGTAATGCTAACTGACGCCCTCGCTTAATCCTAAATGATGCTCATTAGCAATCAATACCAGGGACGTGGCGTTTAACCCCGGCATCTCCCCCCCCCCCTTCTCTTCTCTTCTCTCTCTCTCTCTCTCTCTCTCTCTCTCTCTCTCTCTCTGTATGTGTGTGTTGTTTGTGCCTGTTGCATGAACGCGTGTGCGCGCTTGGGTGTGTGTGTGTGTGTATGTGTGTGTGTGTGTGTGTGTGTGTGTGTGTGTCCTAGACGTTAGCTTTTCACGAGGTCATTGCAATTGAAGTGCTGTCCATGAGGTGCACTGGGGATAGGGCTTTCCGTTATAATCCAGAGAGAGAAGCGCTGTCCATTAGGTCCAGATTGAAGTCCAGTCTAAAGGGGACAGTAGTTCAGTCCAAGGGCAAACCATGAGGATAGGAGTCCAGTCTCAAGGCAAACCATGAGGATAGGAGTCCAGTCTCAAGGCAAACCATGGGGATAGGAGTCCAGTCTCAAGGCAAACTATGGGGATAGGAGTCCAGTTTGAAGGCAAACTATGGGGATAGGAGTTCAGTCTGAAGGCAAACTATGGGGATAGGAGTCCAGTCTCAAGGCAAACTATGGAGATAGGAGTCCAGTCTGAAGGCAAACTATGGGGATAGGAGTTCAGTCTGAAGGCAAACTATGGGGATAGGAGTTCAGTCTGAAGGCAAACTATGGAGATAGGAGTCCAGTCTCAAGGCAAACTATGGAGATAGGAGTCCAGTCTGAAGGCAAACTATGGGGATAGGAGTTCAGTCTGAAGGCAAACTATGGGGATAGGAGTCCAGTCTGAAGGCAAACTATGGAGATAGGAGTCCAGTCTCAAGGCAAACCATGGAGATAGGAGTCCAGTCTGAAGGCAAACTATGGAGATAGGAGTCCAGTCTCAAGGCAAACTATGGGGATAGGAGTCCAGTCTCAAGGCAAACTATGGGGATAGGAGTTCAGTCTCAAGGCAAACATGGGGATAGGAGTCCAGTCTAAGGCAAACTATGGGGATAGGAGTCCAGTCTGAAGGCAAACTATGGGATAGGAGCCCAGTCTCAAGGCAAACTATAAGGATAGGAGTCACGTCTCAAGGCAAACCATGAGGATAGGAGTCACGTCTCAAGGCAAACCATGAGGATAGGAGTCACGTCTCAAGGCAAACTATGGAGATAGGCGTCACGTCTCAAGGCAAACTATGGAGATAGGAGTTCAGTCTCAAGGCAAATCATGGGGATAGGCGTCACATCTCAAGGCAAACTATGGAGATAGGAGTTCAGTCTCAAGGCAAACTATGGAGATAGGCGTCACGTCTCAAGGCAAACCATGGCGAATAGGAGTCACGTCTCAAGGCAAACCATGGCGAATAGGAGTCACGTCTCAAGGCAAACTATGGAGATAGGAGTTCAGTCTCTAGGCAAACCATGGGGATAGGCGTCACGTCTCAAGGCAAACCATGGCGAATAGGAGTCACGTCTCAAGGCAAACCATGGCGAATAGGAGTCACGTCTCAAGGCAAACTATGGAGATAGGAGTTCAGTCTCTAGGCAAACCATGGGGATAGGCGTCACGTCTCAAGGCAAACCATGGCGAATAGGAGTCACGTCTCAAGGCAAACTATGGAGATAGGAGTTCAGTCTCAAGGCAAACCATGGCGGATAGGAGTCACGTCTCAAGGCAAACTATGGAGATAGGAGTTCAGTCTCAAGGCAAATCATGGGGTAGGAGTCCAGTCTCAAGGCAAACCATGGGGATAGGAGTCCAGTCTCTAGGCAAACCATGGGAACATAATTCAAACATAAGAGTCTAGGGAGACTGTGAAAAAACGATCATCTGAATTTACGTGGAGGAGACAAGACTCAAAGATGGCAAGAATTATGGGAAAAAATATAATCAACGTGCCCATGGAATAAAGAAAATTACGGAACTTGTAAAAACTGACAGAAAGTTGTCTTTGTTTTGTAAAATTTATTCAACTGTCAGTTTCTCACGACCAATGTTTATATAATTATGACCGAATACCATTTGTCCAAACACTCGAGCAGTGGCGACGTGGGTGCTGACACTTTTAAAATGCAGAACACAAGAAGCGAACCAGATTTATCAGCCCCGTGAGACTTTAATCTATGGCTTTCAACTGAAAGGAACCAAAATCGATTTGGGCTGGAATCCTCTGCATGTGTGGAATTATTCAGAACAAAGACATGAATGTTTTGTACAACAGGGACAAGGAATGTTTCAAATCCAGCTTTCTTTTTCAATCAACCGTGGAAATCTGCAATACTGTATCAGAGAATACGTTGCAACTTTTGTTTTTGTTTGTATATATCTAATACAGATTCTTTCCATCAGTAAAACCAAACTGGCTTTTTTTTCATTGTCGGGTCAAAAAATAATTCTAAGAAATGAATTGCATATGTACCGAAAAATCTGACAGTTGAACGTATTTTAGCAACAGAAACAGTCTCAACAAAGGGAGTTTGGTGCTCGCCTTCAAAGAAGGACGATGACCCCTGTTTGACAGCAGATTAGTCATGGTGTCATAATTGGCCCTTATCAATGGCAGTACAAGGGCCAGGAACTTTTAACACACCTTGTGCAAAAAAAAAAAAAACAGAAAAAAGACAGATCATGTGTGTGTGTTGGGGGGGGGGGGGGGGCAGTGGAGGAGGAGGGAGAGCTTTTCCTCTGACGGATACAACATGCAGCATTGAGTGCAATGGACAAGATGGCGCTTTTTTTTGTCTGATCTGTACCTCTGGACCTGGACCCAAGATTAAAATGATGGAGTTTCTGATTAAATTCGCCGGGAGACTAAAACTCTTGTCAAGCCAGGCACAAGAAAGGGTTTTGTTCACAAGAAAGGATTACAGTAGTCCCGTAGACTGTATTACAGTAGTCCCGTAGAATGCATGGAAGGGATTAAGATGGCATCAAGCAAATATTTCATATTTTTGTGTTGCCGTCCGAATGCCTTCCACATTTTCGCTATATTACTTTCACAGAGCCCAAAAGAGGAAAATGGCTTTCTGACTGGCATTTTAGACTGAAAAAAAATGTTTCTCTGTAAAAATCTAGTAAACAGTTAATGTAAAAAAAAAAAAAGCCTGTTCTTTTGCTAGAAGCAGACTGAAAAGATTCCAAAACAGAGTTGATGGCAACTGAGAATTTACGCAGGCCTCTGTACAGGAACAGTTTCTTCGATTGCTGGCGAAGCAGTTGCCCGTTTGCTCTTGTTTTACGTTCCAAAGATCAGGAGTACAGTTTGGTATGCCTTTTCTTACTAAACAAGAGAAAGCAAGCACGATTGCACGCACGCGCTTGCGCGCTTGCGCGCTTGCGCGCTTGCGCGCGTGTGTGTGTGTGTGTGTGGTGTGTGGTGTGTGCGTGTGTGCGTGTGTGTGTGTGTGTGTGTGTGTGTGCGTGTGGTGTGTGTGTGTGTGTGTGTGTGTGTGTGTGTGTGTGTTTGTGTGTTTACTAATGAAGTAAACATGTGTGATGTATCTGTAATTACCAAACAGTGTGTGCGTATCCAATGAGGTGTACCTTTGATGCATTACCAAACTCTGTGTGTGTGTGTGTGTGTGTGTGTGTGTGTGTGTGTGTGTGTGTGTGTGTGTGTGTGCGTGCGCGCGTGCAATCGGTACTTTATACAGCCATTGGCACTATATGACAGCAGTGTCAATACATAACTTGGGTCGGCACTCCATGACTGCAGTCGGCACGATAACAGCAAACAGCACCATGTAACGGCAGTGGGTACTATTTCTTAACAGCTGGCGCTCTGTAACTGCAGTCGGCACTACATAACACCAGTTAACATCACTTAAAAATTCACTTGGCACTGTAAGACTGCAATATGCACCATAAAACTTTCGGTTTCATTATTTGTTTGTTTGTTTCTTTCATTCTTTGGTTTTAAATATTCTACCCTAGCCAACCACACAGTACCCTTTCAGGGCTGTCGAATGGTTCACCAGCTATGGACACAGAGGATGTGGTTGCTATTAACAGTCTGTGAGCTCTATGGTACACCAGTCATAGACACAGAGGATGTGGTTGCTATGAACAGTCTGTCAGCTCTATGGTACACCAGTCATGGACACAGAGGATGTGGTTGCTATTAACAGTCTGTCAGCTCTATGGTACACCAGTCATAGACACAGAGGATGTGGTTGCTATGAACAGTCTGTCAGCTCTATGGTACACCAGTCATGGACACAGAGGATGTGGTTGCTGTGAACAGTCTGTCAGCTCTATGGTACACCAGTCATGGACACAGAGGATGTGGTTGCTATGAACACGTCCTGTCAGCTCCTATTGGTTAAACACCAGTCTATGGACACCAGAGGAGTGTGGTTGCTATGAACAGTCTGTCAGCTCTATGGTACACCAGTCATGGACACAGAGGATGTGGTTGCTATGAACAGTCTGTCAGCTCTATGGTACACCAGTCATAGACACAGAGGATGTGGTTGCTATGAACGGTCTGTCAGCTCTATGGTACACCAGTCATAGACACAGAGGATGTGGTTGCCGTGACGTAGTCCCTCAGCTGGGATGGTGGGGACAACACGGGGGAAGATGGTCTCTACAGGTTGACGTGGATCACTGATGTCCAGCCCCGAGGTGACCCATTGCGGTCGTCTGGGCTTAAATCAATAAATTCCAGTCTTCCAAGTTTTTGTATCTTTGTCCACATTGACCCTGCCTTCAGTCAGAAAAAGGGTTAATGGGCAGATATTACGAGGGGTCAGGATTGATATAAGAAAGACAGAGAGAGACAGAGAAAGAGAGTTTAATTCATGTTGTTTATTGCCCAGTCGATCACGGGCAAAATGAGGACTGTCACCTTGCCCAAGTCAATTCATTTGTCAAGGCTTTAATTCAAACAAAGGCCTAAGCTCCTTAGGGAAGAAAAATGTACCCGTAAATGAACATAACAAGTTAGAATTCTAATGTATGCGCAAGTCAAAGCGATCAGCTAAAGATCACTTTAAACAATGGTATCCTAACAGTCACAATACACAGCCTTTTTAATAGTGCCTGGTACACATACATGGCTGAGTTATATCACGTTGATTTATGCTTTGTTTACACGAGCAATCTACCTTTCATGGAAGCTTGTAATATTTCGGCAAAGTTGATTCACTTTTAAGGTCACTCAGGGCAATACAGAACACAGCAAAGTATTAAATTAGTTCTTCTTTAGCCATGTTTTTTCCATGCCAGGTAAGCATATATTCATTCATGGAGAGATAGGGGGACAGGTGCGTTCCTTGACAGGTGCAGCTCATAATCACAGGGCAGCGTGGAGTTATCGCTTTCTTTTCTTCTTTCCCTTTATTCCGGACAACTACCGTTAAAGAAGTGGTTCTGTCCTATGTTCCGGTCCATTTCCAGCGTTCTGTGTCGACCAGGCGGCTTCTTTGATCCTACAAAACGCTTTGCCCGGTGCTCTTCTTAACAGACAAGGACCAAGGAAGTCGGGATGATCTCCCTGAGTCAGCCGCGGCACTACAGACCGCTCTTTACCAAACTGCTTAGCTTGACTGGCAGAGAAAGCAGACAAAACAGAGAAAAGGGAGATTTGGTGACAAAAGAGACCAGAGCTGCGGGCATCTATGATGGAGAGTAAAGACAGTCTTTTAACTCCGCGTTCCACTCCTTTTTTGCCTCCAGAGCCGAACGATTGAAGTCTTGTGCTTGACAGCAGTGAAGCCCTGGCGTGTCACCATTTAAGAAGGCCAGCACAACATGAGCCACGAGGCATGGCCGCCAGTGCAGGCCAGCCTGTGTTTGGCTAACTTGACTTCCATGGGGCCTTCGCGCCCTCCCTGCCAACCCTCTCCACGAGGCTGTTTTCATTTCATCAATTGGATGTTTTCATAAAGCATATAGCCTATTACAGGCGCGGCTAGGCAGGGTCGTGGTCGATCCTCTCCCGCGCCAGGGCTCCCCTTGCAGCTATTGTTGACCGCTTCTTCTGATGGTAATTTGAAAACGCAGGCAGGTAGTGAAGCCCTCTAATACGCTAATCTGCGGCTCCTGCCCCCGAGGCGTAGAACCCCCTTCCATACAGCCTGTATCTTTCCACAAAAAAAACTCGTTCCTCGTTTCCCTCCCGAAACGAATTCCCCTCCTTTCGCCTTCCCCTCAACGCCCAGCCTGCTCGGCTTCACGCGTTGACAAAGCAGTCATATTAGTCCTGCCGCCCAAAAAGAAAGGAGAAAACTTGCCAAGGGGGGAGGGATGGAGGGGGGGTGGAGGGCAGGAGGGGGTATGAAAACTGTCATGGGCTAATTGTGAGACGAGAAAAAGCCTGCGAAGAATAGGGGCCGCAACTTACATTCCAAATGACTGGGCTCTCCAAACACCGGGGATATGAAGATGGGGCGCGGGACGCGAACACACCATTGTGTTTCAAGTGGCTTTAGGTTGGGAGCGGAGAAAGCCGACACCCTGGCCAAGAGGAAAAGAATTTGTCGGGGAGATGGGAGGCCAGTCGCGGGAAGCGTTTGAAGTGAAGAGGTAGACAAGCAGTTAGGCAATCTAAGCGATGAATGCACACCCCCGTCTTGCTAAGCAGGGCGGCAGACAATGAGGCTGGGGACTCCCTCCTGGTGGTGAAGTGTCTGGCTCCGGTGCTCCAGGGGGGCGTGGGTTCCCCAGGTGTCTTCATTACTTCTGTGCCGCGAATCCTTGTGTTCACCCCCACACCTCTTCCTCTTGGTGGCCCGCCCCCGCTGAGGTGCTGTCTACATACTCTTGTCGATCCTTTATGTACACCGGGAATGGATTTAGATATCTTGTCTGATCACCCAGGACTGTGAGAAAACACACACGAACGAACCCTTGATCTCTGTCGGAGGTAGTCCTACAGCTTCTTCTGGAAACAGCAAGCTGCATGTGTTGAGGCCTTTTGACTGAGTCCTTCCCAGTGCTGGATGTCCCTATGGCGACGAGTCTCTACAGCGCAATACAATGCAATACAATACAATACAATGCGTATTCGAATACTCAGCTCCAATCAGACTGTCAGACCCAGTAAAAAGCATACGCGAACATGGCTAAAGGGCTTTAGAAACCAATGAAACACACAAACACAATCAAGACAAACAAACAAACACAATCAAAAAGTAAGATTTTGGAAAAACAAACAAAATACATTCGACAGAGTACAAACACAAATGTAGTAAAATGTAAATCAGTTTTGCGCATCATAGAATAGGGGCCTTTTCTAAACTCACATGCTCATTATTTAAAAGAAACAACGAAAGCCCATCATTGCTAAACTAGTAAAACCCGTAACTGCAAATACGACACTTGAATCATATTTTAACTGACATGGTTGAGCGCTCACACGACAATCGCCTGAATCCGACCTGCCCCCTCTGTCACCTTCCCTTCCCTTCTCTCACAACAAACCCCGACCCGTTTTCCATTTGCCACCCACCGCGAGCTGCTTTCCCTTTTCTCTGCGTCTGCACACACGATAGGATGCGCGCGCACGTTCTCTCTCTCTCTCTCTCTCTCTCTCTCTCTCTCAAGAACTGGAGAAGAAAGTAAAAAAAAGTTACAGTTTAGATATAGTATCTAACATATCCTAACAGAGTGTTATCATCATGGCAGATATTAACACATGACTGAGGTAATTTATGCTACATATTGCTCATGGCGGGTTTTTTTTTTTCTTTTTTTTTGTTGTTGGGAGGGGGAGGGGGGGAGTTGGGGTCAATTCAGACGATGTCTTTTACTTTTGAAATGGAAGGTACCTTACACTGACACAAAGATTAAGAATTGTAATCTTATTTTGGATATGATTTTCAGTTTGTGATGTTTTGTATACTGCAGTCTGTTCACACTCTGCAATGGACAAGTATTCATCTGGTTTTCTAAGACCACAAGTCCCACACTATGATCATTCTCCGCCATGGAATGGAAGTTGTCTGGTTTCTACCAGACCACAAGTCACCACACTATGATCATTCTCTGCCATGGAATGAAGTTGTCTGTTTCTACCAGACCACAAGTCACCACACTATGATCTCTCTGCCATGGAATGGAAGTTGTCTGGTTTCTACCAGACCACAAGTCACAACGCTATGCTTATTCTCTGCCACGGAACAGAACAAATAGGTTTTCCCAAGACCACAAGTCACCACACTATGATCATTCTCTGCCATGGAGCAGAATACGACTGGTTTCTCCAAAACCCCAAGTCATCACACCACGTTCATTCTATGGCATTGAACAGAACATTGTCCGGTTCTCCAAGACTACAAATCACCACACTACGCTCATTCTCTGGCATTGAACAGAACATTGTCCGGTTCTCCAAGACTACAAATCACCACACTACGCTCATTCTCTGGCATGGAACAGAATGTTTCTGGTTTTCTAAGACCACGTGTCACAACACTATGCTCATTTTCTGCCGTAGAACAGAACATATGTGGTTTCTCCATGACCAACAAACACTACACTATGCTCATTTTCTGCCGTAGAACAGAACACATGTGGTTTCTCCATGGCCAACAAACACTACACTATGCTCATTCTTCAGCATGGAATGGAACATATGTGGTTTTCAGAGCACCATATCCAACCCTACTCCATGCTTATTACGGTTATCGCTTGTCTTGACTCATGACGGTTATATCTCGCCTGCAGCTCATCTGGACTATTATTGTTTTGTTAGAGTCAGACAGCACCGGCATTCCCCTCCTCCACCCACTAGTATGGACACATTACTGCATAGTTTTACCAAGGAAACAGTGTTAACTCAACCAGCGCGGTCTTCTTACATGAACTTAGTATGGTACAAAACATTGATCAGAGTGTAAGGAACATCGCCATGAGAAGTTGTGGGATTCGATGTCAAATTTATCTGGCTAAAGTCAATGAAAAAATCACTGCAACGGTTCAGAAGAGTAGATTTTTTTTTTGGGATTTGGGACTTTGTACGTGATGAGTGTGTTACTTTGTACGTAATGACTGTGTTACTTTGTACGTAATGATGTGTTACTTTGTACGTAATGAGTGTATTACTTTGTACGTAATGAGTGTGTCTAGCATCAGCGGAGTTCCTGACGCAGTAATTGGGGACAACGCAACAATTTATATTCTTTTCTTCATTTACACATTTATTTAAATA
>CM065716.1:55008466-55015966 GCA_033310375.1 Conus canariensis | reverse complement strand
ATTTTGAAACACTATATAGAAGTGCCATTTGTGTGTGATAACCTTTCTATATACCAAATTTCATTAAAAATCCACCTATATATAAGAAATAACGGCAGAATAACGGTTTTTAACGGTTGTTTAATCCATTTTCAGCATTACATCACTTACATATGGACAGAGGCTCCGATTTGTCACAAGATCATCCAAACCGCTTATAAATTGGCCAAGTACTTTCTGAGATATTCTATAAAGAAGAAAACCCGTTACAGGCCGTTACAGCCGTTAGTAACGGCTATAGCGGTAAACTAAAACATCGGGCATCATCCGTAGCCCATAATGAACATACCTACAAATTTTCAGAAAGATCGGCCCAGTAGTTTTGTCTGGAGCGAGTGGAACACATTTTGACCACGGACACACAGACACACAGACAGACACACAGACACACAGACAGCATTTCTTCGTTCCCATTCTAGAGTACTCCCTGTTCTATAAGAACTGGGAGTACAAAAACGAACAAACATACATTCAAACAACGACGGACGAATGAAGGCATTCAAAACTTATAACCATACAAAAAAAAAATCAGTATTAAACAACACAAAAGACATGCGTAAGCATTTACAACTAATAAACATACATATATACACATACAGCAACGAAGAAAAGATAAAAGAAACCAACAGCAAAGCTGAAAGGCATATTTATGCTGCTGTCGTATTTTCCCACACATGAAAGATGAAAAACAAAGAAAACATTAAAAACAAAAAAGTATACAAATTGCGTTTGTTTATATGTTGGTTTGTTTTTGTCCGTGTGTTGGTCTGTTTTTCCTTGCAGACAGTAGGTGATGAACTTTTGTTTTTGTCCGTGTGTTGGTCTGTTTTTCCTTGCAGACAGTAGGTGATGAACTTTTGTTTTGGCCGTGTGTTGGTTTGTTTTTCCTTGCAACCAGTAGGTGATGAACTTTTGTTTTTGTCCGTGTGTTGGTTTGTTTTTCCTTGCAGACAGTAGGTGATGAACTTTTGTTTTTGTCCGTGTGTTGGTCTGTTTTTCCTTGCAGACAGTAGGTGATGAACTTTTGTTTTTGGCCGTGTGTTGGTTTGTTTTTCCTTGCAACCAGTAGGTGATGAACTTTTGTTTTTGTCCGTGTGTTGGTTTGTTTTTCCTTGCAGACAGTAGGTGATGCAGAAGAGAGGTACTCCACAGAGTGCAGGCTTCTGAGGTGCATAAAATGCCGTGGTGACGAAAGGGTGCGCGCACGTGCGCGCGTTTGTGTGTGTGTGTGTGTGTGTGTGTGGGTGGGTGTGTGGATGGGTGGATGGGTTGGTGTGGATGGGTGTGTCTGCCTGTCTGTGAGCGCGCGTGCGCGCGTATATGCGTGCGCGCGCGCGCGTCTGTGTATGTGTGTGCGCCCGCGCGCGCGCGCGCGCGCGCGTGTGTGTTTGTGTGTGTGTGTTCGAGGGCCTGCGTGTCTTCAGAGATGTGTGAGCAGTTTTGAGGGATAGCGAGAGAGGAGTGGTGAGAACACAGGGGATATAGAAGAGAGTGAAAGGCGTTGGAGAGAAAATGTGAAGGAAACAAAGGACAGACAACAGATAGAGAGAGAGAGAGAGAGAGAGAGAGAGAGAGAGAGAGAGAGAGAGAGAGAGAGAAGGGCACACACACATGTGCGCTCTCTCTCTCTCTTATACTCACATGCACACACACACACACACACACACACACACACACACACACACACACACACACACACACACACACACACACACACACACGTCTAATATCACATGATTTTGTGAGAAGACGTAAAATGAAAGTACTACTACTACTACTACTACTACTACTACTACTACTACTACTACTAGTATCACACACACACACACACACACACACACACACACACACACACACACACACACACACACACACACACGCACACACGCACGCACGCACGCACGCACGGACGCTCGCACGCACATTCGTACGCATTCGCATACGCACGCGCACGCTCATACACACACACAGACACACACACACATACACACACACGCACGCACACGAACTCACACACCCGCACGGAAGCGCGCACGCACACACACACACACACACACACACACACACACACACACAACACACACACACACGCACACACGCACACGCACACGCACAGACACACACACGCACAGACACACTCACGCGCGCACGCACGCACGCATGCATACGCGCGCGCGTACACTCGCAAGCGCACGCACACACACACACAAACACACACACACACACACACACATGCACACACATACACACACACGCACGCACACATACACACACCTGCGCGCGCGCGCACGCACGCACACACATACACACACACACACACACACACACACACACACACACACACACACACACACACACACCACACACACACACACACACCATACGGAAAATGTACGCACATACACCACACTTCGACATGAATCAAAGCCCTGTCCCCATTCCTGCATTCCGCTCCACACAACACACACACACACACCACACCACAACACACACACACACACACACACCACACGCCACAGCACGAGCGTGCGTGGCGAGCTCACTCGCGCGCAGCACACGCACACGCACACCACACACACAACACACACACACACACACACACACACACACACACACACACACACACACCCCACACCAGCACCACACACAACACACACACACACACACACAGCACACACACACACACACACACACACACACACATACACACACACATCACACGCGGACACACACATACACACACACGCACGCCCACGCACACACACACACACACACACCCCCACACACACATCACCCGGCTCACACACACAACACACACGCGCGCACACACACACACACACACACACACACACACACACACACACACACACGAGCGTGCGTGTGCGAGCTCACTCGCGCGCATGCACACGCACACGCACACGCACACATTCACATACACACACACACACACACACACACACACACACACACACACACACAGCACACACACACACACACACACACACACACACACACATACACACACACACTCACACGCGCGCGCGCACACACACATACACACACACGCACGCGCGCACGCACACACACACACACACACACACACACACACACACACACACACACACACACACGTGCTCACACACACAGACACAGACGCGCGCACACACACACACAACACACACACACACACACGCGCGCGCGCGCGCGCGCCGCGCCACACGCACGCACGCACGCACGCACACGTACACGCACACGCACACCACACACATACAGAGAGAGAGAGAGAGAGAGAGAGAGAGAGAGAGAGGAAAGCACACACACGCGCGCTCTCTCACACACGCATTGCACGCTGGCCCCCGTCAAGTTAACACCGAAAACTGGCTACAAGAAAATTATCTCCTCCGCTGCTTACTCTCCTAACAGGGAGAACAAGAGAGCCCTCTCAGGGGAGGCCACACTCCAAACGTGTCCGGCTTTCAATGGCGTCTTTTGAAGTTGAAGATCGCTCCCAAGCAAATGACGCTGTTCCTCGCCTCATTCCTCCATCGACCCCCGCCTTGGCAAGATATATTAGCGAAAGAAGAAGAAGAGGAAGACGACGACGAAGGAACAGAGGAAGAAAGGGGGAGAAGAAAAAGAGGAGGAAGAAACGAGCGTCAACAAGCAGCGCCGAGTGATGGGTCAGCTTTCAAAGCCACGAGTAGGCTATTCAAACATGAGAACCTTCATAACTGTTGATGGAGTTCGTCCTTCGCCCGGAACTATTACTCCCGCCTTGTTTTGCTTTCTTGTGAGGCTGGTTAGAGAGAGAGAGAGAGAGAGAGAGAGAGAGAGAGAGAGAGAGAGAGAGAGAGAGAGAGAAGGGAATAAGAGAGAGAGTGAGAGAGAAGGGGATAAAGAGAGAGTGAGAGAGAGAAGGGCATAAAGAGAGAGAGAGTGAGAGAAAAGGGGATAAAGAGAGAGTGAGAGAGAGAGAGAGTGAGAGAGAGAAGGGGATAAAGAGAGAGTGAGAGAGAGAGGGGGAAGTATTAATTCTTTTTCCAGCGGGTATCCACCCTGCTGGCTGTCGTTTCTTTCGTCCTGCCCCGTCCTAGCGACATCAAATTTCACTTTAGTGGCTGGCCCTCGAGTTCCAGGACTACAGAGAGAGAGAGAGAGAGAGAGAGAGAGAGAGAGAGAGAGAGAGAAGAGAGAGAGAGAGAGAGAGAGAGAGAGTTCGTGTTTAGAGCATGATGTGACACAGCACAATCGAGTTTTTCACAACTGAATTCTATTTACGAATTTCTTTCTTTTTGTTTTCTTTTGTAACATTTCAAAGTAGGTTTGGCATCTGTCTCTCTCTGTCTCTCTCTCTCTCTCTCTCTCTCCTCTCTCTCTCTCTCTCTCTCTCTCTCTCTCTCTCTGCAAGTTATGTGCATTTGTGACAGCGAGGGAATGATATATTTGTGATAGCATTAAAAAGAACGAAGGTTATTCAGATAATCCTGTGTGTTCGCGTGTGTGTGTGGACATTGCTATGCAAAAGCAAAGAATTTCTGTGCTTGTGGAGCAAGCAGATTTTAAAGTGACATAGCTAACAAGGAAAAAAATGAGACAAGACAATCTTATCATTTAGAACATTTAGAATTTACAACTTGCTTTAAGTTCTAATTTTGTGGGGGTTTTATATGAAATTGTATTGCAGGTTCATTACTTAAAACAGATGATTACATGATATTGAACTGTGGATGAGAACACACATACGTGGTTCCAAACATGCATATAAAAAAAATCAATCTATTTTCTACTTCTTACGAAGATATGTTCAGACATACATACAAAAAGTCCAGTCTACTTCATGCTTCTAACGTACATATGTTCATACACGCATGTAAAATACATACATACATACATACATACATACATATATGCATACATACATACATACATATCAATGACCTTGCATAAATATGTACGTACATACACACATATATGCCTAAACGCATACATAAATACATACATAAATACATACATACATACATACATTCATTCATTCAAACATGCATACGTACATATACACACACTTGCATGCATGTATACATGCATGTATACACATGCATACATACGTATTTGCGTACATACATGTATACCAATGACTTTAACATACATACATATACATACATACATACATACATACAATACATACATACATACATACATACATACATACGCACGTACATGCATACACACATACGAACATATTATTAATGCAAAAAAAAAGCTTTTTAATTATCTTTTTTTTTCAGTTTTCTCATTAGTTTTTGTAGTCGAACCACAACCATTTTCACAAAATTTGGTTACTTTCCTTACCATCCACGGAAGAGAACTATGAAATTTAGTTTGTTTTCCAAGAGTTCAGCTCAAAGACACATGTGTTGGTTTCTCCTTGATGTCGTCTGACAGTGGTTCTCAGTTTAATGATCAAGGAGAGAGAACTGCAAGAAGAAAGGCATGGACATTCTATTATCTTGGTGCAAGATCCACTGGTGTGCACAGAAATACTGACCAGTGTTTAAAGAGACTATGATCATGCAACGCTTACAGAAAACTTCAACGTAGCCTATAGTCCACCGAATTCCTCGGATTCCAGTCTCATCTATAAACAGGATATCAAGTCTACCTTTTGGCCTTTAAAACCCCCCACGTTGTTCATCACCGATTCAGTATGATGAAGCAAGCTTTAAAGTATGCAATTCATTAACAGATTACATACAGTGAAGCAGGCTTAAAATTATGAAGTTCAACACGGATGAAATATTGTGAAGCAAGCTTTCATTTTTGAAGTTCACCATGGATAAGTATTGTAAAGCAGGCCCAGAATTAGGAACTTCACCATGGATCAAGTACTCGGGTTAAAGGTTAAAGGTTGAAGTTCCTACAGCGTATCGGCCATAGGTGCTGTGGATTGTCAGACATTCACCGTGTCTGTGGCACAGCATGATGGGAAGCGGAGCCTATCTCTCTCCTTCCGCCGCCTTACACCTTCCCTGAACTGAATCAGGTACCCAGTTACCGCTGCGGAGACAGAGAAAGTTTGGAAGCCGAACAAATCCGCCCCCTCGTGTGGTTCGAACTGACGACCATCAGCTCCGCAGGCGAACGCACTGACCATTGGACTACGGGCTTCTCTCAAGTCTGGTGAAGCAGGCTTGAAATTCGAGCTGTTTATCACAGATAAAATATCAGGAACCAGTCTCGTAAAAGAATATGCAGTTTACCAAGGATTAGGTACCGTGAAGCGGGTTTAAATTCATCTTTTAGATAAAAGCAACAACTCCATTTTGAGCCCAATTTCAGAATCTAAGCGAATGCTCGTATTTCGTTTTCATTGTCCTGAATGTTGTTTATCTTGCTTGAAGAAGACCAAAGAGGTCGAAACGCGTCGTGTTTTGTCTTGTGATTTGTTTGTCCCTTTTGTCCGGCGGAATGATTTTTTTTTTTACAGTTTGTTTCAGTTTCCGCCTGCAGTCACCTAACTTTGAAACCAAAGTTATGTAGTTACTCATGGATTAAATCTTGTCAGCAGGCTTGAGGTCGTGCAGTTCATGATGGGTTAGGTATTGTGAAATGTGTCTTGTTCAATATTCCCCTCTTCCCCTCCCCCTTTTTTTCCTGTAATGGATTTGTATGTAAGAGATTTGTATGTCATATTCTCCACTCAGCATTTTAACTGCATGAGATACAATGACGTCTCTTCGACAGATTGCGTTGGTTAGCGAAATAATAACTATGTAAATGTATTCGATTTGGTAATAGTCATCAACAGGTACTTCTGTCAATCTATGATCAATTTCTGA
Organism: Conus canariensis; assembly: GCA_033310375.1. Classification (NCBI taxonomy): domain Eukaryota; kingdom Metazoa; phylum Mollusca; class Gastropoda; order Neogastropoda; family Conidae; genus Conus; species Conus canariensis. Next base: position 55,009,091 of record CM065716.1, on the reverse strand, counting down.
TTTGCACGTTTAGCAATTTCGCTCGATTGCTTCCTCGTGAAACTCATTTTCCTTTTTAGAGACCTACTCCTTCGTTTTTTTACATTCTACATGTACGTCATGTGCAATTCTCCTCAGATGAATTCCCTCCCTTAGATGAGTGGCTAGACAATTTGCTTTTCCCGTTTGTACCTCCACTTTAACATGTCAAACAACGGGGTTTTCAAGTATGGTACGACCACATAAGACCCTCTCTCTCTCTCTCTCTCTCTCTCTCTCTCTCTCCTCTCTCTCTCTCTCTCTCTCTCTCTCTCTCTCTCTCTCTCTCCTCTCTCTCTCTCTCTCATAATGTGACCTATTAGATGAGACGAAACGATCATAAGAAGCCTCGGCCCTCATGGCGGACCCTCCAACCAAAATGTGTCCCAGTAAATGTTCAACGTGTTGATCTTGCCTGGGTGAAAGGCACCTTTCAAAGCTCATTGGGCGCTCCCTGCTGTCACGGTGTAGGTCGGGGAAGTGACACGCCGTGCTCCTGGCTCCTGTTTCCCCTCCCCTTGCTTTAGAAAACTGCTGGCTGGCTCGTCATCGGAAAGTATGTTGTTGATGTCGTCAGTAGGAGCAAGAATAATGTCATCTGTCAGTC
>CM065716.1:54988466-55000966 GCA_033310375.1 Conus canariensis | reverse complement strand
AAAGAAGATGAGACGGGGGCGGGAGAGGGGGGGGGGAGGAAGGGGAGGAGGGACAGGTGGAAGGGTAAATTGTTGAATCCATGCTTATCCAAGTATGGAAGCTGAAACGGAGGGGAGTGGAGAGGAGGGGGGGGGGGGGAACAGGTAGACGGGAAGATCGTTGGACTCATGCTTATCCAGCCTAATCCCAGTGAGGCTTCACACATCCCGGATAATGCCGGTACGTCAGTAACGCACTGGACATTTGTCTCCCAGGCAGTAGTTACTGGAAAGATATTTGTCTACCTGGGACAGAGGTGAGGTGAGAGGGGTGGGGGTGGGGGTGGGGTGGGGGGTTGGCAGGTGTATATGACAGTCCACATGATGTCTTTAAACTTACAAAACAAATCTGCTCAATCCTCTTCTTTCGGAGCCGTATGCTGTTGTGTCGCTGGCGCATCGCTTTCCACCCAGCCTGGGTCATGGGCGTTGGCTGGACTCTCAAACTACATCGTTCACACTTCTCAGCCTGTGTCTGAGCCACATTTGTCCGAAATCATCATTTAAACTTGTACTTTTCAGGAAAAAAATGGGTGTACCATCCCAGTGTATACTGTTACTTCGTCTATAAACGCTTGGTCAAGATTCTTAGCAGCAACAGAGCTAACATACTTGTGCAGGCAGCCATTGGAGTGCATTAAAATGTGAATCCTCTCCTCCTTTCCGCCCCTCGTCAGCATCCTAAGGCACACACCGGTGAGAGAAGAGAGGAGAGAGAGAGAGAGAGAGAGAGAGAGAGAGAGAGAAGAGAAGTTACATGGATTACTGTCGATAGCGAATTTTCAATAATTACAAATCGTAGACACTGCAGCAAATGTATGCACATCATCGAGTCAACACATTTGATGACTTCAAAATGACAAAATGAAGTGTCAAGTTTTGAAGACTCTGATCAACAGAAACTCGATCGACTAACCCTCTTGCTGCTAACACAATTTGTGCACTGTTTGCTGACAGAATCTTCAGAAAAAAAATCGCAGACAACTTCTTTGTTTCCTACAAATTGTGCATCTGATGAAGACGGGCCCATAAAAGTACATATTGATGGAGAGAAAAAACACTTTCAACACAGACAAAATGGGCGAAATAATGTACAGTTTACTACGTTCTGAAGATACTGTTTATCATCTTATTTTCGTGTGCGAAGGCTCAACAAACCTATTAAAAAAAAAGTAGTGACATCAACATAGACTGAAAAAGAGTGAGTTACATACAAGTTTAAAGTTCCAACCCACCTACGGTAATACAGTAGATGAGGAGGATGATCCGAAAAGAGCGGAGGAAGAGGAAATAGCCTACACTGTATGCATCGCCAAAACAACACGAGAGAGACTCAACCCAGCTCATCTCAACTCAAATACTTTAACTGCAAAGGCCACCGACCTATCTGCAATGAGGTCAAGAACAAAAAATAGAACATACACATGCTCGGCGCATATACTGAAAATTATGAGAGAAAATATCAGCATAACAAAATGTTCTTCCTGAAATTACTGTGGCATTTGTGTGTTAACTGATAACAGTTCCTCTCTTCGTTTTAGTGCTTTAGAAATGAACTTAGCTACAGAGTGAGTTACAATTCTCTTTTCATTTTGCAGTAAAAGAAAAAAAAGCAATGATACTTGATGAACATTTCTAGTATGAGGCAAAATGTATTTATCTCTGAAATCTTTATTGGATGAACAAACAATCAAAAGATATATTTCGTCCTCGATTTGATGACAGAATGGGCAGTTTTGGGAGTTGAGTGTACATCTTTGATGGACATTCAAATCACTAATACCAAGTCGAAATCTCACGAACACTCTGCGAAATTTAGGAACTGTAACATCGGTTAAATATTTCTCAGGCTGCCATAAGGATTTGAAGGAACAATATGTTGAATATCTGTCATTATTAAGTATTTTATTATCCCAATTTTGTCTGTAACAGTCAATCAAGCGTTGTTTAAGTTCACGTAAAAACAGTTTCTCGTAATTCACTCGAGAGAGAGAGAGGAGAGAGAGAGAGAGAGAGAGAGAGAGAGAGAGAGAGAGAGAGAGAGAGAGAGAGAGAGAGAGAGAAGAGAGAGAGAGAGATTAATGATCTAGAATTCCATACACTTAAGGCATAAAATGGTCGACTTCGACATCCCTGTTCGGTCAGATTCACAGAAGAAGAAAGGTGCAAGGGAAATAACTAGAATGGCCTGGTGGCCCAGAAGCCGTTTCTGTGCATTACTGACTGAAAGTAGCATGAGTTTGGAACATTCACTGTCTGTCTACACAACACCGTGCTACATAGGTCCCATATTGATTTGTTTACCGTTACTAATTGTGATCATATGTTTCAAGTGAAATATCCCATCACCTAATCACTGTAGAAGCTTTTTTGAGTCTCATGCCGAGAAATTGCCTCATTTCAACAAAACTACGACTTAAACTGTGTCAAAATTGATTTTTGACAAAAATGCGATCGATGAGAAAGGTGTTTCTTTTGTTTTAAAAATCATCGCCAAAATTTCAGAGGCTCTCTATCAAAATCGTAAATAAATGAGAATGCTATTATTTCAGATGCTGCGATCAGAAAAAGCAGATACAAGTCATGAAACAATACATTCACATACGAACACACACACACATATACACACGCCTAGACACCTCCCAGGGGAGAGCTACTGAAGACAAAGGAACACTTGAAAAGACATCGGCTGTTCAGGCACCATCTGAGCAAAGTTCTTCGCGGGTCAAAATGTGCAGACCAAATCAAGGATAGGACTGTATGACCACCAGACGGCTTCCATCTCCTTGATGAATACCACGAATCTGCCATCATCATCATCATCATCATTATCATTATGGTCGTCATCATCATCATCATCATCATCATCATCATCATCATCATCGTCATCGTCATCGTCATCACCGTCATCGTCATCATCATCATCATCATCATCATCATCATCATCATTGTCATCATTATCATCATCATCATCATTATCATCATAACCATCGTCATCATCATCATCGTCACTATCATCATGATCATGCGCATAATCATCATCATCACCATCGTTGTTGTTGTCACTATCATCGTCGTTGTCGTCGTCGTCGTCGTCATCATCATCATCATCATCATCATCGAAAAAAAAAACAAGCATGTGAAGAAAAGTGCCTTTAAACGTCAGTTGTTCACTTCTAATGCAGTCAGCCAACACCACACCAGCCAGGTAATGTCCTTGATGTCTTGTCCTCACACACACTCCATCGTCTTTAAGGTGAATCTGTGTCAACCCAAACATGTACATGTCAAATACGCGAAAGACGAGCAGAAAGGGGGGGTAAGGGACAGGAAGGGGGGCTCAGATACAGTATCCTTTTTTGAGTGGGCTGAGGGGATGGGGAGTGGGGGGGGGGGGGTGAGGACGGGAGAGGGAAGGAAGGGTGGTGATGGTGGTGGTGATGCAGCAGTCAGTGTAATCGCTACCTGATCAAAGCGATTACGGGCGCTCGTGTGGCTGGGAAATGTCAACAGGCAGACAAGTCCTTCCTATCGGCCTCATCAGAAGCGTGGGTAACCCTACTCCCCCTCCGTCGACACGGGACTTGAACCCTCTGTCACCTGAAATGCTGGGTAACCCCAGTCGGCGCTGGGGCCTGAGCCCCCGTGTCCTGGTGGTGACTGACCTTCCAGGCTCGCTCACCTCAGTTCACCCCAGCCCCCCCCTCCCTCCCCCACCCCCGCTTCCGTACCCCCCACCCTCTCCCTACCCCTACACCCCTTCTTTCATCCCTGTAGCCCATGTGAAGGCCACGAGAGCACAGTCGCGGGTGGAAGGGGCAGAAGGAAGTGGAGAGGAGTAGAAGGGGGTTGGGGGGGGGGGGGGAGAAGCTTGATCGCCATGTTTGCTTGCCCGTGACTGGGAATCTATTTAATGACTGCCCGTTTTATTTCGTCCCCTAGCTTCCAAAGTTTGCTTAGCCAGGCTAAAGCGGCGCTAATGGCAGCCCATTGGATTGAGAGCGACACCTTGACTGTTTAAAGGGCCGAGGGGGAGGGATGGAGGGGAGGGGAGGGGAGGGTGGGAGAGGAGGGGAAAGGGGACGTGGGGGTGGGGGGAGGACAGGTAGGGGAAGAGGTGGGAGGGGCAGGGCAGAGAGTGTGAGGGAACGTAGAGTAAGGAGGTGTGGAAGGTTGGGTGGGGGGGGGGGGGGGTGGAGAGGAGGAGGAGGAGGAGGAGGGGGGATCTGCAGGCTCCAGAATATGTCCTCCCCACCCCCACCTCCCTCGTATTCTCGTGCCGTGGCCTGCCTGGTCTCCCACCCACCCCACTCCTCACCCCCCCGCCACCTAACACCACTACCACCACCACCTCCCACGCCCCCACCCCCAACTCTTCAACCTTCTCAGCCAGTTTGGCAGTGTATGTTGGGTATGTACACTGAGGTCCTCCACCACTGGCCGCCCCCCTCTCCACGTCGGACGGTGAGGGCCCTCCTCACGGACCCCGAGGCTCCTAATTGAGACTTCCCCTGCCTCTCTCTCCCTCCACACACTCTTCTTGGCCCGGGCTTTCAGTCCTACCACCGCCATCACCCACTCCACCCCACTCTTCCCTTACCGTACCTTCCAACCACACCTCTTCGTCCTCTTCACTTCAGAGTGAATAATGGGAGAGAAAACGAACGATTTTTTTTTTAATTTAATTTTATTATGGGAAAACTTCTTCGTCTTTTTAACATCCGGACCCCAAATCAAGGGAAATATATAGAAAGCAAAAAGAAAAAAAAGAAAAAAAGAAAACGAATGAATAAACGAACAATAATAATAAAACAATAAGAAAGGAAAAAGAGCCACCCCATAAGGACAATTTTACACGACATAGGAATTACCAGTGGTATTGAGTAAATCATTAGTACAAGAAGCAGCAACTGTTCTGTAAACACGTCGTAAAATGAAGCTCGATGAATACACGAGAGAGAGAGAGAGAGAGAGAGAGAGAGAGAGAGAGAAAAGAGAGAGAAGTAAGCAGAAGACGGCTTTTTTTTCATCTTTTCCTCTCTTAAGGTAAAAGAAGTGCAATGGAAAGACGTTGTATAATGTTAATTCTCTCAATATTGATGTAAATATGCTTTTTTGGGGGACAATATTTAGATCAAAATGAACATTAAAAAAAGCTGACGTCACCAGAAACCACTAGATTTAATCAGATCTATTCCAAGAAGCGGTAGCCTTCTCTTGTGAGCAAGGAGATTATCATGCATTATCTCTGATTATCATTCATTATCTCTGTAACTGGGGAAGCAGCACAGACAAAGAGAACTGTAAACACAAAACCCGTTTCGGGTTGCACTTAGTTTCAAATTTACGAGAAGAATGTCCAAGTTTCAATCGTCTGAACATGATTGTAATGAAGACCTGGACAAACTAAATTTAGAGCCTAGCTATGACACTTAAGCAATGGTGTGAGAGTAGTCTCAAACTGTGTATGCAGTTTACATTCAATGAAATGTAAGCTTGGAAACAAACAGTTTATGAGAAAAAGTTTTTCAGGAAGCGCTAAATTGGTGATAACTGCTTCCCCACCCCACCCCACCCCACCACCCATCCCCCACCCCAAGATAATACAGCTGTGCTGATTACTGCTTCCCCACCCCACCCCAAGATAATACAGCTGTGCTGATTACTGCTTCCCCACCCCACCCCAAGATAATACAGCTGTGCTGATTACTGCTTCCCCACCCCACCCCAAGATAATACAGCTGTGCTGATTACTGCTTCCCCACCCCACCCCAAGATAATACAGCTGTGCTGATTCAAAGACGGATTAATTCCTGTTTATCAAAAGGAATTCGTACTTTGCGCGAATAAAATCACCTAGTTAGATAGATAGGGAGATAGATAAGTAGATAGGTCGACGGACGGACGGACCGACAGACAGATTCAGACAGACAAACAGAATGATGATAGATAGATAGATAGATAGATAGATTAGATAGATAGATATAGATATGCAGACAGACCGACAGATAGATAGATGAATGGGATGGATGGATGGATGGATGGATGGATGGATGATGATAGTAGATAGATAGATAGATAGATAGATAGATAGATAGATAGATAGATAGATAGATTGTGCGTTTGTGTGTATATATGAGAGAGAGAGAAAACAGACAGACAGACTGACAGACAGAGAGCAGATTCGCCTGCCTCTGTGTGTGTGTGTGTGTGTGTGTGTGTGTGTGTGTGTGTGTGTGTGTGTGTGTGTGTGTGATTATTTTGCCTTGCGTATACTAATTTTCCTTTATGCCCGAGCTCTCTTGGGAAGGAGCGTAACAAAATCCCATTATTATTATCAGTAGCAGTAGTAGTGTCATCATCATCATTATTATCAATAACATTATTGTTATTGTTGGTGTTGTTATTATTATCATTACTATTATTGTTGTTGCTGTTGTCATTATTGTTGTTGTTTTGTCATCATTATCCAGTTCTACCCGTGAGGACAGATGCTCTGCAGTGAGTGATCTGAATGGCAACATATTCACTGGTTCAGTGACACTGTTAGCGTTCATCTGTCCTAGTGTTCATTTCAGTCAGGTCGCGTTGTATTTGTAATTGTATATAGAACGTCGCTCTTCTGGATCGGCTGTATAGCTTCATAACAATCAGAAACCATTCCTCTCTCTCTCTCTCTCTCTCTCTCTCTCTCTCTCTCTCTCTCTCTCTCAGGCGCATACGAGAGTGCTTGCACACGCACACACACACACACACACACACACACACACACACACACACACACACACACACACAGACGCACGCGCGCGCATGCACGCACACACGCACGCACACACACACACATGCACAAGACCTCCAATCGAGTTGGCTGATCAATACTCTTTTTTCTTTTTGTGCTAACACACACACACACTCTCTCCCTCTCTCTCACAAAAAACCTGCAACATAGCAGGAACAGCCCCGCGCACATGGCTGGCTCTTAATTAAAGTGAAGTGGCGGGGCGATGGCGTTAGTTGGCCTCCTGTGCGTCAACACAGGTAAACAAGCAGGCCCCTGCCGCTGATCGTTAATCGCTGCCTAATTGTTTACCTTGTATTGGCCCACCCTTCAGCCTGCTCCACCTCCGCCCCCCCCCCCCCCCCTCACCCCACCTCCGCGGGCCTCTCACCCGCCACCACAAGAGGGCTTGGGGACGCCTCGTTCAAACACTGCTCCCGATCCCATTCTGCTGCCTCCCCCCTCCCCCTCATCTCCCTCCATCCTCTCCCGCCCGTCCTCCTGTGTTGTTGGTTTTTTTTTTTTTTGTTTTTTTTGTGGCTGCTCATTATTGAATAGCAACACACAACCTACTCCTCCTCCTACTGCTTGTGTGTGTGTGTGTGTATGTGTGTGTGTGTGTGTGTGTGTGTGTGTGTGTGTGTGGCGTGCGTGCGTGCGTGTGTGCGTGCGTGTGCGTGCGTGCGTGCGTGCGTGCGTGCGTGCGTGTGTGTGTGTGTGGTGTGTGTGTGTGTGTGTGTGTGTGTGTGTGTGTGTGTGTGCTCTTCTCTGCGCCCGCTCCTCCCTCACTCCCCACTCCTATCTCCCCCTTAGCCCTGCTCCTTCCTCCACTCCATCCCACCCCCCTACCCTCCCACCTGCCCCATGCCTCCTGCTTTCCCTCCCCCCCCCCTTCCTCCCCCCAATCTCCTTACCACCCAAAGCCTTGAATTCCCATAGAGACACAGACTGTATTCTGCAAAGAATTTGTGTGTTACTACTTGGTGTGTTTGGTAACGCAGACCGTGTGTATTAGCACTACTGTGCGTTCATCGCCTCAGTGTTTGCTTTTATACCTCCCTCACCCTCCCTGTTTTTGCTTTTCCTTTTTTTTTAACCTTTGTTTTCAATCTTGGCACTGGACTGTATGGTTCTATTCACATGTTACGGCTTGTATCGGGTTCTTATCAAACATATTTCTCCCTTGAAAATTAGATGTGCTCTCTCTCTCTCTCTCTCTCTCTCTCTCTCTCTCCCTCTCTCTCTCCCTCCCTCTCCCTCTCTCTCTCTCTCTCTCTCTCTCTCTCCTCCTCTCCCTCTCTCTCTCTCTCTCTCTCTCTCTCTCTCCTCTCTCTCTCTCTCTCTCTCTCTTACGTTCATGGATTCTGGCTAATGAATTCGTCTGCAGTACTCGTGTCCATTACAGTATTACCATACCTTACCTCTGACATTAAACGCTTTTGATATAAACACTGACTTGAACACCTGATACACATACCCACCTTTTCACCAGTGGCTCTTATCGCTGGGTCCTCTCATGTTTCAGTGTCAGTTTCATCAAGGAGGTATCACTGTGTGTGGACGATTCAGTATACGTGATACTACATCTATCAAGCTATAAAATTTAAGGGATTCTTTTCTTAATAATCATTATTATGGCCCAGCCACTACACAGAGCCTTTTGTAAGGGTTGTCAAACTCATACAAGTCAAAATGTCGCACCCTAAACAGGTTAGATTATCAAAGAGGTTATTACTTGATATCTAAACGAAGACAAAGGCAGCAAAGGACATGGAAGGTGAGGTACTGACCTTTTGTGGCATATAAAACAAGGTTGTACGGAGAAAGTCAAGCATTCCTCCTTGATTTGTCTCTTTAAGTTTGAACAAAAAACCGTTACAAATTCACGAAAACTTTTAAAAGCCACAAAATGCGATTTAAAAACAAAGCCAGACAGGGCAAAGAGACACCGAAGAATGGACAGACAGTGAGTGTCCACTCTGAACAGTGGGTACAATTCTCTCGATTACAACAGGTTACAACAACAGCAGCAACAACAACAACACCAACAGCAACAAAAACCTGACATATGATAAATTACTATAAGGGAAAAAATGTGAGAAAAGAGTTTCCAGAACAAAGACAACAGAATTGTCCTCCGAGGCAAAAAAAAGTGGTAGAAGAGAACAAAGGACAAAAATAAGAAAGGGGGGGGGGGGGGGGGGGGAGAAAAAATTCTAAGAAAGGCAAAGTCTAAGAGAGTGACACAGAAAAGGGGAAGTTATTGGAGCAGAATTTCCTGAGGGTGGAGGAGTTCTTTGTTGTACTGAAAGCCCCCCCCCCCCTCCCGAATCCCCGCGGGGGACACACGCCATGAAGGCACAGTGGGCAGGGGATTAAAGTCAAAGAAGATATAAATAGATCACCAGCCGCCGTGGCGAAGTGGTTAGCGGACTCCAGGCTGGGAGGTCGTTGGTTCGATTCCTATCAGAGCCATGTGGTATTTTTCTGCCCCGACTGGCTGCTTCCCAGAGCTGAGTTTGCTACGGGCTCAGCTGGGAAGACTGGGACCACACAGTCGAGTTTCATCCACTAAATGGATCAACACTGCAGGTGTCTGTATCTCTCAAGCCTGGTTGACGACGTGATATATCATGAAAGGAAGCGTAGATTACAGCCCTGTCATGCACTCACATATCAGGCTGGAAGCCCTGTCATGCACTCACATATCGGGCTGGAAGTCCGTAGCATCATCTTCATCATCTTCAGTCTCATCGATCAGCATTAAAAAAAAAGTCTCAAATTCTGTGGCCCTTCATGCCCTGCTGTCATGGTGACCTCAGTTTCGATGTCCTCTCCACGTCTATCGCCTTGGTTTGATTCCGTTAGTGCCACCGGTGTGGGCAAGTTCATGGGGGATGTCGTTGGACGGACATGGTGGCGCCCTCCGGAGGGAGAGCTCACTCGCGCCGGCTCCGCGACTAAGCAATTATTGTCGTCAGTAGGGGGCTTAGTAGGTGGTGTCCTGCGTATGTTGGATCAGAACAGGCGCCACTGAACACCACCGTAGTGACTGGGCAGCAGTGCAGAGTCTCTTCCGAAGGGTTGCCGCTTGATGACTTAACATCGACTACTCCCTGTAGATTGCCGGTGCCGAGGCTGCGGCGGGGCGGGGCAGGCTGTGGCTGGGGACAGGGGCTCGGAATGAGCGGCGTGAGGTGGCACAGAAGATGGAACAGCAACAACAACAAAAAGTGATAATGAAAAAGAAAAGAAAAGAAGGAAATGGAGAAATAAGGGAAAAAAGCAGGGATGCAGTGGGGACATGACCCCTTGGTGAGGTCCAAGACTTTTCATGTACTAGCTAGAATCTTTGGTACGTCAGCCACGGCAGCTTGACCTATGTCTAAGTCGGAGGCGCTGGTCAGACACCGAGTGCCAAGCAAACGTAGTTTGGGCCTCTATATTGAATGTGTGTGTGTGTGTGCTGTGTGTGTGTGTGTGTGTGTGTGTGTGTGTGTGTGTGTGTGTGTGTGTGTGTGTGTGTGTGGGGCGCGCGCGCGCGCGCGCGGTCGCGTGCGTACATGTGTGTTCTTTGTCTCCACCAGACCTGAAGTAGTGGCCATTCACCCGTGTCCTTTGTACAGCATGTATTTAGCGCACGTACAAGAACCCAGGGCAATAAGGGAATTGTGTATAGCGAAACCGTGCCGACAAACCCACGTTGGTGAAGCACTACAGTGTGCAAGACAATCCTGCAGGGACAAAGACAGAAGGATGGCTGGTATGTGGGACACTTATCCCTGGGAAGGCAATCAAATTTCCACATGAAATCTGCTGATGTGAAGTCATACATACGATCAATACAATAAATACAAGTAGAATACAATACAATGCATATAACAAATGATGCAATACAGACATTACAATTTAACAATACAATACATACACACTACAAGTTACAAATACATGCACTTCAACACACGCAATGCAATGCATTATAACACAATCCGGTGCAACACATTGCAATTGAACACAGTGCAATATAACACAATACACAGGTACAGTGGAATACAACGCAATGCATTATAACACAATACAACACCACACAATTACAGAGCAATGTAACACAAAGCAATACAGCATAATGCAACGCACCACAACGTGAAACATCAGAATTCATCATAACACAATGCATACAAAACAGTGTGATGCAACACAACATTATGTACACAACATATATCACCATAACACAATGCATACAAAACAGCGTGATGCAACACACCACAACGTAATGCAACATAATTCAACATAACACAATGTGATACAACATAATTCAACACAACACAATGTGATACAACATAATTCAACACAACACAATGTGATACAACATAATTCAACACAACACAATGCGATACAATACAGCGTGATGCAACACAACACAATGTGATACAACATAATTCAACATAACACTATGTAACACAACATAATTCAACGTAACAAATGCACTACAATACAGCGTGGCGCAACACAATACAATGTGAAACAACATTGTTCAACATAACACAATGCAATACAATAGAATGCAATGCAACTCAAGGTAATACGATAGAATACAGTCATATCAATATTTGTAACAGGACGACTCTCAGAACTATATTTTAGAGTCACCTACTCGAAAACAAAGAGAACAATGGACAATGTCAACAATACACTTCACCACCAGACTGTAAGTTCAGAAGGTTTTATTCCCCTGTTCCCAGCCTTTCCCCAGTATTACCACAACCAACCATGTGTCCCGTTTTAATGTGACCGTTATACTACCATCGACCATCATCATCATTCATCATCATCATCATCATCATCATCATCATCATCTCCTCAATGTCCAAACGGGAGGGTTTAGTCACGCACTTTGGTCACAGAAAGAAATATGTCTTTGAAACTATCTTTTATTATTTTACACCGCTCGTGTTAAATCATCTCTCCACGTGAGCATGCATTGCCCATGTCGGTAGCCATGAGTCATGGTCTTGTGGAGGGATAGACGGGGATCGTGTCTATTAAATCCATTCACACGTTAGGATTCGGCGTGATGGGGCATAAACACACACCCTTAACACACACCAACGTAGATAAACGGAGGAATCTTCCATATACTTTGACGGACACGGATATCCAAACATTTGCTGTGATCTTTCACTCAACAAACAGGAGAATCTAGCAGGGAGCGTCGTCAGGCCGATGGCGTAAAGCTGTGACTAGAGTATTCTGTTCCAATCCATATTCGAGAGAGCTCATCGTGTTGCTTTTTAAGTCCCTTCCAAAGGGTAGCCAGCCCCCCCCCCCCCCCCCCCCCCCCCCCCCCCCAACGTCACGGCTCTCTTCCAATGTTTGTTGTGAGAAACGATGATGTCGTCTTCAAAATGTTTATCTCAAAGATTTTTGTTACTTTCATTTTCATCTTCCTTCAAATGGAACTCCTCTCCCTGTCTCTGTCTCTGTCTTTAGCTTTATCTGTCTGTCTGTCTCTGTCTCTGTCTCTCTCTGTCTCTCTGTCTCTGTCTCTCTCTGTCTCTCTCTGTCTCTCTGTCTCTCTGTCTCTGTCTCTTCTCTCTCTCTCTCTCTCTCTCTCTCTCTCGTTATTTTTTGTGGAGTTACATGTACAAGGATAAGTTTATATAGGCCCTTCGAACTTTTGCAT
>CM065716.1:54965966-54985966 GCA_033310375.1 Conus canariensis | reverse complement strand
AAAAAAAAATAAAAAGAGAGAGAGAGAGAGAGAGAGAGAGAGAGAGAGAGAGAGAGAGAGAGAGAGAGAGAGAATTCTAAATATAGCTCAATATATGTTTTTTAACCTGCTTAAAGAAATGTACCTCATTATAGATTGATTGCTTGATTTCATTTTCACGCCAGAGCGAGTAAACAAAAATGACAAAAAGGCGATAATTTGATACTTATTATTTTATAGTTCGGATAATTTCAATGCAATCGGATGTCCGGAAGTATTCGAAAAAGATTAATTAAGAATTGACCATTACATGATCAGAAAACAAAGTACATGCTTATTACTTCTCGTAAAAAGACAAAATGTAAGTACTCCAATGCCCCCTATATTCATTAATAACAACAAGCTGGAAGAAGTAAGCATTCATAAAGTGTTAGGTGTCACTATCGACAATAATCTTTCCTGGTCGCCACATGTTTCCAACTTAAGCAAACGAGTTTCTCAGAAAATTTTTCAGCTTTCTAAATTAAAAAAAATTCCTAGATATAAACTCTCGTAAACATTTCTATCATGCATATATCCAGTCCTACATTGACTATTCTTCTACTCTCTATGATTCTTCCAGTGCAATCACGTTAAAACCGTTGTGCAGGGCCCATAAGCGGGCTATCAAAACAGTACTTCAAAAAACACCAACATTAACTACTCAAGATTACCTCGAAGTAGATATATTGCCCCTTTCTTATAAATTTGAATATAATAAAGCAATAATGATGTTCAGAATTATGAACCAATTAGCACCCTCGAATATATCTGCAAGATTTCCAACCAGTCAGTCAAGATATACTAATAACATAATCATACCGAAACCAAGAATCGATCTTTTTAAAAGTAGCTTAGTTTGCTCTGGTGGAACACTTTGGAATTCAGTGCCAACATATGTTAAACAGAAGAAAAGCATTCATTCGTTTAAAGTTGCGTATAAACACCTTCTGTTTGAAAAAATGAAAAACAGTTTATTTTAACAGTTCTCTAGTATTCAGTCTGAGCTAATATCACAAGTATAAATGTCAGCAACTGTTGTTATTCAGAAATTGAACCCTGCATATTTTATCTTTTTACTCATTATTTCGTATGTATGTACTATTTTCCATTATCATTGGATCAATCTTTATTTAAAAAAATTCACGGTTAAACTAGCATTTGTTCTGTCTTATTCTTTTCTTTAATTGATCACCGAATTACCTCCTGTGGTCTTTGTCAGTCGTGTAAATAATTGGCGTAGACTATATTGTGTATTTATGTTTCTCATACTTTCTTCTTCTTCTTCTTCTTCTTCTCTTCTTCTCTTCTTCTTTCTTCTTCTTCTTCCTCCTCCTCCTCCTCTTCTTTGCTATACTTGTTGCATATATAGACAATTTACTTTCTGCACTGTTGTTGTGAATTTTTGTTTAGCCTCAGGGCTGAGTGTAAAAAAAGCACGCTTCTATGCTTATCTCATATCCCTGAATAAACAAAATTTCGTTCGTTCTCTCTCTCTCTCTCTCTCTCTCTCTCTCTCTCTCTCTCTCTCTCTCTCTCTCTCTCTGTCTCTGTCTCTTTTCTCTCTCTCTCTGTGTCTCACTCACTCTTCTCTCTCCTCTCTCTCTCTCTCTCTCTCTCTCTCTCTCATAACACTGTCCGTCTGTCTCTCTCTCTCTCTCTCTGTCTCTCTCTTTGTCTCTCTCTCTGTCTCTCTCTCTCTTTCTCTCTCTGTCACTCCCGCCCCCCCCCCTCTCTCTCTCTCACTCCCTCTCTCTGTGTCTGGCCGTCTGTCTATCTGTCTGTCTGTCTTCTCTCTCTCTCTGTCCCCCCCCCTCTCTCTTCTCTCTCTCTCTCTGTCTCTCTCTCTCTCTCTGTCTCTCTCTCTCTCTCTCTCTGCCTGTCTGTCTGTCTGTCTGTCTGTCTCTCTCTCTCTCTCTTCTCTCTCTCTCTCTCTCTCCTCTCTCTCTCTCTCTCTCTCTCTTCGTGGGTAGTTCTCCGACGTGTAGCGGCGTGTAGATGCGTGTTTATATTTGTGTGCGTGTGTCTTGTATCCATGCTGTGTTTGGCGACCACTCGGCGTGCCTTGCCGTCATGATTATGTTGACTGGGTGGTGCGTTGTTTAGTTTAGTTCATGCTTGTTTACGTTCCATTTTCTTCCATGTGGAATGTAAACAATGCGCACAGCCAGTGCTTACTTCAGTCGTGTAATAAAATGAATTCCATCTCCTTGGTTGTTGGTTATGGTTTTTGTTTTGTTTTGTTCTGTTTGTTTTTTTTGTTTTTTTTTTTTTGGGGGGGGTTCCCTTTTTTCCTTCTTTTTTCCTCTTGTTTCCCCTTTTTTTCCTTCTTGATTGGGATGAGGGAACAGTTGGAATGTATGCATGGAGGAGGGGATGACAGAGTGGGAGGATGGGGGTAGGAATAGTGGTGGGGAGTAGGTTAGGAGATTCATTTATATGCCGTTCCTTTTGTTTGTTTTCTCTTTTTTCCACCCTTTATTCCCAACCTCTCTCTCTCTCTCTCTCTCTCTCTCTCTTCTTCTCTCTTCTTCTTCTTCTTCTTCTTCTTCTTCTTCTTCTCTTTTACTCTCTCTTCCTCCACTTCTTCTCCCCACCCCCCCCCCCTTCTAACTCTCCCGTATGTTCGCCCCCTCCCCCTCCCCGCCCTGGACCCCGTCCGCCTCCATTCCTCTTTTACCAATCCCGTCCTATTCACCCGGCTCCTCTTTAAACATTTTTTATGGTGAGTTTGTAATGCAATATTTCTTCGGAGCAAACACACGGCATGAACCATTTTGCTGAAAGGTCTACACATTGGCCGGATCAACTCGTTTACCCAACAAACACCGCCACCTCGCCTGCAAGCGCCCTGTCAAATCAATTGGCAAATGAAGGCCATTATGAAATAATGATGTTTCCCTCCATAGTCAGCGCAGCGTATCATGCCTCTCAGGGTCCTCCCCGGCTTCGTCTGCCCTCCTCATGTCCTCGTGATGTTTGTTGTGTTGGACCCATGAGCTGGCTTGTAGACGTTGAAAAGAAGAAATAAATTTTAAAAAAAACACGGCAATAACCACGTTTTTGATGCAAGAGAAAGTATAGAATCTTACCTCCTTACCATGACAGGAAGGCGTTTGACTCGCTGTGTGTGTGTGTGTGTGTGTGTGTGTGTGTGTGTGTGTGTGTGTGTGTGTGTGTGTGTGTGTGTGTGTGTGTGTGTGTGCGTGTGTGAATACGCGCGTACGTGTGTGCGTGTGTGTGTGTGTGTGTGTGTGTGTGTGTGTGTGTGTGTGTGTGTGCGTGTGTGCGTGTGCGTGTATGTGTATGTGTGTGTGCGTGTGTGTTTGTGCCTGCGTGCGCGCGCGTGTTTGTGTGCGTGTGTGTGTGTGTGTGTGTGTGTGTGTGTGTGTGTGTGTGTGTGTGTGTGTGTGTGTGTGTGATGTGTTGTGTGTGCATGGTGAAGGGGTGGGGGTGGGGGTGGGGTGAAAGACAACATAGCTGCTTTCCTTTCTCTATCTGCACCTTGATTTGAATAATCTGTCATTGAAACTGACAGCCAAATGGCATAGACTTTTTTTAATGCGTTGTACATCATTCCCACTTCTGACGTCAGTACCCCCCTCCCTCTCCACCAGCCCTGCTCTCAGACATGGAGGATGACTTGTTCCGGCTTTTAGGCTTTCTTCAACAGATCATGTATATCAAGTCTTCTGGCAGAGTGAGGAATGAAACCCTATAGCAAACAACAAATTCACTTTAGGGCGGAGCATATCTGAAGGTGATGGGGATGGACATATGTTGAGATTTAATAGTTATTTACCTCTAGTCCCTGTTCTGGGTATGGGAGAGAGGGTAGAAATATGATGAATATCTTCAACACAAGAATCAAACGTAAGCCAAAAAGAAAATCAAAGGAAAAAGGCGCACTTACCATGCTCCTCTAATTTTAAGTGGCATATACTTTTTTCATCTTCACAAGCGATTAACCGTTACAATAATTCAAACACATTTTCCTTGAACGGTAGATAGAGATCTCTTTCGTAATGCATTACAGAGTGGACATTTCATGGTAAAATTACATTATTTTCCTTGGAGGTTCGTGTCATCGTCTGGATATATTCTGTCCTCTCTAGGAGAGCCATTTTTTTCTGTCTGATCTAATTTGTAGTTGAAGACTACCGCGTCTGATCTTGTAAGGGAATAAAAGTACATTTTTGGGCAAGATACTTCATGTGCTTTTCTTTACCCACACAAATGCTGGGCAATTCGGAAACACATCCTGCAACGCGGGCACTTGACAGACTCGGTCCATGAGGGCCCAACGGAAAATGAAAACGGAGTGCATGGTGGACCTGGAGAGAGACTGAAGAACAAATCTTTGGATCCTTGGGACTGCACCATGCCGTGGAAGCGTTTCATATCTTTTTCTGACCACTGTCTGTGGCTCTGTAGACACGAGGTTTGATAACCGAGCGTTTGCTGCTGATGGTAAGCGCAGGTTCTGCGGACACAAGTTCAGACCACTCTGTGTGTGTGCGGACACAAGTTCAGACCACTCTGTGTGTGTGCGGACACAAGTTCAGACCACTCTGTGTGTGTGCTGATGACATCACACTGCGCACAAGAATTCAGACAATGGCGTGTGTGACTTTCGCTGGTATAAACTCTATGGAAAATAGTTCATCCTGTCGAAGGCTTGTGTTGACCGTACGAGGGTTGTTCTGAAGGTCCCTAGAAACCTAGGCTTGTGGCACCATCTCAGCAAATACATAACTGTGTTCACACCGCATAATGTTTTGTCATTCCTACCATCATAAGACAACAGCCAGAGTCATACCCATAGAAAACGATTGTCGGAGGTATTGGTCACTCAAGGTCTGGATTATCGGCATGAAACTCTCTAATCTCGATTCCAGAGCTATGATTTACTGCAAACTTCTTGAAGCTTCTTAGCGGCCGATGTGCACTGGTGTTTGGTGGTGACTTTCCAAAGAAGAGCAGTGTCAATGTGTACAACTAGTTCAACAACTCCCAATGGGTAGGAGAAGGCTGGAAGATGTTCTTGTCTTGATCGATCCGTCACTACAGTAATTCCAGGAAATGCAATGCTTGAGAAGATCGGATTAGAGGAAATCCCCCACAGAGAGATGTAACATATTATGGGCAATGCAAGCTATGCAAGCTGTGCAGTCGAATTATTTGGATCTTGAACGAACATCAATGATTCAAAAACAATGTACTAACTGGATACCATATGAATTAACTGACAAGGGCTGGGACATAGAACGGTTTCAGACTATGTTTAAGAGATTCAACTACAACCTCTCCAAAATCACACAGAAGATCATTCATCACTGAGTCCGAATGTGATCGAATCGGTTGCACGCCGTAACAAATCAGCAGTGATTGTTTGGGTGTTTCTAGGTGACCCTCCTCCAATCCAGAACAGCAAGCAGTTCGGACAAACCAGTGATTGCTTCTTTCCTCGCCCTATCGTGACATCTGCCCATAAGACAGACGTCCCTCACATTAGGACTGGAACGTTCATCACTTCTTGCTCAAAGGAGTTCGTACCTGGTGGAGGTTCTTCAGTCCGAAGTCAGGTCTTCGTGGACTTAGTTACACGTAAGACGCCTCGGCTTTCATAACTCTTGTAACAAGAGACTTGGCAGCTTCTGGGTCAATGCTAGTGTTATCTGACTGCCAGCAGTCTTCAGATCCCTCCTTTCACATCTACCTCCTGTTCCTTCAGGACAGGAAGACGCCAGGAGACACACGGTTCGAGAGCTTCCAAGCAGATGTCCAAGGCTTCGGATACACTGGTCTGAGGGGATTTCATAGTATGGTAGGTGTCTTCTCAAAGCAAAAACGATTTTTTAAAAATAGAAAAATAAACGAAAAATTAAAAAAAAGAAAGAAAAGGCAACACAACGAAAAGGAAAAAACGTGAGGTACTTAGATGATTGGTAGTTTTTGATTGCTGCTTTGTTTTTTATCAACAAAATTCTAAGGATTTACAGAACAACTTTCGTACAAGTTCTGTGAAGACGAGTTCTTGTGCTTCCTCGATGTGATTATGGTCATTGTACACGCTCTGTGAAGACTGAACAACTCAAACGGCTGCATGTCTGTATTCATTGCAAACCTACGGGAAGGAGTTACAGACGCTGTGTGTTGTGACGTACGAGAGAGAGAGAGAGAGAGAGAGAGAGAGAGAGAGAGAGAGAGAGAGAGAGAGAGAGAGAGAGAGAGACTCTTCTACCACCAGCCCTTCCGTTTCAGGAAATTACGGAGCTAATCCCTAAATTTCAGGCGCACGTGCGAGATTTAAATGGCGAGGCATGGTGGAGAAAAAGAGGCAGAGGGAAGGGGTGGGGGGTGGGGGAGGGAACAGGGGGCGGAGGGTACGGTGTCAAAGTGGGGGAGTGAGCGGGGTGGTGGAGTGACTATTATGGGACAGAGGAAAGAAGAGAAGTTCGACTCGACGACTAAGACAACCGATTTCCTCTGCCTTGATCCGTGCCACCCGGATGTTTCCAGTTGTGAAATTGGTGGTTTGCAAAGGAAAGGAATTCTGTCACCCCCCCCCCCCCCCCCCCACCGTCCCCCACATTCCCATCCACACCCATCCCACAATCGCTTGCTTCCTCCTGAAGTCCCACCACTACTCGATTACAACCCCCTCATACACACACTCACTCTATCTTTCCACCCCGACCACTATCCCGACCTCCCTCTCTCAGGTCTTTTCCTATCTCCTTTTCTGCCTGCAATAATCTCCACAGGGACAGTTTACGGTAGCGTGATACGTGAAATAACTCGCTCATTTCTCTCCTCCGCCAGCTTTAGGCTGGAAGAGGGAATGGGGGGGGGGGGGGGGAGTGACGAGGGAGGCAGACAGGAAGGGACGGAGGCAGGGATAAAGGGGAGATGGGAGGTGGGGGGGGGGGGGGGCTGGAAGAAAAAATCCATAAAGTGCCTTCATGGTCTTGAGCATCGGACGCTAAACCTATTATTACGACATATGAGCACTCCACTTAATTAGCGAAGGGCGGGGTAGAATTTAACGATCTCCTAGCCTGGTAAAAGCCCTCGATTGTGGGCCCGGGCAAATAAATCCTTGACAATTTAGTTCTTTGACAATGGCCTGGCGATTATTACAGCAGGGCGACTCGGAGGGACACGCGAATTAAGGGGGAGGGGGTGAAGGTGGGTCGGTTGGAGGGTGGGAGGGTGGATGGAACGGGGGTGGGAAGGAGGTGAGGGACGATGGGGGGGGGGGGGGGAGGGGGGTATAATCAAGCACGTCGATCAGAAGTGACACGGCGGCGCATGAGCGGTGCATCTGCAGAGGTGGGGGTCTTATGTTCCCGGCAGTTCCAGGTGTCAGTTTGGGGCAGGTTTCCTTCAGTTACCTGTACTCTTCTTTTGCCATCACCACCCCCACCACCACCACCACCACCGCTTCTCCCCGTGCCGATGGGATATCCCCGCCCACCTCCCTCCCCTCCACTACTAGTTCTCAAACTTCCCCCCCCCCCCCTTTCTCTTCCTCGCGCTACTCCACCCCCCTCCCCGACACCCCCAGTCCTTTCGACGGTTATCTTCCTTCCCCAGCAATGATCTTCTTCAGACTAACGGACAGGAATTTCAGGAGTTCCAAACACTGCCTGAACGATAGGCGTTATTAACATTCTTGACGAGAGGATATGTGTGGATGACCAGGGTTGACGCTGGTGGGTGAAGGAATGGGGGGGGGGGCTAGGAGGAGTTAACCTGAAGTATTTTGGAATGCATGTGTACGCGTGGTGGTGGGGGTGTGAGAATGGCGGAGGAATGAATGTGGGATAGATGGGGGGGTGTTGGTATTTATGTGTAGGGCCGTGTGCACTGTGTGTAGGTGGTGGGGGGTGGGAGGGGGGTTGTTGTAGGGGAGGGGTGGTGGTATTATGAACACTTGCATGTGTGTGGTAGGTGTGGGTTGGGTGTATGTATGAACACTTGCTGTGTTGGTGTGTGTATCTTGAATTCTCTCTCTCTCTCTCTCTCTCTCTCTCTCTCTCTCTCTCTCTCTCTCTCTCTCTCTCTCTTCTCTCTCTGTCAAATGCACGTAGCCTAAAAGCACTTTTAGAATTACAATCCACAAACGCCACATACAATTTCTGGGGTTTTTTTTGGAAACGATTCTGGACGAGTGCACACAAACTGAATATATGGTCTACTGTTGTTTAAACTGTAAAAACAGGGTCTCCGATAGGAACAAGATAAGCTGCAGCCATCTGTCAATCTTGAAAAGTCTAAATTTATTTTTCGCAATGGGGTCACAATTCAGCACACGAAAATTGATGTTCAATAGTTTGGGAAAGTGCAGTAACAAACGCTGATAGATATCTTAATAGTATTGTTTCATGCATGCTATATTTGCTGCTGGTAAGGACCGAATCAAATAGGAAAAAAGAAAGAGTGGGGGGGGGGGGGGGGGGGGGGGGGGGGACAAGTATGATGGAAATTCTCAAATCATTACGGAGACTAGCTTCTGCAGACTTAAGTCTTACATGGAAACTTTTGATTCACAGATAGAACCAAAACTGACTTGACTTAAATGGCTGAAGTTTGGGGGCTTACTGTTCATAACCATGTTGTAAAGGTGTACACGTTTACCATTAGGCGTTTCTTCGGTGTCCATTTGCATTCGTCAAACAGTTTTGTGTGGCGAATCAGACGATTATTCACTGTATTTAAAGTCATTTGTGAAATTATGAAATATTGGTTAAAAATCATTCGAGTACCAATATCGAAATTTGTGTAGTAAGGCACGCGAAATGCTGTTTCTGCAAGATGACGGGGGAAAACGGAAGTATGTTTTTCGAATCA
Source organism: Conus canariensis (assembly GCA_033310375.1). Taxonomy (NCBI): domain Eukaryota; kingdom Metazoa; phylum Mollusca; class Gastropoda; order Neogastropoda; family Conidae; genus Conus; species Conus canariensis. The sequence continues at coordinate 54,977,092 of CM065716.1, read as the reverse complement.
ATAAAACTATATTAAAGTATGAATTGGGTATAGTCTGGACGTGCCACAGAGTTTCATACGAATTCTCTCTCTCTCTCTCTCTCTCCTCTCTCTCTCTCTCTCTCTGTGTGTGTGTGTGTGTGTGTGTGTGTGTGTGTGTGTGTGTGTGTGTGTGTGTGTGTGTGTGTAAGAACGCTTTTGATAACCGTGACAGATCAAATAAAAGAAGGTAGTGAATAGACCGGAAAGATCAAATAGGAAAATGCAGTGAACGAAGAGGAAAGATCAAACAGAAAAACGTAGAAAATATTTCAAGAAATCATGTAGAAAAATGCAGTGAATACTTTAAAAAAAAAAAAAAAATTCAAACAGAGAAAAACGTAGTGGAAACTTCGCAAAGATCAAGTAAGAAAACTTAATAGATATTTCATTCAAATCGGGAAACGCTGTAATAGTTCGGAAAAGACCAAGAAGGAAAACGTAGTGATACTTCGGAAAGACCGAGGGACAAAAACGTGGTGAATACTTCGGAAAGACCAAGGGACAAAAACGTGGTGAATACTTCGGAAAGACCAAGGGACAAAAACGTGCTGAATACTTCGGAAAGACCAAGGGACAAAAACGTGCTGAATACTTCGGAAAGAACAAGTAGGGAAATGTTATTAAATCTTCGGAAAGAACAAGTAGGGAAATGTTATTAAATCTTCGGAAAGAACAAACAGGAAATGATACTTCGGAAAAATTAAGTAGGAAAAACGTAACGAAAAAAAAAAAGAAAAGGACAAACACAAAAGTTGGATTAACAGTTTGAAAGATCAAGAAGAAAAACGTTGTGAAGACCGGGAAAAAAACACCTTATAAAACGTAGTAAATACTTTGTAAATATCAAGTAGTAAAACGTGATTAATACTTCGAAGAAGACCAAGTCGGAAAACAGGATATGTAGTGAAATCTTCGGAAAGAACAAGTGGGAAACGTAGTGGATATTTCGGGAAGAATGAATCAGAAAACACAGTAAGTACGCAGGAAAGAACAAGAAGAAAAATATAGTGAATACTCCGGAAAGACCAAACAGTAAAATAGTGAATACTTTGAAAAGATCAACTAAACGCGTAGTGAATACTCCAGAAAGACAAAGTAAGAAAACATACTTCGGAAAGATCCAGTAGAAAAACATAGTGAATACTTCGGAAAGATCCAGTAGAAAAACGTAGTGAATACCTCGGAAAGATCCAGTAGGAAAACATAGTGAATGCTCCTTAAATATCAAGTAGGAAAACATAGTGAATACTTCGGAAAGATCCAGTAGAAAAACGTAGTGAATACTTCCGAAAGATCGAGTAGAAAAACATAGTGAATACTTCAGAAAGATCCAGTAGAAAAGTGTAGTGAATACTTCCGAAAGATCCAGTAAAAAAAACGTAGTGAATACTTCGGAAAGGTCCAGTAGAAAAACGTAGTGAATACTTCGGAAAGATCTAGTAGGAAAACGTAGTGAATACTTCGGAAAGATCCAGTAGAAAAACGTAGTGAATACTTCGGAAAGATCCAGTAGAAAAACGTAGTGAATACTTCGGAAAGATCCAGTAGGAAAACGTAGTGAATACTTCGGAAAGATCCAGAAGGAAAACGTAGTGAATACTTCGGAAAGATCCAGTAGGAAAACATAGTGAATACTCCTTAAATATCCAGTAGGAAAACGTAGCGAATGCTTCGGAAAGACCAAGTAGGAAAACGTAGTGAATACTTCGGAAAGATCCAGTAGGAAAACATAGTGAATACTCCTTAAATATCCAGTAGGAAAACGAAGTGAATACTTCGGAAAGATCCAGTAGGAAAACATAGTGATTACTCCTTAAATATCCAGTAGGAAAACGTAGCGAATGCTTCGGAAAGACCAAGTAGGAAAACGTAGTGAATGCTTCGGAAAGATCAAACAGGAAAACGCAATAAATAAACAGGAAAGACCAAGTAGGAAAGCATAATAAACAAAAGGAAAAACAAAGTAGGAAAACGTAGAGAATACTGTTCAAGTAGGAAAACGTAGTGATTTTTTTTCTCCAAAAGATCACGTAAGAAAACGTAGAATTTATTTCGGAAAGAACAACGAGGAAAAATCATGCAGGAAAACGCAATCAGTATTTCGGACAGATCAAGCAGCAAGGGAGCGCGAAAAACACTTAACAATGACAAGTAGGAACTTGGTGTCATTCTTTCGCAGAGACCAGCTATGGAAATCCAGTAAATGCTTAGAGAAGATCAAGAAAGAATGCAAAATGAACGAACGAAAGAGCAAGAATACGTAATGAATCCTTTGAACAGATGTAGCGAGAAAGCACAGTGAATAGTCCAGAAAGATCAGCTGGGAAAACGTTGGAAATATTTCGTAAAGATAGTGAACATTCCGGGAAAAACAGCTAGGAAAACATTATGACTATTTCCCAGAGAACAACTAGGGAAACGTTATGAATATTTGGGAAAGAGCAACGCGGAAAACGCAATGAATGCCTCACACAGATCAACTACAAAATGTAATGAATACTTCAGAAAGACCATCCAGCACAACATAGTGAAAACTACGGAAAGATCATGTACGGAAACATAATCGATTCTTTGGAAAGACCAATTCGGGAGACGTTATGAATACATTCGGAAAGATCCAATACCGGAAAGAAGTGAATACTTCGGAAAGATCAAGTAAAGAAACGTAATCAATAGTTTGGAAAGATGATCAACAGTTTGGAAAGAACGAGTAGGAAAACGTGGTGAATGCTCTGGAAAAACCGAGTAAGGATATGTAGTAATCAATCCGGAGTATCACGTTTTCTGACTTACTCCTAAAGTATTCACTATGTTTTCCGATTTGGTCTTTCTTGTCTATTCATTGCGTTTTCCTGCTTGTTTTTGTTTTGTTTTGTTTTTCAAAGTATTCAACACACTTTCCCACATGGTCTTTGCAAAGTACTCACTGAATTTCCTAGATGATCTTTTCAAAGTATTCACTACGAGTACCTACCTGGTCTTTCCTGCTTATTCATTACCCTTTCCTGCTAGATCTTTCGAGAGTATTCACTACGTTTCCCTGTTTGGTTCTCTTCGAAGTATTGACGAAGATTTCCGACTTGGCCTTTCCGAAGTATTCATGTAGCAAAACGTAATCAGTACTTTGTAAAGAAAATAGGGAAGTGTAATCAATGCTTCGGACAGATCAAGTAGGACATTTTAGTGAGTGCTTCGGAGAGACCAACTGAGAATACATGTTAAGCAGGGAAAATGCGGTGAATACTTCGGAAGAAAAACGAACAGGAAAAGGTAGTGAATGCTTCGGAAAGGTCAAGAAGGGAAACATGATGAATACTTCGGAAAGACCAACTGGGAAAACGTAGAGAATACTTCGGAAAGACCAGCTGGGAAAACGTAGCGAATACTTCGGAAAGACCAGCTGGGAAAACGTAGCGAATACTTCGGAAAGGTCAAGAAGGGAAACATGATGAATACTTCGGAAAGATCAAGAAGGGAAACATGATGAATACTTCGGAAAGACCAACTGGGAAAACGTAGAGAATACTTCGGAAAGACCAGCTGGGAAAACGTAGCGAATACTTCGGAAAGGTCAAGAAGGGAAACATGATGAATACTTCGGAAAGACCAACTGGGAAACTGTAGAGAATACTTCGGAAAGACCAACTGGGAAAACGTAGTGAATGCTTCGGAAAGACCAACTGGGAAAGCGTAATCAATATTTGGGATAGACTAACTGGAGAGACTTGGACATAAGCCTCCTTTTTGCTTCTCTACATACTTCAATGCGCCGGCTCCTCCTCCCTCCCTCCCCCTCCCTCCTAAGATCCTTGCAATCTAAATCAGATTTTTTTTAACAGGCGAATGCTAGTAAAATCGTACATCACAATATGATGCAAAACAGTCGTAGATTATAGCAAGCTGTGGATTCAAAAATATTACAATGAATATATTGTCCACAACAGCGGATATAAAATTGAATGGAAAATGTGTCTGTTAAATTTTTATGAGAGAGAAAATGGGGAATATAGAACGGAAGGGGGGGGGGGAGGAGGGGGAGGGGGAACGGAAAGAGGTAGGGGACTAGAATGCAGGGTGGGGATTTTCTAATCCTTTCAACTGAAATTGAAATCATTGATTATGATGCATACATTGCATAATTATGTGCGCATATATGTCTGTGTTCGACCACAACGATTGTCATGTTTCTTAACGAAACATTGCGATGATGAATAATTAAGTGAATAAAATCATGTCGTCTCTGAGAGAGAGAGAGAGAGAGGAGAGAGAGAGAGAGAGAGAGAGAGAGAGACAGAGAGACGAGCAGAGACAGAGACAGACAGACAGATAGAGACTGACAGACAGAGACAGAGAGAGGGAGACAGAGACAGAGAGAGAGAGGTGGTTGACGAAGGGGGGGGGGGGGGTGAGGGGGGATTCTTGTTGAAAGTTAAATTACTGATAAGATCATTTGGGTAAAAGGATTTCTTCGATTTCACATTAAAGAAAAATTGATTGAAATTTGACTAAGACAATCCTTCGAGGATTTTTTTTTTTTTTTTTTTTTTTTGGTCAACCTTTTCTACTTCAAGCTGTATTTCAATTTTTAATTAATTAATTGTTAATTTTAACGGCGGGGACAGGGATGGGAATGGGCGAGTGGGTGGGGATAGGTTCAAGTCTCGTCAGGTACAGATACTTTTCTATGGTCCCGGAAGAGTTCTATCCTCGGTTGTTAAGTGTACTATACGCTCAAACAGGAAGACTGGAACCACCCTTTGGAATTTTATCCTCCTTGTGGATGCGTGTCCGAGGGAGTTGCTGGGATTTCTTGAACAACATGACAGGTGTCTGTAGCTTTCGGTCTGGTTGATGTCGGAAAATAATATTTGAAAGGAAGAGTAAAGGACAGTCGTACCATGTCACCTCAAACCTAAATGGAGCCAAAGCACCATCATCATCAACTTCATTGTCATCAGTCGTCATTTAGTTGGTTGTTGTTGTTGTGTTGTTGTTGTTGTTGTTTTCAGATTCCGTGAAGTTTCATGCCGTGCTCTTGTGATCACTCAGTTTCGATTTCCTCTCTGCAATTACACCTGTGGTAATTTCGGGTTGAAGTCTTCGATGTCGGCCAGTTCTTGGGGACTGTTGATAGATCCTGAACGTGATGGCGCCCTCTGGAAATGGACGCTCACTCCCTCTGACTGACACTGACTCAGCAATTAGGGTTATCAATAAAGGTCTCTATACTATCCTGCGAATGAGCACCATCGAAATGACTGGGCAGGTGTGCAGCGTCTCCTCTCGTCGGTTGCTTCAGGATAACTGATATCATTTGCTCCCTACACGCTGCTGAACCTTGGGCACGACAATTCTCGGTGTTGCTGTGTATGGGCAAAAGCAGGAATGGGCGACCTTAGTGTAGAACCACAGAGAGAGAGCACAGCAATAGGACCCCCCTCACCACCTCCTTCTCCACCCCAAAAGAAGCAATATACCCAGAAACTATTTTGATCTCAGAATTTGAAATGAATAAAACTCACTCTGCTCCTGTTTTCGCACATCATGTGGACATGTGGGTGAAGTAAACCCTGCGGATACTGCACGGGATGCTTTTCCTTCAATCCGCTGTACTGTGGTCAGCATCATGCCTCTACGTCTTGTGAAAACAGACCGTGTTTAGTTGATCTGGCCCTGGTTTCTCTTTCGAAGTGTAGCATCTCGGTTGATCAAACTCTTCTCTCTCTGTCTCTGTCTGTCTGTCTGTCTGTCTGTCTGTCTGTCTCTCTGTCTTCTCTCTCTCTCTCTCTCTCTCTCTCTCTCTCTCTCTCTCTTCTCCCCTTGCTAGTCGCTCTGATGCTTTCCCTCTTAGCCCATCATTCTCTAGTTGTTCTGAAACTGCATGGTTCGATCGAGATTTCTCATCAAATTGTGAAGTGCACCTCGTGTTAGTCACATGTAATGTAACATTTTTCGTAGTCCTGCATTTTTTAAGGGGGGGGGGGGGGGGGAGTGGAGGATGGGGAGGAAAGTGCCTTTTTTCTGTCTCATACTCTGTGCTCCATCAGTGGAATTAATCTCACGCAGCTCATTTAGGCCTCAAATTCGTCTCATCACAGTCACAGCATCCAGTCTTCAAATGTCTTGAATTGCAAACTTACTGCCAGGTTAACTTTCAGCATCCAGATCTCGGGGTTACTTATATCTTAGTTTCTCTGTGAGAGAGAGAGAGAGAGAGAGAGAGAGAGAGAGAGAGAGAGAGGAGAGAGAGAGAGAGAGAGAGAGAGAGAGCAAACCCATGTTCACCTCCACCTCCCCTTCCCCTCCTCCCTCCTCCAACTCCTCCCCCCCCCTCCTCATTCGCTTCTCTCCTCCCCCTTCTCCTCCTCTTCATCCCTCCTCAGCCTTTCCACTGGGGGGTGGGGGGGGGGGGACGGGCTGGCTTGTTGTCAACAGACAGCGTATCGAACCAGACGATACACACAGGACAGTGAAAAGAAATCAGTGTGACCACACAGGCTTTCTGTCGCACGGTTCGCCCTCCATAATTACTAGGCCCCAAGCCGACAGCAGAGGAGGGAGGGGGAGGGAGCGGAGAAGGTGGGGGCGGGCGAGAGAGGGTGGAGGCAGAACGGGGGTGGAGTGGGGTAGGGGCAGAAGGGGGGAGGGGGGGGGGGTAAGGATGGGGACTGCCGAGGCATCAAAGCCTCCTGGCCTGTTTGAAGATAGACGAACAAACTTCCGCCACAGAGGCGTTGAGCGCACAATTAGTCCAGTCGCCTCTCCCAGCCAAGAAGAACTCCGTGGAAGGGAATGGGAGGGGCGGCAGGAGATGCTCCCCCCCGTCTCCTCCTCCCCCCCCCTCCCCTCCCCCCCTCCTACCCTGTTCATGGTTCTACACGAAATCGTCTGTTGACAGAAGCTCGGCGCGAATATGATTATCTCCTTAATAGTGCTCCTAAATGGGCGCAGCGAAGACGATATTACGGTTAATAAATGGGGTTGATAACGCTGCCAGTGTGGACTCGGCGGGGCGGCGGATGTGTGTGTGGGGGCAGGCTTGGGGGCAAGGGAAGGTGGCCCTCAAGGACCAGATCGATGGCCTGCAGAAATACCGTGGAGCATACATGGGGGGGAAGGTGGGGGGAAGGGGGTACACATGGAAGTGGGGAGATTGGGGAGGGAGGGCATGGTGCTCGGGGGAAAAGGGAAATGGAGGGTGGGGGGGGGGGAGAGGGGGATGGATGCTTCGGGCCAGGTTGAGTGGCCCAGTGGATAAGCTCTGCGCTGGTTTCAGAAGTGCAAGGTCTACTGACCGGGGTTTATTCTTGCGCCAGGGACCACGGTTCTGATTAAGGATTATTTTGCTTTATCAAGAACCACAGAATTGATTGCTTCACGTCCTCATTGTATCATTAACCACATGATGGATTGGTTGACATTCTGACTTCGTCATTAACCACAGGATTGACTGGTTGACCTCCTCACTTTGTCATTAACTTCAGGATTGACTGGTTGACATTCTGACTTCGTCATTAACCACAGGATTGACTGGTTGACCTCCTCACTTTGTCAATAACTTCAGGATTGACTGGTTGACATTCTGACTTCGTCATTAACCACAGGATTGACTGGTTGACCTCCTCACTTTGTCATTAACTTCAGGATTGACTGGTTGACATTCTGACTTCGTCATTAACCACAGGATTAATTGGTGGGCTTCCTCACTTTGTCATTAATCACAGGATTGACTGGTTGACATCCTCACGTTGCCATTAACCACAAGACTGACTGGTTGCAATCCTTACTTTGTTTTACAGGACTGACTGATTCAGTTCTTCACTTTGTCAGGAATACTAGAACTAGTAAATTCAGATTCTCTCTTTTTAAGAATCACAGAGTTGACTGCTTCAGATTCATTCTCTATCAAGAAATAAGAATCAGCTGCTTGAGATCTTTTCTTTGCCAAGGATTGCAAACCCAGCTGCCTGGGGTCCTTTCTTTGTTGAGTGCTTAGATTATTTTCTCTTCGAGCGAGATCCTATCTTTGTCATACATCATATACCTGAGTGCTTGAGATCAATTCTTTGTCAGATCTCAGAACCGATTGACTGAGATCCGTTTTATTTTGTTTTGTGTTTGTCCAGAAACTCAGAACTGAGTACGTGAGCTCCTTTCTATTTCAAACATCAAAGGCAATGCTTGGTACTTTGTCGAGAATCAAAGGATTAAAGCAAGATCCTTTCCTGTCGAGTGATAAGAGCAAATGCTTGATCACCTCTCTTTGACAAGAACCACAGAATCAAACACTTGAGATCCTTTTTTGTCAATAATCAGAGAACAAAGAGCTTGAAATCTTGTCTTTTCTCAACAACGATTGATCCAAGTGTTTGAGATCTTTTGCTTCGTCGATAATCACAGAACCTCTGATTGAGGTCATCTCTTAATCAATAATCACATATCTTTTAGTGTAATACGAAACAGTCTTCAAAATCTGCTGATTCATATGAAGTCAAAATAGCCACGACACACTTCCTTTCGTCTCTCAAATCCAACATCATCCAAAGGCTGAGTGATTCTACTGTGCATTTGTCTGGCGATCCATTGTTAAAATAACAAACACTTGAAAATATCGGGTTTTTTTGTTCTGACCGTAGATTTACTTTGGCCAAGCGACGTTTTCGTGATGATCACCATTTGCACGTGCAGACATTGTCCGTACCCTGCCACTCGTCATTTGCTTTTAGATTCATTTTGTATGTTGGTGACAGGAGCCTCACTAACATGGAGGCCACTTAGAGGCAACGTTTTCAAGCAAACATATGCAGTCCCTAAACTTTCAGTATGGCATATTAGGCAACAGACAACCAGGCACGCAGACTGGCTGACTGATAGACTAATTCATTTGAGATTAGATATGTGCAAAGAACAGGTCAAGGGAAATAATGAGACTAAAAGTTGCAATGTTTAGTGATAGACCACTTTTCTTGCTGTGTATGAAATGAATTTGTCAAGAGAAGACATTGTGCACGGTTCTGGGAAAGGATCCTTCCTTTAGAACGAATGAACTAATTGTTTTGCAAGGTTTCCTGTGTATGCTGTGACTATGGCTTGAGACGTTGGTGGTTATTTTATGATTCGGCCCAACGGAGGAATGACTGCGGAAAGCAGTGGATGACTGGCTGTTCAGAACTCTCCCCATGGCTTGAGTAAGCGTCGGCGCTGACACACCCCACCTTTTCCCTATTTGATGAGATAATGTCTCCACTTCAAACGTGTGAATGACAGAGTGTTGAATAACCCTGTGAAGATAATAACCCCATTTATATTTTTCACTTGCAATGCTTGTGACAGAGATTGCCATATCATTATTTGCTTCATGGTAATATTTTTTTCTTAATCGTGTCCAGTCATCGTAGATGGTCTACGTTTTCTACCTGTACTTTATGTGTATGTTGGGGGGGGGGGGGGGGAGGTTCTTTGTTTTTAAATAATTGAAACAGCTGAAACAATTGCTGGCACGTGCGTGGTTTTTACACAGGAATTGTAATAATTAGCTCTAACCCAGTAGTTCGACTCATTATTTTGATATGCTTGAGAACAAAAGTCGAACATGCTCGCGCGCTTTCAATGTAATAAATCAAACTCAAGCGCGACAGCAGTATGTGACAGGTGGGAGGAAGTGCGCATGCATATGTGGGTGTGTGGACAAAGGAGGGTTATTGGGCAAGGAGGAAAGGTAACGTGTATGTATACTTTGTTTTTACAATCTCTTTCTCTTTTGATACCAAAACCTGTCAGTCTGACCTGAAATCCTGCGTTGCAGACAAAAGCAGCTGAGTGCCCAAAATGTCACAGCAAAGATGGAGACTGGACCCGGTTCTCTGCGGGATATACAGGCTCCACGCGGAAGGGGCAGCGTCTCCGTGTCGGAGTCCCCCTTCAGAAGCTGCTGCAGACAGACAGACAGACAGGCAGACAGGGAGGGAGGGAGGGAGGGTGAGACAGGCTCTGCAGCATCCCCATGGAAAGGAGTAATAATCCTTAAATGGTTTGGCCACAATGGGGGCAAACACAATTTTGGGCCGCGGCACTTCTAAGGAACCCCGGCACCGTGATTGCCTGTTTGCCCGTCGCTGGCACTGCTCCCCGAATCTGGCACCGCCAAAGTTTTCTCACCAAACCTCGCCGAACTGTATTAAGTCTGTTAAGCGGCATTCGAGCTCCCTTTTGAAGTGAGCTCGGCGAGGGGTGGGCTGCTTGCTGTCCCTTCCCCCCAGTGAACGATCGCCTGCTGTGGAAGCCATCTTTGGGGAAAGGAGAAGGTGAAGGGGGGTAGGAGGACGGGGGAGGGGGGGGGGGCGTTCGATGACACCAACTTTTTTTGCTGAGGCGGAACAGTGGGGTGGGACAGGCAGCAGGGGAAGGCTGGGGGAGGGGGTGTAAGTAGAGGGATGAAGGGAGAGTAAGGGGGGGGGGAGGGGGGGGTGGGGGGCAAGCCTGGTCCCTTTTGCTGATTGCGCGACTGAACAATATTAGAACAGGCGCTGGTTTTAATCGGAGTGGAATGGCTTCTTTTCACAATTGACGGGGATTTTTGTCGTTGGCACGTCTGCCAGATTCGCCTTGAGGCTAGGCTGCAAAGAGGGAAAATACTGAATAATAGTAGTGATTGCTCAGACTTGGACTATAGGGTTTCATACAAATTTGATGAGTGCAGAGTGAGAAGGGGTACAAATAGATCATGCTCAGTCGACGATTTTCGTGTTGAATATGGCTGAGTCAGTGTAATGAGCTCACCCCCACACACCACCCCCTCCATCCCCTGGCCCTCTCCTCCCCTGTCTCTGTGTCTGTCTCTTTTGTCTGTCTGTCTGTCTGTCTGTCTGTCTGTCTGTCTGTCTCTCTCTCTCTCTCTCTCTCTCTCTCTCTCTCTCTCTCTCTCTTATGTTTACCGGATTTGCCATTCCATGATACGGCTTCTGTACTGTGAAGAATATTGATTGATTGTGTAACTGTTCTTCTTCGCCCCTAAGTCCACCCATATTGTATATGGAGAGTCGTCTGACGCTTTGAACATTAATACATTCTCTCTCTCTCTCTCTCTCTCTCTCTCTCTCTCTCTC
>CM065716.1:54925966-54963466 GCA_033310375.1 Conus canariensis | reverse complement strand
TATGGTCCATGTATATAAGACATTCAGTTCTTCTAACAGTCTATATTTGTAGTGGACGTATGTTCTATGTACATCGGGCATTCAGTCGATTCTTTTGACAATCTTTCTTTCAGTGTGTGTGTGTGTGTGTGTTGTGTGTGTGTGTGTGTGTGTGTGTGTGTGTGTGGAGTGTTGGAAGTATGTTCGTGTATATCAGACATTTAGTTCTTTTGATAGTCTGCTTTGGCGTTGAATGTATGTTTCATGTGGCTAAAACTTGATTTTGTAGTGAATGTATGTCCCAAGTATACACGTCTTTTTCTGTTTTGGACGTATAGTTTATGTTGGCTGCAAAAACCCATTCACTTCTTTCATCAATCTGTCCCAGTGTTGGACGTATCTGCTTTATAAGCACGGCACTCATTTTCTTTTTTTCAACAGCCTGTTTCTATGTCGGAAGTATGTTGTATGTATGAAGGTTAAGGTTAACGCCCCCATAGCCTACTGGCCGTAGGGGCAGGGGACTGTCAGAAGTTCACTCTGTCTGCTGTGCGACATGATGGAAGGCAGAACCCATCCCTTTCCTTCTACGGCCGTGAACCTTCCCTGAATTGAATTACGTACACATTTACTACTGGGTGGACAGAGAGGATATTCAAACCGAAACAAATCCAACCCACTGTGTTTTTCGGACTCACGACCGTCAATGTATACAAGACATTAAATTCTGTAAACAGTCTGTTTCTGTGTGGACGTATGTTCTACTTGTATAAGACACCCGGTTCCTTTTGCGTTGGAATGAAAGAAACCATCTATCTCGATGATTAAAAATGGACGACAGGAGCCACCCTGCTGGCAGAACGGAAAACACATAATCAGGATAACAGCATGGAAGACACTCATCTTCAAGCCGACATGATGGATGGAATAGCATCACATTAGTCAAATTATTATAGACTGGAAGACATATCAACAAGATAGTAGAACAGAAAACACATCATGAAAATTGTAAAGTGGAAAAGAAGTCAAAATGGTACAGTGAAAGACATTAAGCACGTGACGGTAGACAGGAAGACATTAATCACTAGGATAACATGGTAATGTGGAAATGCTAGCCATTAAAATGGTGAAGTGGAGGACGTCAACCATATGATGGAAGACTGGAAGACACTTACCACCAAGATTGTAGAGTGGAAGACTGAACATCAAGACGGTAGAGTGGATGACGTTGACCAAATAATGACAGAGTGGAATACACCGACCATCAGGATGACAGAGTCGAAGACATTGACTGTATGATTGTAAAGTGAAAAACGCTGCCCAAAAATGGTAAAGGGGAAGGTACTGACAGTTAAGATCATAAAAAGGAAAGACATTTACCATGATGACATTTGGATGGAATACTCATTAACCATTACGATAGTTGAGTTAAAAACAGCAGAGTGTAAAACACTAACCACTAGGATGGCAGAGTGGAAGACATTATCCATCAGGCCGGTAAAGTCACAGACACTTACCATGAAGATGTAAAGTGAAGGACGCTAGCCTTAATGAGTGGAAGACACTAGGCACCAAGACAGTATAGTGGAAGACACTAGGCACCAAGACGGTATAGTGGAAGACACTAGGCACCAAGACGGTATAGTGGAAGACACTAGGCACCAAGATGGTATAGTGGAAGACACTAGGCACCAAGACAATATAGTGGAAGACACTAGGCACCAATTCGGTATAGTGGAAGACACTAAACACAAAGACGGTATAGTGGAAGACACTAGGCACCAAGACAGTATAGTGGAAGACACTGGGCACCAAGACAGTATAGTGGAAGACACTAGGCACCAAGACAGTATAGTGGAAGACACTAGGCACCAAGACGGTATAGTGGAAGACACTAGGCACCAAGACAGTATAGTGGAAGACACTAGGCACAAGACAGTAAAGTGGAAGACACTAGGCACCAAGACAGTATAGTGGAAGACACTAGGCACCAAGACAGTATAGTGGAAGACACTAGGCACCAAGACAGTAAAGTGGAAGACACTAGGCACCAAGACAGTATAGTGGAAGACACTAGGCACCAAGACAGTATAGTGGAAGACACTAGGCACCAAGACAGTATAGTGGAAGACACTAGGCACCAAGACGGTATAGTGGAAGGCACTAGGCACCAAGACAGTATAGTGGAAGACACTAGGCACCAAGACAGTATAGTGGAAGACACTAGGCACCAAGACAGTATAGTGGAAGACACTAGGCACCAAGACAGTATAGTGGAAGACACTAACCACAAAGACGCTTGAGGGAAAACACTAAGCGCAAAAATGGTAGAGTTGAAAACACTTGCCACAAAGATGGGATAGTGGAGGACACTATCCACAGTGATGATAAAATGGAAGACATTAACCACAAAGATGCTAAAGTGAAAAACATGACTCACAAAAAGTGAAAAACGCTAACCGCAAAGATGATTTAGTGATATACACTAACCAAAAGATAGTAGAATGAAAGACGCTGACCACAAAGATGGTAGAATGGACTGCACCAACAGAACATGAAAGAGACACTGACCACAATGATTCGAGACTGAAAGACACTAACGATAAACGACTGTAGAGTGCAAGACTTTAACCGCAAACACGGTAAAGTGGAAAACACTGACCACAAAGATGATAAAAGTGGAATATGTTAGAGTGGAAAAAAAACTAGCCACAAAGATGGTAGAGTGAAATGCACTGAGCACAAAGATGGTAGACTCAAAGAGACCACCACAAAGACGGTAGGGTGAAAGACACCAACCACAATGATGATAGAGTAAAAGACAAATCATCGAGAAGGCTGGTTGGAAGACATATCATCTGGAGCGTAAAATGGAAGACATAATATCAAAATGGTAGAATGGAAGAAGACGTCGACTATGAAAACGAAAGAGAGAGAGAAGACATTAGCCATAATCACTGAAAGAACAGAGGACAATCACCCTACAAATACTAAAACCAATGACCCATCATCGAAATGGTGAACTGGAGAACGCACGTTCAAAATGGTTTGATGGAAGACGCGCCATCAAAATGCTTAAATGGAAGACACTTGTCATCAAATGGTACGATGGAAGACAAATCAATAAAATTGAAGATTGGACGACATTTATCACCCCAGTTTAAACCGGTCAAAAAGACAGAAGAATACAAAAACGCGTAGCTCAAACATCAAACATAACTGACCACCGTGTTTGTTAATAACATGCTGATTTAATACAAGGTCAGAAAGAGTAGGCTGATGTAAAGGGGAAAAAAGTGTGAATATGCCTGCACTGTTTACACGGAGTCATTTCTCTGAAGTAAAAATCAATGGCGTTTATGGTCACGGCTTATCATTTAGATCAGCCCACCTGTCTTGGATACGGTTTTCTTTACCGGGTGCAGTTGTGATTAGTAGTGGACGGTTCGTAAATAATATGTAAGACTATGACTGCCAATTTTTTCTGCTGCTGCGTAATTACCAATAAAATCATAATAGCTCGGTAGAGCAAGCATTTTCTTGACTTTTGAAAAGGCTGTATCAAACGGGAAATCTCACTGCCGTTTGGGAGGGTGAGGGTGAGGGCGAGAGCGGAAAGGGGGTGTCTCTTTGACAGACTGTAGTTTTGGTGCTGTTTGCCTGATTTGATGAGAGTTTGCGGTTTTTGAAAGGAAAATCTTACAATGGTTGTCGAATAGGAAGAATCGAGAGATGGGCGGGGGGGGGGGGGGGGGGGGGGGGGGGAGGTAGCTGTCGTTCTGACGCTGTTTGTCTATTGACAGAAGTTTATAATGTCTAAAAGGGAAATCTAAACAATTGAAAGGTGTCATTTTCAAAAAACGATGCCAAACATGTCAAAGACAACCATCAGAAATAACTTTTGAAAATACTTATGCTGAAAATGCCCGCACAGGAAAGAGATGTTTTGAGTGACTAATGCAGAGTCGTCCTTGTCAGAGATGGGAGTTCGCCGACTTTCCTGCTGTTAGGGTCAGTTGCAATTCTCCAGCTTCCCCAGTCAGAGACTGGAATCAGGAGAGACACCTGCGACCAGTTCCATGGCCCAGCAACACATCATGCATGTGGGAAGCGAAGAGTTCAGTCAGCAGTGAGGACAGTCCACGATGATCATCGACCTTTCACAGGGCGTGTCTGTTTATGGTGTGCGAAAAACAAACCAATCGTTCAGTCAATACAAGCATTTAACAGATTTTTTAAAACCTCCTTAATGATCTGTAGCTCTTAAAGAATGTCATCTATCTTTTCAGCATCTAGGGTTCAGATTATTCCAAACAAAAGGATGCTGAGTAAGACTTTGTTCTCACTTTTTCTTTTTTCCGTTTTAGTACATGCGTCAAACTATGCCATTCACGACACGATGATGAATGAGAAGTTTTCTCTTACACTTAAAAAAAAAAAAATGAATTAATGAGTCAGACAGCGCGATGCGCAATACGCGATCTGGACTAACAGGCTGCGCAATTTGCAATACGCGATCTGGACTACAGTCAACCTCTCTGCTTGCCGCGGCCTTAATCTGTTATCAGCTGTTGACGATGCTCTTGTGTGGTACAGCGGCCGTCTGCAGGCCTGTGCCTTCACTGTCGCCTTCTGTTATGTGACACTACTATCATCTCCTGGTCTGTGGCACTGCTGTTGTCTCCTGGCCTATGGCACTGCTGTTGTCTTCTGGCCTATGGCACTGTTGTTGTGTTCTGCCCTATGGCACTTTTGTTGTCGTCTGGCCTGTGGCACTGCTGTTGTCGTCTGGCCTATGGCACTGCTGTTGTGTTCTGCCCTATGGCACTGCTGTTGTGTTCTGCCCTATGGCACTGCTGTTGTCTTCTGATCTATGGCACTGCTGTTGTGTTCTGGCCTGTAGCCCTGCTGTCGTCTTCTGACCTGTGGCACTGCTGTTGTCTTCTGGCCTATGGCACTGCTGTCGTCTTCTGGTCTATGGCACAGCTGTCGTATTCTGGTCTATGGCACTACTGTCGTTTTCTGGCCTGTTGCATAGCTGTGGTCCTCTGGCCTTTGGCATAGCTGTCGCCTTTGGCCTGCAGCATAGCTGTCGCCTTTGGCCTGTGGCATAGCTGTCATCTTCTGGCCTGCGGCATAGCTGTCGCCTTTGGCCTGCAGCATAGCTGTCGCCTTTGGCCTATGGCATAGCTGTCGCCTTTGGCCTGTGGCATAGCTGTCATCTTCTGGCCTGCAGCATAGCTGCCGTCTTCTGGCCTGTGACATAGCTGTCGTCTTTTGGCATGTAACATAGCTGTCGTCTCCTGGCCTGTGGCATTGCTGTCGTGTTTTGGCATGTGACATAGCTGTCGTCTTTTGGCATGTGACATAGCTGTCGTCTTCTGCCCTGTGGCACTGCTGTCGTCTTCTGGTCTATGGCACGGCTGTTGTGTTCTGGCCTGTAGCGCTGCTGTCGTCTTCTAGCATGTGACATAATTGTCGCCTTTTGGTTTATGGCATAGCTGTCGTCTTTTGGTCTATGGCATAGATGTCGTCTTTTGGTCTCTGGCATAGATGTCGTCTTTTGGTCTATGGCATAGCTGTCGTCTTCTGGTCTATGGCATAGATGTCGTCTTTTGGTCTATGGCATAGCTGTCGTCTTCTGGTCTATGACATAGCTGTCGTCTTCTGGTCTATGGCATAGCTGTCGTCTTTTGGTCTATGGCATAGCTGTCGTCTTTTGACATGTGGCATAGCTGTCGTCTTCTGGCCTGTGACATAGCTGTCGTCTTCTGCTCTGTTCTGTGTCATTGCTGTTGTCTTCTGGGCAATGGCGGCAGAGAGGCTTCAACAGAACTGGTTGATGTACACCCTAGTTTCTGTTGCAGTTGAGTTTCCATCTCAGTCGATTTGACATTACCTACTATATGTACTTTCCTTTTTCAGGGGATATGATGATGATGATCATCATCATGATGATTTATTCAAGACTGGCACAGCCTTTTAAACTTGAATAAAGTCAGACAAATACAAAGACGAACAATCTAATAGTGGGGGAAAACAAGCGCAGGCCAACAACGATCACAGTAATGTTGGCAAAGATTTGGACTTAAGGGGAGGGGGGGGGGGGGGGGGCAGGGGGTTTGAAGATGAAGAAAATGGGAACCAGCCGTGTCTCCCTGATGAGTCCGATCCAGCGGACAAAAGGCCCAGGAGCAGACAATACAAATAGATCTGCCTTCAAGAGGGATTACGATGGTTCCCTCGTACAGCTAGTGAAGAGTTTTCATATTTATAATATATTTTCTTAATTGCATTATCCCATTTTCTTCATCTTCAACACCCCCCCCCCCCTCCCCCTTAAGTCCAAATCTTTGCCAAGTCATTACTGTGATCACAGAGGGGTTGTTGGCCCGCGCTTGTTTTCCCCCACTATTAGATTGATGTCTTTGTATTTGTCTGACTTTACATTCAAGTTTAAAAGGCTGTGCCAGTCTTGAATAAAAGTTACTCTGTGTTAGGTTTTCTTATGGAAGCAAGACTTACCGTACTTGTTTATTGTTTACTGTTCCCTGCCTCATTTCATTTTCAATTTCGATGATCATGATGATGATCATGATGGTGGTGGTCGGGATGGTGGAGATTGTGATGATGATGATAACGACGATGATGATGATGATCATGACGACGATGACGACGACGACGACGACGACGACAACGACGATGATGATAATGATGATGATGATGACGGTGATGGTGGGGGTGGTGGTGTGGTGGTGGTGGTGGTGAGGAGGAGGAGGAGGAGGAATAGGAGGAGGAGGATTACCTGCCCGAATTGCGAACGTTTTTTAATGTCAGGAAAGATGAGCAGAATACACTGAGTCGAAAGATGTGTGTGTGTGTGTGTGTGTGTGTGTGTGTGTGTGTGTGTGTGTGTGTGTGTGTGTGTGTGTGTGTGTGTGTGTGTGTGTGTGTGAATTGATTTTTTTTTTAACAGAACCAAACCAGAGCAGTGGCGTCATACACATTCAGTTGTCTTCAAATTAACATATATATATATATATATATATATATATATATTATATATATATATATTTGTGTGTGTGTGTGTGTGTGTGTGTGTGTGTGTGTGTGTGTGTGTGTGTGTGGAGAGAGAGAGAGAGAGAGGAGAGAGAGAGAGAGACAGAGAGAGACAGAGACAGAGACAGAGAGACAGAGAGAGATGGATATAGATATATATATATATATATATGGATAGTTACAGAGTCTCTCTTTCTCTCTGTCTCACACACACACACACACACACACACACACACACACACACACACACACACACACACACACACACACACACCATATGATACGCTGCGTGTGTCGTGCCAGGACACAGTTGTAAAGATAGCGAGCCTGCAATCTAAGGGAAGCAATTCTTCAAGTTCACCACAAAAACAGACGATCCAAAAGTGTGAAGTTGTGTCCCCCGTAGCCGAAATTCTGAGGGGTGGGGGTGGGGAGGAGGGTGGACCAGGTAAACGCATCCTGATCACTACAACTTTAAATTACAGGTGTTATATTACGATGTAACTGTGTTTTAACAAACGGTATCAGTGTTATTATCTGTGTTTAATTAATACAAAAAGGCATTAAAAAGAAATTAAAAAAGAAAGTTCAAAACATGAGATAAGGACAACAACAACAACAACAACTCAGCTACCACTCAGATCCGTGCCTATCACTGTTTGGCGAGTGCACCGCGCCAGAATCACTCTACTTAGGAAACACTACCGCTCACTCGGCTTTGAAAATGATTTCTCTCTGTTGTATTTTCTTTCCGTCAGGGATCAAATCGACTTTGATACGTCTTAATGTTCTGTGTAAAATAAGAAATCAACACACTGACAAGTTGGCGCGTTACATTTATTGTCTCAGGCGTAGAAGCCGGGCGGACGACTAAGCTAGAAGGCGGGAGTGGTGGGAGAGAGCGGAGAGGGGGGTTGAGAAAGGGAGAGCGCGGCGTCCCCCCCCCCCCCTCCCCCCCCCCTTTTTTTTTTTTTTTTTTCTTTTTAAATCAGCGGGAAGGGAGGCTAGAGTATCTTCCCGTCCCCAAAACCTACCGCCACTGGCTTGTCCAGTGTCACTGTTGACAAATCTTCGCTCGGTGAAACTTTCCAAGCTGTACCTGACAGTACCTGTGACTGCAATATCAACAGGAACTAGCGTACAAAGACATTGTGTAGCAGCTCCCTTTAACCATTCTTCCCTGCCCTCCCCCCCCCCTCCCCACCTTCTTCCTCCTCCCCACTCGTTTGTTTCGATGTCACTGACTGGCGCTGTCACGGACATGGTAAAAACGAACAAACTATCAACCAAACCTAGGCGGGTTCAACGATGGCCCAGGAGAGCCTCCGGCATTGGTGTCTGATATGTTTCAAGAGGAAACGGTAATATATTGAAGCAGATCGCCTCTGTGTCTCTGTCAAGATGTACTATCAAGCAGAGTGGGGATGGGAGTGAGGGGGAAGGACTCCTGGGTGGCTGGCGCTCTCCTCCCCCCCCCCTCCCCCTACTGAAGCACAGAGAGAGAGAGAGAGAGAGAGAGAGAGGAGAGAGAGGAGAGAGAGAGAGAGACAGACAGACAGAGAGACAGGCAGAGTCTTGTTTGGCACATCTTAAGAAGACTTCATTAGGTCACTTTGACATACCTTTTAAGGGCGGAAAAATGGGGTTTCATCGCCATGTGTTAGATCCGGTGTTGAAATATTATTTATCCCGTCAAAAAAATCTTAGATGGTTCTCGAAGAGCTGTCTTTGGGATGAAAAGTGAATAGCACTGTCTTCAGTTTTACTTCAATACGTAAGATTGTCACAGCCTGTGTGTGACCTTGTGAGAATCCCTGTGTTAATGAGAGAGAAGTGGTGACTGGGATAGGAGCTAGGATAGGAGCATGAATGTACGCGCGCGTGCACACACACACACACACACACACACACACACACACACACACACACACACACACACACACACACACACACACACACACACACACACACACACACACACACACACACACACACACACACACACACACACACCATGCATGTGCGCACAGGTATACAAGCACGCACGCATGCTCTCACACACACACATACACTCATTAGTGCGATTAAATTACTAGTAGTACTTCGTGCTGAAACCAAATGAAATATAAAGGGAAAAGGTGATTCCACTGACATTTTGCCATACCACCGGAAGCAACAGCTTTAAAGGAAGAAGAAGAAGAAGAAGAAGAAGAAAACAAAACAAAACAAGAAAGAAGAAGAAGAAACAGGAACAGAAACTAACGTATTATTCTCGCGCAGTATGGCAATAATATTATATTTACAGTGACATTCTACGAGATTCATCGTTGGCTATTTATCCATATAACCCACCATTTTTTTTCAATGACACAAGCTTTTACAGTTTTGTTATTTCTTTTGTTTTGTATTATGGGTTTGTGTAAGTGTTTCCGCAAACATACATTTAGCGTTCACATTGCTTGAAGTTTTGACCCCAGAATTATTAGTGAGAATGCCAAATTTCATGTCCAGTATCTATCATATATGACAAAGCGCCTGACGAGTTGTTTTGATTAGCACGGTGCCTTGCCTGTGTGCTGTTTGTGACTTATCTGCGAGTACATCAAAGGTAGCTTATGAGCATATTTGCGTCTCCTACATTTGTCAGCGAATAGATGGAAGAATGGCGGAGGGGCCGATGATCAAGCTCATGGCGCTTGTAAAATCGCTGTATGAGCTTTGCAGCAGTTGTTTCCCTTGGACCGAGTGACTGCGACCGCACGCGTGCGCACGTCTGCATGTACGCACGCACGCACGCACGCACGCACGCGCTCGCGCGCGCACGCACACACACACACACACACACACACACACACACACACACACACACACACACACACACACACACATACACACACACAGCTTGACAGAGCGCATAATAAACAATAGAGAGCCTCCGCTGCAGAGAGAGAGAGAGAGAGAGAGAGAGAGAGAGAGAGAGAGAGAGAGAGAGAGAGAGAGAGAGAGAGAGAGAGATTGATTGATTGATTGATTGATTGATTGATCTTTAATACACAAGGATGGAGATTTTAGGCCAAAGCCTAGTCTTACAATCTGTCCTTGTCATGCATACATTATTTCAGCACATATCATTCATACTGACAATTCAACATAACAACATGGTAATCTAATTCTACAATGATAAGCAAACAATTCATAAAAGCACTAATGAGATGGGGGATGGTAAAACAGAAGGAAACTTACAAACAAACAAACACGACTACAGAGAGAGAGGTCAGAGGAGGGTGGGGAGAGAGAATGGTAGATAGGGGGAGGAGAAAAGGGATGGTAGACAGAGTGGGAGTGGGGATGAGCGATTTTAACGGAGTAGGTTTTATGTTTAGACGATTTATTCAAAGTATGGTTCACAGAAGACTTTGCGAATGGGCGCTAATCATTGTAATTGAATAATTTAATTACTGAGACATAAAATGTTTATGCAAATGTTCCTTGAAAAGTTTTAAAGTATTCATGTTTTGTAGATTCGGTGGAAGTGAGTTCCAGACATATGGTCCAGAGTAAGCTAGGCTTGTTTTGAATAGATCAATGCGTGGGTAGGGAAGAAGGAATTTCGTCGAGCCAGAAAAGCTGTTCGATCTTGTAAAAAGGGCATTGATATAACATGATATAGCATCTGTCAAGATTGTAAACATAAATGATGCCTTGTTGAATTCCAATTGCCTATTCAGAGGAAGTATGTTCAGCGCTTTTAGTTTTTCGTCTGTTGTTAGAGATACAGCTGGGTGGAGTAGCTTTGCTGCACGTCTATGGAGAGAATTCAGCCTTTTTTGGTGGACGTCACTACTTCCGTCCCACACTGTTGAGGCGTAATTGATACGTGACATTATGTGTGCATTGAAGAAAAGTTTAAGCACATTACTGTTGACGTAGCGCTTTAATTGAGATAACAGGAAAAGATGTTTTGAGACTACCTTGCAAACGTTATTGAGATGGATTGCCATTTCAATTCTTTATCTATCGTTAACCCTAAAACACGATGCTCGTCTACCTGCTCGATAGAAGTGCCATTCAACTGAAGTTTTAGGCAAAGAGGAGTCAGCTGGTGTTTTTGGCGGGTAGCTATAATCATAGATTTGGTTTTGGCTGAGAGAGAGAGAGAGAGAGAGAGAGAGAGAGAGAGAGAGAGAGAGAGAGAGAGATGATGATGATGATGATGATGATGATGATGATCTTTATTTCCAAGGGTAACAGATAAGCAAACACATGCTTTTTTTTCATCCGGCCCTTGCCCCACTAAGGGACTAACTAAGCATGACTAGCGACTACTAAGCATAACTAGCGACTAAGACTTACAAAAATTGTAACAAACTCACATATTTTCACAAATGCATTAAAACTTGATGAGTTGTTCATCCATTAACATTTAAGGCGTAGATGACTTTAAAGGGAAAAAAAGAAAGCAATTGCAACAACAAACATAAATAAAGAAATTAATTTCAAAGAGGAAAAAAAATCAGCACACACAGACATAGAATAAGCTATCCTCCTATCGAGAGAGAGAGAGAGAGAGAGGAGAGAGAGAGAGAGAGAGAGAAAAAGTTACATTCCTTTTGTAAAATAAGCTACACACAAAAAGTTAAGGATCACTTTCACAAACATTCATAACTGTCAAAATAAGAAAGTCAATGCGTTGAAGTTCGGCCAACATTTAATTCCATTCTTTAGTGATAACGATACACAATTGCCTTCAATCTCGAGCAATCGTTTGGTGTGTACATTTGATTAAAGTGGGTACGTATCCAAATTTGATTTCCCAAAGTCATTGAAATCACAAGACAATGCATACTGATGCTCCCAAAAGCTCAGTAATGCGTGTAACCACCATGGCTGTTCTGGCACTCGACGCAGCGAGTCCTCATCGAGTTGACCAGGTTGGTGAAGATCCTCTGTGGAAGCGCCTGCCACTCAGCCTGCAGCATCTGGTAGAGGTGTTGGGCATCCCTGGGAGGGGGGGGGTGGCTCCTCACTTTGCGATCCAGCTCATCCCAGAGGTTCTCAATCGGGTTGAGATCGGGACTGCATGCTGGCCACTCCATTCTGTTGACTCCAGACTGCTGCAGGAAGTCGTTGACCACCCTTGCCCTGTGGGGGCGAGCATTGTCATCCTGGTAGACAGCCCTCGGTCCCATCTGCTGCAGTGTAGGCACAGCCAGCGGTCGAAGGATCTCATCCCGGTATCGGATGCCAGTCAGGTTACCCTGTACATGATACAAGGGTATTCTGTGGTGAAGGCTGAAGGCCTCCCAGACCATTACAGAACCTCCACCAAAGGCCACCTTTTCTTGGACAGTGGCGTCAGTAAAGCGTTGCCCTGGGCGCCTCCAGACCCTCAGTCGGCCATCGTTGTGGTGAAGGGTGAAGCGTGATTCATCACTGAACAGGACCTGGGACCATTGCTGACGTGTCCACCTCACGTGACGTGCGCAGAAGGCGCGGCGTGCTGCCCTATGGGTGGAGTTAAGCGTGGCCGTACTGCTGGGCGACGAGAACGGAGATTAAACCCATGTAGGCGGTTCCGTATGGTCTGCTGGCTGATGTTGATGTTAGTAGCCACCCTGAACTGCCTTTGAATTATGCTGGAAGAGGCTGTTCTTGTCTGCAGGGCTTGTCGTTCAATGAGACGATCGTCACGTGGGGTTGTCTTCTTCGGTCGACCAGATCTGCGTCTTTCATGGACAATCCCAGTGGCTGTGAAGTGTTGAATCAGTCGGACAATGACCGAGATGGACACATGAAGTCGCCTGGCCACTTCTCGCTTGGGAACACCATCTTGGAACCATGCAACAGCTCGTCCCCTATCCAACTCGCTTAATTTTCGTCGTGGAGGCATTGTCAGATCAGGCCTACTACTGGTGGAATGTCTTCTTATATAGCCAAGCGAGCGACAGCATCTCACACATAAACAGCAGTGCTTGCACGTGCATAATGGTTTTTCCATCTGGCAAGTGCAATGTGTTCAGGCAGAACGGTCCAAAACAAGGTCATTTTTCGCAAGTTTCCGCTTTTCCGTTTGCGGCCCAGCTCAGTAGTAGAGAATCCCGTGCAATTTTCGCACTAACACAACATCGCCCACTTACAGCTGAACAAGAATTCATGACAATTTGGCTGGACTAAGAAATAAATAACAGTAGCGAACTGAGTTTATTACGCACCTGTTTTCACATACCGATCCTTAACTTTTTGTGCGTAGTATATTAACATACAGCAAGCTGCTAAGGATGATAATTAGACAACTACAATGCATCAGTAATATCAACATTCTTTCTTCTTTAACAGTTACATGATGTGGTTACAAGGCAAGACCAGAACGAGCAGTACTACGATCAATTATCAGTTAGCAACAATAAAGTCCTAGCGTCAATTGTCATAACGCTTATTATCATGATGTGTGTATGTGTGCGTGTGCGTGTGCGTGTGCAAGCGCGCGCGCGCGCGCGCGCGTGCGCGCGTGTGTGTGTATGTGTGTGTGTGGGGTTGTGGAGAGAGAGAGAGAGAGAGAGGAGAGAGAGATGCCATCATAATCTTTCTCCCCCTCCCTCATCTTTTCTTCTTCTTCTTCTTCTTCTTGAACTGTTCATACACTACCCAAGACTATAATTATAAACTTAGTGACAATACATCAATACGCAGCCGTAAATACGGAGAGAGAGAGAGAGAGAGAGAGAGAGAGAGAGAGAGAGAGAGAGAGAGAGAGAGAGAGAGAGAGAGAGAGAGAGACGAGAGAGAGAGAGAGAGAGAGAGAGAGAGAGAGAATTATATTTCCATTTTTTTCCATTTTTCTTATCCAAAATAATATATGCTAAACATTACTATAAAATTTGAATAACAAGCAACAATACATCAATATAATCAACAGTTACCAGGGCAGGGCACACATTTATCATCATGTAGATACAGTGCTTTAATAAATCAAAAGTATTAGGACATCAATCAGTTAGTGACAATGCATCAGTAAAGTCAGTGATCACAACATTCATTCACCATGATATAATTACAGTCATTAACAAAACCAATGGTAACCATATCTCTCAATTTGTCATTAGCTGGTTTAAGAAAGGAAGCGGCGTATCAGTTTAATCTGCAGCAAAACAAATGGTGTGCTCTGGTATATGTATTTTATCCTAATAGTAATAACCTGTGTGAAATGTGTAATTAGTTTTTCCCTGAAGGATTCTGCATTTTGGTTGCATCGGAAATATAGTGGAAGTGAATTCCAAACCACACTACCAGAGTAAGATAAGCTTGATTTAAATAGATCTATTCTAGGTGTGGGAACCTGGAATTTGGTTGAATCCCTCGGGTCATGTTAAAGGAAGAGAGAGAGAGAGAGAGAGAGAGAGAGAGAGAGAGAGAGAGAGAGAGAGAGAGAGAGAGAGAAGAGAGAGTTGATTTTGAAATTAGTTTTCATCATTTTCAAATCTCGTCAGGCAGCAATACGGTTTCTAAGCGTAAGCCGAGAAACACATGTTCAAAAACTGACGACATGATTGACCGGATACTGCTGAGAGAGAGAGAGAGAGAGAGAGAGGGGAGAGAGAGAGAGAGAGAGAGAGAGAGAGAGAGAGAGAGAGAAAGTTAGATTGATTGATTCGTTGACAATCTTTATTCCTAATTGTAACAGATAAGCAAACAGGTGCTTTTTTTTTTTTTACGTTCTGGTCCTTGTTCCCTCAGGGATCAAGGATACTAACATAGGACACGATTAACACAATATAGAGCTGATTATAGCAAGAATAGTTATGTTTCAAATCTCAGTTCATTAAGTGTCTATATGACTGCCTTTTATTACGTGAACATTGCCATGACATCAAACTAGGAGCGCGGGCACTTTCTCAGAAGATCCTCCTCCGTCCTCATTACCCCATCCTTTCATAAGCTGGCGCCTATGATGCACAAACAAAATGTAAACTTACACGCGATTGGTCTAATCCTGCTCTATTATTCCACTTCCTGTGACCTAGTTGCGTCCTCGTTGTTGTCTGCAACACAAGAGAAGACTAGCCAGGTAAAACTAAAAGTTGTCAGAACTTCGGCTTGTTTGAATGCAAAGTTTGTCTATGGGAATTGTTGACTTACACTGCAGGTGTTACTTTTTGCCGTCCTTCTAAGGCTTGTTTTGGCGCACATTTAGCTGCTCGCTTCGGATATGAGGGGAATGTCTCAAAATGTGACTGAGTGACAACTTGACCGAGTGAGCGCGTGCCGTGTGATTTGTGTCAACAGGCACCACAGCATCGTTGTCCATATTTTTTTTCTTTTTATATATATATTTGAGGTTTAGCCTGCATGGCGTTATCTTTGACTCTGTGACCTAAAGGACAGTGTTTGCACAATTATATATTGTATGCGTATGGTGTTTGTGAGTAGGTTAGACATTCACCGAACGACACATTATCATGTGCATAGCGTGCTCCTGCAGCAACTAGTAGGTAATAAGTCTAGGGCATTACGCTAAGACACAGTGGGATAAACCATGAGGAAGGCAGGTTTGTGTTGTGTGTGTGTGTGACAACTATTGCAATATCAGTGAAACGGATACATGAGGAAAATGGCAAATTTAGTAACTGTGGCCTGCTCACCCCCACCATCACTGCTTCCTCCACTCACCTTTGAACAAAAGAAAAATGAACTATGTAGTTGACGGCAGGGGGTTGCACCAGTAACCCAGGTTATTTTTACTTTTTGTTTGTACATATTTAATCCATTTCCAATCACCTATCTCTCAGCTCCCTTTCTTTCTTTTCTCAAAAGGAAGAATGAAAGGGTGAGGGGAAAAAGAAAAATTGATGAAAAAAAGAAAGACCTGGACTCTCTCTCTCTCTCTCTCTCTCTCTCTCTCTCTCCCCACACACACACACACACGCACACGCAAACACAATCACATCACACACACCCACCACACACACACCACACACACACGCACGCACACACAACGCACACCACACACACACACACACAAGATCCAGATGGTGGTCTTTTTCTTGTTTTGGAGTTGTTTTTCATCGTTGAAGTCCACTTCTGACCAATGATTTTTTTTTTTTTTTTGTGGGGGGGGGGGGGGGGGGGGGAGCACCATGTGATTACAATTGCAGCTTTATTTGTGTGAAAGGAGAAGGAGGGATGGGTAGGAGTGGTTTTGATTTGTGTGGAGTGGGGGGGGGGGGGGGGATTGGTTAGTTGGTTGGTTTAGTGAAGGCTTTAGATTATTTAGAACATTACTTCACACACACGTATGCACAAACAACACATACATGTGCAACATGCTTGCACAGTCGCACACATGCACACATGATAATTATATTCATTTTCATTCTCTCCTACTTTCTGTGCCCCCCAACACACCTTTTTAAAAAATGGATTTCTTACCTTTATTAGTTTGCGTCATGCCTCCCTCAATGCCCTGGACTTCAACTGGAAGATGACATTTAAACTAATGGTGTGGTAGAGTGTCAGACTTCTCTCTAAGGCTTCCACAGGTCCATGGTTTTGAACCTAGGCAATGCTAGATGGTGATTTTCAAGGCCAAAAGAAGGGAAGGAGTGGGAACAGGGAGGGGAGGTGGGATTTTGTAGTCTCATTGCTTTTTCATTTTCAGGAAATAGTTGCTGACTTGGACTGTTTGACATTGGAGAAATCTTGAGCTTTTTGTAGTCATTTTTCAATGGCCTGCCTCATTGCTTTTACATTTCAGGGGAATAAAAGCTGATTTGGATTTTTGGTAGCTGATTTTTGTTTTTGTTTGTTTACTTTTTGTTTTTTTTAAAAAAAAAAAGAAGAATGAAGTTGCCACGAAGATTGGAAGTTTCAACCAGTCCAGCATACACAGTTTCATATTCTCTGCCCATACGTGTGTAGTGACTAGGTGGGAGGCAAGGAAGGGAAGGGGGGGAATCAGGGGGTATATATGGGAATCAGGGGGTATATATGTTTGCAAGATATGAGTTTTTGCTAAGGATGTGTTATTCAGCCATAAAACAGACTCAACAGCTGACCAGACTTTGGTCAACTTGTGAATTACATTAAAGGTTTAAGCACATATGTGCAGACATGCATGTGAGCATGCCGTATACTAAAGTGTTCAGCGCTCGCATTAGGAATTTTGCAAACCAGTCCCATCATTGACTAACCACCACCACCCCCTCTCCATCCCCTTCAGTTCATTAATTCAAAGAAAACAAAATTCAGTGACTACAGACACTCTGAGCCTTGGCTTACTCCTGATAAAGAATTATTAAAATCAACGAAGTCATGGGAGACTCTTCACTGACAGCTGATAAAGCTGATGGGAGACTTTCATCATGTCATATTTTCAACACTGTCAAAGTCTGATTTCCCTCAATAGCAGAAGAAAGAAACAATCAACTTCTTTTGGCTCTTAACCATGGTGGTAGACTTAAATCAACAGCAGATTAAATCACAGCTGACTGCTGCCCTTTCAGAGTGGTGAAGAGCACATGTCTTTGAACCAGAGGGGGAATGGAATGATTTCATGTTGATTCAAAGTACAGAATTTCATTGGACAGTGTTGCAGATACTACTACCAATCAATGGCTAATTTGTTGCATCCTGTCCAGCATGCTATTTCTGTTGCTGAGGCAACCCCTGTGCTGATCGAGCTGCTGGTCTGGTGTCTGGCTTTGCTAATGACATTTTACCAGTATATACTGCACAGGACAATCACTGAGAATAATTATATTTAAAAATACTAGATAAAGTAGTGAATAGGCTATGACAGTAAGAGTAGGACTGTTTCTAAAAAATCTGAAGTGAGCTTCCTTCACAACGGCATAATCCAGACTAAACTTTATGAAATATTTCATCTGGTCTTCATTCTGCAATTAAAGTTATGTGTCATAAGTGATTGTTTGGTGTACTTAATGTAGAGTTTTAAAGTCAATTCATTGCATATTATACTTCTGTTAAAATGCAGAATTTCTGTTTACATTTAAGATCATTAGTATAGACTGAAGCTCTTGATGACTGATCCTGTATTGATATATTCCAGATATGTTTAGTTTTCTGCAACTGAGCTCATTTGAAAATTTACTGTGCTTCTGCATGGTGTTATTTTCATCTCTTGTGTATATCGGTAAGGACTTGCAAGATGATACACATAATGTGTGTGCGTTTTCAGTCATGGTTTCAGCAGTGTGTCTAGTGCAAGGGGCCAGCCGTGGCATTGGTCTGGGGTTCTGCAAAGCTCTACTGGCCAGGTCTCCAGAAGCTCGGTCATCGCAACCTGCCGGAACCCTGGCAGCGCCACTGGTCTGCAGACTCTCCAGGAGAAGAACCCACAGCGCCTGACGGTGCTTCCCCTGGATGTGACGGATACCAGCCAGGTAGAGCAGACCTCCAACATTGTCAGGGACTAAGTTTGGTCATGTGGATCTGCTCATCAATTCAGCTGGAATGTTGCATCCCACGGGCCGTGGGGAGACGAGTCTGAAAGATGTCAGTACGGAGGTGAGTTCACTGTGATGCTTTCATGTATGATGATTCATTAGCATTATAATCTCCTGGTCCTGTGATCTTATTATTAGATAATGATCAGAATGAATATGTCCCAATTGAAACAGAGTCGAAGTAGTTACTGATTTAGGTGGACAAATTGCATGGAAGAAGTTCAACTAGTCAAGAAAATACAGACATAATGGATGTCCTGATGATATGCCAATTTTCAAGCGCTTTGGTTTTTGGAAAAGGATTACTTTGATATACAGAAAAATGAAATTATGTGTAACAGCAGACTGTGATAATTCCTTTTTTTTTCTCTCAGGGCATGTTTTGAAAATGGTCATTCAATGGCTACATACTAAAAAGAGACCAATCATTTTGTCACATTTTGAAAATTCAACAGAGAGATGCCAAATGACAACCACCTACACACTATTTACCTGATTTAATTGCTCATTATGTTATGGGTTTTTTTGTTGTTGTTTTTGTTGGGTTTTTTTTTTGTAACAATTCCAGGTTATTTGTGAGTGTTACTTGCAATATACTGCAATTTATTGTTATTATGTCTTTAAATTCTTTTTTTAAAAAAGAAAGGAAAAGGTGTGAAAGATAAATGTGCTTACCCTAGAATGTTTCTTGTTTCCACTGGAAAAGACAGTGTGAAGAAAGATGAGTTTTACATCAAAGTAACATTCACACTAGCCATGTTCCATGTTGGATTATTCAATTACTCAAATTCTTATCAGAAACCTTTCTCAGTGAGAACTTGCCTGTGGTTCACCATCTTGTTTAAGAAAGTGTAATCTTTGACCTGTTTCAGAACAACTCTGTCACGGGTAAAACAACACAGTTATCGTTCTGTTCGAAAGAGCTCTGATCATAGCTACATAGACAAGCAAATGGTCTGTGTAGTTTCCCCTTGATTGAAGTTCAGGCGTGCGCCATAAGAAAACTGCATGTTCCATCACAAAATTCAGCATGGGAATGTGGGGAAGAGACATACTGAAACTTAAGCTTCAGAGCAATACCACTATGTGAAAGACATCTTCATAGAAATATTTAATTCAGCCTTTTTTTTTTATTACTTTGTTAATCACCATTTGACTGTTTTTAATCTCCAGCTGATTCCACATTCAGTGCAAAATTATGACTGAGATAAAAGAAGACCATTTAGTAGTGTGGGCACATTGACAATTCATCATTGAGTTTGACTCAGAATATCATTTGTTTTGATTATATTCAACAACAAGTTAATAGATCTCACACACACATGCACGCACGCACACCCACCAGAGTGAATTGTGCCCCAGCTACTTTTTGTGTGGCCACTTTTTGTGTGAGTATGTATGTATGTGTGTGTGTGTGTGTGTGTGTGTGTGTGTGTGTGTGTGTGTGTGTGTGTGCGCGCGTGCGTCTGTGTGTTTGGCTTCCCATGTTTCGTGGTATTGGGTGTTTAGCAATGCTTTGGTAGAACTTAGAAAGTTGAGCTTGGAAAAAAATATTAAAATCAGAGAAACAGTATTCAGAAATAGGCCTGGAGAGAACGGGAGCCATTAATGATGTGACATGTCTTTCCTGTTCAGGGCCTGGACGTAACGCTGCGTACCAACACCATAGGTCCCCTGATGATGGCCAAGTTCTTTGCCCCACTGCTGCAGAAAGGTCAAGGAGTGATTGGTGTCCAGTCCTCTGACTACAAGAGCTTTCATGCTTCTGTCCTTGTCAACATGTCTGCCAAAGTTGGCTCCATCACAGATAATGGTATGGCTTTAACAGGGAATGTTCCTTTCCTTCTCTGGTTTATTAATCATCGAAAGAAAAACATTTTTTTTAACCTTTGGTTCAGATGTAACAGGCAAGTGAAAACGTCATGGGTAGGGATGGGGGTAGGGAATTTGTACCAGGTGTTCCCCCACCAAAAAAAAAATGTATATTCATATGCATGTCAGTGTTTGTACACAGGTTCTCATGAAATCCTTGTCATATACTCACTCCTTTACCTCAATGGAGACAAACCAAAATCGACTCATTGTCATCTCACAAAGTCAAATTTTGAGCACATTTGAACTTCTTAAACTTACAGAAAATGACCAGAGTATGCAAGTTATACATGATTAAAACATTTATTGTGTGTGTGTTTGTTTTAAGATATTGAATAGGAATTTTATTGAATACTACATGTACATTTTCAGCAATGTAAAATGAATATTCACATTTCTGCTATGATTTGCTGTAAACAAATTTTTTAAATGCATTTTTCTGTTGAAACTCTCACCACAGTCAGAAGTTCATTTTAGACACTTGTGGCAAGAAGTTCAAGGAAGCAGCATAAAAGAAATGTTCACGTGTTTCCAGGTCTGGGAGGATGGTACAGTTACCGTCTCTCCAAAGCGGCTCTCAACATGACCACCAAGAATCTCAGCGTGGAGTTGGGACGAGGTCGTCGCAAGGTCATCTGCATTTCCCTTCACCCAGGCACAGTTGATACAGAGCTTTCCCGTCCTTACCATAAGAATGTTCCCAACTTGTTTTCCATTGATCATTCTGTAGACCAGATGATGGCTGTAATTGACAGTTTGACGGTGGAAGACACTGGCAAATTTTTCACGTATGATAGATCTGTTTTGCCTTTCTGAAGGTTGTTTTGTTTCTGTTCCTTTCATGAAAGTGTTTTCTTGAGAGCTAAGTCTGGTATATTTTGTTTAGAAAATTTCCGTTTCTAATCACTCAGTATGTATATAATTCTGTGAACTATTTCATGTTCCTTTTGTTGAAAGTGCTTTACCATGTCTGTGCAATTATTTGTGGGGCATCCATGAGAACTGATTTTACCTCAGCTTATTTTTCAGTGATGATTATTGTCTGATATCGGTATATGGAGATATTTTGTGTCAGTTCATAATGTTTGACATCAAATACTGGATCTGATTTCAATACGATGTTATTTGTGTTGATTGGTCAATAAATGGTGTATGAAAATCATGATTGTCACTAAAGGATACTTCTGAACTGTATCAGTACTATATCACGATTATCACATGAGCCAAAGCTCTGTGTTGAGATGTCATGTCTATTTTTTTTAAACTGTGATTCCGTATGTTCATTACTCATATCCATGACCCCTGTCCTCTCGTGTCCCACTGTTGACCCTCCTGCTCTTTCCCTGTGTTGAATCATAGGTGCCCCTGCTTTTCCACGTCATGAAGTGTACTGCAGGATGATGATAGTTTATCACATGCATGGTCACCCCTTTTATTTACCAAAAGCATTTACTGTTATCTTTAAGTGAAATGCATGCTAGTTCCTTGCATTGCATTTTGAATGATGTTCCTTAATTTCTTTTTTTTTTTTTTTTTTTTGATTTGGGGTTATTTTGTTGATCTGTTTGTTGATTCCAGTATGTGCCACTGCAGTTCTTCCAGACATGAGAGAAGTTTGAGTGCATTGCTGGTTTCCTACAGTGTGATAAAAATTGCATCCTGTGTGGTGCACCCTGAAGGTGTTGGAAGAATGCTCGCAGTGTAGTGTTTGATACTATGATGATGAAAAATTAGGGAGATTAGAAGAAATTAAGATTGAACTTTTTTTTGCCCTTTCCAAGGGGATGTCTGAGATGTATTTCTTACCAGCCTAATTCTTCCCATTTTTTGGGTCTTTCAGGAGAGAGACAGAACGAGGAAGTGTGCTTACACTGTGGATGAAATGGGAGACAATGCATTCAGCATTCCTGGTGTAAAGTTGGTCATTTTTTTAAACGTTTTGATTGATATGCTAATGCATTGTTGTCTGCCACTTGTAATTGTAGAACATGTTGAATCGAATCATGAAGAATTCACTGAAGAAAAGGCAGCTGCTGCATTGCCTCAGGTGAGAAAAGATAAATATTGAAAAGTTCTATGAGTAATTCAGAAGCTTCTTTCCATCAGTTGATTATCTTCTCTTATTTCATTTCTTGAGCTTGTTTCCGTCAATGAATTATCTGCTCTTGCTTGTGGCTACATAGCTTCTGACAGGGGAAAAACCCACTGACCTTGACATCACACTAGAAAGCATACCGTTCAGCATTGTTTGCTTAGCCAGCT
The DNA here is from genome assembly GCA_033310375.1 of Conus canariensis. Lineage (NCBI taxonomy): Eukaryota > Metazoa > Mollusca > Gastropoda > Neogastropoda > Conidae > Conus > Conus canariensis. The sequence continues at coordinate 54,940,832 of CM065716.1, read as the reverse complement.
TTATCAACTTAACTGTCTCAGTCCAGTTTATCTGCTGAACCAGCTAGCTGTCTCTGTTTAGCTAGACCTGTCCAGTTTAAATAGCCAGCTCAGCTCTGTCCTGATTAGTCTGCTTAACCATTGATGCCAGAGTTGGCCGTTAGGCCAGTTCTTCTAGCTTAGTCCACTTAGCCAGCCTCTTTCAGCTTTGTCCACCTAGCCAACTCTTTCAGCTTTGTCCACCTAGCCAACTCTTTTATCTTTGTCCACTTAGCCAGCTCTTTCAGCTTTGTCCACCTAGCCAACTCTTTTATCTTTGTCCACCTAGCCAACTCTTTTATCTTTGTCCACCTAGCCAGGTCTTTCAGCTTTGTCCACCTAGCCAACTCTTTCAGCTTTGTCCACCTAGCCAACTTTTTCAGCTTTGTCCACCTAGCCAGCTCTTTCAGCTTTGTCCACCTAGCCAACTCTTTCAGCTTTGTCCACCTAGCCAATCTTTATCTTTGTCCACTTAGCCAGCTCTTTCAGCTTTGTCCACCTAGCCAATCTTCAGCTTTGTCCACCTAGCCAACTCTTTCAGCTTTGTCCACCTAGCCAACTCTTTCAGCTTTGTCCACTTAGCCAGCTATTTCAGCTTTGTCCACCTAGCCAACTCTTTTATCTTTGTCCACCTAGCCAACTCTTTTATCTTTGTCCACTTAGCCAGTTCTTTCAGCTTTGTCCACCTAGCCAACTCTTTATCTTTGTCCACCTAGCCAACTTTTTACTTTGTCCACTTAGCCAGCTCTTTCAGCTTTGTCCACTTAGCCAGCTTTCAGCTTTGTCCACCTAGCCAACACTATCTTTGTCCACTTAGCCAGCTCTTTCAGCTTTGTCCAATAGCCAGCTATTTCAGCTTTGTCCACCTAGCCAACTCTATCTTTGTCCACTTAGCCAGCTCTTTCAGCTTTGTCCAGTAGCCAGCTATTTCAGCTTTGTCCATTAACCAGCTCCTTCAGCTTTGTCCACCTGGCCAACTCTTCTTTGTCCACTTAGCCAGCTTTTATCTTTGTCCACCTAGCCAGCTCTTTTATCTTTGTCCATTTAACCAGCTTTTTCAACTTTGTCCACTTAGCCAGCTCTTTCAGCTTTGTCCACTTAGCCAGCTCTGTTATCTTTGTCCACCTAGCCAACTCTATCTTTGTCCACTAGCCAGCTCTTTCAGCTTTGTCCACCTAGCCAACTCTATCTTTGTCCACCTAGCCAGCTCTTTCAGCTTTGTCCACCTAGCCAGCTCTTTCAGCTTTGTCCACTTAGCCAGCTCTTTTATCTTTGTCCACCTAGCCAGCTCTTTCAGCTTTGTCCAGATAGCCAGCTTTTTCAGCTTTGTCCACCTAGCCAGCTCTTTCAGTTTTGTCCACCTGGCCAGCTCTTTCAGCTTTGTCCACCTATCCAGCCTTTTCAGCTTTGTCCACTTAGCCAACTCTATCTTTGTCCACCTAGCCAGCTTTTTCAGCTTTGTCCACTTAGCCAGCTCTTTCAGCTTTGTCCACTTAGCCAGCTCTTTCAGCGTTGTCCACATAGACAACTCTTATATTTTTGTCCACTTAGCCAGCTCTTTCAGCGTTGTCCACATAGCCAACTCTTATATTTTTGTCCACTTAGCCAGCTCCTTCAGCTTTGTCCAGCGAGCCAACTCTTTTATCTTTGTCCACTTAGCCAACTCTTTTATCTTTGTCCACCTAGTCAACTCTTTTATCTTTGTCCACTTAGCCAACTCTTTCAGCTCTGTCCACCTAGCCAGCTGTTTTAGTTTTGTCCATTAGACCACTCGTTCAGCTTTGTCCACCTAGCCAGGTCTTTCAGCTTTGTCCACCTAGTCAGCTCTTTCAGCTTTGTCCAGATAGCCAACTCTTTCAGCTTTGTCCACTTAGCCAACTCTTTTATATTTGTCCACCTAGCCAGCTCTTTTATATTTGGCCACCTAGCCAGCTTTTATATTTGGCCACCTAGCCAGCTTTCAGCTTTGTCCACCTAGCCAGCTCTTTCAGCTTTGTCCACCTAGCCAGCTTTTATATTTGTCCACCTAGCCAACACTTTCAGCTTTGTCCACCTAGCCAACTCTTTCAGTTTTGTCCACCTAGCCAGCTCTTTCAGCTTTGTCCACCTAGCCAGCTCTGTTAGTTTTGTCCATTAGACTGCTCTTTCAGCTTTGTCAACTTAGCTCTTTCAGTTATGTCCACTTAGCTCTTTCAGTTATGTCCACTTGGTCAGTTCAGCTTTGCCCACCTAACCAGCTTCGTCAGTGACTTGCTGTATCCAGTTATGTCTGCTTTACCGTCTCTCTTTTCTTTAATTTCCGTTTTGTACATATATCTCTTAAAGTTCTGGAATTAATGACTTATGAAATTATTGACTGCTGAGCATGGCCCCCATGCTGGAAGAGGATGGATTGTGAACAGGGGAAAATTTGAACAGTGAGCCCTTCTTCCTGGAATGTTTAACTTGCATCAGACAGTGATTTTTACCGAGTCGCCCTTCTGTACCCTGCCCTCCGCCCCATCCCATACCACACACTGTTATGCTTCTTTCAGGCATGTTAAACCTGCATTGTACTGTGTAATTTAACCGGCTTACCTCCCTTTCAAACCACGTCCAGCCCCAGCAGGGTTGGGTAGTGGGAACCATCAGCAGTCAGGTTGTGTTGTGAGGCCTGATGCTTTTAATTCCAGTGCTGCCACAGCTCTGTCCGTGGTTGAAGTGAGAAAGTCACTTGGATATGTCACAGGGTATTTTTTTCCTTTGTCTTTGGAATTCCACTGATTTAGTGTACATGCACAAGTTTAAAGGCGTACTCTGTATGTACTAGTTTGTATAAGTTTAACACAAAGATGGGATCGAAGGACTGAATATCCTATGTATGAAAAGTTCTATTTGGATGTACAGAAAGGTGAAGTTGTATTATTTTTCCATTCTTAATTCTAATGAGAATTATTTATGTAACAATCAGGTCACAATGCCTAATGCTATGAAAACTGTTTACATTACAATCAAGTATTAACAATCTATGTGAGATTGACTTCATATCGTTTTTGTTGTTTTCTATGGCATTTTTACGGACTTCAAGTACCACATATTTCTCAGCATATGTACATCCTGATGACTGTTTGAAATATTGTAGCCAGAAAATGGGAAAGATACAGAATTTGGAGACCATCAGAAATGCCTGTGTATGTGTTTCTACGTCTGTGGATGTGAATGTGAGGAAAGATGACCTTGGTGTCATCCCTTTCCATACTGCCTCTTAAAGACAACGAATTGTAAAGTTAAAGTACTTTTGGGGGAGGGGGGGGGGAAGGGACCATAAGAATGCATCTGTGTGTGAGAGAGACATTTGTGCGTTCCCTTTCCATGCAAATTACCTCTTAGACGCTCAAAGAGATCATTAAAGGGAAGTAATTACTGATTTGCACACACTGTGTGTAGTCTCTAATGAAGCAGGTATAAACAATTCGAAATAAATTTCCGGTGTTGAAGACAGGAAGGGCACTCTTGAAAAAAACGAATAATGCATAGAGGAAATCACCTAGAATGCCTAAAGCAGTATGAAGATGCAATAGACGATGAAATGAAATTGATGATAATGTATGGCAGAAGACAAAAAATGTCTCTTTTTTTCCATCTCGTACTCATTCGTTTCCCATCTCCATCCACTTCTCATGTTATGTACAATGTAGTGCGAGACATCTTGATAAAATGTATTAATTCATTCTTCAATACGGATTAGATTTGATCTTTTGGTATACATAGTTTCCATGTTCATGTTATATGATTAGTCAGAGGGTCGGTTTATTCATTGGAAGAGTGAACCATTCCTTTGTTTCTACACTGCAATTTTGTCAGCAGCAACCTCCAAAGAGTATGTGAATATTGATGCAGCATTGGCGTTGTGATGGAATATCCCTTTTGGAAGGCAGGTCTTTATTGCTAAGATGACATTAAGAAACCAAGTTCTGTGCAGCTTACTAAAGCAGTGAACCAGAAGTTGGAATAAATATATTGCCAACAGTTACTCGCCATGAAATCTTCATAATGTGAATACAGACTGAATGACTTATTGCCAACAATTACTAGCCATGAATCTTCATAATGTGAATACAGACTGAATGACATATTGCCAACAATTACTAGCCATGAAGTCTTCATAATGTGAATACAAGACTGCCTTCCAACCAGCATTGCAACCGTGTGTCTTTGCATTTAAAAAAATATGGTGTTAAAAGGTTACTCAGAGAATTAAGAAAGGGACAGTTTCTTTATGAACAATAGGTGAATAAAGAGATCAACTTGATATTCCTCAAACACACACGCGCGCGCACACACACACACACACACACACACACACACACACACACACACACACACACACACACTACTTGTCTAAGGACGTATACATTTTATATTCACAAAGCATCCCCAGTTGTGTATATGTACGACACATAGACACATTCCATATCAAACGGAGCAAAATGTCAACGCTGAGCCCATCCGAAACCAATAGCAACAGACAGAAACAAAAGCCTAAGCTAGTCAGAACGATCTCGAGACACACCCAGTTTTCAAACTGTCCATTAACAGGCACCTACATTTCATTTATCGACATCAACCTGTTTATCTACATACCTTCCTGTCTATCTACCCAAAAGCGTGCACACACACACACACACACACACACACACACACACACACACACACACACACACACTATGATGACAATCTTTACCTGACATTAGTCCCAAAACCTAAACAAGCACAAGAAGTAACTTTCCCCGCAATCAGACTAAGGTTGTTCCATTGTCACCTTCACCTTTCAAAAGGTGATGGGTGGCAATTTTTTTTCCATCGCGCCTCCTTGTTGATGACGGTATATATCTTATGAAAGGAAGCGTGGAGTACAACGTTTCAAGCAGCCTCTGATTGAAAGAGTCATTGTCATCACCCCCATCCACATCAATTACATAAATCAGTACTAGAATGTCTCGTATTCTGTGGCTCTTCATGCCTTGCTCTCGAGATGACCTTAATTTCGATTCTCTCTGCACGTCTATGCCCTCGTTTAATTGGTGTCGATGTTGGCTAGGTCATGGGGATGTCTCTGATGGACGTGGTGGTGCCGTCCAGAGGGGGGCGCTCACTCATGCTGGCTTTGCGTCTAAGCAGTTATTGATGTCAGTAGGGATCTACAGGTGATGCACTGCGTGTGTTTCATCAGAACAGGCACTTACGAACCCAACGATGTGACTATGCAGCAGCACTTACGAACCCATCGATGTGACAAAGCAACACCACTTACGAACCGATCGATGTGACAAAGCAACACCACTTACGAACCCATCGATGTGACGAAGCAACACCACTTACGAACCCATCGATGTGACAAAGCAACACCACTTACGAACCCATCGATGTGACAAAGCAACACCACTTACGAACCCATCGATGTGACAAAGCAACACCACTTACGAACCCATCGATGTGACAATGCAGCAGCATAGTGCCTCCTCTGATCAGTTGCGTCATGACAACTGGATGTTGACGGCTCCTTGTGGATTGCCGTGGCTGCGGTGGGGCTAGCCAAGGTGTAGCTGTGAATGGGGAATCGGAATCAGCGACGTGGTAGTAATGCCACTGAAGTGGCACAGAAGATGAGAGAGCAAACAACAATAAAAACAAGTCATTTTCATGACACTTGATGATGAATTCGAATACAGCACACTGAAATCTGTTCCAAGGATTTGCAAAGGGAAAACAAGTTATTTTCATGACACTTAACTGACGCATCCAAAAGCAGCACATTGAAATTTGTTCCAACGATTTGCAGGAACTACTCTGTCAACATAACAGACAAACATTTATTTAAAAATATCCTTTTCAAGGTCATATTCCTAACAACTAAAAGAAGCTGGTTGGCACTACTTGCATTAGTTACAATCGCTAGTTCTGGGCAGGGAGGTCGTTGGATGGGAGAGGCTGGCCAACCGCCACCTAGAGCTCTTGAGTGTGCTAATGACTCGGATAGGAAGATTGGAACCATCGTTCCCTTCAGTACATACATCACTGACAATTTTACAGATCAACCAAACAACATTGCAAGTGAGTATCTCTTTGGCGTGACCGACGCCGTCATACAGTATGGAATGAAGCGTGAAACGAAATAGCATTCTACAGCACCATATCCATCAGTTCCATTCATACGATCAGTCTTCCTTTAAACGTCTCAAAAATGAGTGGTCTTTCATCCTGTTCTTGTGGGACGCGAGTTTAGACTTCCTCTCTGTATGCATGTCCACGGCAAGGTCGTGTCGGTCTTCTGCGCCGCCAAGTTCTTGTGGACGGCCGTTTGATGAAAATCAAACAAACAAACGAACAAAACCACATACACACACACACATACACACATACACACACACACGCACACACTAACACACACACACACACACACACACACACAACGCCATTTGGGGGCTTGCCAGGTGTTGTCCTGTAAATGTTGGGTCAGAACAGTCACCTCTGAACTGAAGTACTGCAGTGGTGAAATGTCTCTTCCGATGAATGACGTCATGGCGACCACATTCTGACGGCTGCCTCTTGCGAAGGGCTGGTTCTGGGGCTGGGGCTGTAAAGGTGTGAAGGAGCGGCACCAGAAGAATGTCGTTGGGGCAAGGAAGATAACACAGCCAAAAAACAAACAAAGGAGAAAAAAAAAAAAAAAAAAAAAGACAACGAAGGAAAACAAAGCGCGTCCCTACGTGCCAAGATCATCAAAGAAAACAGGGTGCGTCTCTCTCTCTCTCTCTCTCTCTCTCTCTCTCTCCTTTTGTCTTCGTTTTTGTTAAAAGTTGAGAAGAATCGAAATATTCACTTTAATTTTTTGCGTGTTACACCATTATCCTATACTGGCGGTCCCCTTCCCACAGACATTAGAGAGAGAGAAAAAAAAGAAAGAAAAAACCTACATACGGAATTCACATTGTCACAACAGAAACAAACCTAGCCTACTCGTTTACCATACTATTTACAAAATGCCTTCAACACCATTGAATGCAAACAGCCGACATTTAGCTGAGCTTTCCTAACTCGGCCTTCCTGAAGACTTCAGCTGCCGTGAAGACCAAGGAGTCTACGATGCCCGCCACAGTGAACGTCCCGCCGATGATGGCGCAGATCTGGAACATAAAAACCCGCACAATGACGCAAGATTTTACCACAGACATGGCGCGTCTTTGTCTCTCTCTCTCTCTCTCTCTCCTCTCTCTCTCTTTTCCTTTTTTTCTTTGTCTTTTTTTTTTGTCAAGTGTAGGAGACAAGAAGGATAACATCTCACACACAAAAGTGTTAGACACGGTTTTTCCTCACAGCGAAAATGTTGCGTTCAAACAGCGTACAATAGCAACACACACCCCCACACACACACACACACACACACACACACACACACACCGCACAAATAAACGAAGATTTCACCAAAGACCACGTCACCTTTATCAGGCACAGATATGACAAGCAAAACGGGCAAAATCACGCGTTCGCGCGCGCGCACACACACACACACACACACACACACACACAACACACACACACACACACACACCCCGCACACACACACACACATACACGCGCGCGCGCGCGTTTGTGCGTGCTGACGACTGACCGTGGTCAGGAACGTGTAGAAGGGCTGGCGCCTCTCTGTGTAGCGCACTGTGATGGGACTCAGCTGGTAGTGGAACCATATGGCGGGGATCAGCTTGCCAGCGCTGCTGTAGACCACCGCCTCCTGCACCCACCAGGCCATCACAGATGTTATCCCACTCCACAAACAGGGCTAATGTACCCTCAATGAAAACACACACAGAGAAACAGAAGGAAACTGGTCTCTCTAGCCTCTGCAACGACTTTCCTGTTCATGTTCAATAAAAAATAAAAATAAAAAAACCGAGTGGATTAAAATATGATGAAGGCCACTGACCGCACTCTCATGTCAGGATGGAGAGAGTGTAAGCTACCTCAAAGTCGTGAGAGAGAGAGAGAGAGAGAGAGAGAGAGAGAGAGAGAGAGAGAGAAAGAGGAGAAGAGAACGGAGAAACAGAGAGACAGACAGAGACAGAGACAGAAAGTAATACGAACAGAAATCCGTAAAAGAGACAAAAGTATTACGGATGAAAATCCTTAAAAGTATGACCTCAGTGAACTTCAGTCAAGGTCTATGTGGCAATGTGTCACCACCACCACCACCACTACCACCACCACCACCCCCCTCCGCCATTAAACCTACTTTACTCTAGGCTTGTCAAGATCGCCACTTCCTTCCCTCGGATCTTTTGTTTTATTGATTTTTTGCCCATGCCAGATCGATTAATCGAAGGCCCCAATCACACACACACACACACACACACACACACACACACACACACACACACACACACACACACACACACACACATCCAAGATTATTCATGCCCTAAAAGTTTATGAAATCGAAAGTTCCAGAACAACAGCGTAACAAAGCCATTCAACATACAAGGAATTTGGAGAAACTTCGAAAGCAACTATGGCAGCACACAATCACTGCAATATATATCTCTTTCAAATCATTGCATTGCCAGCATTCAAACTTTAAGAACAATTCTCATGTGTATGAGAAAGAAAACACACACACACACACACACACACACACACGCGCGCGCGCGCGCGCGCACCCACGCACGCACGCACGCACACACACACACACACACACAGAGGACAAGCGATCAAGATATGCCCAAATGAAAATAGACGTTAGGCCACTTTTTTTTCTTAACATCTTCTGATCCCCAACGCTTTCTCTCACAGACCACAGACCGCGCACCTTGGAGGAGTACGTGTACTGGAAGGGGAAGCGAACGTTGCCCTCCAGGTCCTCGTACACAGGCAGTGGGGACCACACGAAGCACGTAGTCATGGGACGCAATGGCTGCAACAGTCCCTTAGGCTGACTGATGAGTTCCCAGCAGGGACACACCGTTTCGACAAGGAAAGGGCAAAAAAAAAGAAGGGATGGGATAGAGGTGCGGTTGGGGGATAAGAATGGGGGCGGGGGGAGGGGGGGGGGGGGTCTTGTTTCTTTCTTCTTCTTTCCGTAGAGCGTCCACAATCATCAAGTTGATTATTCTGACACTTGCGTGTGTATGACCGTTTTTTTTTTTTTATCCCGCCATTAAGGCAGCCATACTCCAACTTCGGGGAAGGTGCATGCTATGTGTAACGTGTCATCCATACCAAACGGCCAAACTGGGCTTCTCTTCCGAAAGTTGGTGATGGGATTTTACGTGTGCGCAAGATGTTGTGCGTGCCTTCACACACGGAACCTCGGTTTATAGTCTCATTCGAAGGACTGTGTGGGGAATGGAGTCAGAACCAATGTTAACTCCGAGGGGAAAATCCCCTGTACCGACACGGCCCGGCGTTGATCCAATGAAAAACAAAGGCCGAAACAACGTTAAGCAGGGGCAGTATCAGGGAAGTGTGGTGAGGCAGAAGGGGAAGGGGAGGGTGGGGGGGGGGGGGGCAAACAGAGCGGGACAGGGGCAGCAATGGAGAATCCGCAATGTCTACCGTCTGTCGTGGTGACCAGATTCTGTAACGATTCGCTTCCTAAAATATGTTCGTTAAGGCGCTTTTGGGTGGGGTGGGGGGTGGAGGGGGGGGGATTCTGGAATGAGAACAGACGAAGATGGAGTTTAAGAGGCAGAGAAGGGCTGGGTGGGGGGAAACGCGGGTTGGGGGCACTTCGTTCTCCTTTCACCTTTCTGACCTGCAAGTGTCTACTAAAGTCAAGTGAAAATAGATCTAAAATGCACCACCATTTTGAGAGAGAGAGAGAGAGAGAGAGAGAGAGAGAGAGAGAGAGAGAGAGAGAGAGCGTGTGTGTGTGTGTGTGTGTGTGTGTTTGTGTGTGTGTGTTGTGTCTGTGTCTGTGTGTGCATGAGAGAGAGAGCGCGCGCGCGCGCGCGCGCGCATGTATGTGTGTGTGTGTGTGGTGTGTGTGTGTGTGTGTGTGTGTGTGGAGAGAGAGAGAGAGAGAGAGAGAGAGAGAGGGGTCTCCATTTTTCTGCTGTTGTTGTGTACAGACACACAATCAAACAAATGGGGATGGGCGGGTTGCTGGAGGAGGAGTGGGGAGGCAGGAGGCGATGGGAAGCTGGTGGACATGTTGTACAAGCAAAAGACACAGAATCATGCTTACGAGAAGAACCTGACTTGTCCACATTCTGCAGAGGGTTGAATGAACCTTTCACCTGCAATGAAATCAATCCTATTAGAGGGCCGTTGTAATGGACCGACATAGGTTCATTACAGTAGGAAGCATCTGTTGACAAGAGAGAGAGAGAGAGAGAGAGAGAGAGAGAGAGAGAGAGAGAGAGAGAGAGAGAGAGAGAGCAAAACGTTCTAATCTGTATGGCAACGCTCACGTATACTTCTCAAAAAAGCATATGGACCACTCAATAATTTCGAGTCGAGAAGAAGAAACGCCCTAAACATTCTGAAACTGTACGCCAAAGAAAAGAAACATCTTTCAACATTTTCACTGATGCACAAAACACCCTTAAACATTCTTCAAAGTTCCACCCTCGAATAAAACCAAAACAGGCACAGGACAGGATCATGAGTTCATAAAATTCATTGTCCAGTAACTGCGATACTAGTGGGTGCTTATTTTCTGATCCATTATTACCCTTTTTTCCGACGAGGATGTTCACTTGATCTGCACTAGCTGTCACGTGGTGTCCTAGTCATAGGACTAGCCCCCCAAAAATAATCGCGCTACTCCGAGACAGCGTATGCAAACGAATGCCAATGGTCCTTAACTGTTTTGGAATGAAATTTTAAAAAGAAAAGTCATTAGGTCCGCAAGACAGTCCAGACCAACAGGTTACAGGACAAAACACGATGCATTTCGACCTGTTGGGTCTTCTTCAGGCAAAAACACACAACATTTAGGACACTAAAAACGGAGAACGAGCAACCACTAATCTTCTCCTATTCGGCGCAAAAAACTTTGTCCTCTCATCTGTTTGTCTGGATTGTCTTGCGGAACTAATTACTTTTCTTTGTAAAATTTTTCTTCAGTTTGCTCCGTCATTCACCTGGCTTTGAAACTAACCCTGTTTAGAAAAGTGTACCACCACACAATGAGCCGTCCCAGGAGACGCGGGGCCCTCTCTCACGCTCACCTTGCCCTCGGCTAGGTCCATGCCGAAGCGGACGATGTGCAGGATGTGGGTCATGCCTGGCAGCTGGGGCTGGTGGCGTGCGGAGTGCGTGGAGATGTGGAAGTTCCCGGGCACCTGGTAAAGGACAGGTTTAGTGCTTTGTAGGGGAGGTCACTCGGTGGTTTCAATGGATGACTGATGTCTAGATGAGCTGCTGACTGTGTTTTGTCTTGAGCCTTTATTCATGCTTCACGTGCTTCTTTCACGTGCTGGACTTGCGCTCCTACATGAATGCGCAGGTATAAGCCCGCCTGAACCCGAACCCCCTTCCACACTCCCCTACACACACACACACACACACACGCACACACACACACACACACACACACACACACACACACACACACACACACACATAACAGAGAAATGTGACACTGCTTCACACACACACACACACACACACACACACACACACACACACACACACACACACACACACAGAGCACTGCTTCACACACACAGGCGCACGTGCGCATGCGGGTTCATGTAAACAAGAGAGAGGAGAGAGAGAGAGAGAGAGAGAGGGGAGGAGAAAATATCCAAGCTCAACAACACTACAAACAAATAAAAACAGAGCGCTCCCAACGTTCCTTTGGATGCCTTGTACATGAATGAACTTAACACGAAAAGCGTGTGTTGGAAACGTTAAAAACTCGCTGTTAGAGAAACTACTGTCATGACTTTTCGGATTATATCCCTAAACATTTACAGAGGACATTTTTTGCAGCTACGGTAAAAGAAGTGGATAATACAAATCTCTTAACGTACTCTTTGGCTTCCAAGTTGAAGTCCTCGCCACAGACTTTGGAGTAATATGGTTTGTAGGTTCACCAGCCTATGACCTCATAGAAACGCTTCCGATTTTCTAGGGTGAAGAGGACCAGAGCCCTAGAGGCAATGGCGAATGCAGACAAAAAAAGTTCCGGTTAGATCTTGTTGAGAAGGAACTAAAGTGTGTGTGTTCCAAATAGGAAACATATCTGTAAAAGGCGATACCCTGAGACGCGCGACCATCCAGCAGGTGCAGGTTCGAATCCCGGCAACGCCAAAAATATTTTTCTGATAGCAGAAGGGCATCTAGGAATCTTGAAAGGGATGATGCCTGGCCCCCTTAAAGTGCATGGAATTCAGGTCTGAGGATTTCGTCTCTGAAACTTTGCGTTCTTAAGCTTTTCCTAGAGATCCCTCCTACTGCACCTCAGCGATTGATGTCTCACCTCAATTTGAAAGCAAAACATCGACGAGTTGAAGCCCATACCTGCTGTATGAGTACAACCTGAGACAGGTATTGACCAGATTAAACATCCGCATGCTGTCAGAATATTCACTGATGTCGAAAAGTAACCATCAATAGCGGAAGAACTTCAGTCTAAACTTATGTTGTTTACCTTAAAATGCCACACAAAATGAGAGCGAAATAAATCATATTTACCATCGTAAATAGCTTGGAAGCAGTCGCTTCCTAGAGCTCAAAATGTGATTTGAAAATACAGCTGGACAGCTCAATACTTCAACATTGTAGGCTGTTACGTAACAATCACTGTCTTGATCTCAAATGGTACACTAATGACAGCCAAACGACATGATATTCTCACATTGAATCCGTTTGGTAACAATTCCATTTTGTTGATTTCAAAATAGACTCAATCTGACAGCCAAACAGCATGATACTTTCGTATTGGAGAATGTTTAGTAACAACTTATTTTGTTGAACTCAAAATGGACGCAACGTGACAGCTGCAAAGAATTCGATCATAACTCACTTTGTTGACCTCGAAATGCGACTCCAAATGACAGCCACCATGTCCTACAGGCGTCTTGATCGTGTTGTCCTTGAAGCCCACGTCATGACGTCCCATATCGTCCTGGATGTCCAGCCCAACATCTGACCACAGTCAATGGGTGTTCCACCCGGAATGAGCAGCTTCGTAGAGTATGCTATGGTGAGGTAAGGTATGGTACCCGCTTAAAATCTTCGTCGTAGTTACCTTCCAGTTTATCAAAATCGTAGCTAAAGAGTACTCGCTTTGGCCTATGGTCCAGAAACCTTTTGAAAATGTTACATTTGTCTAGTTTCTTTTTAACTCCAGTCTGTTCAATACTGAAAATGCTATGGCTAAAACCGTGCTTCCAGAAGTTCCAGGAACAGCTGTTTGTATAGTTCAGCATTGGCTTTCCTTCTTATGGCAACCCTGTTAAGAGAATAAAATCATTACATCACAAACCATCTATTTAATTCAATTCTTTAAACCTGAGTTAAAATTCCCCTAGATCTATATTTCAAAGAAGGCATATTAATCAGAAATTCGTATCTCTTTTCATATCTTCATCCTCTCGCCTCTGAAATAGATATTTGGACCTTCTCTTCACTTTCTCAATCGCCACTGACTGATTATATCGAAGCTCCAAACGACCCATAGCTAGACAGATAGATAGATAGATAGATAGAAAGGTAGGTAGGTGGGCATGCATGCATGCATGCATGCAGGCAGGCAGGCTGGTGGGCAGGTAGGTAGGTAGGTAGGTAGGTAGGTAGGCAGATAGGTAGGGAGGCAGACAGACAGACAGACAGATAGATAGATAGATAGATAGATAGACAAAGAGATGGAATTAATTTGGAACTGAAAGAAATTTGTCTTCCAAGTTGAGAAAGCCTCCCGTACCAGCTCAGCGAGGCAAGGAGTTCAGTCAACAAATGTTTCATGATAGAAACGATAAGTGTGTGTGTGTGTGTGTGTGTGTGTGTGTGTGTGTGTGTGTGTGTGTTGTGTGTGTGTGTGTGTGTGTGTGTGTTTCAAAATGAAATGGGAAAGAAACAGCACAGGAAAAGCCAGCTGAAAAAAAAGAGAAAGGCAGGCTGCTGACTCACAGTCACAGGTGAGGTTGAGGAGGGTGACGTTGAGGAAGACAGGGATCTTCTCTGTGTGCCCCACTGGGTCCTCCACGGTCAGCTCGCTGTGTCTGTCACACACAACACAGCTCGCTGTGTCTATCACACACAACACAGCTCGCTGTGTCTATCACACACAACAACACAGCTCGCTGTGTCTGTCACACACAACAACACACCTCGCTGTGTCTGTCACTCACAACAACACTGCTGCCTTCTCCATGACAGACACACAGGCAGACAGATGCATGGACAAAAGGGTCGGGCAGGCAGGCAGACAGATGCATGGACAAAAGGGTCGGGCAGGCAGGCAGACAGATGCATGGACAAAAGGGTCGGGCAGGCAGGCAGACAGATGCATGGACAAAAGGGTCGGGCAGGCAGGCAGGACAGATGCATGGACAAAAGGGTCGGGCAGGCAGGCAGACAGATGCATGGACAAAAGGGTCGGGCAGGCAGGTAGACAGATGCATGGACAAAAGGGTCGGGCAGGCAGGCAGGCAGATGCATGGACAAAAGGGTCGGGCAGGCAGGTAGACAGATGCATGGACAAAAGGGTCGGGCAGGCAGGCAGGCAGACAGATGCATGGACAAAAGGGTCGGGCAGGCAGACAGACAGATGCATGGACAAAAGGTCGGGCAGGCAGGAGGCAGACAGATGCATGGACAAAAGGGCCGGGCAGGCACGGCAGCAGATGCATGGACAAAA
>CM065716.1:54918466-54920966 GCA_033310375.1 Conus canariensis | reverse complement strand
ATTCATACAGGACAGTATTTACAGGCTGTAAGACAGTCCGGTACTTACCGGACAATTCATACAAGACAGTATTTACAGGCTGTAAGGCAGTCCGGTACTTACCGGATAATTCATACAGGACAGTATTTACAGGCTGTAAGACAGTCCGGTACTTACCGGACAGTTCATAGAGGACAGTGTTTACAGGCTGTAAGACAGTACGGTACTTACCGGACGGTTCATAGAGGACAGTGTTTACAGGCTGTTAAGACAGTACATCACTTACCGGACAGTTCATAGAGGACAGTGTTTACAGGCCACCACTTACAGCTTTGCGGAGATGTACAAGGACAGCTCGGACACGAGCAGGAAGAGGAGGAAGAGCACGCTGCAGACGGAGATGACGGCACCAGTCATTGTGGGCTGGGTCAGGTCTTTGGGGATCTTGCGGTAAATGTCCAGCCTGCACACACAGACACACACATACAGCGAGAGAGAGAGAGAGAGAGAAGAGAGAGAGAGAGAGAGAGAGGAGAGAGAGAGAGAGAGAGAGAGAGAGAGAGAGACGAGGTGGGGAGACAGACAGACAGAGAGAGGGAAGGGGGAAAGGGTGTTGTTGTTGTTGTTGTTTTAATTCATGTTAGGCCGTTGCTCTTTCTGAACATTATAAACAGACTGAATAAACCCATCTTACGGTTCTTTCCCGTCAAATGTCAAGGACTCTGTCGTCACTGAAAACAAAAACAAACAAACAAAAAACCGCTGAGAACGCTTTGATGTAACAAAGGAATATTTACATGGCTGTGCAATGCTATCCGATTTCAGTAAAGTCAGCAATTAACATTTCGATGGGAAGAAGCACAAAAAACACCAACAAACACAAACGCGAACACAAACATGTTGACGATTTGCCGGCGACCCCTAACAGCCAATCAGAGATAGTTGTGAGGGACTTTGTTAGCATGCGTATCCCCCCCCCCCACCCCCCACCCCCTCATCGAAGGGATGAGTCTGAGCAGTCTACGTCATACCTTCAATCCTAATGAGTGTACAAACAACGACTCATTAGCATGCAACAAACAGCGCTCAACATTTTCTTTATTCTTTTGATTCTCCGAAGGTGTACAAGATTATACAGATTAAGTTATTGTCTTGTGTGGTAAACAGACAAGAAAAAAAATGTAAATTTTCATGGTTAATAAACCACTAGCACACATCAAGTTTTTCTTTGTGAGTCTGTTTCTCAGAGAGACAGACCGACAGACAGACAAACAAACAGACAGACAGAAAGACAGACAGACAGATCAAAGACTACAAAAGCCAATGAATCATCCGAGAAAACAAATTCGAAAAAAAAAAAACATTTATCATAGATAGTACAGCAGCAAAAATAAATTTTCACGGAGTTTGGTCGATATGATATAGAGAACTGATTTACATGTGATTCAAAAAGAAAAACAAATGGACGAAAAAATGCAATGTATTTACATTTTAAAAAAAAATTATAGGTCCTACAACCCTGGACAAAAAAACAACAACAAACGACCAAAAAAATGCAATGTATTTGCATAAAAAGATTATATGTGATCAAAGCCTGGACAAGAAAAAAACAAAGAACAAAAAAGCAATATATTTGTATAAATAGACTACAGATGCTCCAAGCCTGGACCGTCTTGTCATCATTCATTTGAATGCTCGCAATATAATTTTCGATTTCGAACATGTACTTAAAAGCGCGAGTAAGCACCCTAAATGTTGGTAAGTCTTTTCTCAGTTTACATCTGTGGATAAATGACTTCGCTTACAATGATATCAGATCAATAACTTCACATGTTCTAACATTATTTTCACAACATTATGAGCTGTTCACTCAGTCAAAAACACTGGCCAAAACGCAGCTTTCTTTCACAGCTGTTTGAAACGCCACCCAAATCCATTGAACGTACTGCTAAATCCAGAAAACATGTTGAATGCGTTCCATATTAGAATTGCAAAAAGAATACTTGTTACTTCCTCTAAATTAATCCTCAACAAAGATGGATTAATTCCTATGATTCTGTGAATTATGCAGACCTGAAGCCATCTCAGTTTCACATTTTAAATGTTCTTTATCATCGGGAAGATGTCTTTCCTTTGTATATTCCGTACCAGTTGTCTGTTCTACTTCTGGCAACATTTTTTTTTGTGGTCATCTTTCGACAAGCAGTTGTAGCACTGCTTTGCGCTTTTGGAACTGAGGAGATTTTATTTAATATTTAGTGCGATTGTACATAGAAACATTCTCGTTCACAAGGTGAACTTCAAAACTGTTAACATACTTTTAAACAGCATTGACAAATTCCATGTATATATCGATACCATGTTTTAGAAAGAAATGATGAAAACCTTCCATTTACATCCCACAAATGACCGATCTGATACGCATCTTTCTCAAGGCAAGTTCTGTATATAAAAAGGACGTTTCCTCCCCAATCAGAATACCAGAACTACAAAACGATGACCCAGAGGCTATCTCTTTGTT
>CM065716.1:54908466-54913466 GCA_033310375.1 Conus canariensis | reverse complement strand
ACACATTCACATGGCCAGTCAGTGAACGATGCATGAGAGTCTATTTTCTGCGCATCTAGCGTACCTTGACCATAACCCTTACCATGATCCTAACCTTATATCAACCTACCCTTAACTAATCCCAACCCTAGTCCAAGCAATGCAGAATACAAATGAACGCATCAAACAAGGTGCAAAGTAGGTAAATCCTTATTTGATACACTGCGAAACAGACAAATATTTTTCGAAAAATGTGTCGTCAGCATACAATTTTCACAGTGGCTGTGATCTTGAGAGAATTGGTTTATGCATTTTCTGTAGTGCGTTATACATAATGAGGACATATTGGTCGTAAAATCATTTGTTTCGAATAGTGTGAGTGAGCGTCTTTCCCTTGATTACCACCTTCATCATTTTGAGTTCGTCAGACTGTTTTGCACCTTGTCTTGTGCATGCGTTTGCCTTTTGCCTTGTTTTCAGTCATACTGCGGCGTGTTTCATTCTGTGGATTCTAGCACTCACCTAAACCTAACTTAAGATTTTTTGAAAACACCACATTTAAAAATCTTCCACATAATCGGTGCCTTTTTGGCTGCTAAGAAGCTTGCAGGTGGAAAACGAAAGACTGGATTCGTGAATGGTGAGTTTGGAGTCAAATGTCACAAAGCTGTCACTGTGCCTGCTGGTGTGAATCAGGTGCCTCAGTCAGTTGTTTGGCATTGCCATCATCACATCATCATCATCATGTGTGTGTGTGTGTGTGTGTGTGTGTGTGTGTGTGTGTGTGTGTGTGTGTGTGTGTTCTTTGTTTTTCTTTCTCAGTTCCTGACAAACATGGCTTGCGCGCATAATCTCTCTCTCTCTCTCTCTCTCTCTCTCTCTCTCTCTCTCTCTCTCTCTCTCTCTCTCTCTCCGCGGCAACTCGAGACACTATCATGTTGTCACAGGCACATGGGAGAACAATGACATGAAATCCCTAAAATGCTGATGTGGGTTTAGTTACTTCCCATGAACAACTGCAACGGTCGGGTTTTTAGGGCTAACCGGGAAAGTTGAGATGAAACAAGAAGCAGTGAGAGGGCAGGGAGGGGGCAGGGAGGGGGCAGGGACGTAAGGGATCATGGTGCTGGGGGGCTGGGTTCCTCCTATTGTTTCTGTGAACATGAGCAGTCCGGTGGACCGGTAACTACATCATACCTCTTTGTCATGAGTCCAGCGAATGGTCTCCAGTCCCTTTGGCAAATCCAGATAGTGTTGCTAATGTTGGTGACTAGTTTCCGTAGGTTCTTCAAGTGTTCGAGCTCAAATGCCCACACGAGTGCGTACCCTGAGTTGAAGAATGAAGATAAACTGGGTGTGATTCGTATGTTCAGAGGATATTGACAAGTAGATATCAAACTACCATTCTACGAAGAGAAACACGTTCACCTCCACCAGCTGCTCTTCCTAGGATTCTCCGGTGGAACCAGTGGAAGCAAGGACAAGACAGACCAGCATGACAGTTGAGACTGGGCGTCGGCGTCTCAGTTCAGTGACCGTCAGCCTGCACGTGGCTCTCGAGGAACCTTCACGCTTGGTGAGCCTTGAGGGTGAACACCTTCGGTAATTTGTTAGATGGTTTGCACCTTCTGGGTCGTGGATCAAAGTGAATACTTGAAGCCTTAGGTAATGGCTTGTGGGGACGCCTAAAATAGTGGCACAATGGATGGTACAGTGTAATCCAACAAGGTTTAAAATCAGTTCTTATGCTTTTACCACACGGGAGTCCAACTCTGGTGTGCGTGTTTAAGGGTACACTAATCATTCCATTGGCTGAGCCAAAATAACTTGAAAATGTATTGGTTACATTTTCACATTTATTAATGTAAGTCGTTGTGATGTAATGTGTGTGTGTGTGTGTGTGTGTGTGTGTGTGTGTGTGTGTGTGTGTGTGTGTGTGTGTGTGTGTGTGTGTGACGCTCGGAAAACCAGTTATGACTCATTTGTAGAGGGCGAAATCATCCTTTCAGAAAATAACGGAACACTTCACGTATCTAGGAGGTCTGCTGTAACCTTGTGAGTTGACGACAAACCAGAGTCCAGGGGACTCGAAAAGAAAATTGTCTCCCCTGTGTGGGAGACAGAAGACAGCAAGACGTGTCAGATCCGCTGGGGGGTTAGACAGGGAGCTTTCAGCCAGTTCAGGGTGTCTGCGGTGACGGAAGGCCTGTTGGAGAGGCAAGACAGAAGCCCTTTCAGTGGAGAGGCCGAATTGTAGCGGAGTCCTGAGGACTCGATTTGAGGCTACAGCTACAGCTAGGCCTACACTGCCAGTATCTCTCAATTGGGATCCGGCCAATCGGGAGGACTTAGGAACACTGTGGTGTCTTCGAGGACGTCAGCGTGACCGTGATGATATAGTCTGATGCAAACACTGAACAGCTCAGTCAAGGGAAAAAGCTGGCAAGCCGCGAATGTTTCTTTCGTTCTTTTGTTTTCAAATGTGCATAACTAGATAAAATACTGGAATGTTGTTTTTCCCAGATAAATAAGAACAAGTGAGATAAAGGGGATGCAATTACTGGATGATCCCTATGCTGTTTACATTTTTGCATAATATAGATGAATGCGTTGTGTAGTCACAGATGTGTACTCGGAGTCAAGTTTTACATAATTTTTTTTTCAGTATTATTGGTGTGGTGCTGCATTTGTGAGGGCCCGACATGACTGACATAGTGTGTGTGCCTATGCGAGAGCAGAATTTGTATGTGTAGAGTGTGAACACGTGTGTCCATACCCCCATGCATCCTTGTTAGTGATAATCATGTATTGAAAAAAAAAAAGGGGGGGGGAGGGGGGGGGGGGCGTCGAGCGCTCCGTGACACCCGTAAAAACAAGCAGGCAAAGAAACAACTGAGTAGTTTCTTTAGAAAAAAAAATCTAACAAACGAAACTTTTCTCTTTAACGATGAATAATCATCACATGATTCACATTGAATAATAAGTGTACAGAGAGAGAGAGAGAGAAGAGAGAGAGAGAGAGAGAGAGAGAGAGAGAGAGAGAGAGAGAGACACAACAGCACACACGAGCACGCGCACACGCACACACGCACACACACTCACAACTTCGCACGCACGCACACATACAGAGAGAGAGAGAGAGAGAGAGAGAGAGGAGAGAGAGAAGAGAGAGAGAGAGAGAGACTCAAGCGAAAGTCAAAGAGGAGCCGCGTGAACATTACAAACTAAAAGGAAAAACGCGCATCATTTTCATACACAGTTCACATTATTGTTTCAGAGAGAAGCTTTATATACCTGCGTCTCTCCTCTCTCTCTCTCTCTCTCTCTCTCTCTCTCTCTCTCACTCACACCACACACACACACACACACACACACACACACACACACCACAACACAACACAACACAACACAACACAACACAACACAACACAACACAACACAACAAAACAACACAAACAACACACACACACACACACACACACACACACACACCACACACACACACACACACAACACACACACCCACACCACACCACACCACACACAACACACACAACACAACACAACACAACACAACACAACACAACACAACACAACACACACACACACACACACAACACACACACACACACACACCACACACACCACCACCACAGCACACACACCACACACACCACACACACACACACACACACACACACACACACACACACACCCCCACACACACACACACACGAGACAGAGAGAGAGAGAGAGAGGAAGAGAGAGAGGCAGCAGATGGGTGAAGGGGAGGGGAGGGGGCAGACGGTAGAGAGGATCCACACCCACACATCCACTCGGGTTTTTGAACTGGAAAAATTGCTGTTTAGTACGTGGGTGTGACTCCGCTTGGCTTTGTCACGTTTCCCTCCACAACAAAAGTGGTCTCCTCAAAAACCCAGAAGCTTCCCGAGAATAGCACCAACAGTTCAGCTCAGCCTCTGTGGACATCTATGTCTTGTGTACCTGAAGTGGGCATAGTTTGAGGCTATTCGGGCATACGTTGAACGGGCGAGGGAGGGGTGGGGGGGGGAGGGTGGGGGCTGGGGAGCGGAGAAGGAGGAGGGGCGGTTTAGGGGGTTCCCTCCACTCCTCTTCCTCCTTTCCCCGGCCAAATCCATAAAACAGTATCTTAAATCGGCTGAAAGAACGCATTGCGGGGGTGGGAGAGAGGGAGGACGGAGTAAGAATAAATAGTAATAGTAACAAAGAAGCCCATAAATCGTAGACACACGTCATCAGTGATAAATCCTATCCCGCTTCCCCTATTCTTTCCCTTTACACATACACGCTCGCGCGCGTGCGCGCCCGCGCGCGCACACACTGACACACGCACGCACGCATGTATACACGCACACACGCACGCACGCACGCACACACACACACACACACACACACACACACACACACACACACACACACACACACACACACTCATTTGCCTCCAGCTCTTTTCCCCACCAGTGACCCGAGTCAGACACACATCAGCGATAACCCCTACCAGCCTCCCCGATTCCCTCCCTTTTCACACATACTCATCAACCCCCCACCCCTCCCGTCCCCCCAACCCATCCACACCCCCATCTCTTTTCCTCGCCGGTCTCTGTCCGTCCGTCCCATCCCACGCACTCTCGCGTCTCTCGTTCTACAAAATTTAATCTTAACCGGCGTAAACAAGGAGTTAGACTACCCATCCCCACAATTTCTACTGGCTTGGCATTGTCATGTAATTGGCATGGTCTGTGTACAGGTATGGTCATGGTTAAGGGTAGGGTTGTGCGTTTGGGTATTGTGTGTATATTGTACAGTATTGTGGTGCGTTGTATGAACTGTGGTGTGTTGCATTGTTTTGCATAGCATGGCACTGCATTTTATTATTTTCTATTGCACTGTAGTCCTATTCTGTATAGCATTTCATTGTATAGTACTGCATTGTGTTGTATTGTATTGTGCTGTGTTGAATTGTATGTAGCGTATTGTAT
>CM065716.1:54895966-54898466 GCA_033310375.1 Conus canariensis | reverse complement strand
GAACTGCCGAACTCCTGAACTGCCGAACCAACCAGACGGGAGTAATTCTGCACCACCCTGCGCTGTGTTGAAAAAGAGAGCAGGCACATATTATAGTTCATTCCCTCAAGACGTCAAGGGACATAACTGCTCCTTGTCAGATGCCATTGCGTGAAGAACGTTGGGTTCTCTGGGATCTCCCCAGCCTTCAATCTGTTCCCCTTCATGTGCTGCAGAGCAGAGGTGTTGTAAATGTTCCAGTCCTTCATGTTGTAAATCCAGGAATTGTTCAGGCTGGCTCTTGAGAGTCCATCCTTCTCTGTACCCTGTAGAATGGCCGTGGACATGGAGTCCCGGCAAGAGGTATGCCCGCACCAGGCAATGCTTCTGGTGTTTGATAACTGTGAGAAAACAGTCTTCTGTGGCAGAGTCTGTGTCCATTTGCTGCCTAGCACAGTCATTTGCATTAGGGTTCTTGCATGACACGTGGAGAATCCATCTGAAGCATGGGTTCGTATGCCCAGATTCCATTTTTTTTCTTCTTTTTTTTTCTTCACTACCAGGCTTGTTGACCTAGTGTTCCATATGACGCTGAATCATGTCATGGCAGACACATTTAGGCTGCGCCCCTGACTTCTCCTCCTTTGTTGTCTCCTGTCCTTGTTCTGAATGGACTCACCTATTTCCTTTCATTTCATCTTTAGGAGCCTATAGTCAGACAGTATTTGATATTCAAAATCGCGATGAAACTTTCATTGTTGGTCAGTGATACTTCCTGTGATTTAGCTTCTCTTAAGAGCCTCTTCAGCCAAATCTCATATATAATTTTTTCGAGCAATATATTCTTCAGTTTTACGTCTATTATTTCAACTTACTGAGAAATGCTTGCAGTGTAGGAGAATGTTATTATAATCTACACTGATAAAGATAGTGTTTCGCAAATGATACAGTGAAATAAAATGTATACTTTTCGTCAAATCCATTTAAAGCTAATGATTCAGTTATCTGCAAATAAATTATGATGCAAATAGACACTGTTCTTTCATTAAATCCACCAGCGTTTCCCAAAACGTTGAATGACCGAACAGTACTAAAGCGTATGAGTGACGCTATCCTTAACTATCCTACAGAAAGAACACCCATCATTGTTCATTGTACCAATTTTCTTCAACTCAGCATTAGCCACAGGCATCTTGTATTATTTGTTACATCTTGTATTATTTGTAGCTGTAACAATTTCATTTTTTCGTGCGAAGTTTTGCTAAAATTTAAAAAACAGACTTTCCTATCATTTTCAACATTCGGTCTTGTATCCTAATTCGTACAGCACTTTGGATGAGTATAAGTATCTGCGAATAATTATGTCATGATATAGTTTTGACCCTTTACAAACTGACGTCAGCTTTTGTAACATATATGCCTATATGAATATTTATCAGTATTTTCAACTTTAAGTTTGGGGGAAAATGTCTGGTGGATTAGGTAGTAAGAACCATCATAGGTGGACGAATTCTGATGAAACAAATTACTTTAAGACTACCACCCTGCGCAAAGGAATTTGTTGTCGTCTCACCCAAATCTTCAACAGATGTTTTATGTCTGCTATTTTTTTTTTCTGACTGATTAGTATCTGCACAGTTTGGTATATCATTAGTAACTAACTTCCGATAATTTTGAGCTTTTGTGGGTTCCACTTCATTGTAAAGTGGTCAGTGTAACGAACTGTAGAGTTTTTACAGCTCTCCAACCAAAAAACATATTTTTCTCTTGCCAGCTGCACCTAATCATGTAATAGCGATGAGACGAAAACTAAAGAATTTCCAGCAGTTTGAATTTTGAGTTTCGCGGGTTTCAATGATTAGACCGACTGATTTTTCTAATCGAAGTTCCCAATATGTAAAGACTGTTAAAATCTGTTAAAACGGATACATCGAGTTTTGAAAAGAAAGAACTTAAATGTTTTCCCCTTTGCTTGATTTTGTCCAAACATGACTGGAACTAGCGCAGTACGCCTGCCTTACCTTTCTTTTTGCCAGCAGCATATGTGCGAAATTGTCCACAAGAAGTGTAGATGGAGAGTCTTAAGGAATAATTTTACACTGTCATTGATTTTGAAGTGAAAGACGACTTGCGACAGGATGTTACCTTGAGAAACACCCAACTCTTACTCATGAATATCAGACAGAGTGGAGCCTACGAGGATTTGGAAAGTTTTATCACACAGAGAGTTTCAATAATGGTGGGGAGGTAACCACAGAAAACAAAGTCAGGGAGAAGAAAATGGATTCCGAATTTCGGTGTGTTGTCCTGGGCCTTTTCCAAATCATAGAAGGAGGAGATATCTTCTCTGTTTGCTAAAGCTTTATCTATGGTCGACTCAATCCGAACCAACTGATCAAACGTGGTGCGATGATTCCTTAAGTAGTGAGATCACTGATTTCACGCATTCACAAGAGACAAGAGTGACCATTTCCTCTACGGCCCAGCACACTTAGCTTGTTAGTGTTACTGGACAACACTT
>CM065716.1:54863466-54890966 GCA_033310375.1 Conus canariensis | reverse complement strand
CACTTACCTCCTATCCAGGTATCTATCGGCATCCCAGGTGCTTCCATGATTCCTCACTCCGCGGAAAGGTTGGCCTGGCTTAAAGCATTTTTACCGTATGTGACTTATCTACTCGCCAGGCTACATGAGGAAGTTTAAAAGATTATCGGTTCAAAACGCCATTATCAGGGAAGTGAGAGAATTCGCGATCCGTGGTATGCATTTTTCGCCATGTGAGGTTTCCCTCCGCCATTCTGCCCTCTTCCCCCTTCCACTAGACTTTGAGTGGAGGTCTGGATTCTAGTCTTTTAAACGAGACGCATGAACCAAGATCCCTCGTGTGCCGCATTGATGTAGTGCAGGTAAATGAACCCAAAGCGACACAGGACGCGCCCTTAGGTAAACACTGTAAAAAAAAAGTCCACTTTACCAGATAAACTATGCACAGGCAATGGCTTTTGGTAGGGGGGAAAAAAGAGGGGGGTGGGGGGAGTCCGAAAAGAGTGTTGCTATTCTCGGGGAACACGCTCTCCGTAGGGAGAGCAGCTCGAATTCTACATATAGAAAACTGTTGCCATGATAAAGTAAAGCAAATCGAAACAACATAAACCCCGTTCGCACACTGCTGGCCTGGGAACTCCAAAAACCCAGCTCCATTTTCCACCTCGAACACGCGACCTTGGAGTTCGTAGTTGAGCGCTACTGTCATTGGATTGTGGGGTTCGTCAGGGCGAGTGGAATTTGAACTCGAATCCTGATTAAACTTTCTGCGTTTGTCCTTTCCGACTTGGCCCAGTGTCTGTGGAATTGGTAGGCGTGAAATAACGATCTGCAGAGGCAGAGAGCATGGACCCAACAAGCGTCATGAGAAGAGCGGAGACAGGACAGTGAAGGAAGTTATGGCAGATTGAAGGACAGAACGTCACCAGACTCTCACTTGGCACTTATTTCCGTTAGAGAACAACCAGCTCTAACAGACGGCCTTCAGGTCAAATTCAGAACGGACCAGCTCTGGCCAGACGGCTTTCAAGTCAAATTTAACTTAAAATGGGACAGCTCTGATCAGACGGCTTTCAAGTCAAATTTAGAATGGGACTGCTCTGGCCAGACGGCTTTGAAAACAAATTTCAAACGGTTCACCTCTGACCAGACGGCTTCCAAATTTTAAAGCAGGCCTGTCAGCTCTGACCACATGACTAAAAAAAAGCTTAAAACCAACCAGTTCCTGTCGCATGGCTTTCTAGGTAAGTTTAAAGCGGGCCAGAGCTTATGACATGACTTTGAGAGAGAGAGAGAGAGAGAGAGAGAGAGAGAGAGAGAGAGAGAGAGAGAGAGAGAGAGAGAGAGATTTCCACCTGCAGTCGCCTCATTTTGCAACTAACGTATTGCTATAAATTAATATTATTGCTTGTCTCTTTTCCCTGTAATTATCCATCATTCAAAGAAACATCACCCTGTGTTAAAATACTGTTCTTGTGTTTTTATTCACGTGCGTAAGTCATGAATCAATGATGGCGGATTTTGATGCCGTGCAACATCAACGTTACATAGATAGAACCCTGACTTCCAAAGTTGGGGAAATGACATCGGAACAACAACAATAACAATAAAACTGACAAGAAGAAGAAGAACAACAACAACAACAATAGCAAGAACAGCAACAACAATAACTACAACAACAACAATGAAAATGACAAGAAGAAGAACAACAACAATAACAACAATATAAAAAAAAAATAAACAAGTAGGGTAACTCTTGCTCCCATAAGGAAACCTAACACAGAGTAACTTTTATTCAAGACTGGCACAGCCTTTTAAACTTGAATAAAGTCAGACAAATACAGAGACGAACAATCTAATAGTGGAGGGAAAAACAAGCGCAGGCCAACAGCCCCTCCGTCATCACAGTAATGACTTGGCAAAGATTTTAACTTAAGAGAGGGGGGCGGGGGGGATGAAGAAAATGGGGTCATAACATTAAGAAAATATGTTATAAATAAGAACAATAAAAATGACAAGAAGAAGAAGAAGAAGAAAAACAACAACAACAACAGCAACAACAACAACAACAACAACAATAACAACAACAACAACAACAACAACAACAACCTGGCTCTGTTCACCCCGAAGCAAAGAAACCCTCGACCTTTGTACAAGACAGTAATTATCTGCATGACCGCTTCCACCACCATTTTCCCCGTTCTGCCCTCCCCCCCCCCCCCTTACCCCCTTATCTCTTGCCCCTTCTCCCTTCCCCCTCCCGCTTCCCCTTCCCACCCACCACCTCCCTTTCCCTTCCACCACCAACATCACCGTCCCCATTTCCTGATCTGTACAATTCTCCCCACTTCGCCTGTCTTCGGAATGAGATCAACGTTTCTCATCTAAAATTTCACGAAAGATTTTGACAAAATTCCGGTTGGTTTGTTTTTTGTTCTTCTGTGTGTGTGTGTGTGTGTGTGTGTGTGTGTGTGTGTGTGTGTGTGTGGTGTGTGTGTGTGTGTGTTAGTGTTAGGAAAACTGTTTGAATGACTTGTGTGTGTGTATGTTTTTAAAAGCCATTTTGAGATCTGACTTGAATAGGGTGACAGCTCTTACATGGTCCTTTGGGATCGGCTGGGCTTTAAGCCACTCTTTCTGTTTCTCTCTCTCTCTCTCTCTCTCTCTCTCTCTCTCTCTCTCTCTCTCTCTCTCTCTCTCTCTCTCTCCGGTTTTCTGTCGCTGGACCCTGATCTTAGGGGAGACGTGGCCATAGAAGGAGGCCGCATGCTGCAACATGCAGTGGAGGATATTACGGATAAAAAGTGTGTGGCTGCTCTGTACATTCTGTAGAAACGGACACACACAGCCCACTAACTGCAGGTGCCGGTCAAGGAGATGAGGGGGGCAGGGGGGGGGGGAGGGAAGGGTGGAGGAGGGATTCCATGTGTCCCGGAGCCTCTCCTCAGGTCTCCGCCCACCTCCCCTCCCCTGTATACCCTCTCTACCCGACCCCCCCCCCCCCCCCCCCCCCCCCGACCTCACCCCCCCTCCCCCCATTCCGGCCCAGTACCGACAAAAATAAGAAATCTCAACGCACCTAAAGTGTGCATTCCAGGACACACACACACACACACACACACACACACACACACACACACCACACACACACACACACACTGTTCACCGGGGCAGCTGTTTTGTATTCATTTTCATTGTCAGTTTCCAGTCATAAGAGTACGTAACATGTCATCACTAGATCTAGCTGTCAAAATGTGTTTTCCGAACTTTGAATGTTTTTTTCTCCTGATGGTGATCGTGTTCTCCAGTTTGTAACAACACAAGACGTGTACAAGGAAATGCCCCCGAGAAGAAAGGCTCTCGATCGAATCGTCTAGAACTATCTGATTAGCAACGGACTTTCATTATCTGCAGTACACGCTGATTCGTCTTATGAGTACACGGATGAAACCAAATCTCCGACTCCATGGGTTTTCCCCCACATCGCCCCCGGCTTTCCTCAACCTCCCTCCTCCTCCGCCTTCACTCCCCGACCCTAGCCTCTACCAGCTCACCTCCACCCCCTGTCTCTTTACCATCCAACGCCTCCGCTGCAGACAGACACTAACGCAGCGACAAGACAGGAGGATGCCTGGAGACTGCTTGGTTGATGATGATGATGATGATGAACATTCTGGCACAGGTATCGGAGACGGCGTGGCAGAGCCTTTCAGGAACTTCTATGTGCCGTGTTCTAGGAATTCCGCCCGCGGTGAAGAGGAGGGGAGGAAAGGGGTGGTGGATAGAGGGTCGCAGTCACATCCCCTCTTTTGTTTAACCTCTCCTTTCCCTTCCTTCCTCCCCATTACTCCTTCATCCGGATGATTATGAACCGAAATAACTGGTTCTGTCTTCCAGGTGGGAGTCACACCCCCTCCCCCTCCCTACCGTTCAGTTTCCATCCTCCTCCTCCGCGAGCTTATGTCAGGAAATAACTGGTGTCATGTCCAAGATGGAAAGCCACACGGGTTCTCGCACTGTCACCCCACCTACACACACGCGTGTGCAGACGCTATCACGCATGAAATCATGCACGTCCGCCAACACACATCCGCGATGCATTCACGCACGCACGCACGCAAATACAACACACACACACACACACACACACACACACACACACACACACACATAGGTGCGCGCCCACGCACACACACACGTGCGCGCGCAAGCAAGCACGCACACACATACGTGCACGCCCACGCGCGCACGCACACACACACACACACACTTTTCGGCCCCTTCTTCTTCTTCTGCGTTCGATTGAAGCTGGATGCGTCAGACTTGTAACCCGGCCGCCACGATGAAGCCCGCGGTCTTCTCCAGGTCAGAACGGGCTCCCCAAAGCTGCGCCTGTAACTCCGCTCCCCCCGGCCAGGTTTTGTGTCGTAGAGCTGCGTGAGTAGGACAGCGCAGGAGGACATGTCCAGGGGTCTGGGGTCCAGTGCCGCATGGACACTGGTCAGTGTAGGTGATCTTCAGGCGGTTAAGGTGGCTCAGCAGTCTGCAGTGGCCGGTCCTCAGTCTGAAGAGGATTGTCTGCTGGTGCCTTTGGAGCTGGTGGATCGGGTCAGCACCACTCTCTGCACCCAGCCTTCTCTTCCACTGGGACTGAAACTGGTTGTGGATGATGGTCTTGGCCTCCCTGTAGGTCACGGGGTGGCTGAACTGCTCCATTTTGCTGCCTGCTTTGGAGAGAGCATCAGCTTTTTCGTTGCCCATGATCCCACAATGAGACGGAATCCACTGAAGCGTAATGACAGACTGTTTTGAGAGTTCATAGAGGGCAGCCTTGATGTCTTGCGTATGTTGTTCATTTCTTGTGTTCTGAAGTCCCTGCAGCAGAGATCGGCAGTCTGTGAAGAAGACAACCTTCTGTGATGGGCTGGCCGGTTCCAGAAAGATCCTCACTGCGTGGAGCAGTGCTATTGCCTCTGCTCTGTAGCTGGAGGAGATCTTTCCAGTAGGGAAGGCCTTGTGTGTCAATCTTCCATTGGTGTGTCTGATGAAGAACCCTGCTCCTCCATTCTTGACTGCTCCTTCTGAGGATCCATCTGTGAAGACGTGGGTCCACTCACTGGGGTTGTATTGGTTGGCGATCATCTCCTGTGCTAGAGCTTTCATTACTTGAGGGGCTTGACGGTCCATTCTTTTAATGCCAGGAACTTCGGTGATGATTGCGACATCTTCCAGGTGATTGTCTGGTTGGCCCCTTCAATTTCACCCCCAATCACACCCTCCCAAAGCTGTGGGAATATATTCAATAGGAAAAGAAGAAACAGGTTGTGAGTCTGAAAAGCAGAGCCAACGCCCTATGAACTGGAGCCATCAGTAAAGACCTTTGATTATTGAATGGGATTGTCTAAAAGAGTAAAGCCTTGTATGTTAGTGAACTGACAATTAGTTCTCTGCGAAGGTCAGGGAATATGTCATACACATTTTATGACTATGACACTGAGCACGTTACATACATATATATATATATATATATATATATATATATATATAAACAATTAAGTAGTGGGTGAAAACAAGTGCAGGTTAACAATTCTTCCATCATTACAATAATGACTTGGCAAAGATTTTTTTTTTTTTAATTGAAGATGAAGAAAATGGGAAAATATCCGTTTTAAATATAAAAACCCTTCACTAGCTGCATGAAGGAACCATCACAATTCCTCTCGAAGGCAGATTTATATGTATTGCCTGCTCCTAGGCCTTTCGTCCGCTGGATCGGACTCATCAGGGAGACACGGCTGATTGCGTCTGTGCTCTTGGCGTCAAATAGAGACACACCACAGTCCGTAATTCTGTGGTGTTCTCACCACCAAGGGTTCAAAAAAAAATCCAACAGCACTCCCAAAGCAGCCAGCGAAGGGTAGTAAAATGAAACAAAACGAAAGTGTGGAGAGGAAAAAAAATTGCTGAAAAACTGAAAACATTATGTAAACAAGAATAAAATGTAGGGAACAATCTTTGAGCCTATGCTTGAGGATCCATTGAAGGATGCAAGGGAGATCAAAAGATATGGAACAGTCTGAATGGTCAGCTCTGCTGTTCAATAACCCAAGCGTTGTCAGCGGCTAAGAATTGTGCAGAACAACCTTTACTTGGATCTCCTAAGAGATGCAATCGCCCACTGATTGACCAAACAATATAAAGCTGAACAATTAAGTAGTGGGGGAAAACAAGTGCAGGTTAACAATTCTTCCATCATTACAATAATGACTTGGCAAGTCATATATATATATATATATATATATATATATATATACATCAATAAGATTAAAATTCCTAAAACGATTTTGAGAGTGCTCAACCCCTTGGGGAGCAACATTTGTTAAAAAATAAGGTTTAAAAGGCAATCTACAAATTTGTTTCGAGCATTGCGCTGTCGTCAGGATGATTTTGGTTTGCCCACCGCCGGTGTTATACACTACTCAAAACAATTGAAGTACCACTTAGGAAAACTGCTGTCATTCGAAAGAAAACAAAGCTGAACATAATTTAATCATTGAATATTTTATTTTTATTATTCCTCAATCCATTCAAATTTATTCAAACACCGTGACAAAAAATTATCTTTGTTTTACACTTGATTAAAGAGGCATACCCCCAAAATGAAAAGTAACAAGAGTCTATGGTAGATGTCATGATGTTAATAACGGGTATGACCACCGTTCGCGTTCAAACAAGCGTCACATCGACGTCTCATGGAGTGCACCAGGCGGCGGAGAGTGTCCTGGGGGATCGCCTGCCACTCCTGCTCCAGCAACTGAAACAGCTGGTCCACGGTGTCTGCTGGAGGGTTGTGGGCCCGCACTCGCCTTCCCAGCACGTCCCACAGATGCTCTATGGGGTTCAAATCTGGTGACCTGGCAGGCCAGTCCATTCTTGTCACCTGCTGCCCTTGTAGGAACTGATTCACGATGGCGGCGCGGTGGCACGGCGCGTTGTCGTCCTGGAACTGGGGGCCCTGGCCAACTGCCCTCAGGGCGGGCATCACAAGGGGGCGGATGATGGTGTCGCGGTAGGTGGCACCGGTCAGGCGGCCTTCAACACGGTGTAGGGGGGTCCTGTGACGTAGGCTGAATCCACCCCACACCATCACGGACCCACCTCCATAGCGGTCATGCTCCCTGACGGCAGCGTCAACGTAGCGTTCTCCAGGACGTCGCCAGACGCGAACCCGCCCGTCGTTGAACCTGAGGGTGAACCTTGACTCGTCTGTGAAGAGTACTGTTGCCCATTCAGCTCTTGTCCACCTTCTATGACATGCTGCCCAGGCCCGACGATGAGCTCGATGCGCTGGGGTCAGTATTGATCTCACTGCTGGGGACCTTGACCTCAAGTTGGCGTCGTGGAGCCAGTTCCGAACTGTCTGGGTACTGACGTTGACGTTGCTGGCTTGTCGTAGCTGGTCTCGGAGTACTGTGGCACTGGCTGAACGGTCTCTCAGACAAGCGATAACAATGAACCGATCCTGCTGTCTGGAGGTGCTTCTCGTCCGTCCACGTCCCTGCTGTTCTTCAACACTTCCAATGTTAAGCCAACGGTCTCTGAGCCTCAGAATGACTGGGTGACTCACTCCAAGCCGTCGACCAATCTCCCTCAAGCCAATACCTTCTTGGTACCATGCTATCGCTCTTCCTCTGTCGGTGTTGCTTAGTCGTTGTCTCGCAGGCATGGTTAAATCTTCCTAAATTTCGCGACTTTTTATACCCGTCAAATGTGCTAACTGATTGCAATTCTGCTCAGAAAAGACCTTGCTTTCACGTGCATCACAATTTTTTTCTTGCTGTGTCTGTGTCAAAATCTGGGAGCGACACAAGTTCGATAATTTCTCAGGATTTTTTTGCCTCAGATGCGACGCGGTAGATAACTGCTGACCGACTTTAACATAACAAAAATGCACGAGGAGTAGTATTTGAGAACCGGGTAAGCTTATCCAGCAGAGTTTATTCAATTATCAATGTTAATTGGTTTATCAGAGCTTTTTAAAAATTGCATACAAAAATTAGGGGTGGTACTTCAATTGTTTTTAGTAGTATATAGCGTGTGGGTTCCCGTTTGCGGTTGTTTGCACGTGCGGGTTGGTTGCACGTGTTTTTTGAGGTTTTCAGGTTTTTGTTTTGGGTGTGTTCACTAACAACGATTTCCATTTATGCCTGCAGTTGTTTACTATTTCTGTTTTGGTGTTTAGAGTTGCTAAGTGTGGTTTGCATAGTATTAACCATTTTTCAGTTAAACATAGGTTGCACCTTTTTGAAATATTGCTGTATGATGATGCTCTTTTTATGATTTTCCAGGATATATTGTAGTTTGTTTTTGCGTCTTTAAGTTTCCAGATATATTTGCTCAGTTCTGTTTGGTTTTTGTATTTTTCTTTATTAAATGACTGTGTTTTGCATATCTGGTTTTGAAGTGGTTTTCAGTGATCCCTACGTATGTTTCTTTTTCATTTTCTGATGTCACAGTGGCTTGGTATACAATGTTGTTGTAAAGGCATTTATTGCTTAGGGGGCACTGCTCTTTTTTGATGCAATTGCAAGATTTCCTTTCTTCACCCTTCTTTGCTGTGTTGGTTTTCATTTTGTTAGATGCGTCAATTAAATTTTTGAGATTGGGCATACATGAATACGATAGTTTGACGGTGTTTTTGTTGAATATTTTATATAGTTTGTGTTCTTTTGGGAACGAAGTTGTTAAAATTTTAAAGAATTCTTTCCCTATGTTTGTTTTGAGTTTCCCTTCGTATGGTGGGTTGTACCATATGATTTTTCTTTTTCTGTTTTTCTTATTTCTATTTGTGTTGTTGTCTGGGTTGTATTGTAGTTTGTAGTTGTACCCACTTTTTTGCAGTGCTTCTTGGTATTCTACTGCTGCATTGTTGAATACTCTTTCATTGCATGACAAGTTTGATAGTCTCTTGTTTATGCCATTGGGTATGGCTTTTAATACAGATGGTGGGTGGATGCTTTTGATGCTTACATAGATAGGTGTGTCATTGGGCTTCTTGTATGGTTTATATATGTGGTTGTTGAGATCAAGTGTTATGTCTAAGTAGTTTACTACCTTTTTGTTTGCTTCAATGGTGATTTTTAAGTTGTGGCTTTGGAAGATTTTACATAGTTCTTTTTTCTTGTTTTCAATGGTTCTTGGGTTGTTGGTTAGTGCAGCAAGGCCGTCGTCTCTGTATAGTCCAATTTGTTTTCCAAGTTGTTTCTTGATGTTGGATAGCATGAATAGTCCGACCAGTTCGCATGTTTCTGCACCGTCATATGATCCCATGGTTACATCAAATGTTGAGTTTTTGTTCGTTTTCTTGATCCAGGTTTCATTTTTGCTGTACAGTAATATTTTCTTGATGTGGAATATGATTTCCATATCTGACCCTGTTATGTCTGTATGGTTACTAGCAAATTTCAGAGCTTTGGTGAGTAGTTCCTCATCTATGGATGGGTAGAAATCCACTATGTCGAATGTGATGAATACTGTATTGCTTTGTTTATTGAGTTTTTTGAACCATTGAATAACTTCATTTGTGTTCTTCCAGAGATTGTATTCAGAGTTTGATTTTACATTCTTTATTATTTTTTCTAGGATTTTCTTACTTATTTTGTCTAGTTCAGATTTAGATGGATTTATTAGTCTACATGTTGGGTTGTTGTGAAAGTTAGGTTTGTGGTTCTTGAGTGTTATGAACGCTTCTTTTGTTGCTGTCGCTTCTACCCTGTCACTTAGGTCTATGCGCTGTGCAAGTTCTTTTTCTTTAGTGCGGATATTGTCATGTGTATTTTTGTCAGCTTTTTTGTAGTTTTTCTGAATATTTTTGTATATATATATATATATATATATATATATATATATTATATATGTATGTATGTATGTATATATAAGCGTGTGTGTGTGCATGAGTGCATGCGTGTGTGTGTGTGTGTGTGTGTGTGTGTGTGTGTGTGTGTGTGTGTGTGTGTGTGCGTGCGTGTGTGTGTGTGCGTGCATGTGTGTGTGTGTGCGTGCGTGCGTGCGTGCGTGCGTTTGTGTGTGTGTGTGTGTGTGTGTGTGTGTGTGTGTGTGTGTGTGTGTGTGTGTGTATGACACGATTCAAACAGTATTCATAGCGTGATTCAGAGATATGTTACATCTTTCACCTCCAACGTTTTTAATGTCCACTGGGTCACTGATTTTAGAAAATGACCGAGCGATTAAACAAATATGTGAATCAATGTATGGAGTTTTCTCCTCCACTGAGCCATTAATCTTAGGGAACGATCATGTAATTAAATAAACGAACGAATGCATGATTGAGTGAATGAATGAATGAACGAAAGAGCGAAGGAAGGAAGGAAGGAAGGAAGGAAGGAAGGAAGGAAGAAAGGAAGGAACGAACGAATGAAAGAATGAATGAATGAATGAATGAATCAAAGTATATATAAACAGAAACGGGTTAAATGTCTGGAAAAAATGTTTTGAGTGATCTGTTAAAAAGATAGCGCAGATAATCAGATTTCCTTAGGCACAAGAGAAAGCCGTTCCATGTGACAGTGACAAAAAAGTTCCGTTGACCACAGCACTCGGTCTTTGTCTTGCAAAGTCCAGAAACAGCCAGCAAGTTGATCAAACGAGAGCGCCACATCCCTCTTTCAGACAGTATCATTCTGAGGTCTGCAGATTAAACCCACGGGGCCCCAATCATTACGATGCCATTCTCAGATGTCGAAACTCGACCATGGCACAGAAATACACATGGGGGTGGAAGGGGGGGGGGACAGATTCTGGTTTCTTATTTCCAGATGTTGCGCTGTGAACCGTCTCCTATCCAAAGGAAGTCTCATCATAATCGTGTTACCATCGTCATTGTTACCAGCATCATCGTCATCATCACCATCATCATCCGATTCGTGAGTAGTAAGCCTCGGTATCATTCGAAGTTATCCCCAAAAATGTTAGGTCTGTGTGTGCTTTCTGTGTCTTCAATAAACATCTTTCGATGCAGTGGGTACGAAAACAGATGACTGGACAACGTAAAAGCGGAGATAATCACCAGCACAAAGACAGCCACAAAGTAATCACCAGCACAAAGACAGCCACAAAGTAATCACCAGCACAAAGACAGCCACAAAGACTGTCAGGAGTGGGTGTAGAGGTCTGTCAAAGATCGATTCAGCAGGAGGCCTCGGGGGAGGACCACTCTGTCTGAATGGGAGAGGGGAAGAGCAAGATGGCGATATCGTTTCAGATTTTTCTCCTCTCAGAAAGGCGGTTTGGAGGGGAAGAGGAGGAGGGGGAAAAGGGGTCATTTTCAGAACAGGTGCCGGGGAGGGGGGGGGGGGGGGGGGAGGAGATTGAAGGGAAGCGCCATGGGCGAGAACGGGTGTGGTATTACTCTAACCTCCACCTCCAGTCCGCCTCTAGGCCTGACCTGTGTTTAGTACGTCCAAGCGACAAAGGAAAGAACAGTTCGCTGTTTCAACAATCTGTCAAACGAATAAAGTAGGTGCTCCCCACTCACAGAAAGCAACCAACGAATATCTTACGTGTACACACTTGCTAATATCTGACATGTACACATATGACGTATACACAAGGAATATTTGACGGGTACACACTTGCTAATATCTGACATGTACACATATGACGTATACACAAGGAATATTTGACGTGTACACACTTGCTAATATCTGACATGTACACATATGACGTATACACAAGGAATATTTGACGTGTACACACTTGCGGCCATTTAAATCACCGGTGAGTTTCTTTTCCAGCTTTTACTTCTTTCCCTTTATTTTTCTGTTTCATCTTCTGTGTCACCTCACTGGCATTACGCATTCTGGCTCCCCGTTCACAATCACACCCCGGCTAGTTACATCGCAGCCCCGGCATCCGCAATCCACAAGGAGCAGTCGTATGAAGTCGTCGTGGGGCAACCTACCACAGAAGACACAGCACTGCTACTGGATCTCATCGGTAGTGGTCAGTGATGCCTGTTCTGATCCAACATACGCAGGATACCACCTACTAAGCCCCTAAAGACGACAAGAACTGCTTGGTCCCGGAGCCAGCGTTAGTGGCATCCTCCTCCAGAGGGCGCTACCATGTGCTGACCTATGCCGACAACCAGACACGACCCCACCATGTGCTGACCTATGCCGACAACCAGACACGACCCCACCATGTGCTGACCTATGCCGACAACCAGACACGACCCCACCTTGGACATGGATGTGGAGAGAAACTCGAAACCGAGGTCACCGCGAGATGAAGGAATGAAGGCCCATAGAATTTGAGACTTTTCTTTAAGATGAGGATCATGAAGAGGATCATGAAGATGAGGATCATGAAGATGATGCTATGGATCATGGAGTTCCATTCCGGTCTGAGACTGCACTACAGGGCTGTTCTCTTAGCATCCTTTTATAATATGATGTCCAGGTGTCAACCAGGCCCGAGAGATACAGACACCTGCAATGCCGGTCAGGAAATTTGAACAACACTCTCATATTCGTATCCATCAAGTGGGATAAACTCGACTGTGTGGTTCCAGTCTTCCCATTTGAGCAACTCATCTCTGAATAGCTACCGGTCGGGGCCGAAAAATCCTACAAATAATCAGGAATCGAAAGTGCGATCTCCCAACCTGGAATCCTCATCGTGAACTACTTCGCCAAGGCGGCTGGTTCTGGTGTATTTCTTCTGTGGGTGCACGGAATCTTTGAATAGTCATCTTACGGAAAGCGTTGTACCCTCCAGACTTGATGAATTGAGTGTTAACACCATCAGTGACATTGCTGAGGTTAATATTTCCTTGAAGACTCAAATTAATCCATAAACCACATACATTACATAGGCTACAATCAATGCCAAGGTAAAGAAACAGAAATGGATAAAGACACGCAGAAATAAAGTAGTAGATCTAATAGTGACAAGACTATACAAATGAGGAATTTCAAACATTTCTGTATGGGACTTAAAATGTTGACATTTGTTTTCCGATTGATCCCAGCTCTCCAATGTTCAACAGCTTGAAGAAACAGTGTTATTACATTTTGGTAAATGACAATGGTCTCAGCTTAACTGCACTGAATTCTAATGACATATGCTCCCAATATTTTGAGCAGTTTATATCTATTGGTGTTCAGTTTGTCAACAACAACAAAAATGAAAAATACGATGTAAAATAAAATTCAAACGGCATGAATCATTCTGTTCGCTTTTCAATCCTCGAACCATTTATGACAAAGTTTAAATGGATGGTGGGGCGCGCGTGCTTGTGTGTGTGTGTGTGTGTGTGTGTGTGTGTGTGTGTGTGTGTGTGTGTGTGTGTGTGTGTGTGTGTGTGTGTGTATGTGTGTGTGTGTGTGTCTGTCTGTCTGTCTGTCTGTCTGTCTGTCTGAATGTCTGTGTGCGTGATTTGTGTCCGTGCGTGCGTGCGATCGTGTGTCCGTGTGTGTGTGCGTGTGAGCGTGTGTGTGTGTGTGTGTGTGTGTGTGTGTGTGTGTGTGTGTGTGTGTGTGTGTGTGTGTGTGTGCGTGCGTGCGTGCGTGCGTGTGTGTGGGCGTGCGTGTGTGTGTGCGTTTGCGTAAGAGAGAGAGAGAGAGAGAGAGAGAGAGAGAGAGAGAGAGAAGAGAGAGATCCAGTTTCTTTTGAGGCGTGTATTGTCAACCTGACAGCCTTCACACCAACGCACATTAGATCGAGCCTTATGGACATGCGGATATTATTGAGACTCTTGTTTGGTAACTGTGGAACATCTTATTTAATGACTAGCATTAATGTGAAAAAGGAAGCGCCGGGGTCAAGGTGAGTAGGCAGGGGCTGTTGTATCCTGTAACACCAGACAGGGAAAGAGAGAGAGGGGGGGAGGAGAGGAGGGGGCGGGTGGAGGGAGCGGGGAGGGGGAGGGGGAAGGCAGAGGCGTTGTGAAGTATTGACTGCAACAGGAAGTTGTCATTAGCCTAGCAGCCACACTGGCGGACGTCAGCTGTCACTGGTTTGCTGGTCCAGGTCTGAGAGGTGGACGTTGAGCGAGGGGTGGGGTGGGGTGGGGGTGGAGGCGGTGTGGAGGGAGGGGTAGCCTAATGTGGTTGTGACAATATTCTTTAACAGTCACATTTACATGCCGGGCAGATTTGTTATTAAATGGATATTAAGTATAAACAGCGGGCAATGGCTAACTCACACACACACACACACACACACACACACACACACACACACACACACACACACACACACACACACACACACCACACACATACAGAGAGAGAGAGAGAGAGGAGAGAGAGAGAGATGGCATTCCGGACATCTGAATAATTCATGATGTGTAAATATTGCTTAAGTCTATTGAGATTTTAAATGAATAGACGTGATAACCAAAAAAAAAAATCATAAACTGCAAAGGATATCATGAAATGAAAATTAAAGATCTGCAAATCATGATTTATTTCGTAGTTTTTCACTTTAAATCGGCTTGATATGTAAATGTTGATGTTAAACACCATTTTCACAATAGGCATCCACACGTATTATAACTGGATTGTTGTCGCTGCTGCTAGTGATGTTGGTGATGATGATAATGATGATGATGATGGTGGTGGCAGTGATGATGATGATAACAATAATGATGATCGTGATGATGCGTGCGTGCGTGCGTGATGTGTGCGTGTGTGTGTGCGCGCGCGCGCGCGCGCGCGTGTGTGTGTGTGTGTGTGTGTGTGTGTGTGTGTGTGTGTGTGTGTGTGTGACGAATTCATCTTTTAACTGACAAATGAGTACTGCAAGTAACCAATTAATAGTCCAGAATGTAAAACGTTTTAGTCGAGCTGGGCAGACACGTATTACAGAACCATAAACGATTACATTTGCTGCGAACTGATGTAAAAGATGCCGGTTTCGCCTGCAAAGCAATCATAACAGAATGTCATACGGTGCCAGAAGTACATGCCTGTAGAATGAAAGTTCAAACTGCTTTCTGCAAGAATCGGTTGGAGCAAGTTTGGCTGTTTGTGAGCAAGAGAGACTTTTTAAGGCGTTCAACGCATTTCCAACCAAGTTCGACTCTGGAATATATAAATAATATAGCAACAGTTCTTTGAACAAAGGTATTCTTGTAGGTCTGTAAAATTCACAAACTATAATACTCAGTGACTTTGAACACGAAGGGTACTTCTGTATTTGTACATATTCAATAGGATTCGGTAGTTAAAAGCTAGAGAACTAAGACGTTTGATGTTTATTCTGGATTTAAACTTTAAGTGCTTTTAGAGCTTTTCTTTTCTTGTAAACTATTCCTGATTTGACTCTTAAGAAGCGGGGAGAAACAGAGAGGGAGAGAGAGAATGTGTGTGTGTGTGTGAATGTGTGTGTGTGTGTGTGTGTGTGTGTGTGTGTGTGTGT
The DNA here is from genome assembly GCA_033310375.1 of Conus canariensis. Lineage (NCBI taxonomy): Eukaryota > Metazoa > Mollusca > Gastropoda > Neogastropoda > Conidae > Conus > Conus canariensis. Next base: position 54,875,543 of record CM065716.1, on the reverse strand, counting down.
GTGTGTGTGTGTGTGTGTGTGTGTGTGTGTGTGAATGTGTGTGTGTGTGTGTGTGTGTGTGTGTGTGTGTGTGTGTGTGTGTGTGTGTGTGTGAATGTGTGTGTGTGTGTGTGTGTGTGTGTGTGTGTGTGTAGGTGTGTTAGAGAGAGAGAAAGAGAGAGAGAGAGAGAGTGGAAGGGGGGATGGGATGGGGAGCATCTGTGTACGTATTTAAGAGATATACTTGATTCTAAAATAACAGTTCCAGAAAAAAATGAGGTTACGATCACGTCATACATTTCGCCTGAATTAAACTAATTAGGCGATTATCGCTGGAAAATCCGAAACAGATGCAAGACCGACCTCAGATGAAATACAACGACCAAATGTGATCACGAAAGTAAGTCAGTCACATCTGATGAACAACCCAGGACTAATTGAAACTGTAACACCCCTCCCTTCTGCCCCCCCCCCCCCCCACACACACACACACACACTTCCCTTCTCCCCATCTACGTTTTCCCTGACCCTAATCTCCTGTGAGTGCAACCTGCGTCACACCAACTTCACAATCGCCATTGTACTGATGGATGATAACTGTCAAATGCGTGGAACGATGGAGAATCAATGATTTGAGATCGTACCATTCTAAACTCATGATCATTTTCACCTCCGCTGCACGATAAGCTGTGACTGGAATTCCAAACCATCCCTCATTCCCATAGCAGATACATTGTACCAGGCACCACACGACAACACCCCTCATTCCTAATGCAGATACATTGTACCGGGCACCACACGACAACACCCCTCATTCCTAATGCAGATACATTGTACCAGGCACCACACGACAACACCCCTCATTATAGCAGATACATTGTACCGGGCACCACACGACAACACCCCTCATTCCTAATGCAGATACATTGTACCGGGCACCACACGACAACACCCCTCATTCCTATAGCAGATACATCGTACAGGGCACCACACAACACCCCTCATTCCTATAGCGGATACATTCTACCGGGCACCACACAACAACACCCCTCATTCCTATAGCAGATACATTGTACCAGGCACCCCACGACAACACCCCTCATTCCTATAGCAGATACATTGTGCCAGGCACCACACGACAACACCCCTTATTCCTATAGCAGATACATTGTACCGGGCACCACACGACAACACCCCTCATTCCTATAGCAGATACATTGTACCAGGCACCACACGACAACACCCCTCATTCCTATAGCAGATACATTGTACCAGGCACCACACGACAACACCCCTCATTCCTAATGCAGATACATTGTACCGGGCACCACACGACAACACCCCTCATTATAGCAGGTACATTGTACCGGGCACCACACGACAACACCCCTCATTATAGCAGATACATTGTACCAGGCACCACACGACAACACCCCTCATTATAGCAGATACATTGTACCAGGCACCACACGACAACACCCCTCATTCCTATAGCAGATACATTGTACCAGGCACCACACAACACCCCTCATTATAGCAGATACATTGTACCGGGCACCACACGACTAGCATGTTTAGAACAACACGTCCAACATTTCAGTTCTCGTCTACAGATGCATTTCAGACACAATCCTCAATGGCTACAGGTGCATATCAGACACAGTCCTCAATGGCTCATGATGCATATCAGACACAGTGCTCAATGGCTACAGATGCATATCAGACACAGTGCTCAATGGCTCCTGATGCATATCAGACATAGTGCTCACTGGCTACAGATGCATATCAGACATAGTGCTCAATGGCTCCTGATGCATATCAGATACAGTGCTCAATGGCTACAGATGAATATCAGACACAGTGCTCAATGGCTACAGATGCATATTAGACATAGTGCTCAATGGCTACAGATGCATATCAGACATAGTGCTCAATGGCTACAGATGCATATCAGACATAGTGCTCAATGGCTACAGATGCATATCAGACATAGTGTTCTATGGCTACAGATGCATATCAGACACAGTCCTCAATGGCTACAGATGCATATCAGACACAATCCTCAATGGCTCATGATACATATCAGGCACAGTCCTCAATGGCTACAGATGCATATCAGACATAGTGCTCAATGGCTACAGATGCATATCAGACACAGTCCTCAATGGCTCCTGATGCATATCAGACACAGTCCTCAATGGCTACAGATGCATATCAGGCACAGTCCTCAATGGCTACAGATGCATATCAGACACAGTCCTCAATGGCTACAGATGCATATCAGACACAGTCCTCAATGGCTACAGATGCATATCAGACACAGTCCTCAATGGCCCCTGGACGTACGCGCATGAGGCGCTAAACTGTCTGTATGCATGTCCTCAATTATATTGAAATTTTTTTTATTAATAGTTGCATGTAACATCAGTCTAAAAATGAGGCGTTACTGTAGGACCCCTTCCCCCGCCTTATCCTTCTATTCCCCCTTCATTCCCCCAGCTCCTGTCTCTCCCCCTTTTGTTTGTTTGATTGCTTGGTTGGTTGGTTGGTTGGTTCGTTTGGTTTGGTACCCCCACATCTTGAGCACACGCCTTTTAACTATATCTGTGTGGTTGCATTGTTCGCCGTGCAGTCAAAATCAACACGCTCTTGCAGTCTGTTCCCCTTGTCTGTCCTTTTCATGGTGATCACTCCCATGATGCGTACATTCACTAGCGAGTACCAAAAGGTAAATTTCCTCTTTTGTTTCTTTTGGTTTCTCTCGGCTGTTTTCCAATACGGTAAGGTCAGTTTTCTTTGAGCTTGAAGATCAGCACACTGGCTTCAAAATATACCAAGATGGCGTCAAAACTATTGATTCCCCGTCCCCGTCCGCTGAGTTGATTCAAACTTTACGTAAAACTGACCAATACCAAGATGGCGTCAAAGCTATTGATTCCCCGTTCCCGTCCTCTGATTTGATTCAAACTTCACTTCAAACTGACCACAGTCTCCAAACCCTGCCGGGTTCTGAGCACTTGTGATGGTAACTGTGCAGCCACCTTTTCCATCAGAACAGCAGCATCTCCAAAACTGCCTTACCCCTTCCCTCTCTCCCGTCGACGGCTCGCCTAAAAATAAACGGAAGAGTAAATAATACAGACTCACAGAAAATACGTAGCCTTCTACCGTTGAATCTGGCAGTGTTCCATACACTTAATGTAAAAGGAATTGAAAATTATATAACTAAAAAAAAACAGAGGCGATTGCAGGCTCTAAACAGGTAAAATCAATAGCAAAGAAAGGGTAGGGACATCTAAGTGGATGGAAAACGACGATCCTTTGAATCATACGTTCTTCGAAAAGAAAGAAATCTATGTAAACTTAACGTTGATGTCTTGGTTCATTGCAAAATGAGGCGACTGCAGTCGGAAATCTAAAGAAATCTTGAAAAGTGTTTGAAAAAAAACTGTCCAAACAACATGGACAATCGAATCACAAGACAAAAAACACAACGCGTTTCGACCTCTTAGGTCTACTACTTGGTTTTTGAAGAATCTTCGATTTGAAACGTCACCGTTTTCTATCCACTGGGATCTATGTTCGTGCCTTTTCTTTGGTACTGAAAATTATGTCAATTTGACCGATTTTCGGCTTTCCATTTATCCATCGGTCATATCATTCTGTAGTGGTAATTGTCCTCTTTCAGGCATCAAGAGAGTAAACAACCGAGTCTAGCATTAACAAGAACACCTTCAATGTTATAATGAGTGATGCTCTGAGTGTGATTGTAACGTCGATAGCTTCATCACAGCATACAGGGAGCTGAAGTCGTTCTTCCCTTTTTGTCTTCTAATGCTCTTTCGTTAACTTTATCACGTTACCTTCGTGTTTCACTTCCGCACCAACTAAAGGTTATGCAGACGAGGACTATCATCCCATACAAGTGGAGATTTAAAAAATCTAACACTATACTGACACCACCAGAACGACAACACCCCAAGATGGAGAGATAAAAATGACTTTTGTTTTAATGAACGTCGACAGGATTCGAACACAAACCATGATTACGAGCTCATGAGTATTAGCATTCAGCAAACCTGGCACCCGCAATTTTTTTTCCTTAAGCTCCCATCCCCACTCCCAGTCCCCTCCCGTCCCTTTACCTTCATCATCCTCGCTCCCTCTCTCATTCCTCCACTGAATTAGGTTCAACTGTACCATTGCCACTTACCGCCCCCCTCCCCTCCTCTCCCCCCCCCCCCCCCCCCCCCACCTCCCTCCCCGTCTCTTTGAATTGTGCATACAACCCACTTTGATCAAGATACGTATACAAACCTGTTTGTTTCATCAATGAGTTCCTCTGTTGAATCCTAATCATTTTACTCCTCGTAAGTATTCGGTGTTCCAATTGCAATGGCAGCACTAAGTATGTACTTCGAAGTCAGTGAACAAGATCAATATTCTTTCGCCAGTTGTTTATATTTTCCTTTAAAAAAAAATTCTAGCAGTCATGACTATTTGCGACCGCTGTTTGTACGAGAATTGTTTGGAAGACAACAATGGCGTGGCAGGAGATTGGGGGAGGGTATGGGGTGTAGCGGGAATGGAAGGGTAGACCGGGGAGGGAGGGGGAAGGGGGAGGCATATAGCGGAGGAGGAGTAATATTGATCGTAGTTCCACCTCCGGCGTGCATGTCCACAATGTTTTGATGTTCCTGAGCTGTGGGAGTATGGTGGGCGGTGGTCCTTTCTTTTCTCGCCGGTCACTGTCCTTTAGAGTAGACCGTGAAGTGATAAAGCAGCGGTCGTGTGTGACAAATGCTAACACGGACATTATAGAAACAACCAGGTGGTTTTACACACACACACACGCACGCACACACACACACACACACACACACACACACACACACACACACACACACACACACGCGCGCGCGCGCGCGCGCGCGCGCGCACACACACACACACACACACACACCTACACACACACACACACACACACACCCCACACACACACACACACACACACACACACACACACACACACACACACGCATGCAGACACGTGCACAAGCAAGCAAGCGCGAACAGAGAGAGAGAGAGAGTCACAGATTTATGTATCCTGTTATCCTGTAGGGGGCATGGTGGACATAAATTAACAGTAATAAATAATGAGAATCAAATATATAATACATATAGTTTTAAACAAAGTTCAGTTTGTTGTAAACACAATGGTCGAAAGGTGAAGAACGCTAAGATTTAATGGCAACAATAATATAATTAAACAAAGTAACTCCATTTGGTAAAGATATTCAGATTTAACGTCTTCTTATAATTCGAAAATAAGCTCCAAAACTTATAAACCGATTTAACACAAGTCTATTTTCCAGACATGAAATGTATTCTTAAATCTGCTTATCTGGGGCATTGCACAATAGAATTACACTAGCCTCACATACTCCGTTTATCAATTCTCTATTAATGTGTTTTCTACGTCAAGTCCAAATCTTCGTTGATCTCACTCATAAGTTTATGACTACTGCGTCTAAATCTAAATTAAACCAACAGTTATGTATAAGCATCTTGAAATTAACCAGATTTAATTCTCTTTGTTTTTATCAGTTTTATCATTTCTGTGAAAAAGACATTTGTTACTTGAGCCTAAAACTTCATGCTTGGATGAATATAATTATCTTGCAGACCACAAACAAAAATGTCTATAAGCATTGCTGGCGTTGGATTTTTTTTTTTTTTTTTTTTGGTCTCAAAGGCACAATAGGCCTTTTTCAAACATATTATTCTATAAAGTGTTCAACCACTCAGAAGCATAAAATCACTTTAATGTAAATTATAAAGCGCATCATAAATTGTACCCGAATATCTGTCAGTAAGAAATGAGATTAAGGACGTCCAACATCTAATGATTTGAGCCTTACGTTGCCCCAAAACTGGGTAGATTCTCAGTTCTCCTTAAATCAGTTATGTTGTAATAGATTATACTACGGTTCAAATTTAAAAAAAACATTCACAGTTTCCACAGGTTTCCATAGTTTCCACGTCGAACTTAAACAGATGACTTGGGCTTTAACGATCATTTAAGACAACTGCCTTAATCTTATGTACATTGATATCAAGTTTCCAGTCGGTACAATACTCATGCATCGTAGCCAGAACTTTCTGCAAACCACCCTACGAGCTGACAGTCAAACTGTGTCATCAGCAAACAGTTTCAAAAACAAATAGATGTAACGACAGAAATCTAAACCAGGAAGATTTAAAGTAATATCTAATGACACAGCAATCATGGTCGATTAATTTTTGTTCTAGACATTAAAAAGCAATGAAAACATGAGAAAAGATTTCACCCTGTCCGACACCCATGAAACTATTCAAATTATCTTTTATTTAACTATGGACGAAACTGCTAGATTGAATCTGAATATGCATATTTACAATTATTCGAGAGATCTTTCCATTAAATCTTTGCTTATTAATCTTTGCCATATCTGTTGTCGCCTCACTGAGTCGAACGCTTTCCTAACGTCGACAAAAACACGAGCTGATGTCTTTTTACTGGTAGCAAACATATCTATAGGAGTTTTCAAACCAAACATTCATCCCAAAACTGAATGACAGCATCGAAAAATCGCCTAATTTTTGAAAGAATCATAATGCTTTCAAATCCAGCTCAGTAGTGCATGACTCCGATAATTTGCGTATTTATTTTTGCTGCCTTCGCCCTGAAAGAATGACAAAACGAGTCCCACAACCAAGCCTTCTGGGATAACGCTTACATAAAGGACTTAGGACTTACTGAGAAGTTTAAAGTAAGCTGTTTTTAGTTAGGGTTTACTACTGTTAATGCACACGTCACGAATCATGTCAGCCCCATTTCTAATTCCAATTCTATATCTTCAAACGTAGATTGTTTTAACGAGTCCAGATCTGTGCATTGTCAGTTCTCTATCTTCATCGGTTGTTAATTTATAAAAAGATCCAGATCAGTTATCTGTGCCTTGTATATTCTATATCTTCATCTGGGTTGGAAAGCACTACTGTGGATGAAAAGTTTAGTGTGGAGTTGTTTTCTTTCTTTTTCTTTCTTTTTTTTTAAATAAGTGTCTAATATCATCTGGCGATCAAAAGACATTAAATAAACCACTGACTTGAAACTATATATACATAGATAGATAGATGTGTGTGTGTGCGCGCGCACACACACACACACACACACACACACACACACACACACACACACACACACACACACACACACACACACACACACACACACACACACACAACTAAGAGAGACAGACAGATAGACAGACAGACAGAGAGAGACAGAGAGAGACAGATAGAGAGACACACAGACAGACAGAGACACAGACAACGACAAACAGACAGACAGACAGACAGACAGACAAAATCTTGATGTATTTCCCCAATATCCTAGCAGCAGAGAGCAGAGATCCGAAAGGGCATCAAGTTAGACTCCGTTGTGACAGTGAGTCATTTTGACATGGTGGGCAAGAACGAGTGCAGAGGGAGGGGGAAGGAATGAAAAGGGGGAGGGGGGAAATGAGAGAAAGGAGGAGGAGGGGGGGGAGGAAAAGATCATAGAGGACCAGCAGTGACTGTGTGGGCAGGGGAGGGTGGGAGAGTACGTGTGATGGGGGGAGGGGGTAGAGGATAAGTGTTGGAGAGGGGGAGGTAGGAGGAGGTCAAAAGATGTGAAAGTGCGGAGGGGGTAGAAGAAACCAAGAGGATGGTTGAGGGAGGAAGGGAAGGTAGGGGTACAGTGGGGAGCACAGCATGAGGGGGCGGATGGGGTGGGGAGGTTGCGAACGAAAAAAAAAAAAAAAAAAAAGGAGGAAGAAGGAAAGTGCAGGTTAGGACGTAGGCGTACACGGCTGTCTCCGACTACTGTAAACATCTCAGTTGTCTCCTTGGGCCTGTCTGCTTTGGAGGCGATGGTTGTCGGTGATGGTGGTGGTAGTGGCAGTGGTGATGGTGGTGGTGGTGGTGGTGGTGGTGGTGGTGATGGTGGTGGTTTATTGAAATCGGTCGTCAGCGTCAATAACAAACCAACTGCATGGCCACACATGTTATCCATGTGCGCGCGTGGACAGACAGGTACACCCACTTCATCGACAAACGTACACACGTACGCACACATTGCATATAAACACAAAAGCACGCACAAATGCATACACACAAATGTGCACTCGCACGCACACACACACACACACACACACACACACACACACACACACACACACACACACACACACACACGCACACACACGTACGCACGCATGCACGCACGCACACACATGCGCACACACGCGCGTGCGCGCACAAACACACACACGCACGCACGCACGCACGCACCACACACACACACACACACACACACACACACACACACACACACACACACACACACACACACACACACACACACACACACCTTAATCAACCCTTCTTCTTCCTTTTCAACAATATCTCAGCTAGTGCACTTTATTCAGCAGGTGGCCATTTTAAATGAAATCGGACGCTCAGTCTTCCCGCTCACCCACTCCGATATCACATTGGACAGTCTTTCTTCTGACCCACTTTCATATCCCAGTGGAGCCCACGCCTCCTGCTCATCCACTGTAGGAATGAACTGGGCCATAGGCTCTCTTTCATCACCCACTTTAGAAATACACTGAACCATAGCCTCTCAACTCACCCACTTCTGAATCGTAGGCTCTCTTCTCACCCACTTTAGAAATAAACTGAACCATAGGCTCTCTGCTCACCCACTTTTTAAAAATCTGAACCATAGGCTCTCTGCTCACCCACTTTTTAAAAAACTGAACCGTAGGCTCTCTGCTCATCCACTGTAGAAATTAACTGAACCATAGGCTCTCTTCTCACCCAGTTTAAAAAAAAACTGAACTGTCGGATCTCTTCTCACCCACTTTAGAAATAAACTGAACCATAGGCTCTCTGCCCAGCCACTTTAAAAAACTGCGCCACAGGATCTCTGCTCCTCCACTGTAGAAAAAAACTGAACCATAGGCTCTCTTGTCACCCACTTAAAAAAAATGAACCATAGGCTCTCTTGTCACCCACTTAAAAAAACTGAACCATAGGCTCTCTTGTCACCCACTTAAAAAAAACTGAACCATAGGCTCTCTTGTCACCCACTTAAAAAAAACTGAACCATAGGCTCTCTTGTCACCCACTTAAAAAAAACTGAACCATAGGCTCTCTTGTCACCCACTTAAAAAAAAAACTGAACCATAGGCTCTCTTGTCACCCACTTAAAAAAACTGAACCATAGGCTCTCTTCTCACCCACTTTAAAAAAACTGAACCGTAGGCTCTCTTCTCACCCACTTGTATTAAAAAACTGAACGGTAGGCTCTCTGCTCACCCACTTTTTAAAAAAAGACTGAACCGTAGACTCTCTGCTCACCCACTTTTTAAAAAACTGAACCGTAGGCTCTCTGCTCACACACTTTTATTAAAAAAAAACTGAACCATAGGCTCTCTGCTCACCCACTATGAAATTGAGATGGACCTCACTCTTCCTGTTCACTCACTTTGAAATTAAACCTGACACCACTCTCTCTCTGCTTACCTTCAGCAAAATTGAAATTTGTGCAAAGTGTTTATATGAACCTGTTTATTTTTACAACAATACATTAAAACTAATAAACCAATGTATTTCAAATCCTGGGCACGCAAAAACGTGTTTTTAGTGAAGAATGTATTGAACAAAGATGGTGTTTTTTTTTAGGCCACAAAGACTTTTCCTAAAAGCTATGACATTATAGATAATTTTCTGAGCTGTATGAGATGCATACAGGCAACAAAAGCTTACTTTAAAACAACAGCCATTGGAATAGAAGGCATTGCATGTCACGAAACAACAAAAGCGGTACAGATTCCATCAAAAGCGGGAAAGGTAGACAGAACATACTACAGTTTCATGACATTTATCAGCTCACTTGCCAAGTCAGAAACAAGTCAAGGAACGGCAGTAGAATAGGAAATCGCCATGCAACGAAACTGAAGAAATGACTAAAATGGTTCCAGATTACAATATGCCTTAGTGTTCAAGTTACTAAAAGTACGCTGAAAAAGACTGGTGTAACGAATAGCAACAGATGTCATTTCTGCAAAAGAGGAAAAGACGATGTGGAACCTTATCTGTGGACATGCAAAGCCAGTCAGCATTTCTGGAGTGGTTTTACAAGTGTCTGGAACAACAGACAGGAAATCTGTTCCAGATTTCACCTTAACACAGAACTGATCTTGTTTGGAAATGAAGAAAGCACAAAAGCAGGTGAGACGCTTGGCCAAATTATTTTGTTTGCAAAGTATTTCATCTTGAAATATAAATCAAATAAAATGCAAGTTAATGTACAAAACCTTCTAAGGGATTTGTAAAATACTTACAAACTGGACACATATAGGCAGTGTGAAAATGAAATCTTCAGATTTTATAGGAATTTGTAAACAGAAACTTACAGATTATGACGATAAAAGACAAATTAGTTGTTCAGATCTGAGTAATACTGTTTACATCATATTTTGACGTCTCTTTTCTTTTTCAATTTGCCCAATGTTGTTTACTTCATGTTTTTGACATCTTTTCTCTTCAGTGAGTATTTGTGTATCTCTGTATCTTTTTGATGTACATTGCAAGAGTTGATCATTCATGTGCACGTTGAATGTTACTCTCAAGATATTCGCTGATTAGAGCGTTCTGGTTTCCCAGATGTTCCTTGGGGGAAAAAATTACCTGAATTCAACCCCACTCTCCCTGCTCCCAGTTTGGGATTAAGTAGGTGTCCCCTTCAGAATTAGGTTGGCCCACACCTTTCCCGTTCGCCTTTTTGAAATTGATCCCCATTCTTCCCATTCTCTTGCTTTAACATGAAACTGCATCCCACTTGAAAATGGAACTGAACCTTGCTCCTCCCGTTCATCTGTTCAATAATGAAATGCCACCCACTTCTCGCCAGTCACCCACTTTTTGTTGACTGCACACTTTTGTCTCGTAATGGGTCTAGATGCTCCTCCCGTGCCATTGTGATCGACTCCTATCAGAGTTCCAGACTTTGATTTTTAGTAAAGATGTGGTCGTGGGAGCGGAGAGGAAATGAGGTAAAGGGGGTTGGGATAATGTCTCAAACTAAACAAAAGCATGCACGCACTTACGTACAGGTAGAGTGCGATGCACACCAATACACAATACACATGGCCAAGGTATAGCACCTAAGAAACGAACATAAGTACTTAGTCCACTCGGGATAACGCAGAATAAACTTAAGTCTGATTAGGCGATGTCCATTCACAAGACTTTGTAATACACAGTCAAGACCTGAGATGCAAGATGATGATCGCCACATTGAACACACATACACCCTCCTCACCCATCCCTCATACCCCTCCCCCTCCCCTTTCCTCCCCATCCCACCCCCACCCCCACTCCTCCACACCCCTTCTTTCAGCCCCCTACTTTCTCGCAAGGGGGAAAATAGTGATAGGCTGTTGTTGTAACTCCAAACAACATCCCTGGAACTAAGACTTACCGGGGGATTCACAACCCAGTGCAGGAAAATAGACGAGTCCAGTTCCCCGGGACACCCACACCTCTTGGGATGTTGCTTTTACTCGGGCGAGGTCCTTTGCTCTGTCCACTGGCGTGAAGCAGAACGAGGCAGGGTAAAGAAGAGGAGGACCATGGAGGGGGGAGGGGGGAGGAGGGGCTAGAGTTGGGAAGTATGGTGCTCAGGGATTGCAAGGGTTAGTGCATCATGAATGAGATGACTGGGAAGCCTTTGTTTTAGTCTGTCAGTTCCTTCCTCCCCCCACCACTACCCCCCCCCCCCCACCCCCCCACCCCACCCCCTTCCATCCCCGCCTTTCGTTGTCGTGTGCTTGTTTTGTCACTTGGACATATCAAGATTCACAGAGAAAGAGAGAGAGGGGGTGGAGAGAGAGAGAGACAGAAGAGAGAGAGAGAGAGAGAGAGAGAGAGAGAGAGAGAGATACATACATACATACAGACAGACAGACAGATCATGAGACAGAGACGGACACAGGCTTAGA
>CM065716.1:54835966-54850966 GCA_033310375.1 Conus canariensis | reverse complement strand
ACAAAATGTATACCTCAATAGAGTCAGTGTCAGCACAGCAACAAGCAAGCAAACAAGTGAATAGATAAACACACTAAAAGGATTTTTCAGAGAAAGTAAATGAGTCGTGTCGTCGCTTTGAAACTGATGATCTTGATGATGACATGAATAAAATTGTCTGTCTGTCTGAAAGAAAGTGCTGCATGTTATGAAAATAAATTCTTCCTAGTACTTTAAAGTCCACTTTCCAAAACTTCAAGTCAGAAAAGCAGCTGGTCTCTATGGAATCAGTGGACGACTCCTAAAGATGACAACCTCACCACTGTATAGTGTGTCTAGCAGTTTCAGTGTCTTCGTGGTCTTTGAAGGATTGTCGTGTTCCAAGTTTGTGGATGCAAAACGGTCATGGGTCCAGTTCCTAAGAACAGAAATCCTCCTTCTATATAACTGACCAAAGGAACTGTAATGAAATGCTTTGAACATGTAACCTTTAGATGTCCCATCATACACAACATCTTAACATGATTCGTATCAGCTTGCTTACAGATCCAACCGAAGCGCTGTTGATGTAACTCACACTCTCTTGTATTGTGCATACACTCACTCTGAGAAATCTCGTTCCTTTGTCATTGACTTTTCATTCGCTTTCAACACCATTCAGCCTCACTTGAAGGCATTCAAGCTTCTTCCATTTAATATCAATCCTGATTTTATTCTATGGATTACCACTTTTCTTGTTGGCAGAACATAATCTTTCCGTTTCCAGTGACGTATATCTTCAGTGAAAATGATTTGCACCGAAGCCCTAAGGGACAATCCTCTCTCCTGTTCCGTTTACATTGTATACAAACGACACACACAGCTCAGATTTAATACCTTTTGTTAAATACTCAGATGATTCAGCTCTTGGAGATATCTCAAACTGCAGTTCTGTTTACTTCTACGAAGTCAAAAAGTTTTCCACATGGTGTAAGGACTACTGGGATTAAAATGTTAAGAAATCGAAGGAGTTAATCTGTGATTATTGTCCCCATTTTTTAATCATTGGCGTTAGGATCGAGATTTTGAGTGAGTACAAATATTTAGGAAATACTAATGGTGATAAGCTGAATTTTACATCCAACATAACTTATCCAGAAAAAAAATACATATCGTGTACTTATTGTCTGGAGAAAGTCAGACACATTTTGGCGCTAACCCAGATATGACAGTGTTTCTGCAAATGTTTCATATAGTCTGTTTTAACTTTATCTTAAATCTGTTGGTATGGAAGTTTACATGTGAAAATTAAGACTACACTGAAGAGGATAAAGAATAAATGTAACAAGGTTGTGGGTGTGAAACAGCAGGGTGTGAAATGCACGAAATGGAAGTCCGACAGAAAACCACACATATTTTGAATAATGGTAGCTATTTTGCGAAATTTAGATATCTGTTCTAAAGGTTTCCACCTCTCAAAGCTAAAAAAAAAAAAAAGCCTTACCTTACACGTGTACCGCCTTTACTCTTTGTTCCCTGTCTGCCACGACTTCCTTCTCACTCAAACTGTCTTCAAATATCAATGCCAATGTGCCTGCCTGTAATTCCGAGTGCATGTGACGAAGCGCGTATGCTCCAGTGTGTGTGTGTGTGTGTGTGTGTGTGTGTGTGTGTGTGTGTGTGTGTGTGTGTGTGTGTTGCGCGCGCGCGCGCGCGCGCGCGCGCGCGCGCGCGCGCGGAAGTATACTAGCGCATGTGAACATTAATGTTGATAGTTTCTTTTTTTGATTAAGCCGGCATATTTCTTGTGGTCTATGGCTTTGCATATCTAAAACATATATGTACTTATATGCTTTCATAAAGCCGATGACAAATGCTTTTGTTTCATATGTGTAGAATGACTGTGGTCATTTCAAATGTTTGTTTTCACACTACACAATAATTACTCTGCTTATAAGATAATAAACCATACTGTGCTCTGTATCGAAAGCAACTGTTTCGATTTCTCAGGCTCTGCGGAGTTTAGGTCATGTTAGGCCCTCCTTGCCTGACCACTCACGGTAGATTTCCAAAGAGGAATCTCAACCCTAGATATGACATTCTACCACAAGAGCTGCAAAGATTCCATGACACATGGGGAAGTTGGCAACAAGGTCAGAGAATCCCTGAGCCCTATGACCACCTCCTCAGCATTGTCAGCAGGAGAAACAGGATATAATACAGGCATGTCTGAAGAGCAGCCGGCCCGGACCACAGTACCAGGAAGACGAAGAACAGGCAGACAGAGGAAGAGGGGGAGTGGAAAGGATCGGCCTTCGCCAGCTCTCAGAGTGCCAGACAGAACCGCCGTAGATGGAGGAACATTGTCTGAAAGTCGTCAGCCGTGCCTCTACAATCTTTTGTCGGAGATACAAGATAGATGATGAGATGAGATGATGATACCTGACCAGCATGGGATGTTAGGGACTCCAGCACTCCCACAACGGGCGGAGTGGAATAAACCAGCTTTGTAATGTATCAAGATGACACGGGGCAGGGGGACCTCGGCTCGCAGTGTCCTCATGCTTGTGGCTGATGAGCAGTTGATTCTAGTGGGCCGTAGTCAGTTTTCCTCAGTAATCAGCAAGCATATTGTAGGTGTGAAAGACCTATCAACATCATTTTTCCGCTCTAATTTCTTATTAAAGCACCATGGTTTCGCTCTTAATTATTCGAAACAGGCTCCAGAATTTGGCATGGTACAATCTGACATTACTTTCCCAGCACATTTTGGTTCTGGTGCACTTAACTCGTGGGACATGCTTAGTTCTGAAATACAGCGGCTCCAAAATATGTCAGTATAATCCCTTCATGCTTACCGCATCGATCGAAGATTTCTCGTGTTTTAAGAGTAACCAGAGTCGTCACCTGAAATAGCATACCTTTCAACACGAGTTGGCCTTCCCCCGTCACTCAGCCTGAAACACGGTTGGTCAGAGAGAACAGGAAGTTCTTTATTTAAAGGAATGAAAGGAAGGTCAAAAGTTGAAACGTTTATCACGCTCACGGCTCAGATGGCTGCACACCTGCATTACCCGCTACATCTCAGATCGAATGCACTGTGAGCTGGAAGACAGAGATGGTGCACAACAGCTATCACCAACAGGTCGTCACCACGCGGAGTGAGCCCCAGCTGCAGTAAAGTATGCTATGAGTTGCGTAGCCTGGCGCATGTGTCGGTTTATTTGAGGGAAGAGAGAGAGAGAGAGAGAGAGAGAGAGAGAGAGAGAGAGGGAGGGAGGGAGGGAGGGAGAGACAGACAGACAGACAGACAGACAGAGAGAGAGAGAGAGAGAGAGAGAGAGAGAGAGATTGATTTTCAACTCAGGCTCTGATTCGACTTCTGTCTGTCTATGATATGTATCACCTTTGAAGCAGGAAGCATTGTAAAGCTGGAATGAGAAAGGAAAAAATATTCTGTGTTGCTTATGTTTCTCCTAGTACAAAATGAACAGCAGTGTCCTCCGATTGCAACACATTCTTCACCGTTCTCTTGCTGCCAGTTTAAATTCAAGGAGAACCAAGCTGTTTCTACATAGGCACGGCTGGGAAATCCTTGAGCCGAAAAAAACATCTGTTGTGTATGCTCTAGTTTTCATGAAGGCAGCATCGCAAAACGTGATAGGGCAAGGATGCGTTAAACGTATCTTGAAGTTTCTGCAAAATAGCTTTTTTAGACAGATGTATAAAACAACGACTGCAAGAAGAGTACCACTTGTCAAGCATCTACATTGATTAGACAGAGCTGAATGGAGTCGATCGGTTTATCTATTTGATACACCACTAGCAACAGACAACAACAACATCAACAGCAAAAACAATAACCAATCAAAAACGTCCTTACTTCCTTACTTGAAACTATGAATTAAGTATAGAAGACTGAAGCAGACTGCAGAGTTGCTGAAAAAAGCCTAAAATAAACAAATTAATTAGAGTACAGAATAGAGCCCATAGGAACGCTTATTCAGTACACTTACTTACTTACTTAATCCTCTTCATCCCGCGACCCGAGACATAAGGCGCCAACAAGCTCCCTCCAGCCCGCTCTGTCCTGGGCAAGCCAGCTCAGTTCATTCCAGGTCTTGCCTGCCTCTCTCATCTCCTCCTCCACTGTCCTCCTCCAGGTGCCGAGTGGTATGCCTCGCTTCCTCTTCCCCGGTGGTGCCCATCTCAGCGCAGTATGAGGGAGTCTGGTCTTGTCCATCCGAAGGATGTGTCCCAGCCACCTCCACCGCCGCTGCTTCACCTCGGCCACAATGTTGTTCATGCCGGTGCGCCTTGACACTTCCTGTTGGTGACACGCTGCTGCCAATGAAGTTTCAGGATTCGGCGAAGACACCTTCCTTCGAAGCCTCTGAGCCTACTCTCAATCTTCTTGTTGGTTCTCCAGGTCTCTGAGGCATATAGGAGTACTGAGCGTACGTTGGACCTGTAGATCAACTTGGTTTTGGTTTGCAGGACAGCTGACTTCCAGATGTTTTTCAACCCGCTGAATGCCCGGGCTGCGAGTCCTATCCTGGTTGAGATCTCCTTCTCGATGTTGCTGTCGGCCGAGATATAGCTGCCGAGGTACTTGAAGTGCTCCACCTCCTCTAGAGCTGAGCCTCGCACACTGGTCTTCTCTGCGCTCTTCGTCTTCACCTTCATGATCTTGGTCTTGTCGGGGTGAATCTTGAGTCCCACACTGCTGGCTATTAGGTCCACTCTTGATGTTTTTTCCAGGATGTCTTTCTGGGCGTGCGACAGCAGTGCAATATCGTCGGCGAAGTCGCAGTCTTCAAGCCTGGTTGTCAGTCCCCATACAAGCCCTCTCGCCCTATCGCTGGTGGCCTTCCTCATCACCCAGTCAATGACGACAAGGAAAATTGTCGGCGAGATCACGCAGCCTTGCCTGACCCCGGTCTGCACGTGGAACCACTCGCTCTGCTGGCCATCATGTCGTACACAGCACTGATTGTCTGCGTACATGTCCTGTAGGATGTTGATGACTTTAAGAGGAAATCCGTAGGCTTCCAAGATCTTCCACAGCGAAGGATGATGGATGCTATTGAAAGCCTTTTGGAAATCGATATAGTTGATGAAGAGTGATGAATTCCATTCGATGGACTGTTCCACAATTGTTCGTAAAACAAATATCTGGTCTGTGCAGCTTCTCCCGCTTCTGAACCCTGCCTGTTCTTCTCGTAGGGTTCTCTCAATGGCTTGCCTCATGCGCTGCAGGACACGGCAGAAGATCTTCCCTGGGACGGAGAGCAAGTTGATTCCCCGCCAGTTGCCGCATTCAGAGAGGTCGCCCTTCTTGGGGAGCTTCACTATGATGCCTTTCTTCCATGTGTCCGGGACTTTCTCCTCTTCCCATACCTTGTTGAATAGTTTCACTAAAGCCTTTGCACTCGTTTTGGGGTCTGCCTTCAACATGTCTGCCGTGATTCTGTCTTTACCTGGTGCCCTGTTGCCCTTTGTCTGCCTGATGGCCTCCATAATTTCCTGTTGGGTGATGCGTCCACGTCTCGTCTCTAAGTTGAAACCCATGTCTTCGATGGTGGCTTCCTCATCAGGGTCCGGTCTATTTAATGTCTCTCTAAAATGTTCTGCCCATCTGTTGAGTTGGTCTTCGTCTTTTGTCAAAACTTTCCCGGTCTTGTCCTTCACTACTGTGGTTTTGCTGGTGAATCTGCCTGTTAGGGTCTTGGTAATCTTTCCCTCCTGATGTTGCCCGTCCGTGCGACCAGAATAGCATACGGTCTCTCCTGAGCCAAGGGTCATGATGCCTGAATCCGTCCACCTCATCTCACTGATTCCTAGGATGTTCAGTCTATACTTCCTCATCTCTTTCACAGTCTGCGCAGTCTTTCCAGCTTCATACAGCGTTCGCACGTTCCAGGCTCCCACTCTCACCTCTTGTTTGGGATTCGCTAAGGACATTGTCGGAGCAGAAGCTTCCTTCCGGCTTTCACCCCTACTCGTCATACAATGCATTGCTGCATCTGCCTGAGCTCGTCACCCGAGCTTTGATTGGCGTTTCTGTAGCAAAGCTTTTTTTACATGGCGGGTAGCTAGCCCAACGCACAACCTTCCCATTTCTCATTCTGGACTTAGGACCAGACAACGGCTGGGTTATTCAGTACCTGGAGTCTCCTTTCTCTGCTGCAGCTTGGGCCTCTGCAGCTAAGTTGTCTGCAAACTGTCGCTTGTCTCTCCTTGTGCTCTTCTTCACTTCTTTGTTTTTCTCTTTGTACGTTTCGGCGAATGTTTGTCTCTCATCTTCTGTTCCAGTGAGCGTGCCGAGTTTTGCGATCTTTCTTTCCTCTATGAGTTGCCATGTGGCGTCTGATATCCATTCCTTCCTCTCTCTTCTTCTGTAGCCCAGCACAGCCTTGCTGGTGTCTATGAAAGTTTTCTGTACATTGTCGCACAGGGCGTTGATGTCGTCTGCTGGTGTGCTGTCCAGGACTTGGAATCTGTTGGAAAGTTCAATGGTAAACTGACTTTTCACCGCCTCACTGGTCAGTTTCCTCGAGTCAAAGAGTTGTTCGCTTTTCTTTTTTTTGTGTTCTCTTGAGCTTCAGCTGGAGTCTGCATAACACAAGATGGTGATCACTGCTAGCGTCAGCTCCTCGAATGGCTCTCACGTCCTTCATGGAGCTCCTCCACTTCTGGTTGATGGCAATGTGGTCTATCTGGTTGCTGGTTCTTCCATCTGGTGATACCCATGTCAGTTTGTGGATGGTTTTGTGTTGGAAGATGGTACCACCTATCACCAGACCGTTCTCAAGACACGCATCTGCAAAACGCTGTCCGTTGTCATTTCTATCTCCCACTCCCTCTTGTCCCATGCAAGTCTCATACCCGGTGTTCTCCGCTCCAACTTTCGCATTGAAGTCTCCCATAAGAAGTAGGATGTCATGCTGTGGTGTCTTGTCTATCTGTTCCTGTAGGATGTTGTAAAACAGGTCTTCTCCTCCTCCGTGGCTTGCTCTGTCGGTGCGTAACACTGTATGATGGTGGTTTTGGTATACTTGGAGAAGAATCTGGCTGTGATGATTCTTGAGTTGACTGGTTCCCATCCCATCAAGCTCTTCCTGGCCTCCTTATCCATGATGATACCCACTCCCTCCTGATGTTGCCCGTCCGTGCGACCAGAATAGCATACGGTCTCTCCTGAGCCAAGGGTCATGATGCCTGAATCCGTCCACCTCATCTCACTGATTCCTAGGATGTTCAGTCTATACTTCCTCATCTCTTTCACAGTCTGCGCAGTCTTTCCAGCTTCATACAGCGTTCGCACGTTCCAGGCTCCCACTCTCACCTCTTGTTTGGGATTCGCTAAGGACATTGTCGGAGCAGAAGCTTCCTTCCGGCTTTCACCCCTACTCGTCATACAATGCATTGCTGCATCTGCCCTGAGCTCGTCACCGAGCTTTGATTGGCGTTTCTGTAGCAAAGCTTTTTTTACATGGCGGGTAGCTAGCCCAACGCACAACCTTCCCCATTTCTCATTCTGGACTTAGGACCAGACAACGGCTGGGTTATTCAGTACACAATTTTAAGAAAAAAAGGTCAAACGAATTTTTGATAATTTTTTTTCAGACGTCACAAATTACAGAAGAAAAACCCAAAGATAAAAAGAATACTCCTCACAAGGCTGTCAGTGCGACAATGACAGCAGTCTGTTCTCTGTGTGTATTTGTATTTTGGTTGAAATCACGCCTACAATCAGTCCGCACGAGGACGAAAACCATGCCTCCTATTCGTGAAATATGGCCACCCTGTCAGGTCTGACGGGCCACACTGATCCGACAGATTTGTCGTGAACTAGCCGGCACAAATTGGGTCCAGTATAGTAGGACAGCCAGATTCGTCCACCACCCCCTCTCCTCCATATTCTCTCCGATTGCCAACACCCACGCAAAGATTGTGTGTGTGTGTGTGTGTGTGTGTGTGTGTGTGTGTGTGTGTGTGTGTGTGTGTGTGTGTGTGTGTGTGTATGCGTGCGCTCGCGCGAGCTCGCGCGACAGCGTATGAGTACGTGCGCGGATGCGCACCCGCGCGAGCATTGATCAAAGCAAAGCCAGCAGATTGAATGCTTCCCAGCGCGGAGTCGGGCAGTCTGCGAGTGACAGTCGATCCGCTGCCTCAGCCGCCGCCCACCCACGCAGACTTACCGTGGGCCTCTTAACTATTGTGCCGGCAGTGTGATTAAGGATGACACCCGGGCCCTGTGCCGCCTGCCACACCACAGGGCTATTCCAGACACACGGCCTGATTGTTCGGCTGCCCACTGGGCGCTGACATGGCCGTCACTCTCAGGGTCCTGTGTGTCTTGGTTTGTGGGGAGGTTGGGTGGGTGGGTGAGGGTGATGGGGAAGATAGGGGTGGGGGTGGAGTGGGTGGGGGGTTAGGGGTGGTGGTGGATGTGTGTGTGTGTGTGTGTGTGTGTGTGTGTGTGTGTGTGTGTGTGTGTGAATGTGCGTGTAGGTGTGTGTGTGTGTCTGTGTGTGTGCGCGCGCGTGTGTGTGTGTGTGTGTGTGTGTGTGTGTGTGTGCGTGCGTGTGTCTGTCTGTCTGTCTGTCTGTCTGTCTGTCTGTTGTGTGTGAGTGTGAGCGTGTGTGTGTGTGTGTGTGTGTGTGTGTGTGTGTGTGTGTGTGTGTGTGTGTGTGTGTGTGTGTGTGTGTGTTGTGCTTGGATGGTACGTCGACAGCTTTTTCTGTTTAGCTGCATGTGCAGTCAACATTTACCTCTGTTTCTTCGTGCCAAGAATGATAGGGAAGCTTAATTAAATATTTGATTAAATGAAACAAAAGCTGAATTAAATATTTGATTAAATGAAACAAAAGCTGAATTAAATATTTGATTAAATGAAACAAAAGCTGAATTAAATATTTGATTAAATGAAACAAAAGCTGAATTAAATATTTGATGGCATGAAACAGCTCGAAGAGGAGGATGCAGCCTAAAGCATAGAAACACTATTCCCTGCACAATCTGAAGGAAGGTATACACCACGCCAGCATTGCTCCCTTGGTTTTACACATGCAGGTCTCAAGCTATTGTCACTCCTAAATACTGACCCTAATAATGATCCTGTGCAAATTGATAGAGATCTGCTCAATTGTTTGCCAGTTAGCGTGCGGACAAACAGACAGAAAACACACACACAAAGACCCGCAACATTACCCTGCTCCATCGTACTCCGGCCGTGCGCAGGATGATTGGCATG
The DNA here is from genome assembly GCA_033310375.1 of Conus canariensis. Classification (NCBI taxonomy): domain Eukaryota; kingdom Metazoa; phylum Mollusca; class Gastropoda; order Neogastropoda; family Conidae; genus Conus; species Conus canariensis. The sequence goes on along the minus strand of CM065716.1, from coordinate 54,841,749 downwards.
GTACTAGAACTGTATAAAGTTGTGTTGTAGCAATGACATATGATTGAATAAAATACACTGCTATTACAATGAATAAGTGATGTTATAGATGATTAAATAAGTCATATATGAGTATATGAGTGAATAAATCATATTACAGATGACAAAATAAATCTTGTGGACATATATATATATATATATATATATATATACATATATATCACAGTCTGTATCCCCTGACGAAGGCAAATAAAGATAGATAGATAGATAGATATAGATAGATAGATATAGTTATATAGATGTGTTATATATATATATATATATATATATATATATATATATATATTTCAGTCTTGAAACTGAGAGGTATGCCAGACTAGCGAGCAGCTTCAGGGAACCGGGCTTCCATGCTAAGGCCCTCGCCACAGAGGCTGGAGCAAGAGAATAAAGGTATGTCTGGTATAGCGTGAAAACAGCCTTGTAAAGGTAGGTCTAGTATAATGTCAAAACAGCCTTGTAAAGGTAGGTCTAGTATAATATCAAAACAGCCCTGTAAAGGTAGGTCTAGTACAATGTCAAAACAGCCCTGTAAAGGTAGGTGTAGTGTAATGTCAAAACAGCCTTGTAAAGGTAGGTCTAGTATAATATCAAAACAGCCTTGTAAAGGTAGATCTAGTTTAATGTCAAAACAGCCCTGTAAAGGTAGGTCAAACATAATGTCAAAACAGCCCTGTAAAGGTAGGTCTAGTTCAACGTTTAAACAGCCCTGAAAAGGTAGGTCTAGTTCACTGTCAAAACAGCCCTGTAAATGTAGGTCTAGTATGATGTCAAAACAGCTCTGTAAAGGTAGGTCTAGTTCAATGTTTAAACAGCCCTGTAAAGGTTGGTCTAGTGTAATGTCAAAACACCCCTGTAAAGGTAGATCTATTATAATGTCAAAACAAGCCTGTAAAGGTAGGTCTAGTGTAATGTCAAAAAAAAAAACCGGTAACGGTAGGCCTGGTATAATGTCAAAGTCCTGTAAAGGCTGTAAATGTAATCTAATATAATGTCAAAACCGCAAATAATATTCTTTGAAACTTGAGGGAAAAAAAAATGCCGGTTGCTAGTTTCAAAGCTGGTATTGTTGTTGCTGTTGTTGTTGTTGTTGTTGTTGTTATCGTCGTCGTCGTCGTCGTTGCTGTTGTCGTTTAGCGTCAGCCTCGTCAAGTAAGGGGACATGGTAGGTGGACTATTCCAGATATACTTTGTTGTGGGTCTGTTAGACCATGTGGCTACATGGCACTGTTGTCAAAATAATGAATGAGCACATAGATGAACCAATAAACAAGAGATGGTATGGGGATGGACGGGTGTCTTGAACAAGACTCAGCGGACAGCTGAACACACTGCATAGACAAAGGCAGCCGTGTTGGAATCCTGTTTTTAAAAAAATAAATAAATAAAAAAGAAGAAGAAGACCAAAAAAAAGAAAGAAAAGAAAAGAAAAAAAGAACTATCATAGAGCGCCAGTTTTGTGGAGGGAAGTGTCGTCAAGATGAATACTGAAAGGGTTAGAACAGAAAACTTCAACTGAAATCTCAGCTTGGGCTCAAACCGTAGGCTATCTCTCAATGTCAGATATGTAACAGGCGCTGGCCGTTGGATCTGACCAACGTGATACCAGAGAAGTTAATCACTCACGCGTGTTTAATCCTCTAGCCATGTTTGTGTAAATGGTGGGCGCGTGTGAGCGTGCGTTCACGTGCATGTGTACTTTTTTTTCTTTTTTAACTGGACATCATTAGCACACTCGTCTGAATCGGATGGCTGAACTGGCTGCCAATGGCGTGATGTGTGAAGTGAAAGCGATTCCATGGGTCTATTTCGGCTCCAGCTGAACCGGCCGTCATTTCCCAAAAAGCTCTGCCACTGCTATTCACGGTGCTATCGATTCCTCCCCAAGCTGTCTCCAACATGCTAATGACAGCGGCATCACAGTACCGCCGCCACTTGCCTGATGATTGCCATTGATTCCGGAGTACATATGTGCACTCTCATTGACCAGAATGAATTGCCATTTACCAGAATGAATTGGGCAGGGGGGGGGGGGGGGAGGGGGGCAAGATTGGAGGGGGGATGGGGGAGGCAGGGAGGTGTGTGTAGGTGTCGGGGAAAGCTTATCATCCGGCCATCTTCATTGTTCATCACGTTTCAGGAATAGTTATGTCAATACATTTTCGTGTTCACCATTGAGTCATATATGCGAGAAAGATATGTTTTCAATGTGTTTACCCTGTTTTCAACCTGTAAATGATTTTTAAATATCTTTAATTTTGATTTTGGAGCTGGGTTAGACCATTTAAGCCTATTTGTGTGACAGGGCTGCTGAGAACATTTGTGTGACAGGGCTGCTGAGAACATATGTGTGACAGGGCTGCTAAGAACATTTGTGTGACAGGGCTGCTGAGAACATTTGTATGACTGGGCTGCTAAGAACATTCGTGTGACAGGGCTACTGAGAACATTTGTGCGACTGGAATACTAAGAACATTTGTGTTACAGAGCCGCTAAGAACAATTGTGTGACAGGGCTGCTAAAAACATTTGTGTGACAGGGCTGCTAAAAACATTTGTGTGACAGGGCTGCTAAGAACATTTGTGTGACAGGGCTGCTAAGAACATTGGTGTGACGGGGCTACAAAGAACATTGTGTGACGGGGCTAGAAAGAGCATTTGTATGACAGGGCTACAAAGAACAGTCGAGAAATGTACAGCAACTCTTCTGACGAGTTTCTGTAGCGCAGTAGTTAGCTTTGTTTGGGTATCATTGTTTGTGAGGCATATCGGCCCCGTTCTGCTCCTGCCCACCGTTCACTGTGGCGAGGATCCATCCAGCACAATACAGCGGAATTTCATTCAGTTCGCGGATGTATTTCTAGGAACGGTGCTTAGTATTTTCCTGATTAGAACTGTAGGTGCCTGTCCCTCGAAATTTTCCTGATTAGCACTGTAGGTGCCTGTCCCTCAAAATGTTCCTGATTAGTACTGTAGGTAGGTGCCTGTCCCTCAGAATTTTCCTGATTAGCACTGTAGGTACATGTACCTCATTTCTTTTCTGATTAGCACTCTAGGTACCTGTTCCTCGAAATTTTCCTGATTAGCACTGTAGGTGTGTGTCACTCAAAATTTTCTTGATTAGCACTGTAGATACCTGTCCCTCAAAATTTTCCTGATTAGCAATGTAGGTGCCTGTCCCTCAAAATTTTCCTGATCAACACTGTCTGTGTCTGTCATTCAAAATGTTCTGTATTAGCACTGTAGGTGCCTGTCCCTCAGAATTTTCCTTATAAGCACTGTCTGTGTCTGTCGCTCAAAATTTTCCTGATTAGCACCGTACGAGCCTGTCCTTCAAAATTGTTTCTGATTAGCACCCTAGGTGTCTGTCCCTCAACATGTTACTGATTAGAACTGTAAGTGCCTGTCCCTCAAAAGTTTCCAGATTAACATTGTAGGTGCCTGTCCCTCGGGCCTGGTTAGGGCAAGGATATATAGTGAAAAAAGCATAGATCACGGCTGTGTAGTTTCAGAACATCATAACGCCATCTTTCTCATCCGAACCCTCATTGTCGATCATAAAAGTCTGGAATTCTGTGCCCCTCCATGACCCGACATTGCTGAAAGTCCGGTCCATCTCAGGTGCTGATGATTCAAGGATGTGTTGTTCCACTGTCCATGACCCGACATTCCTGAAAGTCTGGTCCATCTCAGCTGTTGATGATTCAACGATGTGTTGTTCTACTGTCCAGCGTTCCCATTTCATTAAAATTCACATTGTTAGAGCGCCAGTTTTTAATTCTGTTTTCAGTTTTAAACGTTTGAGAGTTGTTGGAGGCCGAGGTTTCGGTTTTGCCGACATTTTTTTTTCAAAGTCAAGATTCAGGATGCAGTCTACTTAAAAGATGAAGATGTACGATGTCGGTTACCGTGACGTGAGCCAGTCAGCATTAATACAATACCGTGCAGAATGGGAGACATGAGCCGTATGCAGCAGAAGTACAGAACTTCAGAGATGTTCCTCCAGATGTAATTTATATGTATATACAAAAGAGTAATGCATTTTATCTAATTTGATCATATATATATTCGAGAATGAATGGTGTGTGGAGGGGGGGGGGGTGTGTGTGGGGGGGGGGGGTGAGGTGGTGTTTGACAGACTAATGTCGATTGGTCTTTTAACCACGATTTTTATTTCCACTTGTGCAGGAAAAAAAGAAAAAAGATATACTGAAGGTGCCAGCGAGACCCAGAGAAGTACTGGCCTCAACTGCCGAACCAAGCAGTCCTACACCACCCTGAGAAGCCTGCGCTGTGTTGACATAGCGTGCAGGGTGCTCACAGCGTATTCCATTGCTACTTTAAATCCAAAAAGGGGCAGAACTGCTTCCTGGCAGATGCCATTGTGTGATGGCCAACGGACGCGACGCCACAGGACCTCTGTGGCAGAGCCGCCATGGGTGTACCAGCCCGGGCTTCATGACGGCAGAGCCCACAGACAAGAGACGTGCAAAGTTGTTTTCCTGTTACAACCAGAACCACAGCCCTCACATTGCCTGTGTGATCCTATGGACTGTGAGCAATATGAACTGAACTGAATCGACACTCAGACCCTGGCAGGCTACGCCATCAATGGTTCCGCAGGACCTCTTCACATGAAAATCCTCCATCAGGGGCAGCGACTCTTTGGGAGCGTTCTTCACCATCTCTGTGTACAGCCTGTACGAAGAGGCGGAGAGATCTTTCCTCATCAACGGGCTTCTATCAGCAGACCTGTGGATGTCAAAAGATTGCAGTGATACAAAGGAGGAGCAAAGAGCAGACAAGAGATAGGGGAAGGAGGAAAAGGAAAAACAGACGGAGAGAAGAAGAAATCGAAGACAAGTAAAATCCAATACTAAAACAGAGAGAGAGAGAGAGAGAGAGAGAGAGTGTGTGTGTGTGTATGTGTGTGTCTGTCTGTCTGTCTGTCTGTGCGCGTGCGTGCATGCGTGTGTGTGTGTGTGTGTGTGTGTGTGTGTGTGTGTGTGTGTGTGGTGCGTGCGTGCGTGCGTGCGTGTGTGTGTGTGTGTGTGTGTGTGTGTGTGTGTGTGTGTGTGTGTTAAAGGAGCGGACTGAGCACCAACACAGACTGAACAGAGAAAATGGTGGGCAGATGGAAAGGGCAGGGAGGGAACAAGTTTACCACGTCATCAGGATCTCATTCCTCATCGCCAGCTTAAAATAGGGCATGGTTTCCTACACAGGAGACCACAATCTGGTCGATCCCGTTTTCAATTATTTCTGAACCACAAGGTTTTTACCACCGCCACCACCACCACCACCACCACCACCCGGCGGAAATCCATAATTATCCCAGTTCCAACACTCGGAAGAGATTTGACAAATCTTACTAATTATTGTCTGGCAGCTCTGATCACCTGCATTTGTAAGCCGGTGGGGAAATTGATTACCCGTTGAATCATGTCGTACGTAAATGGCATTTCACACGGATTTCTCACGGACCCTCCCACGGTGGACCATTCGGTTTATCAATTACTGTCCGCAATGCTTTGATCAATAACCAACTTTTTGTAGCCGTCTTTATTTCACTAACCATGATTTCATCTGGAGACCTAATACTCTATTAGATCTTCATGATTCGAGGCCATCTCTTCTTCATTAAAAAAAATTCTATCAGATTGATTGTTTAAATTTCGTGTAGGTGCCACCCTCTCTGATATCTACGAGAAGGAGCAGTGCTTTCTTTATGGAAGCATCCTTTCACGT
>CM065716.1:54828466-54830966 GCA_033310375.1 Conus canariensis | reverse complement strand
GAAATCGGACACGAGGACAGCAAAAATGAAGATCTTGATTTAAGGCATTTTGCATCTTGATGGGGCTTAGAAAAAAGACAAAACAAAAAGCAATGAGTATTGAAAGAAAAGCCCGTGGACTTTGCGGAGTGACTTTATTCCATTATTACCAATGCATAGATGGCAGAATCTGCATTTCCTTTCCTTGTCTGTCACAGCGTAACCACCATTCGCCATGTGCAAATCGCTTAGCTTTCAATGAAGGATGAATGGATTTCTTTTTTTTTTTAACGTTTGCTTGTACTGGAATAAGGTTCGACGTGTGAATGAAAACTACTTTTGACACGTCTGTCTGTCCTATGCCAACAATACACTTTCCACAACGTGACAAGTACAACAGTAACTGGTACCACTGTCATCACAGATAACAATAATAATAATAATAATAATAGGGTGTTGAGGTCAGGGTGACTGATACACACTATAATGCGTATTCTTTATATAAAAAAGTCGACGTCATCCTAACGTCAAAAGAAATAGTCCCAAGTTACCCTACATTCCTGATAACAACAGATTTTTTTAAGAAGAAGAAAAGGAGACAAATTGTTCAAGTAGATGATAACGTACTGACAGTACTGTAAGAAACTGCTGGCATAGTGAACCCAAACTTCCGGACCCAAGCAGACAGTAAGTTAAATCATGCTGTGGAGGACAAGAAGACAGCGACAGCTGCATGTGTCTTTTCTCCCGTCTCTGAGCATACACAGCGCTAAGCGGGATTCATGTGCACTCCCAGTGCATTACGTCCAAACTTGGAAACCCCCCAGCCCTCACCACACGATTCATTTTGAACTTGAAGTCATCGCTTAAAAAGTACTCAGCTCAAACGTTACAATTTCCGATCTTTCTATCAGCAGTTCACAATTCCATTTTCATAGTTTATAATCATATTTACAATTAGTCGCTCTGAAAGCACGTCAGCCTTGAAAAACGGCATTGAAATGCTGGCCATCTTACATCTGAACACTTAAGGCAAAATCAGGTGCCAGTGAAATGGAAAGACAGCGTAGCTTCTCTCCTCTGCCCATAACCTGTGACGCGCCATCTGACGACGGCTGAAGAATTCAGTAGCAGCCAATGAGATACCGCCAGCAGCTAAAAAGGCATCGGTAGCAGCCAATGAGGTACCGCCAGCAGCCAAAGAGTCATTGGTAACAGCCAGTGAGATTCTGCCAGCAGCCAAAGAGTCATCGGTAGCAGCCAGTAAGATTCTGCCGGGCATCGATAGCAGCTGATGAGATTCTCCCGGGCATCGGTAGCAGCCAATAAGATTCTGCCAGCAGCCAGGGCATCATCAGTACCACCCAATGAGATACTGCCAGCAGTCAAAGGCATCAGTAACAACAACCAATGAAATGACGCCAGCAGCCAAAGAGGCTTCGCTGCAGCCAGTGAAATGTCCCTCCTCTTCACCTCTTCCTTGGGGACCATCAGAGCGGCACAGGCCCACGAACAGCAGCAGCAGCTGCAGCAGCCACCTTCAAACGAGAACGGATTGAAGTCCTGACGGACCTTCGGGTGAAACCTGAACATGTCATCAGTCCTGGAGACTCTAGCTCGGCAGCGGGATCTCCGGCGTCTGCGACAGCGAGCCTGCGGACAGAGGGAACTCAGCGTCAGCAAAGGTGAAGAAGAAGCACTGGGCGTCGGTGGCCGTGGCTGGGGAAGATGGGGGCACGAGGGAGGCAGAGTCGGTAGGGGGCGCAAGACCTGACTCCACCAGCGCCGAGGGGAGGGAAATGGGGGCCACAGCTTCCCTGGGAGTCAGAGTGGTCGGCTGCTGAGGAACGCTTGCCTCTGCCACGGGCGGCGTGGAAGGGGACAGCCCGGCGACGCCTTGAGCCTGGTCAAGCCCCTGACGGTAGTCCTGCAGCTGCCGCATGAAGTTGAGGTTGGGGTCGATGACTTGGCGGCGCGATCTGACGTGGTCGAAGGCGTCGTCCAGGGAGAGGCCCAAGGTCTTCATGAGGTAGGCCAGGCAGATGGTGGCCGAGCGACTACGGCCCGCCTGACAGTGCACCAGAACCCGGCCTCCTTGGGACTTCACCTCGTCTGCACACACATGTGTGTCAAGGTTTAATCTTTTCCCTCTCTCTCTTCTCTCTCTCTCTCTCTCTCTCTCTCTCTCTCCACACACACACACACACACACACACACACACACACACCACGCGCGCACACAGTCCAGCAATGGTAAGTCACAGAGGGGATCACACAGACCAGGGGGAGAGGGCTTGAGGGGGGGGGGGGAGTGGGAGAATTGAGAAGAAAGACAGAAGAACAGAGGAAAAAAACAATAAGAAGGTAGGAGTGAAAGAAAGAAAGTAAGAAAGATAAGTCAGAAAAAAAAATAGGAAAACAAAAACGAACCAAACTGAAAAAGGAAGGAAAGGAGAAAAAAAGGAAAGTTAAAAAAAGGAGGAAAGACTGGAGAGAGACAAGAGAGACGAGAGAGACGAGAG
>CM065716.1:54793466-54798466 GCA_033310375.1 Conus canariensis | reverse complement strand
ACTAACTAGCTTACTAACTAACTAATGAAGTAACTAACTAGCTAACTAACCAACTAAGATAGAGGAAGTATTATTCGGAACCAGCATCAACGATTTAAACGGTAGGGTGCACCACATTTTCAGTTCTGTTCACTGGATGATATCTTTTTTCATATTTTTCTTAAACTAGTATTCTGCCTTTATATTTTAGTGTTGTTGGTAAGCTGTTTCATAAATTATTATCAAAGTTTAAAAAAAATGAAATGAAATAAAAGGTAAATGTGTAGAGACTGTTTCTCTCTATGGGAAATGAGTTTATATTATTATGTCCATGATGCATAATTAGGAGCGTTTCCATTCGTAACGCTACGCGCGCATATTAATCTATTGAAGTTCTTTACAGAAAGTTGAAATCTCGAGTTGTATATAGATAGCGCCAAATAGTCAGGGAGCTTATTTCAACAATAATAATTTTACTGCTTGTTTGAATTGCACGATCATTTTTCGCATATTTTCATATTTGCACTTAGGTTTAATGTCATTTAGAAATACATGGGTTAGCCTGCTCTAGTCCACAAGTCTTTCAATATCAGCATGAGGTCAGTTTAGAACTTCACAGGTTTCTGAATCACTTGACTGAATAGATTATCATTTGCGAAAATTTCACAATTACCTCTAAGAGAACAAGTCGTTGGCATAGTTTGAGAACAAAAGGGGCAGTAAGATAGCTCCCTGTGGCACTCCATATCTAACAGGCAAGATGTTGATGTTTGATTATTTATCATAACGGACTGTTTCATATCAAACAGAAAATATGAAATGACTGTAATGAATTCTGGCGTTGATGTATGTAGTTTCAAAATGTGCAGAAACAAAAAAAGGACTTAATTACATCAATTAATTTTTGTCCAAGATTTATTAAAAGAATGCCAGTGAATTGATTTTCATTTATTGTTATTATCATTATTATTATGAATACTTATATAGCGCCTATCCTCGGCTCGAGACCAAGCTCTAAGTGCTTTACAATCCACACTCGTTTATACAACGGGCTGCCTACCTGGGTAATGCCGACTGAAGAGCTGCCAGCTGGCGCTTCATTCAAGTCGTTTCCCGTGTTATCCAATCAATATTGTTCAGTATCGATCACTCAATATCCTTTCTTTCTTCATGCTTTCCGCTTCTCACGCAGGGTGCATGCTATGTGTAACGTGTCATCCATACCAACGGCCAACTGGCCTTCTCTTCCGAAAGTTGGTAATGGGATTTTACGTGTGTGCAAGATGTTATGCGTGCGTTCACACACGGAACCTCGGTTTATAGTCTCATACATGATATTATGATATAAAGTAGACTGTCGACAGGTTGTAAGACGGCTGTGACAAGAATCATTTGCGCGCCAGCCAAACTGACCTTCATTGATTAATTTTTTTTAGCGATAAGAAGGCCGACACTTCTGTAAGTTATTTTCAGTAGGCTCTGGTAGCTAGATCAGTCTAAAATAGTGATTTGATTTGACGAATTTGATGGATCTGCTGATTTATAGAGAAGAAAGACACTAGCTTCCTTAGATTTCGACGAAGAAATTTGTGGGTGTTTTTAATACACAACCTATGTGAATACATCAGTGTATTGTTTACTATAGGTCAACAATCTATATAAATGTGTCAGTGTATCGATGACTATGGGGCATGACTATCTTAATATTCTTGCACCTAACCCGTCCAGATCACGTGGGCTTGATTGTTTCAAAAGTGAGAGAGATGGACTAACGTCTAAAACATTCATTGTTTGCGAAATATTCGGAAATTGAATGATAGTCGAACTTTTTTTTTTTAATGTTATAGATCGGTTTTGCTTGATTGGTCATCTAACATGATTTTATCTGCAATGTATATTTGGTAACTGAATACCATTCAAACTTTTTCAATGTTGAATAGATCGGTTTTACACGACCAGTCATCTAACATGATTTTATCAGCAATTTTTCCAGAATGATTATTTAACCGATATGCTGATAAAATAATTAGTTGACGTCTTAACACCGTTTCTTTTTGTCTTCCCACGTGCTTTAAAGCTTTGCAATATTGACTGAATCTTTGTTAGAGAATTACACGTTTTCGGATGATTAACGCTTTGACTGATATTTCATAGACGTTACTTTTTTTTCTTTTTTTTCGTTTCTTGCTCATTTGTTGCAGACTTTGGGGAAATATTTATTTATCCGGGATCTCTCAATCCAATGGTGCTTTTGACAACTTGGAAAGAAAATCTTTTTTGTCAAGTTTTTAGAACTCCTATAACATATGATTTGACGTCTTGCCTTTGGAATTTTAAACGTTTTTTGTAGCAAGTAAGACAGACATCGGTAATGACTATTGTCTGAGTGATCAGCTCCATTGTTTAATTATCCAACTGACCAACGTCTTGTCTATCATATCGGCACTTACAATGGCTGCAACGCGTGCAACACACACACACACACACACACACACACACACACACACACACACACACCCCACACACACACAGAGATAGATAGATAGATAGACAGACAGATAGACAGACAGATAGTTAGACATACAGAGAGGCAGACAGACAAAGAGATAAACAGATAATGTGTGTGTGTGTGTGTGTGTGTGAGTGAGAGAGAGAGAGAGAGAGAGAGAGAGAGAGAGAGAGAGAGAGAGAGAGAGAGAGAAAACATACGTAGTAAACATGAACGGAGTAAAACAGTAATGCTGTCTGAACAACTCATATTTCATGCAATCTATGAATGGGCCAGAATAGCTTTCATGAAGCGCTGGTTAGCTTGGAGAACCTTATCAGTCGGCCTATACAAGCTGGTGCCATCTGTCTCGTTGACTGGCTTCAAATGCTTTCAGCGTCGTGCCTGTTTTCATTCACTAAACACAAGTGTGTCCGTGATTCGTCACGCCTGGTAATACCATGTGGGAGTGAGGAACAGAGGGAGGCAGGAGCGAAGACGAGAGACGGACAAGAACGGAGGTGATCATGATAATAAACACAAGAATAATGGCGGTGATAATAATAATAGTAATGATAATAACAGCAGCAGCAACGACGACGACAAAAATAGTAACAATAGCATGTAGTCCCAGAATATAAAAAAGCACTAGCGAGTACCACCGAGCCAGTGCACGCCCACACACATACACAAGACGTGTACGCACTTGCACACACTTGCACACACTTGCACACACACACACACACACACGCGCGCGCGCGCGCACGCACGCACGCACGCACGCACGCACGCACGCACGCACACACACACACACACACACATACAGAGGGGGGGGGGGGGGAGAGAGAGAGAGAAATATGCACTGCGCGCGCGCGTATGCGCTCATACCTCTATACGCACAAACATACACACAGGTATATGTGTTCCGTTTCCGTTCATCCAAGGAGTGCGGGCTCGTCCAAATGATTATCACTGCACCACACCTGTTCAGCCTACAGGCCAGAAGAAAAAAGGAAGAGGACGCAAGCAATGGCGGGGGTGGGGGTGTAGGAATGGGGACACCCTCGTTGATGATACATGCAAGCAGACGCCTGATCAACGCATTAACCCAGTATTCTGCGAGCGAGCGCGCACGCAGGCACACACACACACACACCACACACACACACACACACACACACACACACACACACACACACACACACACACACAAAGCATGTGCACACAACACACACACACACACACACACACACACACGCACACACACACACACACACACTAAGCTACCACCCCACTCCCATAAGTCTCACGACATATCCGCTCTCCGCACACAAACGGACCACACACGTCAGCTGGGGGGCAAGCGAACTGATATAAGGGTCAATCAGGGGCTGATTCGTGTTGTAAATCTCAGTGTACGTGGTCAGCGATCACCGAGTCCGTTTCTTTCTGCCGCACATGTCCGAACTGAAGGTGACGTCAGCTTCATTACCGTGATCGTTAACCTGGGATAGGCTCGTGTGTCTGATGACTCCTCTGTCTGTCTGTCTGTCTGTCTGTCTGTCTGTCTGTCTGTCTGTCTGTTTGTCTCTCTCTCTCTCTCTCTCTCTCCTCTCTCTCTCTCTCTCTCTCTCTCTCTCTTATAAAAGGAAGTCATACATAGCTTTTATAGATTTCGGAAAGGCGTTTGACTCCTTGAATAGTAATTTTCATTGGTCTGTCTTGATTAAACAAAAAATGGTATTAAAGCAAAACTCTTTAAATGTATTAGAAGTATGTATGATAGAGTAAGAACCAGAGTTCGCTCTAGAGCGAAATTTACTGACTATATTACAGAGGAGTCAAGCAGGGAGATGCATGCAGCCCTGTCTTAAAAGTAACTGGGAGACCAAAGTGCGCCTCTGTCTGTTTGAATATGGATCTGGTTTTGTTTCACTGAATCAAGGGGTTGGTAACATTAAAGAATTCTTATTCTTTTCCGCCAACGGCTCGTTGATTGCATATGGCAGAAATGGTCCAGTCATGTTCATAACAGTGACAGGTTTGATTTTTAAAGGAACTTTTGCGATATGCATGACCTGAAAACATACTTGACCTTAGATATAGACAGTTACTTAAAGCATGTAACAGCAACATTCAGATTAGGAATATTTGCTTTATCCATCCGTCATTTTAGATATCGATCATGTGCTGATTATGATTTGTGTTGTATTTTATGTAAAGAATCAAAGAAAACCGAATTGCACTTCGTCCTCGGCCTGTCCAGCTCTCATGAGTATTACAGAAAAAGTTTTTAACCCCAAATACTACAGACAGCCATCTTTGTTTAAACTGAGCCTACTCTGTTCATCTACTTCTGCTGAAGTTGTTAAAAATTTTTTATTGTTTTTGTTCAAATCCTTTAAATATAGAGAAATGTTCACTTCTGTTAGAAAAGAATTCGAATTATTCGTGTTTTGTTCGGTAATTTGATTCCATCGCTCACGACTATGGCGCTATGAATGTTCACACACCCCTTTAATAGGGGCCTTGG
>CM065716.1:54778466-54788466 GCA_033310375.1 Conus canariensis | reverse complement strand
AGACAGACAGACAGACAGACAGACAGAGAGGGATAGAGAGAGAGGCATAGAGAGAGAGACAGACAAACAAAAAAATTAGATAGAGGCAGAGCCAGACAGACAGAGAGGGATAGAGAGAGAGGCACAAAGAGACAGACAGACAATAAGACAGAGGCAGAGCCAGACAGACAGACAGAGAGGCGGAGGGACACAAGCGTTTAATCGTGAAGATCGTGACTTCTTAGAAGGAGCCATACATACTGTAAGCCGTGCTATCCTTTGATATGGAATTGTGTGACCATGTTGGCAAATCATTTTGTCTTTTAAATGCTTTGTCCAAATATACAGTGGACTGTTTTACATACAGTTGTACTATTTCACAATGCCATTAAAAAGCTCTCTTTTCTGAATGAACAGTTTTGTCTGAAGTACTTATGTGGAGTGAACTGTTGTCTAACATCTTGTGATTCAAAGGGAGAAGAAAATAAACTTTCTTAGTCTCGTCTCCATGACTGATTTTGCAGGCAAACTTTCGATCACTTAAAGATCTGAAATAGTTCGAACGTTCACAAATATTCCAAATATCAATATTGAATTTTATTAAAATGCATATTAATATCTGTGAACATTCATAGGCAAGTATTTTGGAATATCGTGAAAAGGGTTAACTTTCTGCAAATTCATTGTCCTGGACATGGGAATTCCTCCTCGGCCAATTACAATCTGTTAATCTTTGCTGGAACATTCAAATTAGACCATTCACATCATCTACAACTTGGTCCGCCCACACAAAACCAAAAGGACTAATTTCGCCCCCATACACAAAACCCACGCTTGCTCGCCCCTGGCATTTAGCTCCACTAACATGTATATCCATCCATTCAGTGGGATTTTGTTTCCAATATGGAACGTAACTGACGATAGAAGGTAAATAAGTCGATTATCTGTTAGACTCCGTATCAACTAAATCATTTAATGGAGAGAGAGAGAGAGAGAGAGAGAGAGAGAGAGAGAGAGAGAGAGAGAGAGAGAGAGAGAGAGAGACAGAAACAGAGACAGAGACAGACACAGGGAAGAAAATAATCTGATCGTGGGTGTGAGTGACAAATTTAAAAAGACAGCCCTTGTTTGATATTGGAACAATGTAGGGATGTTCAGAAGCAAAACCAGGGCAAGGGCAAGGAGGGCGTGGGGGGTCCAGATTTTGGGAACCCCACCTCTTCCCTACCTGGCCCAAATGACATCTGTGGCACATTGCTCCGTTTTCTCACCTGTCGAGGACTCACAGACCCCACTTTGGACACCTCCCCCTTCTCATAAAACGGATCCGGCCCTCCAATATCCGTAGCTTTTGTTGGTTGGCGCGGTGGCTGTTCCCTCTAACTTAGCAACATTCTGAACAGCCGATGTCGTGTTACCCACCATCTAGTGCCTGTTCACTCTCTCATCTCGCTCAAAAAACTAACAAAACAAGCAAAGCCCGTTCTTATTCTGCTGCCCATCTGTGTGAACTGCGTGCATTCATTGACCTGCGTCACGTCAGTGTGTACTAATGAACTCTTCGCCTCAAGGCTTGACCAGCACGATGGCCTAATGAGTGGGTGAGGTGAGGGGTCTGCCAAGCCTTGCGCATGAGTTCCGCTTCCTGCCTTTGTCCTTCTTTCTTGATTCATTATTCACTTGTTGACTCGTCGGATGTAAGCCCCGTGAGTTGTGGGCGTCTCACGACCTGGCAGATGTAGCACTGTCGCGCCTATGGACTCATCGGGTACATCACTGGTTCGCCTCATCACAATACCGTTACTTCCCAGTCCTCTTGTTCTCAGGCCCAACTGCCAGTGTACCCTAATCCCGGAGTTCGATGAAACTCAAGTGTCACGTGTTTTTTTTTTCACCCGTACTGACGATGTACGATTTGCCCCAAATTATTTACGGTGCTTAGGGGAAAAAATGAATACGGCGGTAGTTAATGAGAAAAGTGTATTATATCTGATCTCTAGCGATATCGCTGTGTTTGTATCTAAGATGAAGTGAATTTTAGACGAACAGAAACTGACAGAGACCGGGTTGTTTAACTGTCTCTGTGTTGTTCTCTTCAGTCTCTTATAGAGAGAGAGAGAGAGAGAGAGAGAGAGAGAGAGAGAGAGAGAGAGAGAGATTAGAGAGAGAGAGAGAGAGAGAGAGAGAGAGAGAGAGAGAGAGAGAGAAATTTTGTGAACATTGTTCTAAACACTTTGAATTTTGACCGGCACGTGAGCTTTGTTCTTGAGGAGTGGTGGGGAAAAAAGCATTGTTTGTGAGTCAGTGCAGTAATAAAGCGTGTCCTGAAGAAGGCCAAGTGCCGAAACGTCGGGAGATGACAACTTGCTTGTTTGTTCTGGTCATTTGAAAGAGTGTCTATATATATATATATATATATATATATATATATATATATATATATATATATATATCTTAAGAGGTTATCGTTTTATATTTTCTACTTTTCACAAGACAATGTAGTTTGTTTTGCTCTTTCAGGATTTCTTTTGCTTCTTAGGTGGCACCTTTGGTTGTTTTTTTGAAAACTCAACAAACATACTACGGTATTGCACACCAGCCTTTTTCTGGGATACCATTCTTCTTAAAACCGAAAAGGCAGGGGAGTTAGGTTACCACTTCCCGCGGTCACTGAGGAGAAACAATCAGGTTTCGAAATACTGGTATCTGACCAGGAGTTATATGTTAGTGAGTTTCCTCCCCATAGGAGACTATAAGCTTGCTGAAGGCTCATTTTGAGAAGCATTTATTATTCCCCATTCACCCTCTCAAGCACATACTGTAAGTTAGGCAGAATTAACTACCACTGCAGATATGAATGCTTATCTCCCCTTATTTCTTCAATCTAAGACATAAGAGCAAGCTTTGTTTTATAATTGAATATATATATATATATATATATATATATATATATATATAAACTCTTTTCTTTTGGCAGGTGACACGATTCACTGACTACTGTAAATTTCCTGCGAATGGTGCTCATCTACAACATACCTGTTTAGCTGGTGTCATATCTCCCTTCCTTCGTGTGTGTGTGTGTGTGTGTGTGCCAATGACCAATGTAGAGAATGAAAAAGAGGAGAAAAATGGTGAGATTAAGTGGCTCTGCAAATACATCCGACACCTTTGTTCTGGATTCGCTGAAGTCTGTCTAACAGCTGCTGGTGGAGGCCATCCGAAAGAGAATTACAGTAAGGTGTCCTTAAGAGGACAACAGCACACATAAGCGTTTTGTCGCATCTTTTGACAGATAGTGACGAATAGAACTGATCTCATGCAATTCCAGATTGACCTTACCTGTTTACAAATGTTCAGATAACCCTCAACCCTAACCCTACCACATCCCTTTGTCTAACATTTCCTCTGTACCTCTTTAACTGGCTTTTTTTAACTGACGTAAAACACTGGTCTGATAACAAACACAACAAGGTCAACCACATTATGCGATAATGTCGGCTAATATTTTGTACACAATCTGTCAGTAAGTGGGAAAACAAATGAAATACTTAAAGTGAACTGGAAAACAGCTTTACAAAAGCAGGAACAATGAAAGTATATGAACTACTCAAAAGAACTGGAAAACAGCTGTATAAATGTAAGGAAAATGAAAATATATGAACTACTCAAAAGAACTGGAAAGCAGCTGTATAAATGTAAGGAAAATGAAAGTATATGAACTACTCAAAAGAACTGGAAAACAGCTGTATAAATGTGAGGAAAATGAAAATATATGAACTACTCAAAAGAACTGGAAAACAGCTGTATAAATGTGAGGAAAATGAAAATATATGAACTACTCAAAAGAACTGGAAAACAGCTGTATAAATGTAAGGAAAATGAAAATATATGAACTACTCCAAAAGAACTGGAAAACAGCTGTATAAATGTAAGGAAAATGAAAATATATGAACTACTCAAGTGAACTGGAAAACATCTTTACAAAAGCAGAAAACAAATAGAAAGAACAATATACCGAAAAAGATACCAGCTGTACAAACCGACTGATAGGGTTTCTGTGGTATTGATTCCTTATCAACTTTAGCGTGATCGGTTTGAAAAAAAAGAACTTGGACCGAGCAAATATTGAAAGAGAAGAAATCTGCACACGTTCCCGGCTCAGTATGGAGCTTTTAATCCGTTTCCGTATATGCTGTCTTAGAAAAAGTGTAGAAAAAAAAGTTTAACTAGGGTCGTTTACTTCTTTTTTTTTCACGCTGGTTTTCACTGTTTAGTCATTTTAACTTCAACCCAGCACAAAGAGACAAACGTTTTGTGTAAAAACAGTTTTGAAGATAGTAATTGCTTGTTTCCTCGTTTAATTTCTTTCTCACTTCACTAGTTTAGTTTCACAATTTCCATGGACAGCTGTGATCTAGCATTGTTTACTACTGAGTTATCCTGAGCCACGCCTTATTCGTCAGTCTTCGGTGGACCACGTCACTGACGGAAGTTACGTCAGAGTTGGATTTTGGCTATTTCCGAAGTTTCTACGACAAGAACAACAACAACAACAACAACAACAACAACAAAAGCCAGTAGAAGGCCAATCAATCACAAACATAACATGAATTAATAGATAAGAATAGGCGAGTCCATTAATGGAATTACATTCTGAAACATTTCAACTGTATGTAAACACCACAGACGACAGGGTGAAGCTGAAAGTGACTGAACAATGAAAATCCATGCAAATAGATAGGGGATCCTTTCTTCAAGGTTTTCACAAAAGTGCAGCAATCAAAGTGTGTGAGAGCACTGTGTTTTGGCCAAAGTTCTCAGTTTCCGGATACAGAGTTAACATTTAAGTTTTGTTGTCGTTTATGTGTGTGTGTGTGTGTGTGTGTGTGTGTGTGTGTGTGTGTGTGTGTGTGTGTGTGTGTGTGTTTTGCGGAGCATTGAAAACCAAATGTATAGTGCAACAAGACATGTTAATTGTCTAAACTGGATTTCCAGAAGTACTATAAGAAGTTCTTGAACATTGTATTATTTAACAGACTTAAATCAACTCGGTGTTCAGCTTCATCTTCCTTCTTAAAAAGAAAGGAAACTATGACCATATGTGTGGTCATGCACAATGAAAAATGTCTTTTGTCTCCATATGTCTCTTCTAGTATTCTACCATTATAAAGAAAACTGTCCATGTGCTGTTACGTGGGTGTCACTACCAGCCGATGCGTAGCATTTTTATTTGCTTACATGGATATACATGTATCTCTCTCTCTCTCTCTCTCTCTCTCTCTCTATATATATATATATATATATATATATATATATATGTATATATATATATATATATATATGAGCAATGGAGAATCGTTTACCATAGAGTGCTTCGTATCAAGTATGCGTTATTCAGAGCTGGCCATTGCTGTCCGTTCAACTGATACCCTCTTGGTCCCCAGTCGCATTACAAGCAGCCTGGTTAGCCTCGCCCACACTGTCATATACCCCCCCACCCCCACCCCCTTTTTCCCCCCCTCCCCTCCCCCCTTTTTTTTTTTTTTTTTTTTTTTACTAGGCTGCTCTCCCACTTCCACCCTCGCCAATCTCCACTGCCCGTCTGTCCCTCTGCCCTTCCATCTACCACCATCCTCCCCACATACATCTGTTCTCTCACTCTTGTTCACTGATTATTATTCTGTCCACATGAGTTCTTTGTGGTGCATGGAAAAGCAAGATTGGCAGCGCATAATTTTGAGGGAAAAAAGATTCTCTCTAACCTCTAGCCCTTAATTATAACAGTTGTTTCATTTCTTTCGAAGATTTAGTGGATTTTAAAGGGAAAGATCTAAAGCAAAGACAAGATCGTTAAAATTCTGTTTTTCCGCCTATGTGTCAGGCCATGCGAGTCGCAGGTATTATATATTATGTCAACTTCCGTGTGATTGGTAATTAGCAAGATTTCCTTTGACCTGTCGCCCTCATGACGTGTTATGGTTTCCTGCTTCCTGTTTTGACCAGACCTCGAAGCCTCTTCGTGTTGACGTGCACGGAAAGACTCATTTAGATGGTGAGGACCAGGAGTGACGGCGTGGAGAGGGTGGTGGTCAGGTGTGTGTGTGTGTGTGTGTGTGTGTGTGTGTGTGTGTGTGTGTGTGTGTGTGTGCGTGCGTGCGTGCGTGTGTGTGTGTGTGTGTGTGTGTGTGTGTGTGTGTGTGTGTGTGTGTGTGTGTGTGTGTGTGAGGGGAGGGGGGAGGGGAGGAGACACTCCTGAGAATGGCAGATCGGTGGCGTCATGGCGTTGACTGTTCCTCTGTATCGACAGGGAAAAAAAGGGTAGTCATGGAAGCGTGGAAAAGGGTAGAAGAAAGAGAAAACTTGTCCAAGGTGTAAGGTACGGGAGGTCGTGGTAACTGAGCTGATAGTGGAAGAATTAGGACGTTTGGATAAGTGTATCGATGATGGAAGGTGTTATGGAAAGTCATGCTAACAGTGTCGATGGTGGAAAAACTAACGCAAAAAAAACCATGGTAGCAATGTTGAAAGTGGAAACACATGGGGAGTCGTGAAACAATGTTGATGGTGGAGACCAGTGGGAAGTTCTAGTTACAGTTTAATCATTAGGAAGTCATCATTATTACAGTGCTGATAGCAGAAACAAATGGAAAATCATGATTACAGTGTTGATGGTGAACACAAATAAAAAGCCACGATTACAGTTTAATAATAGAAGCAATCGGAGTTCAGAGTAACAATGTTGTTAGGGATGTTGTTGTTGTTGTTGTTGTCGTTGTACCCTGGCTAAAAGACTCCAGGGATCATCCGAACAGCCGAAGCACTTGAACACTATGGGGTACAAATGCATCAGCTGGGGATGAGAACATTACGTGTGTGACCGTTTTTGATTACCCCGCCACGTGGGCAGCCACACTCCGACTTCGGGGGATTTTGGAGGCTGATAATGTTATGCTAGGAGCTTGTCACAACTGAAGACAATCCCCGCATAACTATGCAGAGCATAACACCATTTTGATGTAGCCTTGGTGTTGTAGCCTATGTCAATTGGCCTGACACAGCATAACACCATTTTGATGTAGCCTTGGTGTTCTAGCCTATGTCAATTGGCCTGACACAGCATAACACCATTTTGATGTAGCCTTGGTGTTCTAGCCTATGTCAGTTGGCCTGACACAGCATAACACCATTTTGATGTAGCCTTGGTGTTCTAGC
This sequence comes from Conus canariensis, assembly GCA_033310375.1. Lineage (NCBI taxonomy): Eukaryota > Metazoa > Mollusca > Gastropoda > Neogastropoda > Conidae > Conus > Conus canariensis. The sequence goes on along the minus strand of CM065716.1, from coordinate 54,781,275 downwards.
CTATGTCAGTTGGCCTGACACAGCATAACACCATTTTGATGTAGCCTTGGTGTTCTAGCCTATGTCAACTGGTCTGACACAGCCTGAAGCCAAGGCGGTTTGTTAGGGATGAAATGGACAGTCGTACTAACTGCTAAGAATGGGAAGCCATGGTAAGAGTCTTCATGGTTGAAAACCAATGCGAAATCATGGTAACACAGTTGATGATGGAAACAAATAGGAAGCTATGGCAATAACGTTGATACTGGGGTGGAAATGGGGAGTTATGGTTACAGTGTTGATGATGGAAACAAACTGGAAGTCAGGGTAACAAACGGTATTAATAGTCATGATGATAATATCAATGGTGGAAACAAATGGGAAGCTATGGCAATAACGTTGATACTGGGGTGGAAATGGGGAGTTATGGTTACAGTGTTGACGATGGAAACAAATTGGAAGTCAGGGTAACAAACGGTATTAATAGTGCAAACAAAAGGGACGTCATTGTTGCAGTGCTAATGGTAGAAACCAAAAGGTAACAGTATTGATGGTGGAAACCTAGGGGAAGCCATGATGATAATATTAATGGTGGAAACAAATGGGAACGCATGGTAGCCTGCCTGTACTTTCCGGGGACAGAGAGGGAGGAGTGCGGAGTGGGGGGGGGGGTTAGTATTGCCTCGATCCTGGTTTCACCCATGGTGTGGACTCTGAGGCTACACACCTGTAATTGAATTCCGGATACGTTGTCTTGGGGCGGAAGACATTCCTATTTTCGTGTCCATTGTGAGCATTATTCAATACATCCTCTTTGTCCCTTGTTACTTCCTCCGGTCCTTTCCCTCTACTCCCCTTTCCCTTTACTCTCTCCCATTCATTCGCAGTTATACAGAGGGATGGTCCTAGCGCAGTCCCAACAATTCACAGGCGATTGTACCAACGACACGCACGCAGGCGCCCACGCACACACACACACACACACACACACACACACACACACACACACACACGCATGCACGCACGCACGCACACACGCATTAGGTTTCTTATCCGCCTTACACCTTCACGGGTATTTATAAGCAGCCCCATGCTGTTGGGGATTATACAAACTAATTTTTCTAACACACAGCCGCGTGACTTCTGCACAGCAACAACAACAATAACATCATCATCGACAGTAACAACAACAAGAATTATAATAATAATAATCATAACAATAATAATGATAATAATAATCATCATGATCATCATCATCATCATCATAATGATAATAATAACAATAACAATAATGATAATAATGATAATAGTAATAAGGAATGATTTGGAGAGTGTGTTAAGTGAGTGACGATGGCTTATTTTACTCTCTCTCTCTCTCTCTCTCTCTCTCTCTCTCTCTCTCTCTCTCTCTCTGTTTGTCTGTCCCCGCCCCCGCCCCTCTCTCCCTCTCCCTCCCCCCCTCTCTCTCTCTCTCTCTCTCTCTCTCTCTCTCTCTCTCCTCTCTCTCTCTCTCTCTCTCTCTCACGAACCCACTTCACTTTTTCTTAGATTTCACTGTGTATTTTGATCTGCACGCCCGCTGTCAGTGACTCAGAAGATTGTCATCGCAGGATGTTGATGGTGATGCCATGGGGAACTGGATACAAGAGCCGAGCGTTGAGGTAAACAGCCTTGCAGAACATTTCTGGACTATCCTTGAGACTGAAAGTATCACCATGATCATGACACAGCCTGGCCTATCTCCCTGCACTGGAAGTAAACAAGAGAGCAGGAAAGATCAATAATGCTCCACACGGTGAGGGCACTAATCATGACAGAGAGAGAGAGAGAGAGAGAGAGAGAGAGAGAGAGAGAGAGGGAAACGGATGTGAGGCGAGGGGGGGGGAGAAGGAAGCGCGAGAGCACCCAGCCACCCGCCCACCCACTCCCTCATAGACGCACCTGTGCACAAACACGTGGAGCGCGCAAGCGAGTGTGCGCGCACGTGCAGACTACACAGACACACACACATAGAGACACAGACACACGCACACATACACGCGCGCGAGTGCACACACACACACACACACACACACACACACACACACACACACACACACACACACACACACACACACGCACACACACACACACACATGCGCGAGCGTGCGCACACACACACAAACACACATACACGCGCGCGCGCACACACACACACACACTCACACACACGCGCGCGCGCGCACACGCACATACACACACACACACGCGCGCGCGCGCGCGCGCACGCATGCACACACACACACGCATACATAAGCGCACAGACTCTCTCTCTCTCTCTCTCTCTCTGTCTGTCTGTCTGTCTGTCTGTCTGTCTGTGAGAACGCGCGCATGTGTGTGTGTGTGTATGTGTGTGTGCGTATGCGTGTCTGTCTGTCTGTCTGTCTGTGTACGCGCATGTATATGTGTGAATGTGTCTGTCTGTTACGCAAAAGATTCGCATTCGCATTCGCATTCGCATTCTCTCTCTCTCTCTCTCTTTCTCTTTCTCTCTCTCTGTCCACGACTGTACCGTCACATTTCCTCCCTCCCTACCCATCGGTCCCCTCACAAGCCTCACCCCCCCCCCTTTCCCACCTCAACCCTTCACCCCCTTCACCTCTTCACCCCACCCTCCAGACTTTCCCTCACCTCTCACCCCAACCTTCTCTCTCTCTCTCTCTCTCTCTCTCTCTCTCTCTCTCTCTCTCTCTTGATTGGCGACTGGCTGCCTGAGGCGATGTTTTCCTGTTTGTTCTCCACGTGACAAGATGACTTCCTCTTCGAACTGGTCAGTGACTCCATGGTGACA
>CM065716.1:54758466-54773466 GCA_033310375.1 Conus canariensis | reverse complement strand
ATCACTGTTCTTTGATTAATTTCATCTTTATTTCTATTTCAGAAAAACTGAAAGAATATTGTTTAAAGTCTTTTTGATATCGGATCCGGGGAACGAGAATGATAACTACATCCAAAAATCTGATAGAACAGTATTTATAATTTCAAAGTAGCAGCTCTTTTTATTTTAATGGTTTTGTTAAGTATTTCAACTGTTTCAGATAAATTTAACCGTGTTACTTGACTTTTATTTTCATATTTTTCCTTACAATTTTTTATCCACATTATTTCAACTCCTGCAAAAACCGTACATTCATAGTCTGAATAGCAGTGAGTTCCATGCCATGTTTAGATGTTGCAAATATTTGGTATTTAAGCTCTCCTCGCTTGTAAATCATATCATCTGCGTCTTTTCATTGTTTAAAAACAGTCTTCATGTTTTTTTGTTTTTTTCAAAATTTATAAAATATGCTTGTTAGTGTTTAAAATGATTTTGTGTCCACAATAATGACAAATGTGCTTACATTCCCAAATTGGAATATCTTGCGTTTAGTCTTTACAATTTGAATTTCTTTAACTAACTTTTTTTTCTTTTATCATGACTGCAAACGTTGTGGTTCAATGCAACAACAAAAAATGGAGGAAACCAATCACTTTGTCTACACCCTCCATCATTTGATCAAAACTGAGCCGTTTGGCTATTTACAGTTATAGATGATTTAATATTATGTGTACATTTAATATTTTGTGTAGAGTATATCTATCCATATCCACACATTTCCTCAAAAACAGCAAGATTTAAAAGCTTGGGACATAGATGGTTCAGGTTATTAAATCAAATGCCTTTTCAAAATCGAGGTTTAATTAAACTTGAGGTACATTATCAAAGCTTCAATTGTTTATTATATGTACAAATCTAATGCTATCTTCAACACACCTCCGTATATGAAAGCCTGTTTGACCTTCACTACCAGTGCCGACGGAATGGTTTTTATGCTGTGTGGGCGCTTAGTCTTGCGAACAACATGACCCATTATGAAACAGAGGGTTTCGGGTGGAAGACGAGGTGCTGATGATTTATCCCAAGACCAAGCTTCTTCATTAGACTACATATTTAAGAAAGGGATTCGCCAACATTTGTTGTTGGGTGCAATGTTCAATTTTCATCCGCACCTACTAGAAACTTTTCTGTGGAAGTGTGTCGAATTCTGAAGAAGAAGAAAACAATGCAAAAGAAATGTAATATTGCTTTTAAAAAAAACAACATGGATGGTTATATTATTGGCCTGGAGGAGAAGACGTGTGTGTGTGTGTGTGTGTGTGTGTGTGTGTGTGTGTGTGTGTGTGTGTGTGTGTGTGTGTGTGTGGAGGGGGGGGGATGGGGGTGTGCGGTTGATTTAAAAGAAATTATTGCTCCGAAGACGAAAAAACAATGTGTTTACCGTGATAAATGCTTTGTAAACATGCGTCATACTTCGTTATTGTGGCCAGTAGTTGGCGGCAACATGGACAATTATAAACCTCCTCTCTTACCCTTCTTTTTTTCTCAAATACTTGTGCCTAAAAAAAAATCAACTAAGGCATCCATTGAGAGGAGTGGAGGGTTAGAATCGATTTCTTTCCCTGTACAGCTTCGCTTACCGAACAGTCTCACCCCCAACGCAGGTATTGCGTCAGATGACATAATACACAAACATCATGATGACGAAAGTGATCTATTTTTTGGTTCGCCACCCTCAGTGACGGTCGATTGTAGTTCTTCAGCATTCCAGCTTGATCGAAGCCCGTGCGCTGTTCCAGGAGCTGGCACGCAGACGCCATAGGTCGCCATGATTAGCCGGTGTCTTGAATGGCTTCTGGACGTTGTGTCTGGAGCAAAAGCATTGACCTTAACAGAAAACGTGTGTTTATGTGTCCCAGTCTCCGCCTTTAGTTTTCATTTTAAACAATCGTTCTGACCAGCACAAGCTCATTTAATGTATCAGTGGTCGAATAGATATCTCAGCGTTGCCATTTACGTCGTACTCGAGGGCTGGGATTCTCATATTGAACCAACAACGTGTTTACGACACCTTCGCATGGGCAGATAGCATCACAATCCAGTCAGGAGAAGATGGCAGTCTCACAAAGTCAGATCGGATCGGATCCGATCGTAGTCGGATCAGCATCAATCCCGACCAGGACTCGAGACAGACTTCATTATGCGGGCAACGTGCGCTCGAGAGCCTCATAGGACGTAAATGCCACCATCACCGGCTCTTCCTTTCTTGGTATCTGGTTAGCTTAGCTGGCGAAAAACAGAGCTGGCATTGAGGACGTTGTTCGATTTTCAGGGCATAACACACGGAAATGGCACTCTCGCTGCCGTTCTGGAGGTATTGGTGTAGTGTTGTTTTGGTGCCATTCCTCATACTCTCCCGGGATGGTCATCTCCGCTAGTCATGTCGCCCAGATGGTTGTCGACGTAAACTCAGAATGTATACCGTTGAAATGATCCTTTACTTTTCAACACGCTCTCTCATTAAGGACATGTTTGCCACTCAAGACGACAACAAAGCACGAAAGGAGCTGAAGTGTTGTGTTACTTGCGAAAGGACTTCGTCAAAAAGGATGTAAGTGGAATGTAAAGTGACTTGTTCGGATACCTGCTAATTAGCATAAAAATTGGTTATTTCTACTGCCCACCTTGACGTATTGTTCTGATCATTTCAGTGAAATATCGGATAGGTCCCCTCTTCCCTCCTCCCCCGCCTCCACTCCCCCCATTCCCCTGGAACGTTTCTTACTGTCTGCAATATCACCTGCATTAGGTGTGGAGATCAAACCTGTGCGTAACCTGCGTGACGTGTTGGCCTGTATTTCGGGACTCACCGGCTCTGTTAGTTAAGGACAAGCTACCCAGTCAGACCATAAAGAAGTGCATAACTGTCACGTGGTTCGTACCTGCCGCCACCATCTTCAGTGTCAGCTCTCATTAGCAGCAGGGAAAGTCACCTCCCAGCCCTCCCTCCTCTCCCCCTTCCCCTAGCCCCTGTCCTTCCCTCGACGCCCCCCCCCCTCCCTTCCCCCAACCTCCCCTTCTCATTCTGCCCACAACCTCCTCCATTTCCGATCTCCCCACCCTTCCCTCCCTCCTCTTCCCCCTTCGGCAGCAGGGCTGATCACATGTCTTCATTACCCACATTGTCTTCCGGCCACCACAGTTTCTCCCCCCACCCCCGTGAACCATGTCACACTGGCGGAATATGTGTGATGACGTTGGATTGTCCAGGCTGGTAGGATTCAAACCGACAACCTGATGCAAGAATCCTGCTGCTTTCTCCCTACTTGCCCTTGCTCTTTCCTCCTCACCCTATCCCCCTACCCACCACTCCCCCCACACATACACCCCTCTCACTTTCCCTCCCTCTCCTTGCCGCTGTTGTCAGTCTGCTCGTCCGTTCGTTAGGGTACATACAGACTGCTATCAATTCTGCTGTGGTTAAGGCTGTGGTGTAATGAAACCATGTGGTTTCTAATTAGTGATGGTAGTTATTGTTGCAGTATAAGTGTTGTTATTATTATTATTATCGTTTTTGCTGTTGTCCACGCTGCTCTCGGTTGTGGCTATCATCATCATCGTCATCATCATCATCATCATCATCATCATCGTCATCATCATTATTATCATTATTATTACTGTTATTGTCATTGTTGTTGTTGTTGTTGTCATTATCATTATCACTGTTTGTATTGTCATTTTTGTTGATCGTGCTGCTGCTACTACTGCTGCTTTTCTTCTGCTGTTGTTTTCCGGCCAGTTGCCTCCATGGTGTCAAACTGATACCACATGATTAATGTTCCTCGGCATCGTCACGTTTCGCACACCTCAGAATCTTAATCATGTTGAAAAGCTTGAAAATGACAAAGTGGTCTTTCTTGCTTACACTATGTTTTGACACTAATCATTCAACGTGCATTTATAGATACTGTATTGCCGTCACAATACAACATCATAATGACTTCTACGAAATAAAAGTGACCAGTACACGTTACTACTAGTTCTTTTGAAATCAAAAGCGATATCGACGCAATTGTGCACAAAAAGCATTAAATGATCAATCCATAGATAATGTGCTGGACAGAATTTCCTGGCGTTGAAGTTAACTTGTTATGATCTGTGTTACATGTATCCGTGTGTGTGCTGGATGAATGGGTACCACCATCAGCTTTAGTTTGGAGTTGCGTGCATGCAGACTGCTTCACCATATGAGCAAAATTTACCTTCTTTGTTTATAATTTATTGTTTACGTGTCACAGCTTCATTTTCAGTTTTGTTGCACACCTAGCCTAGTATGTCAATGCATAAACAGGACGGATAGCGGCTATTTGCCCATACTGACGTTAATCGTTTCTCTCTTTCTTTCGAATCTGAACTCATGACTATTTCATCTGCTTCTCTGCGGCGCACAAGCAACACAGCAAGCCATTCTTGTCAAGGAAAGAGGCTGCTCTTCCTACCACGGTCTCCGGAAGTCATGCAACGTTGCTGCTGAGGTCTCAGCCAACCATGCTTCCTGTTTTGCTGCACGGAGAACCCATGTGAAAAACTGCGAAGAATTTCTACCAAGTAGAGGGTATATCTGTTAATTGTGTTCTATCAGAGAAAAAAAAAATAAGAAGAACGGTTCATGAAGAGAAAACATTTGCTTCTCGATTTTAAGCTCCTGAAGACAACATTCATCATGCAGGAAACGAAGACTTGATGATTAGAAACAAAAAAAAATTGATAAGAAACGAGAGTTCTTTGTTGTTGTTGTTGTTGTTGTTGTTGTTGTTGGCGTCGTCGTAGCCTGGCTAAAGGACTCCAGGGATCATCCGAACAGCCGAGGTACTTGAACACTATCGTACAAATGCATCAGCTAGGGATGAGAACATTACGTGTCTGACCGTTTTTGAATACCCCGCCACGTGGGCAGCCATACTCCGACTTCGAAGGATTTTGGACACTGATAATGTTATGCTAGGAGATTGTCACGACTGAAGACAATCCCCACATAACTATGCAGAGCATAACAATATTTTGATGTAGCCTTGGTGTTCTAGCCTATGTCAGTTGGTCTGGCACAGCCTTAAGCCAAGGCGGATATGAGAGTTCTTTCAGCTTTATTTTTCTCGTTCTTCTCCGTTCGCCGAATGGTATGCATAAACTTTCTCGCGATTGGTTAATATTTTTAACGGCGTTTATTTGCTACACCTAGCATCTCTGACGTACGTGCTCCGTCGTTTGACGTCCGTGTCTGCAAGAACGAGGCCTTGTGGGAAAGGGCATTGACCATGACATTCAGTCCAGTCCTGGGGGTCACGTTTGTTGACCTTCTCGGTGCGGCTATTTGTCATCAGAGTTTCTGGTCAAGCTACATCGCCGTGCACTACCTATGAGGCCAGACGTCGTGGCTCTCTCTCTCTCTCTCTCTCTCTCTCTCTCTCTCTCTCTCTCTTTCACACACACACACACACACACACACACACATACACACACACACACACACACACACACACACACACACACACACACACACACACACATGATGTAAGATAAGAGAATGAAGATCGTGTGTATGTAAGGCAGCCTCTGCACCAAATTCGTGATTTTCGAGCATTCCACAGTTAAAGGACTTTTTGCTTAGCATCGTGCATCGTTCATACAGCCTTCATGGAAGGGCGGGGGGGGGGGGGGGGGGGGGGAACGAGGGGGGGGGGACGGAGAGGAGGATGGGTGGGTGAGCACTGGCCAGTCTGGTGGCCAAGCAGTTGACCGTACGACCTTGATAGTGGAGTGACTGAAGGCGGGGGTTGAAGAAAAAGTATGAACATTTGTGTCACTGGGCCGCCAAATAAACGGCAAGACAGAAACAGCGCATTTCGACGTTTAAGCCTTCTTCGTGCAAGACAAACAAACGTGACCAAGAAACAAACAAACAAACAAACAGAGAACAAAGGAGTGGCTGAACTTGGCAACGCAGGTAAGCATGGTGTGTGATGAGATATCTTATGGCCGAAACGCGTTGTCTATGTCTTGTTAAATGTTCGTTCTATTTTTCTTTCTTCCTTCTTCTTCGTCTTCTTTCATTTGGGGATATTATCCTCCTACCACCTTCAGCAGTCTTCATGTGGACCATTCTTGGTGCACATTAAGCATGATGTCTGCGTATGTACCATCCATATTATCGGCCTACGGGGCCTACTTTTCCCACGGATGGTAATAGGAGTTAACGTGTGCGCCAGACTCTTGCGTGTGTTCGTGCATGGCACTTTGATTTATTATCTCTTTCTCATGTTAACTCCGAGGGGAGAATCCCCCTCAACCGGATGGCTCTGTGGAGATTAGAACCTTCGACCCAAGCATCACGAGGATCAGCAGTCCAACGCTCTATCCACAGTGCTATTTCATCCCCCATTTATCTGGCGGTCGAGTGACACAGATTTTGTAGGGCCTACTCTTGCTTCAACTCCCAGCTATACTCACTCAATGAAAAAACTGAAACGATCTTCTTTGCACCCAAAAAAACTTCTTTCATCTGACTGTATCCCAAACTCTATCAAACTGGAAAATTGCCTTATTCAGACATCTTCATCTGCACGGAATTTAGGTGTTACCCTTGACTCAGCACTTTCCTTCCAGCAACATGTTTCCACAGTCTGCCGCGTCTGTTACTTTGAGCTTCGCTGCATTGGTTCTGTGCGACATCTTCTCTCTGTTGACGCCACAAAAAAAACCTTGTTTCTACCTTCACGCTATCTAGACTTGATTACTGTAATTCTCTTCTAGCTGGCTATCCCCAGAATCTTCATAGTCGTCTCCAGAAAGTACGAAACAATGCTGCTCGTTTGATTCTCATACAACCCAGATCTTTTCATGTCACTCCCTTACTTCTTTCTCTTCACTGGCTGCCGGTCGAAAAATGAATAGACTACAAACTGTCCTTGCTCTTCTTTAAATCTTTGAGTGGCTTAGTTCCTTCCTACCTTTCTGATCTCCTTCATTTCTTTCTTTCTTTCTTTCTGCCTACGCAGGCTGATACTCCTGCGGACACTGCCTGTATAGACAGGCACTGGAGTTTTGTGTGTATGGCCGTTTTCTATCCCGCCGTTAAGGCAGCCATACTCCATCTTCGGGGAAGGTGCATGCTATGTGTAACGTGTCATCCATACCAACGGTCAAACTGGCCTTCTCTTCCGAAAGTTGGTGATGGGATTTTACGTGTGTGCAAGATGTTGTGCGTGCGTTCACACACGGAACCTCGGTTTATAGTCTCATTCGAAGGACTGTGTGGGGAATGGAGTCAGAACCAATGTTAACTCCTCGGGAAAAATCCCCCTGTACCGAAATTCGAACCCGCAACCCCAGGATCACGAGTCCGGCGCTCTACCAACTGAGCTATTCCGGTCCCCTCCTTCATTTCTACGTTCCTTCTAGGCAGTTGCGTTCTTCTACCGACAACACTGCTCAAAATCCCTCGATTTCGAACTGAAACCTATGGGGATCGTTCTTTTTTTCTTTTCAGGTTCCGGTTTCTTGGAATAAACTCCCAATATCTTTGCGTAGTTCAAATTCTCTGTCTTCCTTCAGGGTGTGTGTCAATATGCACCCTTGCTTGTTGATGCATGATACTTATTGCAATATTCATCTTCTTATTGGTTTCATGTATGTTTTTCTTTAACCTTTTATGTATTTGTAAGCGCCATAAATAATCATTATCATTATTATTACTCTACTTTCAAAATAGAACAGTCGTCTTCGTGGCCACCAGACCTGTGCCAATGTCCCTGTGGAGGCTGTATGAAGGATGCACGATGCCAAACATCAACATGGAAGTGTTACCAAAAGAATGACTGTTAAAAACCGGCCAGCCTTAATCCATAAGCTATTATACACTTGGTGATAATGCATGCCACGGGTGACCCATCAAGCGTTCATTTTCTAATTTCTGAAAGAGATCGACTTTTTTCATCTGATCTAAGATTTTATGGAAGAAAGGTGTGTTTTTAGGTCTGTTTTAATGAGTTGTGTGTGTGTGTATGTGTGTGTGTGTGTGTGTGTGTGCGTGCGTGCGTGTGTGTGTGTGTGTGTGTGTGTGTGTGTGTGTGTGTGTGTGTGTGTGTGTGTGTGTGTGTGTGTGTTATATTATGACGAGAGTTGACTTCAACGCGGTGACAGCCCTGACATGGCCCTTTGCGGTCGGCTGGTCTATAACCAACATTATCTCTCCATCAAGCGTTCAGGTGGTACTACGCAAACAATAGGCCTGTTCCAGCAATAGAAAATCAGGAGACGATAACGCCTGTCTTTTCATTGCAAAGAGAGTTACCTTTTCTCAGTTCATGCGTCAAACAAATGGATCCAGAGAGCCCCTTTTATTTTAAGCGCACGCCAGGATAACGATCGAGATATTGACTGTCTGCATTACAGACGCAGCGCTTCACTCCCATATTTTGGCATTCTCTCTCTCTCTCTCTCTCTCTCTCTCTCTCTCTCTCTCTCTCTCTCTCTCTCTCTCTCTCAACTGAAAGATGGTGCAAAACTGTTTTGGGCGTGCCCATCAGCGGTTGATGTCCCATAAAAACGGTGAGGTCACTCTCGCTGAACGCGAGCTCTAACACAGATTACCTCCTGTGCAGATTTTCGAACATCATGAATTATAATGGCACTGGGAACAGGACAGACCTTTGCAAAAGTCAAACGGATCCTGGATCCGGCCTGTCATTGGGATGCGCATCACAGATCCCCACCAAACTTTAATGGGTCTGTCCTTCAGCCACATTCCACCTTTTGAACCAAGTTTCAATGAAATCGATATTGTAGTGTTTGCGTTGTCCTCCCATTAGACAGACAAACGAACAGACGCAGAGATAACAAAGCAACATCTGCAAACGATGGGCAGGTGAAGACTCCAATATGTAATACATCCAGAGGCCCGCGTTGTTCACAGTGATTGCCTAGCAATCTTTGATCATTTTGACTCCGTTATGCCGGACACCGCTGGTCACTGACAAGAGTTGTAGTGGCTACGTGTATGTTTACACCATCATCTACACATGCGCAGGCACGGACGCCTTGCGCACATTTGGGTCCTGACATCAAACAGTCCCACGCCGGCCAACAGCTGTTTGCAGTTTATTATCCAGCTGCCTGACGGCTGACCGTGAATCATTGCAACAATGATGGAAAGAGCGGCCATCAAACTGAGGGAGGCAACCCCCCTGCGCTCTTAACGCCACGGATAGAAATGGCCTCAATTTAGGACACTTACAACTCGTTCACGAACTTTCTTTTTTCTTTAGCATTCCGTCTGTTGATCCTATCTTCAACTGTAATGAAATCACACACGTATACATAAGAGAGCACGTGCGCACGCGTGCGCACACTCACATACATACATACATACATACATACATAAAGACAAGATCCTAACCAATACTCCACTCCCGCACGCTACGCCTGAGCTCAGGCTATAATTACGTGTTGTAACTTCTCAAAACTCACTGAAGAGAAACAAACTGGACGAGCATTCAATTCGTCTCCCGTTCGAATATGGATCTGCATATGTCAGTCACAAGTGTGTCACATCCATCCTTTTCAAATCATATATTTTAAGCAATCTTTCAGATAATGCGCGACCACGACGACAATGTGTTTGCAGTATATTTGTCAGACATTCTTCATGGCACATTGCCACTGAAAAATGGGAGAGAAATACCAACGACAAAATGTGTGTCGCTCATTCGTCCGGCATTCTCTGTTACTGGGAGATGGAAGCAGGGGATGTGAGGAAGAAGAGATGGGGTTGGGAGGTGTATTTAGATGTCTTCACGGAAAGGGCGGGGGGATACAGTGAATAACCATTTCCATGAGGGCTACTAGTTTTCAATTTACTCGAGGCCGGTTTCAGAATGTGTTAGTTTTTATCGCTCCACGCAAGTTAAACGAACAGTGGTGGGGGATGAAGGGGAGTGAGGGGGGGGGGGGGGGGGCAAGTGAGAGAACGAACCGAAGCGATTCAGAATCCAGTCTGCGCTCATGAACGTACCGGGAAAAGGGGGGTTAGAAATTGTGGGGGGTCTTGAATCAGAATTCAGATGGGAAAAGCTGACTTACTCTTCTACAGACCCTGGGACTGCTTTCGTCATTGGATCGGCTGTAAGCAGCCCAAACTGCACGGAAAGCTTAGTTTGTCGCCTCCCCCTCCCCCTCCACCCCCACCACTAATGCTACACACAGACCTCCTCCACTCCAACCTCCTCCATCTCCCTTTTACTCCAGGAATTCAAATCCAGAAAACATTGAATTTGACAGGAGTGTTTGTGGGATCCTAACCCACAAGCAATTCGGTTCACATTAGACGCCTCAAAGTGCCAGACTGACCAAGTCAAAAAAATCGTTTGATGTTGATATATAACAAGAGCTGTTCCGTTATCCTCTGGAATCACTATGCCAAATCTGCAGAAGATAAAGATGAAAGCTGTCCTTCATCAAAGGTGAAATATACCACTCCTACGCTGTGATCAAACTCACCAAAAGAACAATATGACTGATTTGAACACGAAATAATTGCTATGACGTACTGTGCACTTCGCTTCCGGCATTAGATCAGCATTATCAATGGTACTGACCATAAATGTACCGGAAGCTCAAATAATCTTTTTTTTCTAATGGTGTAAGCTGAAGCATACAACAACGAAGATGATCTAACGTAGGGGCAATTCACATTGAAAGTTGATTTAAGATTTTTTTTTTCATAATAAATAGTCCGTATTGTAGGTCTTTTTTCTGTCGTGTTATTGCCGATGACCCCTACACGATGTGACCAGCGGCGGTAAGAAACTGCAGGGGCTGTTCTCTCTGAACATGCACTCTGCTTTCGTGCTGTGGGTTCTTCACTGTGGTCGGTGTGGGAAGGAAGTCCTCCCTCAGCCGCTGATGGTTAGGACAGTCCTGCACGATGTGTTCAGCTGACAGCTCTGCCTGGCCGGGACGGCACATGGCAGTTAAAGCACACCATCTTCTGAAAGACTACTGCTCTTAGGAGCAACTCTCTCTCTCTCTCTCTGTCTCTGTCTCTGTCTCTGTCTCTCTCTCTCTCTCTCTCTCTCTCTCTCTCCACTTGCAGAACTAAGTGCAAAACATCATCATCATCATCATCATCATCTCTCTCTCTCTCTCTCCTCTCTCTCTCTCTCTCTCTCTCTCTCTCTCTCTCTCTCTCAACAATTGCAGAACTAAGCGCAAAACATCGTTTATGCACATTAGTGCAAAATGTCACTTAAGCACACTTTTCCCAAACTGCTGCCATGTCAGATAGAACGTGATATCTTGAGCATAGTGAGAGCAATCTAAAATTAAGAGGTTGAAATATGCCATACCTGCAAGCTCAGCTAAATGCGACGGTGAAGGTTGTCGTCTGTCAGTGTTTTAAGTAAGGAGAAAGAGATTTCATTTCTTACAGGGCTGATTACATTAATTTCCTTTGCATCAGCTTTGAGTTCCAACATCGGTTTTCCTCACAGATTGTCGCATTAAAATGATTAATTAATTATGAATAAGAGGACTCCCTCCTCGTACTCACTCCTGTGTCTTTCTTTGCGCACTAGTATTTCATTTAGTGACTGTTCTGCCTATTATTCTGAATATAGTAGTACTCCTCGCACTAACTGCTGTACTCTTCTTGCAGCTGGCATTTCTTTTGGTCACCTAGCTGTTATGCCTTTTATTCTGAATATAGTAGGCCAACTCCTCGCACTAACTGCTGTACTCTTCTTGCAACTGACATTTCTTTCAGTGACTGTTGCACGTGTTGTTTCTGAGGAAGTAGTTCTCCTTGCACGCACTGTTGTGTCTTCATTCTGGTGGCGATTAACGCCTGCAGTCACTACTAGACTAACATCTTCTGTGTCTAAATTTCACACACACCGTGACGGATCACCCACGTAAGGAAAAGGAATTCCACAGACGGGGGGACCGGGCAGCCCTGCACGACTAGTTGAATTATGACGAGCACGTATTTCCGGTGTCCTTGAGAGACGGCAGCAAAACAACTCCCGTTGTTTTGTTCGTTCGTCAGCCTCGCAGCTAAAAAAAGAAAGGGAAATAATAATTATGAAAAAGAAGCCCATCGACCCGGCTTGTTGCACAGCATCGGGCCATTGATCGGACCTCCAGGACTGGGACTCGGCGCCTTTCTCCAGCTTCCTCACTGAGAAACCACTTCCCGCCCACACACGTGCAGGACACGTACTTGTTTTGCAATCCCCATCGACCGTTTTCTGTGTTTTGTCTTCCGAACCTCCACCCCCTGACTTGAATGAACCACGGTTCTAACGTCACTATGATGTCATGCTGTCGTCAGGATCCTTGACTCGAAGGAGGGGACTGGAAAGGGGTGGGAGGGGGGAGCGGGGGGTTTGGGTTGGGGGATGGGGGGGGGGGAGATAGGGTGCCAGCTCATACAGGTTGTTGTCGCCGCGCCCCGGTCAATATACTACTGCTAAAATTATCACGAAGTTCTAAAATTCTTTGTGGTGCGAGGGGTGCTCTTTTGCGTGATGGTGATAAAATTAGGTAGAGCTTACACTGTGCACTTAGGATACACGTTAGAGAGTTCACGTCATCAAGAGAGTTATTCTTAGAGACATTCTGTCAAAGAAAATTGAATGCAGCCACCACATAGGGGGAAAAACGCATGCACATACTACACCGGTACACAGAAAAAAGAATGAAATAGGAAGCGCTACACTGCCTAGCACGCTTAGAACCCTGCTGTCTCAAGAACATGGATCAGTCAGCTAGCTCGGAACACTTCTTATACGACCAAAACCAGTACAGTACAATATAATACAGTATTCAAAGCCAAGGAAAATAACAAAGCCAATATGGACTATCCGCAGGTGGGGGGAAAAACAAGAAAAAGACAAACCCAACGAAATAAGGCTGTTTACTGTATCATTGTCGAGCTGACAATCCTGATTTCCAGCCCTGAAAAGTTATCAGTCCGGGTCACTTCAGACCCAATGAGAATTAAAAAAAGAAAGAAAGAAAACCTCTTAATTACATCCAAGGAGTTATACCCGTGTGTGTGTGTGTGTGTGTGTGTGTGTGTGTGTGTGTGTGTGTGTGTGTGTGTGTGTGTGTGTGTGTGTGTGCGTGCGTGCGTGCGTGCGTGCGTGTGTGTGTGTGTGTGTGTGTGTTTGCAGGGCCAGATGACTTATATCAGAGGGGGGTACCATAGAGGCGGTCTGGGTGTCCTCCTTCACTGGGAGATACAGGGGCAACATGCGAGTGAAGAGCCGAGGTCTAGATATCCCAGACCACAACCACCACCCCTCTCCTCCGACCCTGGTGTGTGTGTGTGTGTGTGTGTGTGTGTGTGTGTGTGTGTGTGTGTGTGTGTGTGTGTGTGTGTGTGTGTGTGTGTGTGTCTGTGTCAGTGTATGTGTCAAGACTATGCCCAAACTACTGAACCGAAACCTGATGCAAAGATGGAATATTGCCAAAGAACCGAAATCCATTAGATATCGGCACGGATCCAGATCAAACAATGGATCATGGAAATTAATTTTTCCACTTTCTTCATCCCTGCAAGACAGGGTGCTTTTTTTTTTAACCACATTTTCGTAGTAACAGTAGTCGTAATAATAATAATAGTAATGGTAACAATAATAGTAATTATAACAATAAGAATGATGATGATGATGATGATAATAACGATAACGATGATGATGATAATGATAATAACGATAACGATGACGATGATGATGATGATGACGATGACGACGACGACGACGACGATGATGATGATGATGATGACAACGATGACGACGACGATGATGATGATGACAGTGCACGGATCTCACATCTTAGGAAACCTGAATCAGACTTCTTTGACATACTGATGAGGTATGGTGGGGGATCACCTCCAGATCCGGTGAGCAAAACAACATTTATTAAGAGTGTGAGAAGGAAGGATTAAAGGGGACGGGGTCCTTATTAGATGTTCTGATATCTGAAAACGTATAAATTTGGTTCGGAGCCGGTTTTCGACTCGGATCCAACGAGAAACATAATTTACATAAAGGAGAGGGAAAGGAGGGGGGGGGGAGGGGGGGAGGGGGGGGGGGGGGTCCGCACTTGTAGCTCGTTGTTTTTCTCCGAGACTGCCACTCGCAGTTATTATCGACACAGTTCTGCCTGCTTGACAGAAATAGAAAGCGGCGTTCTTGGCAGACTCCGTGTGCATCTCCGGAAGCCTTCGATTACCGATTCAACTGAGCGCCTTGAGCAAACACAGCGCAGGTTACGTCGGTTAGAATGAGGGGTGTAGGGGGAGGTGGGGAGCCGGGGGGGGGGGGGGAGAGTAGTCTTCGTTTTTGAAGTAGTCTCCCCTTCAACTTCGTTTACCGTCATGCTCCTGAAGCAAGTTTTTGTTTGCTAGTTTGTTGTTTTTTTATTTATTTATCATTTATTTCCTATTTACTCGTTTGTTATTTGTATTATTTGTTGACGGTATGTTTGCTGGTTTATTCATTAATTTGTGTCTGCTCGTTGTTTGTTGAATCTTCATTCATGTGTTTTTCTTCGTTTTTTTTTTTTTTTTAATTCACCTATTCATTTATCGCTTCTGACATGTTTACCCCGTTTCGTAATCCCTTGCATATTCTTCAATATTTTCTGTACTCCACAATCTACTCTGAGTTTTCTCAAAAGGATAGAATCTCTGTGTGTGTGTGTGTGTGTGTGTGTGTGTGTGTGTGCGTGCGTGCGTGCGTGTGTGTGTATATGTGCGTGGGTGCATGAGTGCGTGCGTGTGTGTGTGTGTGTGTGTGTGTGTGCGCGCGCACACACACACACACACACACACACACACACACACACACACACACACACACACACACACACACACAGACTCCTGTTCATCAATATGACTTAGCCTATGTAATATTTGTGAATGGAGCAGATGAAACAGGATTCACATGAGGATATAGAACT
>CM065716.1:54743466-54753466 GCA_033310375.1 Conus canariensis | reverse complement strand
CACTGCCATGAGTTCCACTAGAATTCCTGTGGAAGACATTTCACCAAGCTGTAGCACAGACGAAAACCAGTTGGTCTTCGATAACCAGCACAGCTTGATGGACATTGTGGATGATTCTTTGGATGACTGTAACGTTGAATCTTACCTCAGCTTTATGAAAGAACCGAATTCGTCATTGGATCTTCAAGGGACTGTCAATAATCATGACAGAGAATGCGATCTGCTGGAGTCGTGGAAACGGTGCCTGGCTGAGGAATGGGAGGCACAAGGCGACACAATTCTGCGAGATGTCTTCCTCGACGGGGGTCTCTCGCTTGGGTCATCTCCACAGAGGATCGGCCCTGACGAGTATGGGGCTGACTTTTTCTGGGCTAATACTGCCGACTCTGGTTCCACAGCACCCGAATAGACAGTTCTGGACCTGAAGCTGGAGCAGGAAATGCCAACAGCAACATGTCGGCAGGCATGCCAACGCCGGGGGTGAGCAGGTTCGTACTGCTTCGCAAGTGGAAGTGTAGATCGGCCCCGGAGCTGTGGCGGCCGGAGAAGAGGGAGGAAGTGCCCCGGAGCCTGTCCCACTACGACCTGTCTTTCTCTTCCTCCCTGTGGCCGGATGGGCGCAAACCTCTTGACTTTGGTTCCGAAAAGGTCAGTTTATACTGAATCTCATTCTCATCCTCGGTCCCTGTCTGCCTTTCCCCTCCTCCCTTCCTCACAACTGCCCTCCCCTCCTCCCCTCCCCACCCCGTCTCTCTCTCTCTCTCTCTCTCTCTCTCTCTCTCTCTCTCTCTCTCTCTCTCTCTCTCTCTCTCTCTCTCTCTCAGGTCAGTTTAAACTTACTTACTCTCATTCTCATCTTCAGTCCCTGTCCGCCTTTCCCCTCCTCCCTTCCACAAAACTGCCTCTCCCATCTCCCGCCCGTCTCTCTCTCTCTCTCTCTCTCTCTCTCTCTCTCTCTCTCTCTCTCTCTCTCTCTCTCTCTCTTAAATCCTTCAAAAACGACCTTTATTACTATTTGAAAGAGAAAATTATTGTGTCCACTTCACTTATTATTAGCAATGAAGCAAGGCACACAAAGTTAATTTTGCTTAAAACTGCAAACAAATGTGACCGTTCAGTGCCTATTTTCAGAATTAAAACTTTTCAACTGCATCATTCCCTTCCTCGCGTGTTCCTCATTTCTCAGAAACGCGATCCCAATTTCGGTCCAAACTGACCTCATGACGTAACCTTTGTGATTTTTTCCATGGAATCTTCATTCAAACATACAAGGGAACATTTCTGCAGATTAAAACGAAAGCTGGAAGGTCGGGAGAAAGCAATTCACTAGAGGTCTTCTATCCTACAAGTAGGCTACAAAGCGAAAAATGATAAAGAAGAAGAGCTACAAGAACAAGAAGAAGAAGAAGTGAAAGAGGATGAAGAAGAAGAAGAAGAAGAAGAAGAAGAAGAGAAAGATGAAGAAACACTAAAAGGCAGAAATGGAGACAACGCCCCAAGCAGTCGCATGAACATACATCAGATCTTTGCAGATAAAATGAATATAATGTAATCGTGCAACAATAAGCCAGGAGGCTTTACCGGTTTTAATGTTGACAGCACTAGTTTCAGACAGAATTCAGATAAAAGCAAAAAAACAAAACAAAAAAACACGGATGAAAACGCCCACAGCATCAACGAGAAATCAACAATAATCAGTGCGCATCCATCCCCACCTCCAACCCACCACCATTGATACCACCACCACCATCCCTCACACGCACACGCACACGCACACACACACACACACGCACACGCGCGCGCACACACACACACACACACACACACACACACACACACACACACACAACACACACACAACACACGAGCCCTTTATATATTCAGATATGCCATTTACCCTTATGATCAACACTGCTTATTCGCTTTCAGTTTGTTTCGTCAGTCCGTGCGGTTTGTCTGAGACAGACTATTTTTAAAGCTAAATAGCTGAAAGATTGTTGGGCACACAAACATAATCAACAGTTATAATTATGAGCTGTATACCATTTTGTAAAACAGGACAAGGAAACTGTTCCTTCCCTGCTTTGGGGTGAAGATGCCTACAATCACTACAAATTGTTGACCTTGGTAAGCGTGAACTCCGACATTCTGTCTGACTTTTGAAGAGAGAGAGAGAGAGAGAGAGAGAGAGAGAGTGAGAGAGTGAGAGAGAGAGAGAGAGAACGAAATTTCATTTAACTTGGGTAAAGAGATAAGCAAATTGTGCATGCTTTTTCCACCCAGCCCTGGGGAAAAGAAAAAGAAGAAAAAAAAAAAAAAAAGCAGAGAGAGAGAGAGAGTCAGTGGAAATCGGTGCACTCACGCAATTTGTCTACATTAGTTCTCTCTCTCTCTCTCTCTCTCTCTCTCTCTCTCTCTCTCTCTCTCTCTCTCTCTCTCTCTGACAGGAGACTGAGAAAGTGATAACTTATAAACACTGTTTCCACAACGCCTCTGCGGCAGGAGGCTATTTGATAAAAGGCTGACGACCATTGTTATCTTGTAAATGAGGCAATAGTGTGCATTGCTTCAAACGCTTTTATGTGCACTGCGGCAAAAGTAACATGTAAAGATTTCATCGCGCATGTTTACACACACGCTTGTACACAGTTTTCTCACCAGTGCATCCTATGAAAGCTTGCGACAGGTGGGACCTCATAACTTTTTGCTACAAGACCGATCATTAGCAGATGATTTTCCTCTTTCGACATATACAAAATTCCGCGCGCGCGCGTGCGTGCGTGTGTGTGTGTGTGTGTGTGTCTGTGTCTGTGTCTGTGTCTGAGTCTGTTTTCGGTTTGTTTGTTTCGGATCTTTTTGTTTGTTTTTTGTTTGTTTGTTTTTTTAATTAGTTCATTTGGGGGGGGGGGGGGGGGGGGGGGGGCTTCATTTGTGAGTGCGTGTATGTTTTCGTTTCTAAAACGTGCGTCCATAAGTGCATTATCAGAAAACAAAGAAACTGCGGACACATTCTGTGAACTTTGTTCTAATTTATTTCCAATCTCCTAAAAGTTTCACTTTGCATAAACCAGCACCATTCTCCCTCTTTTTTTCATGTGCTGTTATTCTGCTCCTAATCGGATTCTGATATATAGAAACACATCAGAAAGAGTAAACTGGGTAGACAAATCTATTACAATGTTGGAACCTTTCTCACTAGTATCTAGGATTAATATAATTTGAAGACTGTAAACTGACCTCAAAATGCGAAACTGGTGGAACCAAAGTCGGTATATTTAACATACATTAGCTTATCGAGTCTCTGGCTAGAATTACGCCTAATGCAAATACACTTATTGACCATGTTTATAATGCAGATAAAACTAACATATTAGAAGTCTGCGTCCAAATCCTAAACTGTAGTGATCATTTCCAAGTCTGTGTCACCTGGTAAAACAAACAAGAAGAAAAATAGGAGGAGGGCGAATGGGTGGCAGGGCAAGTGGGAGAGAGAGAGAGAGAGAGAGAGAGAGAGAGAGAGAGAGAGAGAGAGAGAGAGAGAAGGGGGGGGGGGGGACACGGTGGAATGCGTAAGAGAGAAACGGAGAGATTTAGACATTGATTACCAGATAGTAATTTTGTTATCTGATTTTACGAGGTCTACGCTGTTCTACTGTGTAATCTGTCTTTGAGAGAGCTAATGACGCGGCTCTTGATCACATCAGTGATGAATCCGTTATAGAACACATCGAGTAAGTCCGTGAGGACAACAGCGCCACCTGTTGACCCGCAATATCCGCTGGGACTCACCCCATTTGACCTTAGCCATTGTTTCATGCATGAACAGTTTTGACAGTCAGCTGCTCAACCACATGGACCAGAACTCGATGAACTAACTTTGTCAGTGGCCCCTCTCAGACTTACCAATATTAAAGTGTCCAGAATCACACACATAAGACGCTGAAATTCTCCACTTCAAAAGAAAGAAAGAAATCCGCTAACCCGACAAATGAACGAAAATCAGTCGCGTTCGATTTGTCCGAAGGTACAGACGATAGTAGCTCAAATGGAGATATTCCCAGCGGGATAATGGATTAGCCATAGTCCCGGCAGGATAAGTTTCAGAAGGATTAGTCCTAGCAGGATAAGTCACAGAGGGATTATCCCCAGCGAGAAAGGTCACAGAGGGATCAATCCTAACAGGATAAGTCATAGAGGGATTAGTCCCTGGAGGATAAGTCACAGAGAGATTAGTCCCAGCGGGATAAGTCACAGAGAGATTATTCCTAGCGGGATAAGTCACAGAGAGATTAGTCCCTGCGGGACAAGTCACAGAGAGATTAGTCCCAGCGGGATAAGTCACAGAGAGATTAGTCCATGGAGGATAAGTCACAGAGAGATTAGTCCATGGGGGATAAGTCACAGAGAGATTAGTCCCAGCGGGATAAGTCACAGAGAGATTATTCCTAGCGGGATAAGTCACAGAGAGATTAGTCCATGGAGGATAAGTCACAGAGAGATTAGTCCCAGCGGGATAAGTCACAGAGAGATTAGTCCATGGAGGATAAGTCACAGAGAGATTAGTCCCAGCGGGATAAGTCACAGATAGATTAGTCCGAGCGGGATAAGTCACAGAGAGATTATTCCTAGCGGGATAAGTCACAGAGGGATTAGTCTCGGTGGGCCACTCCCATGGGAACGATGCTATTTTGGTACGGGACTGGTTATTCATCAAAGTAGGCCTGGTTTATTCGAAGCTGTCATCCATGTCTTGAAGCAGTCTGTTCTCAGTCCAGTTGTTCTGAATCTCGTGTTTCCCAGCACCAGTTGACTTGACTGCTCCCCTTCTCTAGATGTTGGTAATCTCAATTGAAAATGAAATGAGGCAGGGAACAGTAAACAATTAACAAGTAGGGTAACTCTTGCTCCCAAGAGCAAGTCATTTCTATGATGACAGAGGGGTTGTCGGCCTGCGCTTGTTTTCCCCCACTATTAGATTGTTCGTCTTTGTATTTGTCTGACTTTATTCAAGTTTAAAAGGCTGTGCCAGTCTTGAATAAAAGTTACTCTGTGTTAGGTTTTTTTATGGGAGCAAGAGTTACCCTACTTGTTTATTGTTTGTTGGTAATCTCGTAATTTCTAAAGAAACTGTCCCGCTCCTTTGAATCAAATAAAGCCAGATGATTGTAGTTTAAAATCTTTAATGTGTCTCATTCATGTGGATTGCTTCGTGACGACATGACATGCATTGCTCCCTGTGGACTGCTGGTGTTAGGGCTGCGACAGGATGAATCTCAGTGTGGCTGTGTGAGTGGAAGCGGAAATGAGCGACGTGAGAGTAATGCCACACAGAGGATATGAAGGATAACATGGAAACCTCTCCCCTCCCCATTACCTACATACAAGTTTTTTGTTGTTGGTTTTTTTTTTTTTTTTTCCCAAGCCAGGTTTACAGCAGCATCGTTTGAGCATAATGATCGATTATTGCGAGTGAGAATGCATTTACCCATCAGCGCGCATTGCTATCGTTAGTGCATGAGGACGAAAATGGCGACCGAAGATATTTTCAGAGAGATTTCCTTTTTGATCTCTTGTCCATTACTACAATATTCATCTTCGTCACATCGAAGATAATGTGGACTGTACATGGAAAGAAGCTAAATTAGACAGAAGATTGTTGGAAGTTAGTCTTTGTTTTGCATCTGTCCCTCATTTATTGATTTAATATTAGTGATATTATTCATGAAGGGGCTGTGTGATTCGTGCCATTCTATCAACTTCCATCCTAAGGAAGATGGAGGCTGCGCCGTACACGTGGTTTTGCTGAAAAGCTGTTGCTATTTTGGCGCTGAGAGGGTTAATGTAGATCTGCCCAATTGTTTCGCTTTGTTTTGCCGTGCTTTTCTCTTAATCTTTCGGAGAGACAGGATTCCAAACAACGCCCTGCTCCACGCTTCTTTTCATGCGCACAGGATTTATGTAGTATTCAGTGTCCACAGATTGAACTGAAGGAGAAGCTGCAACTGATCCAGAGTACCAAAACCACTATCATCAAGAAGTACATGTGGAAACAGCGAGTTCTGCAAAACATCGTGGACGTTGCCAAAGGTGTGTTCCTCCACCAGTCTTTGTGATGACATGGTCATAGATGGTAGAATTGGCCGCTTTCTCTATCTGTTTCTCTCTCTCTCTCTCTCTCTCTCTCTCTCTCTCTCTCTCTCTCTCTCTCTCTCTCTCTCTCTCTCTTGGCCACTCTGAATCCTAATCTTCCCCCCTCCCTCTCTCTCTCTCTCTCTCTCTCTCTCTCTCTCAGCTGTTTTTATGTATAAAATCATGAGCTGTTTAACGCCTGCCTATGTCAACAATAAATTTTCCTTTAGTGATGCCCGTAACAAACGTAATATCCACATTTCTCTCCCCAAAACTAATCTTTTTATGTCCTGTCTTATTCATTGTGGTAGCAAATAATGGAAGAAACATATGACCACATTGAACAGAAACCAAGTTACTGTCATTCAGGAAGGCATACCACATGCATGTAAAAGAACAGGTGTAAGTCTAAACAAACATAATGACATTATTGTTTTTTGTTTGTTTGTTTGTTCGTTTTTTTGTTTTTTTAGGCATCAGTTGTCGGATCAATGGAGCACCTAAGGCGGCGACTTTTTTTTTTTTTTTTTTTCTTCCTAAGGCCAAAATCCACCTCTTCATTTTTTGGTGCTTCACACTGTCCTCTTCATCTGCCAAAAAAACAAAAAGCGGAAAAAAAAACAAAATCAATTTCCACGACTAGCTTTTTTTTTTTTTCTTTTTTTTTTTCTTACAACCAGTCTCTTGCACACCGTGCATAGTCTGTATGTTCTCTCTCAAAATGGACAAACTTTTGCTGATTTTAGTGTTTTGGCATTTGATACAATGTGTCTGGGTTTGTTAATGTTCTAATGTGTGGTGTACTGGCACACTCACTCTGATAATGTCTGCTTAAAAAAAAAAAAATAAAAAAAAAAACAAAAAAAAACGGACAGACAGAGAAAAAGAATGAAAGAAAGGAAGGAAGAAAGGAAGAAGAGAAAGAAGGAAAGAACACAAAACCCAAAAAGAGTTCGTTACTATGTAAAAACAAACGAAATACCGAAATAAATATACTGCTGTAAACTAATGTAAAACACAATAATCTTCCGGCCTAATTGTGACCAGGTTGAATAGACTGAGACATTATTGTATAACAATCTCAACTTGATGGGCCATCTATCATTAATGATGTTCATATGAGTTGAATTAATTATGTGCTTTGCTGTTTATGGAGGAAGTGGTCTGGTCGTGTGAACAATTGTGAATGATGATGTGTGCATATATGCGCGCATGCGTTTGTGTGTGTATGAGTGTGTGTGTGGAGGGGGGATGGAGCGTGTGTGTGTGCGTATGTGTGTCTGTGTCTGTGCGTGTATGTATGTGTATATGAGCGTGGTGTGTGCGTGCGTGTGTGATTGTGCGTGTGTGTGTGTGTGTGTGGGGGGGGGGGGGGATAAAGACATGCATACTAAATCTTTTCACTGCCGGCGGCAGCCTACTACAGCAAGCCTACCGAAAAGAACCGGGAGAAGTGGAAAGCCCTGCAGAAGGAGATCCAACAGAGCGAGACACACAGCATGACTGATCTGCAGCACAGCCTGGCCCAGATCCCCTACCACAGACCCTACTTCACCTTCTTCCTTATGATGGTGCCTACACTCTGTGATTGTGTGTGTGTGTGTGTGTGTGTGTGTGTGTGCGTGTGTGTGTGTGTGTGTGTGTGTGTGTGTGTGTGTGGAACATACAAGACAAACGACTGTGTCCATGCATCCCCATTCACCACATCAAATATAAGGACTATCTCAGACAACGATTGTGTCTATACAGCCCAGTTCACCACATCTAATACTCCAAACACATAAGACAAAGAAGTACGTCCATTCAGACCGATTCACCACACCTAATACACGGACACACATAAGACAAACAATACGTCCTTCAGACCGATTCACCACACCTAATACACGGACACACATAAGACAAACAAATATGTCCTTCAGACTGATTCACCACACCTAATACACGGACACACATAAGACAAACAAATACGTCCTTCAGACCGATTCACCACACCTAATACACGGACACACATAAGACAAAGAAGCACGTCCATTCAGACCGAGTCACCATACCTAATACACGGACACACATAAGACAAACAAATACGTCCTTCAGACCGATTCACCACACCTAATACACGGACACACATAAGACAAAGAAGTACGTCCATTCAGACCGAGTCACCATACCTAATACACGGAATCTGTAAGACAAACAATTATCCATTCAGACCGATTTACCACATCTAATACACGAAACACATAAGACAAACAAATACGTCCATTCAAATCGATTCACCACATCTGATACACGGAAACACATAAGACAAACAAATACGTCCTTCAGACCGAGTCACCACACCTGACACACGAAACTGACCGAGTCACCACACCTGATACACGGAACACATAAGACAAACAAATACGTCCATTCAGACCGATTCGTCACATCTAATACACGGAACTTATAAAACAAAGAGCTATCCATTCAGACCGATTTACCACAGCTACTACACGGAACATATGAGACAAACGACTATGTCCATTCAGACCGAGTCACCACATCGAATACAAGGAATATAGAAGACAAACGACTGTGTTCATTCAGACCAATTCATCACGTCTAATACACAAAATGTGTGAGACAAAATGACTCCGTCCAGCAAGAAGTCGGTACCCAGACCAGGCAGACAAGGAGCTCTCTTCGCAGTTCTCCAGACGCATACAGGCATACAGTAAGCTTGCAAAGTGTCTGCCTATGATCTTTTGTCCAAGACCATTCTACTGGGCAAAGTGTAGGTGGACAGTCCAGAGACAGACCGAAGAAGTCATGGAAGGACGAATCAAGAGGACTGGTCTGCCTACAAACAGCTTTGCCCTGCTACCACGACTGAAGACGAGAGCTGTTGTGAAGATGTCTGGCTGCCCCAGTGTCTGTCAAGATGTCCTCAAGACTTGCTTTCCTGGGAAAACAGTAGTGATTAACAAACTTCTGCCTCCAGTCATGAGGAGGACCGGGAAGGGGAAAGGGGTAGGGGAGGGAGAGGAGACTACATGTAGACGAATACTTCAAAGTTGTTTTTTTTTTCATTTCCAGTCTTTCATGATATAGAACAGAGTGGATTCTTCAGGGAACCTGAGAAAAAGATCACGACGGTGGTCGTTCCTCAGTCACAGAAGGGGTAATAATCATCACCTTTAGCATTACAGTAGTTTTTTTTTTTACATAAGCTGGTAGACACTGGTGAGAGAAAAAGAGACAGACAGAGAGAGAGAGAGAGAGAGAGTTGTTGGGGAAAGGGGTGAATAAATACGAAATCGACAAAAAATATATGTTCTTGCATGACAGCTAAAAACACGTTTTCACTTCGGGAGGATATATCCGCGAAAACAAAACAAAACAAAGAGATAAACACGCCAGTTGTCAAAATTCCAAATAAGAGTATCCTGTCAAGTTGTGATTAATGATTACGTGACTGAATCAGTTACATGTGACCGATACCATTAGCCTACTGTTTGTGACCAAAATAATGGTAATGGAGTACGCTCGGGTAGGCGTCTACTAATTTGAAATCGTAATTGTATGGTTGTTTGTTTCGTTTCGTTTTGTTTTGTTTTGATAATTGTTGTTGTTTTCAATACTCTTGACATCCCAAAATGTTCGCAAAAATGTTTTTTAAAAAAAAATTTAAAAACCCTGACCATAGGCGAAAACAACAACAGCTGTTGATATTCTGCAGGCGCACGTGTTTTGCCTGACTATCATGTGCATCGTGGGCAACCTGGGCCCAGCGGGAATGCTCAGTGAGAAGGAGGTGGCGCGAGAGGTTCAGACCTTCCTGGGGGCAGAGACCATCCATCGGTACAACATCCCTAACCCATGGATCGGT
>CM065716.1:54593466-54738466 GCA_033310375.1 Conus canariensis | reverse complement strand
AAACAAAATGAAAAAAAAAATTATAATTTGCAGGTGCTCTGTGTCCGCGATGTGTGCACAATTGGGAAAAACTTGTCGCTGGTCAACCCCGATCTCAGCAAACCTTGGCTGCCAGACAAGAACACAGTGTGGCAGTGGTGGCGTCTTCTCCTGGCCTTGATCTACACCTATGGCATTGTGGACTGCCTGGCCCTGCTGGCCGTAGAGTGGCTGCTGTTGCGGCCCTTGGAGACCAGCACTGGCTGGCTGTATGTCATGCTCATCTATGCTTCATGCGGAGCAGCAGGACAGATCGTAAGTCGATGAGATGCATTTTCTTTTTCTTATCACACGCTGCCTTTTTATGTGCTTGCTGCTGCTAAGTTTTCAGTCATCTCCTTGGCTGTTTTGGTATTAGTAACATTTATCTAGGAGAGGAGGGGGGCTGAGAGCCGATGGCGCGCCACGGGACTGACTGTGCACAGGGAAATATATCAAACTGCGAGAAATCATGTTACTGACATTGTTCGTCAAGCAAAAACTTTGTTCTATTCTTCAAAGATATTGGCCTGTAATACGGCCAAGCAACTATTTAATGTCACAAATAGTCTCCTAGGCAAAGTCAGCTACTCCCCCCTTCCCACCATCTTCCAAACTCAAGAGCTCCCTCAGAAATTCTTAGAGTTTTTCAATGGAAAAATTGACACTATCCGTGAAAAGCTAGATTCTACTGCACCTGTACATCCTCTGAATGACAAAGTTTACTGTGGACCTCCTTTGGCTTGTTTTAGTCCTGTTAGTCAAGACTATGTCAAAAAACTTTGTTTGCGATGCAGCCCTAAATCATGTGAACTTGGTGCCATTCCCACTAACTTGCTCTTTCAGTGCATTGATGATGTCCTACCCCATCTTACTCATGTTATCAATACCTCTTTGTCCTCTGGTCATGTTCCTGAAATCTTCCGGTCCGCAGTGGTATGTCCATTGATCAAGAAACCTTCATTAGATAAAAATGTTTTAAAGAATTATCGGCCTGTATCAAATTTGTCATTTCTATCAAAATTATTGGAGAAGATCGTTTTGGAACAAATTCTAGAACATCTCGAAAAGAATCACCTTTTGAATCCTCATCAATCTGCTTACAGACAAGGCCATAGTTGTGAGACAGCACTCCTCCGTATAGTCAATGACCTCCTCTGCGGGCTTGACGATGGGAATGTTTCCTTATTAGCGATGTTAGACCTCTCTGCAGCATTTGACACGATCGATCATAATATTTTGTTCTCACGGCTTCAAACTTCCTTTGGATTCAAAGACACAGCTCTCGACTGGATTATCTCTTACTTGACTGGACGGACTCAGACAGTGTGTGTACAGGGAAGATACTCAGACAGTTCTCCTCTTAGGTACGGTGTGCCTCAGGGTTCTGTACTTGGGCCAGTCCTTTTTGTGCTGTATGCTAGTCCTGTGTCTGACGTCATCAGTGGTCACGCCATGTCGCATGAGAGCTTTGCTGACGATACTCAGCTTCATCAGTCGGCTCCCATTGCTGAAACTGACTCACTGATTTCTCGGACGCGGGGCTGCATTGCAGACCTGAAGGACTGGATGACAACCAACAAACTACAACTAAACGACGACAAGACGGAACTCATGTTCGTGACAAAACAGCCTAACCATCCTTCTCTGCCTTCAACTGTCACTATCAATGACTGTGCTGTCTCTGTCTCCACCTCTGTCCGCAGTCTAGGGGTCATACTTGACCAATCCCTCTCCTTTGAGAAACAGGTTTCAAATATTTGCAAGATTGCCTATTTAGAACTAAGAAGAATCAGCTCTGTACGTCACCTTCTCTCTACAGATGCTACAAAAACTCACATTTGTGCATTTGTCTTATCTAGAATAGATTACTGCAACTCACTTTTGGCCGGCCTTCCAAAATACCTGATAGAAAGATTACAGCGAATCCAAAATCATGCAGCCTGAGTCATCTGTAGAGCAAGAAAACATGCTCACATTTCGCCTCTCCTCCACTCTCTTCACTGGCTATCTGTCTCAAACCGTATCTCGTACAAAATCTCAACTCTCACTTTCTCTGCTCTCTTTGAAAATGGACCTTCTTATCTCTCAGATCTCCTTAAAATCTACACCCCCTCTCGACAACTACGCTCCTGTGCTGACGACCACCTTCTGCGAATGACTCGCTTCAGGACTACTACTGGTGAAAGATCTTTCTCTTTTCAAGCTCCAGCGACGTGGAACAGACTGCCAGACTGTCTCAGACATTCAGATTCTATCTCTTCTTTCAAGTCTAAACTTAAAACCCATCTATTTTCTCATAATTAGTCAATGCTGTGGGGAGAGGGGGGGTGGGGGGGTGGGGGGGGGTACAACCTAACTCATAGCCGTCTGGGCCTTTTCAAATGTAGCGTATGTGTATGTTCTCTATTATATGTATTTGTTGTATGATTGAACGTTATAGGATTAAGTTTTTGTAGTGATATTTGAAGAATAAGTGAATGTCACATTGGTAGGATTAGGATTTGTTAGTTATTGTAGTAATAGTATTTGTAGTTGGGTGTAAGGTGTATTATTGTATATGAGAAGGGTGAATGTAGTATGACTTTGTAAAGCGCTTAGAGAAATTCGTTTGATTAAGCGCTATATAAGAAATCATTATTATTATTATTTATCTATCATCATCTCCTTCACGTCCCTAACATCATTGCCCCAAAAAGAGAAGAAAAAAAAATGCGTAACTACTTACTATTTGAAATTTTTTTTTTAAACTGTGATGCTATGGGGATGACAAAGCAGCCCAAAACTAGGTCCAGTAATACCTTGAGGCACACAGACAATAGGCTACTGTCCATTCCTGTGGACTGTGCCAAGACAAAAAAATTTTCTGTTTTATTTACTTTTTTGTATCTTTCGATGATTTACATTACAGCCTTTTCAATAATTCATTTTTTTTATGTCAGGTTTCTCCATTATATCAATACTAATGTCATTTCATACTTTTTTCTTTTCTTTTTTTTTTTTGCCTCCTTCCCATTTTCTTTTTTTTTTTTCCATTTTGTCTTCACCAAAAGTTGAGACAATTGACTAGTACTAATTCTCTTTCTCTCTGCCTATCTTGAGAAATTGTCCTTGCTTTTTATTTTCTACCTGTTGTTTATGGATGTATTTTCTTCTTCGTCAAATGTTTTTACCTTGGATACACCTGATCAAAGCCAAACCTGAATTAAAGTCAGCTTGAGTGATCCCTAAAATCATGCAAGTCATTGTGCACACATGTGTGGTCCTTTTGTCATCTTTGTTTGGAAAGTCGGAGTCTGTTTTCAAGAGCAGCACATGCTGAGTAGGATTCTGGTTCCACAATCCATTGAACACAGACCATTTTTAATGTGTGTCTTTGATCTTCATTGGCATACACTAAAATGCACTGGCAGTTCTGTATTTCCATAGGAAATAAGAAATATTTCCTGCCTGAACCCATCTGCTGTTGTTGGGCTTCATACTATGTGTTTGGCCCTTAAGCCTCTGCAGGAGCAAACACCACAGGTATTCAGAGTATAACAAAACTTTTAATCTTTCATGTATAGCTGATTAGATGTTTCAAAACATACCATGTTGTGCTATATAGACAACTTTTTGCAATAGCCTCATTGATAACTTTGTGGCGAGTTTGTGTGTGTGTGTGGTTGTTTGTTCCATTTGATTACAACAGATCTTATTGTTTTTGTTTGCTAATGCATCTCTTTTTTTTTCTTTTAGACTCAACCAGAGTACATCATATTTACCTTGTCACACACATGTAGTCTACAGAGACAAGACCACCACTCTAATTTTATTTTTAATAGAAATAAGCCCACAAAACCCCAACAGTTACGATAACCGGACTGTGCACCATTTGACACAAACTGTGTGTAGGTAGCCTGCACAGTCCAGCCCTACATCCCCCATGTGGGCAGCACCAGTGGGATTGTGGGCCTGATAGGGGAGGCAGCTGTGGAGCTGAGCCAGGCCTGGCCCTTACTGGACACCCCCGAAAAGAAGTGGTCAAGCTGGCCTCTTTCTCCCTGGTGCTCTTGACGCTGGGTCTCCTGCCTTATGTCAGTCTTCTGGGCAGTCTGGCTGGGTGTGCCTGTGGTGCTTTATGTGCTCTCATCTTCATGCCTTATTTCACCTACAAAAAGTGAGTGTCAACAAACCTTTGAACGAGCCACTCTTTCTCTGTCTGTCTCTGGTAACTACCGCATCAAAATCTCACACAAAGATAAGAAACTTTCTCTGTTGCCTGTGTTGATGTGGTGCATTGTTGATTACAAAAAAAACAAAAATGAATCACTGGTGAAATGTTCGACAACATTTGGATATACATGCTTTTGTGCAATTACAGGTTTTTGCTTGTATACAAAATCTTTTCTGATTCATATTGCTGAAGAACATTTGGATGGCTTTGAAATGTCTTCTTACACTTCCATGATTTTTCTGTTGGAATATACTCTTCCTCTCCCCACACCATAGAAAGATATGTCTTGATAAGGTCTGATGTCAATTGTCTATCACCGAAACTAAAAAACCATTGCTTAGGATTCAATCATACCACTTTCATCAATTGCAATGGAACAAGAGAGCAACGTTGGTGTCAAAAACAAGGAGAGTGACATAGCAGAATACAACTGCTTATTTCAGGTCTCTTTGCATCTTTATACTCTATTTTTTCTTTGATATCTCCATTTGTTTGCAATATACATGGCAGAAATCACCATCAAAATGTTCACCAACACTTCCTTGGTGAACGGGTTCCACAGTGCTTTCCAGTCAGAAACTGGTGTAGACAAAAGTGCTCAAAGCATAGTCACCTCCAGTGTCTATGTGCGTTTCCAGCTTTACTGCTCATTGTGTGGGAGCAATGTAAAGGAAAGGCGCATGTGGAAACATGAAGAAAAATAACTATCATTTTGATCTTTTACAATGTTAATGAACAGATTTAAGTATTCTTTCTATCTTTTGTTTTGTTCAATAGCTTAAAAACTGTAGTCTACAAAAGGAGTTTGCAACATACAATCTACATTTTGATCAGCTGCCAAGATTTTAAGGATACAGAAAACAAGACTGTGGATATGTACACCATTTTCATTTTCATACGAAGGCTTTTTTTTCTTTTTCAAATCTGATTGGTGTGTACACCAATTTTACACACCAAGGGAGGTTAAAAGTGGTACTTTATAACTTGTCAGCAATGATTAAGTATATTTATGTCCCTGGATAATGAAAGTGTGATAAATTTATGGTAAAAGTAAATATCATCATGTGAATGCCCATGCACACTGAATGCACACCCAACCTTTTTTCTCTTAAGGAGCATGCTTAATAAGGTACCTTAAATTTTCATCTAAATGGTTTACCCATAAATTTGACTACACTAGCGTATCGCAAGGCACAGATATCAGCATTTCCAGAGCAAATCAAACACACCTTTTGTTGTAAGAGAAATATCCGTTACAAACTGTCATCCATTTGTTAACCAAGTCACCACATTTAAGTCATATAGTGCTTGCTGTAAAGAATCATCAATCAAGTGAACAGTTCATATTTTTCTTCTCATGTAATCCCAACTTTTTTTTTTTTTTTGGAACAAGGCAAAATTTGGTGCATTTCTGATTTGTGAAAAATACCTCATATCTCCTAATGGCTTTCTTCCCCACCTCTTCTGTTCCCCTCTTGCAGTCATTGTTCTCCTTTATGTTATTCTCACAGTGATATGAAAGAATGGGAAAAATGAAAAGAAAAGCAAGAAAAACGAGAACCTAGCATGGAAGATGTGTTCATTCACTTCCCCTATGAGAAGCATGAAATTAGTGGAAGTGGAGCAAAAATGAGAGGAAGTAAAGCAAACTTTTTGAGAACCCAAAACAAAAGATTGCTTCCGAAAGGGGGTTCATTAACACGCCTCTAAGTGACAACGGTGAAACATTCCATCTGGCTCACCTACAACAATTAAAGCACACTCACTTAACTTTCTGAGACAAACTCTGCCATTTCAAGAGAAGGATTTACTCATCATTTTGCATTTCAAATTTATTCAAAATTGACATGACACTCATTCCTGGACCACCGGTACTACTGAGAACTAAGACAAAACTGACTCCTATGCTGCTCAGATGGAGCTACCTTCGCAAAGTGCTGCTAATGACGGCTGGTGCTGTGGGGCTGCTAGTCTTCTACATCATCATTCTGTACGCATTTGTCAAGCTACAGCCCCCTCCCTGCCAGGGCTGTCGTCGTCTGGAGTGCATCTCTTTTGCTGACAACATGTGCAACGAGTGGGACCTGCTGGGCTGACTGTCAGAAGAGACAGTCTCAGGTTGGATATAGGTATACTTATTTCACCTCAATCAGCCATGCGTAACATCTCTGATGAAAGCACTTTGTGTGGTTGATGACCATAGTATGCACCATTGTTCTTAAATGTTGTACATATTTGTTGACAAAGACATGTGAAGATAGATTTGTGCCCAGGCAGCAGATTTATCATGATGCAAACTTGTGAAACCTGAAGATTAGGACTATCAATTATAAACCAAGGTGAACCACTTGAGTTTGTACGTTCATCCATGTTTCAGACTAAAACAATCTCACCACTGCAAACACATTTACACAAAAGCATGTGATATATAACTAGAAGCAGACAAATTAGGTTAGGAAATTTAATTCCCAATCTGACATAAGAATGCATCTGTATGAAACAATGTAGAAACACTTCCCTTTTTTCTCATCAACAAGCATTTATTCAGTCAACCATAGCTTCACTGGCACCTCACACAAATCAAATTCTATCATTCAACATTAGACAATCACAATCACATCTGAATCACATTCCCCAGTCCCAATTCAGTTCTTCTGTTTCTTCTGTGGAGGAGATTGGACTTCTTCATCCGTGGATGCTGGTACAGCTGTGCGCTTGCTGGGCAGGATCCACTGCTCACCTGCTGACAGTTGCGATGACTTCACCACGCTCACCACAGACTTGGCTATCTTCCTCGCCTCTGAAATCATAATGCACACAGCTCTTTACTCCAAGTTTTTGTTTTCTCCTTGCTAGAAAAAAAAAATCCAATGGATTAACAAAAAGAGGTTTTAATTTCTATAAGAATATAGGTTTCTGGATTCGACATTAGGAAAGTAGTTAGACTCAGAATCAAAAACTTACTTTGAGAATATTTCGACAGGGTTGCCCTGTCTTCTTCAACTCACTGTTGCTGTTGTGGCAGTGAGGCCTGGTGGGGCGACTGTTGTGTGGGGTGAACAGTTGTCAGGATCTGATTGTAGATGGTGGGAAGTTCAAAACCTTGATCTCTGTTCAGGCTGGGGCGTCTGGTCTTGATTTCAATGGCTTCTTTAACTTTTCTTTTTGTGAGGAAGGGCTCTGTAGATAAGATCTTGGTTTCTTGGGGCTGAAACTGTGGCCTGTGGCTTGTAGGTGTTCGTGTATGGCAGAATTAGATCAGTTTTGGTGTTCCTGTAGACGGGTGGTGAGTGGTCTTGCTGTCTCGCCAATGTAGGTATTGGCGCAGTCTTGACACCCTACCTGGTACACTACACCACACTGCTTGAGGGGGTCCGTTTTGTCTTTGACATGGGTCAGTTGCTGGCGTAGGGAGTTAGTGGGTTTGTGGAACACTTTGCATCCATGTTGTTGGAAGAGATATGCTGTCAACACCCTCATGCACAGAGCCTCTGTACTGTCTTCCACTAAGGAGGAAGAGCTGAAAGAAGAAGAACACATCAAGACTGCCCTTTCCACTAATGGATACCCTGCATGGATGTGGGACAACCCTCGAGTTCACTACCCTTCTTCTACAGATACGGACAGTGTGAAAGTGGGGATCCCTTACATTAAAGGAGTTTAAGAGCATCTAGCCAGGACCTTCCAACAACGTGGATGCAAAGCGTTCCACAAACCCACCAACTCTCTACGCCAGCAACTGACCCATGTCAAAGACAAAACGGACCCCCTCAAGCAGTGTGGTGTAGTGTACCAGGTAGGGTGTCAAGACTGCGCCAATACCTACATTGGCAAGACAGCAAGACCACTCACCACCCGTCTACAGGAACACCAAAACCGATCTAATTCTGCCATACACGAACACCTACAAGCCACAGGCCACAGTTTCAGCCCCCAAGAAACCAAGATCTTATCTACAGAGCCCTTCCTCACAAAAAGAAAAGTTAAAGAAGCCATTGAAATCAAGACCAGACGCCCCAGCCTGAACAGAGATCAAGGTTTTGAACTTCCCCACCATCTACAATCAGATCCTGACAACTGTTCACCCCACACAACAGTCGCCCCACCAGGCCTCACTGCCACAACACAACAGTGAGCTGAAGAAGACAGGGCAACCCTGTCGAAATATTCTCAAAGTAAGTTTTTGATTCTGAGTCCAACTACTTTTCTAATGTTTTAATTTCTGTGTTGCCATCATGGCTCTATCTGATTTGACACACACACACACACACACACACACACACACACACACACACACAGAGGGAGAGAGAGAGAAGAAACA
This sequence comes from Conus canariensis, assembly GCA_033310375.1. Lineage (NCBI taxonomy): Eukaryota > Metazoa > Mollusca > Gastropoda > Neogastropoda > Conidae > Conus > Conus canariensis. The sequence continues at coordinate 54,729,911 of CM065716.1, read as the reverse complement.
AGAGAGAGAGAGAGAAGAAACAGATTTCTTTATAGTGTAGGCGTGATATGAATTATGAGGAAAATGAACCCTAGTTTGGTGGTGGTGGTGGTGGTGATGGTTGTTGTTGTTTTGAGGGGATGTTTTGTTTTGATTTTCAGTAAATATAGCTGGCTCTCAGTAATCTACACAACACTAATCAAGGTAGTAAATATTATCCTCAGAGAATATCTGATACACTCTAACTGCAATTTCACCTCATAATGTCACAATACAACAGTTAAGAGTGCAATGACATAACATACACTAGTTTACAAGTAGTGTGCTAAAGGTAATCTTCTGAGTACAGTGATTGGCTTGTTTTTAGATTTTATGTGAATGAGATAAAATGTTCATAAAGTGACACTGGTTAAATTAACAGAACATCTATCTGGAAAACAAAGACATAACAAGTTATGTACAGGCCAGCATTTTGTTCTCTCCTGTTTCCCATTCCCTTCCCCTGCATCCCATCCCTGTATTCCCTTCCGCTGGATTTTGAATGGGGATCTGTGTTAAGATGAGACAATGAACTGAGCACCAGGTGTCCAGCAAGCATTCAGCCATGTACTACAGCTCATAGCCACAAGACAGTTGAACCTGGCAGAAAACTGTAATGTGAGTGGTAGGCAACTACTATAGCCATTCCAACAGAAAAAGAAATAAAACAAGGAGTTAAGCCAAGCCATAGAAATGTCATCTCCCAAGGAAGAGTAGCTAGACAGTTTCATGGAGGTATCCTGTGATGAAAACATTGTGACACAATTTTTCTTTATATGCATTTCAGCTTCTCAGCTTTGTTTCACTTCAATAGTTGAACTTGAAATCACTCTTGTAATCTAATTGTATGCATGTTCCTTTTATGTTCATACTTATACAAACACTCTGATGGTAATAAAAGTTTATGATTAGCAGATATGTCAAGATAATATGTGATTCCTTCAAGCATAGAACATATATGGTCTTTAAAACTGATAGTCTGACCAGTTGAGATACGAATAATTAAAACCAAACTTATGCAGAACAAAATGAATCATCAGTCATCCCAACAAGGAATCAGGGAAATGTATGTAACTGTGCTGTCTGCTTCCAAAGTGATCACTTTCTTTAACCCCAATGACAACAATCAAGAAAATATTTGCCTTCTTCATGTTCTGGTTATCAAACATAGCTAAACATGTTCTGCTCTTCACTGAGCTTAATTCAGCTGTCGATCTAACACTCATATCAGGTGATACAGTCAAATGGGAGAAACTCCGTAGAGAAAAGAGGGAATCTAACAATAGAATGATACCATCAGAACATCAACAACTTCAGTTAAATGAGCAATGAAAATCTAGTCTTTATGTTTGGCATTCTAGGTCTGAACTCACAAGTTTCTGACAATCAGCAGGTGATATAACTGAGAGAACCTTTCAGGTGCCCAGCCCTCCTACTGTCAGACATAACTTATGGGACATAATCAGTGAGAAAAGACATAAGATAAAATGACATAAGAAATGAGAAAACGGTCTTGGAAAAGGGTGATTTGGAAGCAAATCACACAAGTATACTTTTCATGACTTCATACAGAACAGAGTGATAATTCATTTTAATTACTACAGAATTAATTATGTGTGTGTCTCAGCAAGAATTCTTTATATATCTACAAATAATTTGGTACCAGTTAGGGGTACATTTACACACACACTCTCTCTCTCTCTCTCTCTCTCTCTCTCTCTCCAGGCATGACACTTACGCAAGGTAAAAATGGTGGAAATTTTATACAAGCAGCAAGGGGGAGGGGAGTACGGGTGGGAAGGATATTGGTCTATTGCATCACATGTTGTTCTTAGTCGTTCTAACCAAACTTTTCAGTGACACCACTTTACAATTCTTTAGCTTTTTCAGAAGTTTTATTTTTGTCAAATAGTTTTCATTTTTGGATTTAACACATAAAAGGTTCAACCCCAAGCAGAGGAATTTCATGCCTCTACACACACACACACACAGACACACACATGGACACACACACACACACACACACACACACACACACACACACACACACACACAAATACATATGAACACACATGAAGTAAACAAGGCAGCATGTCCATAAAATATTGGTTCCAAGACTGATGGGACGGAAGGGAAGGCAGCTGAAGTGAACAGTATGTGAAGAATATTACAAAAACAAACTAAATAACATTACCTGCATGTTTGAGCACTGCCCTGCAATTCCTGCTGATTGCATCTTTGCATTGTGGTGAAGACAAACCAAACAACAGCCCTCTGACCATGAATTAAAGAAAAACTTCTAACATGAATGTTTAATTTGCAAGTCATGCTCTTCTTCATTTTAAGAACATGCATATACTCATTTTATCAGCGTTTCTGCTCTTACACCCCCCCCCCCCCCCCCCCCCCCCCCATTCCTCAAAACACAGATATACAACATTTTAAAGAGGATATACTTTGTGCATGTTCTGAAACTAATTCCTGCCATTTGCCTTAAAAGTAGAAAACACTGTCAATGGTGTTAGTAAATAATAGTACTCTCAAAATACCCAAATGGACACATAAGCTTGGAGCATGTATTCTCATAGAATTCCGTTCCATGAAAAAAAATGTGGGTTTTTTTGTTTTGTTTTGTTTTGTTTTGTTTTTTTTGGGGGAGGGGTATAATATCACATTCCATGGTGTAAAGTAACTGTCACAACTGATTTTTCTGTGTTAAATTGGGCCAGCTCTCCCCAGAGAGACCATATCACTGCAGTATGGAATAACGCACTTTTTACCTCCACCAAGAATCTCATATTTTCACACACATCTATTGATTGCTGTGTCACTCAGCAACATTATATGACAACTACTCAACCAGATTATGCAATAACTACACAACCATAGTTTTTTTTATTAAACATCAAAAAACTTGACCTAACGATGCTATATGCTGAAGGATGAAACAACTAAATTTTGGTCTCAGTCCAGATCTAAAGATAGATCCAGGATTTTTTTTCTCCACATTTGTGGCATTTTTCACAGCTTCTTATAAAACTCCCAAGAAATTTAAAAAAAGAAGAAAGAAAAAAATCAGAATTATTAAATGCACTGGTATCACACACACTAGTAAGATTCAATGAGGATCTGCGTATGCAATAAAAAAATAAAAAATTAAAAAAAAATGAGGATCTGGATTACAACCCTGGCCCACTGAGCAAATAAATATTCCACCCTGGTAGAGGTCTGCACTCTCCCAAGGAGGATCATTCCAGTTTTCGTTTTTGCTAGAGATAACCCCTTTGCTGCTGCTTTCCTTTTTCTTATTTTTTTAAACAAGCTCTTTGTATGTATATATGAAAAAAGTTCCACAAAGAACCTGTATTTCTGTGTCCCATCCAAAAGACTTCAAGATAATGTTGCTTATACTTACAGCCTAGCCTACAGCAAAGGGCCAATCAGGGCTGTCAACCCCTTGAAGTCAACTCTCAAAATAGATTTACACACACACACACACACACACACACACACACACAATTAATTTGAACAGATTTTCTAAATACATCCTGGAATTTCATTAAAATCTTTCTTCTTTAAAATCAGACGAAAAAGGTTTATCTCTTTCAGAAACGGTTATTTATGCATATTTCATAATATTTTTTAATGCAATGTTTTGATCCTGCTACTTTTTTTCAGCTGTTTAAGTTTCCTTTCACAAAAATTAATTGTAGTCTTAATGGTAGCAATTCAAGCCGTCCCAGCATTACAAAAGAGTAAGGGAGACAACACAGAAGCATGTGGTTCTCAAGACAGGATAGCTAATTTTGATGCTGTGCAGAGATTTTCAGTGAGCATTGATGGATCTAATAGTAATGCCTCTGTACCAAAGCGTTAACACCACAGACAGCTTGTTTGGCCTAAGCCTTGCGTCTCAGCCTGATCTCGTTGTTTTCATCACAGCAGAAAACATACAGTTATAAGGATGATGAATGTGCAATTATTCGTAGGACTGCATTTCCCAGAGCTTATATAATTATAAGCATGTCCTAGATTCTCACCACTAAAATCACAGATCATAATCATAAACCCTGTTGATAATGGTAATTGATATACCTGGAATGCTTGCTTTCAAGTCTCTGCAATTTCATGAGAATTATTAAGAAACACAAAAACAATAAACCCAGTAATGATAGAAAAAGCAACAACAGACATTCTGGTCAGATGGGGGGAAAAAGGATACAGATTGATGATTTCATAAGGGCCTCGCAGTTCCATCGCCTGGATACAAAAAAAAATTTGAAGTGTTATGATACCTGCTAATACACAAAGTGGAGTCATGCATTCCACACAGAGCATAAAACTTGCACAGATAATCCTATGATTCCAATTTCAATTTTTGCAAATTATCAACATCTGTCAAATGCCTCTCACAAGATATTCCCAAGCCTACTTCTGACATAAACAGAAATCTGCATATCCATTCAGGCAGACGCTGATAGAGTCATAAAAAATGAAAGAACATATTATTAGTTTGGATGTGTATTCAGACTAGTCTTTAGCTTGTTCCTTAAATGGCACCTGATCATTCTTGAACTGGCACTTAAAGAAAAGCAGTAAGAATAAGGAGTAATTTCTTAATGTTAAAGGTTAATATAAAAATAAATCATATCTCTCCCTTTTTTTTCTACAGAATCAGCATAAAGGCATCTTCCTCAATGTAAACAGTGAACTTATACTCACTTTCTCACCACCACTGCTGATTATGATATTCTGAAAACAAACATCAAGAGTTTGTAAAAGATTTTTTTTTCCCAGTTAAGGAAATATGATGCCATGCAATAAGACAATTTTCAATAAGAAAACTACTGAGAAACTGACGAACAAGTTGCTTAACACATTGACAAATCTATCACCAATAAAACAAAACAGACAGAACACAACATAAAATAATGCAATAATTTGTGAACAATGACAGCACTGTACAATGACTGAAGTTCACAGTGAGGAACTAGGGGAGTGAGGTGGGAGGATACGGGTACAAGTAAACTGTGTTAAGTAATTTCTTAAACTTTCAGCGAGACAGAATAAAGTGTACATGTTAAAGAAAATTGCTGAATTTTATTACAATATGAATTTAATGTATGTACTGACAACAATGAACATTCATGAGCCCTTTCAGACATTGCATAATGATGGGCGCTTGTAATACAACATTGTAGTTTTATTTTCTTCTCTTTTTTTCCCCTTTTTTTTCATTGTTGTTCAGAATTCCATTTCCTGGAAACATTTTAGTGTTACTTTGTAAAAGTTAACCTTCATCTATGTTTTTAGTAAGCAGCAACACATATCTGAAGAAAATGAAAGTCAATGAAAATATTAAATAACAAAAATTTTGGACAACTTTCATCTTGTTTGTTATGATTTTTAAGACTGACTGAATGGACAGATAGACAGATAGAAAGACAGATAGATAAACACATGAGACCACGCACGCACGCACGCATGCACGCATGCACACACGCACGCACGCACGCACGCACGCACACACACACACACACACACACACACACACACACAACAAACGCACACACACACACAAACGCACGCATGCACACACACACACACACACACACACACACACACACACACACACACACAAAACCGCACGCATATACAACTTCTTTCAAAGCAAAAACAGCCATTATTGATCATTGAGTAATTCCACAAAAAGATCACTCATGCATTTGGGCCCCCAGAAAAAAAAAAGTTCCATGTAAAAACTGCCCATTCAAAAAAACGGAGAACCCATTCTGAAATGGTATACTGGAGATTTATCCACAATTATGAATAATACCATTATGAATTGGCAGTATTCCTTTTCTAAATACACACACCCAAACAACATACACCAACATATTTTCCAGAGCTGTGAAATTTTTTTTTTAAATGACTTGTTTGGTTAAGACAGGGGTTCAATACGGTTGTTTTAATACTGATGATAACACACAGCCCTGCTTAAAACAACTGACTGATTCCAGCCCTGCTGACCACCTACCTTTCCCTTGCACACAGAGCAAAGCTTCAGTGCAGAACTAATGGTGTTCTGGCGATAAGAGCTGTCTCTCACAGCAGGGCTGTAGAGGATCTCAAAGTGGATGCCTCTCTCCATGGCCTGCAATGACATCACAACCCTCATCATCTATCTACGAGCACTATCTCATGACCCCTTTAATCAAAAAAACAAAAATTCCTATCATTTTCAGATTGTATCTAGACACCATTTCATAGTAATGTGAAGGTATATTCATTCCATGAAAGCTACCATTGAGTTGAAAGGCACAAATGATAAAGGCTTTTGAATGACCCATTCACAAGTTTCTGTATCTTTCCCCATCTTAATTTTATATGCAACTGGAGTTTCCCTTAAAATTTGAATTCTTGTACATTAAATTAAACATGAAATGTGAATCTTAACATTTAAAATGTTTGATACATTCTGTTTAATTATTTCTGTTTTCTTACATAGGTTATGAATGTGCACATTAAATGAGGAAAAAAATGCACACACACAAAGATTCAAAGATTCAAAGATTTTAATCCTGCGACCCCTTTTGGGGCATGGAGGACTTGAAACAAATCAAACAAATAGAAATGAAACAAATCAAACATCAAAATTTTCCCTATAATTAACATACTGAATGTAATGTTACACAACTTTACTAAGTTTCAAAAACTTCGCTAAGTTTAGCAACACTTTCTTACTACCACAAAGCAAACGACAATAGTTAAATACGGACTTTGTATATGTAAATTTTCTAGGTATAAACTGATTTCTAATGTCGTTATATTTGTTACATTTCATTACAAAATGAAATTCATCACCAAGGTCATTCTGGTCACAGTCCCGACAGAATCGTTCATCGTGAGGTATTCCAAATCGTCTGCCAATTTCTATCATGAGTTTATGATTGCCACAGCGAAACCGAATCAGTGGGTATATATAAACATCAGGTAACATCTTAATATATTTTTCACGGCGAAACTCTGTTTTAAAATTTCTGTAAAATAAACACTTATTACTAGATTCTAAAGCATCATTCCATGCACGTTTGTAAATGTCTTCTAATGAATTATGAACATTTCTACAGAGACTGTGAACAGACGAAAACTTTTGTGTCTCCCACACACAGTCGAATCCTGTTTCTATTAGGATATCCCGTATACACATCAACCACCTGGATGTAAAACCCTGATTTCTGTATAAATCATATAATACCTGATACAATCTAGATGAATATTTGTTTGTTTGTGGAGAAAGTAAGGATGACCAGAATTTTATCATTCGTGCATGTACTTGAACTGACACAGGATACATTCCTAGTTCTCCATATATCAATTCTGTTTTGGTAGAACGATTTAAATGAAAAAGATGCTTAAAGAATTTAAGCTGAAAACTTTCCATTAGCTTTAAATCACTATATCCCCAAATTTCACAGCCATATAAAAGCACAGGCAGTACCATTGACTGGTATAAGTCCAGTACAATGTTTATATGCAAATCTTGAAATCTTGCCATCTTTAATAAAGAAAACATTGCACATTGCGCTTGGTCATACAAATGCTTCTTACATTTATAAAAATTTCCTGTTCTGCTAAAGATTATACCTAAATATTTGAAAGTGTGTACTATTTCTATACACTGGTTTTTGAATTTTAGTTTTTTTCTTAGGCTATTGCGTCCATTAAAGACTACACCCTTTGTTTTTGCTACATTAACATTAAGCTTCCATGTACTACAATACTCGCTTAATACATCAAGAGCATGCTGCAAACCGCAAAAAGAATCTGCAATAATAACAATATCATTAGCATACAAAAGTAAAAGTAAACTAATGTAACTTAGTAAATCTGAGTCAGGAAGATTTAAATCAATATTTAAGAAAGCACAGTTACGATCTGTGAGATATAGTTCAAGATCATTCAAATACAAAGAAAATAGCAAAGGTGAAAGATTTTCACCTTGACGAACACCTCTAAAACTGCCAAAATATTCAGATTGACTTACATTTATAAATATACAAGATTTTATCTGCTGATACATATTCATGATTACTTGCAAAATCTTTCCATTTACACCTTCTTTGATAAGCTTTTGCCATAATCCCTGCCTCCAAACTGAATCGAACGCTTTTGTGAAATCAACAAAAACACAAAATAATTGCTTTTTACGACTATTGAAAATATCAATTAAACTTTTTAAAACAAATATATGATCTGTCGTAGAATGACTTCGTCGAAAACCAGCTTGATTTTCCGAAAGTGTGTTGTTATTCTCGATAAAATTTGTCAAACGGTTATTCAAAATTGTTGTGAACAGTTTTCCAACACAACTCAAAAGTGTTATACCTCTATAATTGTTACAGTCCAGTTTACTACCTTTTCCTTTGTATATTGGCAGAATAAGTCCAATCAACCATTCTTCTGGTATGGTCCCTGTATCAAGAACTTTATTGAAAAGTTTACAATAACTTGTTTTGAGAACTGGGATGCTTTGTTTTATATATTCATTTCGTATTCTATCTATCCCACAAGCCTTTCCATTCTTAAGTTGCTGTACAGCTTTTTCAACGTCTTCGTCACTTATTGGTGCATTTAGAAATTCAAGATCATATTGCAAGTCACAGTCAATATCACTTTCATTCTCAACACTATCTGGTTGTACATTCAATGATTTAAAATGTAAGAAAAGATCATCCATACTAACAGGGCATTCATTTCTCTTTTTGATTTTAATGTTTTCCCAATATTCTCTTGGTCTATTAGCTTTTAGATTACGAATCTTCTTATGCCAGTGTTTTGTGTAAACTCTATACGATTTTCTGAGAACTTTTTTGTATTCTTTACTGCTAATTTCAACCTCTCTACGGTTGGGACTAGAATCATTTAATTTAGTTCTATGTTTGGCTGTAAAATACTTTTTTCTATGTTCCCTGCATGTGGCATCAAACCACGGCTTATTTTCATGGCTTTTGTCTGACTTTTGCTTTGTACCTTTTGATACATTTTTTACTTCTCCTAGAGTGTCTTTAGCTGTTTCTAACAGAATTTGTGATAACAATGTATAGGCATCGGCAACAGAAGCGTTTTCATTGTCAAGTATATTATTTAATTCCTCTATGTTTTTAGTAAGCAAGTTTTCTTTAAACATCTCACCTTTAGATGGGTCCCACTGCTTAATGTTTGTATCAAACAAAGGTCTTCCTGTTTCTGGACATCTTACACTTCTATTATTTTCACTGGAGTTCGAACTTTGATTGTTTGATCTTTTCCACGAAATGCTGAGAGATACAAGAATTGGATTGTGAACATCTGAAAGCATGGCGTCAAAGGGATCAACACTAAAGTCAGCAATATGTGTGAACAAATATGGTGAACCCAACATATAATCAATCACAGTACATCCACTACTAGTGCATCGACCAATACCTGCGTCTCTGCCAACTCTCCCATTGAATATAAACAGATTCTGTGATTTGCAAAAATCAGTTAGTCGATAACCATAGTTATTAGGTCGACGTGCATCCTGTGAACATCTCTCAATAGGGATATCAAAATCTTCAATACACGAGTGAAAACCATCAGCAATAATGTCATTGATATTTGTATCAAGCTTCAGAAAATCAGGCAAACATTTAGTATAAGCATTAAAATCTCCCATAAGAAGTACATGGCAGTTAGAATCATGACGTGTAAGACTAGATTCCAAATCATCAAAACAGTTCACTGAACCATAAGCAGTTCCCTCTGGGGGAATATAAACTGAACCGACGAGCAGATCTTTATCATAACCTGTCAACAGTTTGTTGATTTTCAACCACAAAACACAGTCACTATCACCACTGGCTTCAAGTTCCAATACCTGAATAAAATCTTCATATATTTTTTTATAGGCAATGGCTATGCCACCGGATCTTTGATATGAAAGGTATTTTCGACTAAACAAAGCAATAGAGTAACCAAGATCACTAAAGCAGTCCACTAAATAGTCAGAGTCTTGTGCACCAGTTCTACTTTCGGTGAATGTTAATATGTCAAACTGGGAAATATAGTTCGTAAATTCTTTAAACTGCAAGCGACTTCTTAGTCCACAAACATTGAGGGACAGGAAAGATAAACTACAATTAGAACTAGAAAAACTTGAAGAAGAATTCAAACTAGAAACACTGTCAAGGCTTGAATACTGATGTACATCACCACGTCCTCCAGCAGATCCCTATGGCTCACAGACAAGGAGGTGCTGCAGCCCAAGGAACTGGAAGTCCACATCGACGCCCAACTTGAAGAGGTCGTCAGGGCTGTCCACCATTACAACTTGCGCCCTCTCCTGACCAGGGATCTTCTTCAGCTCACACCGAAGTCTGCCATCAGGAGTCGTTGAAACCTTGTCCACTTTGCCCGACTTCTTCACCAGTTGAAGAAGCCTGCTACGAAGGACAGTCAGATCGTCGTTCAGATATACCCTCTTGTACTGTTCTTTCTTATGCAGCTCCTTCTTCTTCCTCATGACGTCGCCTTTCACACGTCTAGAAAGAAACTTCACAAGCACAGGCCTACACTTGCCGCTAATCTTCCTGCCGTTCCTATGAATAACAGAAATGTCCGACGCCTTCACTTCACATCCTGCCTCTTGGAACAGCGTCGCTACCTTTTGATCAAGGTTCTCCTCTTCTTCTTCAGGCAGATTGATGATCCGCACTGTTTCCCGCCTGGTGTACTGTTCCTGGCGATCCAGGGAGTAGTGCAGCTGCAGGTTTGATTTCTGCACTTGTTGCAGAATTTCCGTGTTTTTCTTGAAGACGGTGTCCATCACTCCAGTGATCACCCTCTCCAACCCCTTCACAAACAAACTTTCCATTTGTTTGGCAATCACTGGAACTAGGATTTCGGCGACGCGCATCGCAATAACGTCACTATCAACATTGACGTCATTCTGGTTCTGATTTTTTCCTTTCGGCGTTTTCTTGCTGCTGATCTTCTGCTGGCTCGGTTTCGTCGCATTCAGTCTGTGCAAAATGCTCTCCTGCACCTCGTCACACACTCCTGCTGTCGACTCCCTCACCAGCTTCTGCACGACACTGTCCAAACTAGATCTAGCAGCCTGCCACTGCACTGCAGAAGTAGAAGCCTCAGCCGACATTCTCGCACGGTTCGGTTCAAAACCAAAATATATAAAATAGAACACTCACTTGATCAAAAGTTTAAAAAGTGGCACAAACTGAAGTCCGGAATACTTAACTACTTAATGACTAAAGTTTCAAGTTTAAAGTAAAAGAAAAACTAACAGAAAAGAAGAAAAAACACAGAGCTCAAAATCTCAGCTGCCCATCAGAATGACCCGGAAGTGACACACACACACACACACACACACACACACACACACACACACACACACACACACACAAATGCACACACACACAAATGCACACAAACACACACACACACACACACACACACTTGGACTTAGTTTCAAATAAATCCAGTCAGTGAAAACCATCAAGTATTACACCTTTTAGCATAGCCAATCAGTAACTAATCAAATGTTGGTCAATACTTGCCAAGTGAACAAGTGGCCTTTTGATGTGGAATGGTAGTTTCTCTGTCAAATCAAGTACGATGATATCCACTTCAAGAGTTGTGCACGCCAGCTACAATTTGAAACAAATGAGCAAATTACAGTCAAACCAATTTAAATACATAATCAAAAAGACCAATACAAAAAATAAACTAATAATGAAATGTTAATAGTATCAGCATAAATAATAGCTACAACTGATGTTTCTCTTTCAATTTGTAATCAGAAGACAGGTTTTCAGTCATTGCAGCATTTGATTTGGTTAGATGGTAAACCTTTCAAATCAGTAGTGTTTTGTTCCTATAAACTTGGTAGGTTCTACATTCTGGTTTTCTACATGTTTAGCCAATAACATATTTTCTTAGTATTTCTTGTTAAATAAATCATCGGTCCAAACTATCGTTTCGTTAATTTTTCTTTGTTTTCTTTATAAAAGAACATGCAGTTGCACAAAAAATTATCATAGCTGACATGAACCTTGCAATATCTTGTCTCTAACTCATAAACACACACACACACACACACACACATGCACACACACATGCACACACACATCACCAAGATTTCTATTAATAGCACACATGTATCACAGGCCTTTATAAACTTGAAAAAAAAAGTATGACCATCATAAACAAGACATCAAACTTGATTGTAAGCAACTGGTTTTGATTAATGAATGGACAGCCAATGTCTTCTCATGTGGGACAAGGGAAAATGCTATCTTGCACCAAACACACCACTTTAAAAATCACAGCCCTGACAACCCCCATAAACACAATTAAATCGTATCTTTGTGAGATGATAAATCACAACTCATGAACTATAACAAAATATCTGCATGCATTGGCAAAACTGGTCATCAACATCTCCTGACAAGTCCTCTAAAACTTTAGCTAAATCATGTAAACAGGAATTATGCTACATGCATAATTATCTATAAAATAAAGCGCACTCTTGCTTGTACTTTACCACAGCCTAGCGCATGCAAATAAACATGCCAATTTGACTGCCATCATTCATTTCACTATCAGTATGCTCAGGCACACATTGTACTGGTATCTTCAGTTCAGACCATGTAGTCCATCATTCACTGAGTTAACTTACTTTGAATGCTGTTTCATTGACAGGCTGGACAGCTAGTAAATCAAAGGCTTGCACTTCAGCAGAACTCTGTCACAAATGACAAAACACAAGCATCTAAGTTTTGAAGAAAATGACAATATGACGATGTGTTAGCAAATACTGGCAACACATTTTCTCCTGTAATGGCAGACCTGGGGGTAAACAAAAATGTTAAATGTATCAAAACACAGTACATCAATCAACTTGGGTTACATACAGCTTATTTAGCCACAGCAAGATTATGTTCAAGCAAAAATATACTTATGACTCCATGTTCAAATGTCAGTTAAAAATTTTAAAAGTTAAAAATTTTTCTTCGTGACTGTTTACTGATCCTGTAAGATAAAATACATTGATCTCTTTCAAACACTTTAAAAAGCTACACCAAGAGGAACATCTCTAACAGGCTCTTTAAGCAATCTGCTGTAAAGTATTTCATCTCATGTCTTGCAACTCCCAGCTCTCAAAAACATGGGATTTAACGCTGAGAGGCTCATCATGCTGTATGCACCACAGAGCATCTTCATCTTGCAAGAAGAACAAGTGAGAGCAGGATGATGTATGAACAATGGCAATGTATAACAGATGGAAGGAACTGTTTGGGATCAAGGCGGATAAAGAAACTTGTCTGGTTGTTTCAATCCCCCTGCTGATGGTGGTGGTTGTTGGTTTGGGCTTTTTTTCTTTTTGTTTTTGCTTTTTTTTTTTAACATAGATTTGAACACTGGGTTTCAGTTCTGAGTAAGAAATAGAGGATCTAGTAAAATAATGGATGGAATGTTCATTGTTTGCTCTCGTACAATCAATATTACATGCTTTGCAGAGTACCTAATACAAAGCAGACTAACTGCTACAATTCTTTCCTATATTTTACTTTACTTCCTTTTTTTCCTTTAAAGAATCAAACTGTTTTTCTTGCCAGTCACTCTATGATTTAAACAAACTGAAAAAAAATGTGAGATGATTTTTAAGAAGATGTGAATTAGGAGTGCCTCTGTCAGATTATATTTTCCTTCTTTCGTTATACACAATAAATGTTTTATTTTCATTGTTTAAAAACTCTTCGTTAAAATGAAATATTTGTGTGTTTGTGGGATCAGTAGACGGATACACAAAAATATTTCAATTCTGCGTTTTCACAGATGTGATATGAAACAAAACAGAATGGAAGAGATGATGACAGATAAACGGACAGACGAAAAGCAGGCATACAGAAAGATGTAAAGCATGTAAAATGTGTTGTTGTTGTTTTTAATCTGATCCTTCAAAAACAATACAACAGATCGCAAAGTGGAGCCAAGTTTTCCTGATTCTAAACATGGGATACCAAAGCACACAAACATGACATTACCAAAACAATCTCCATGACTCATCCAGCAAAGTAAGAGGACTGTTACACCATACATTCTCTATGAGACTGCTTTATTCTCACACAATAATTATTTCATTTTTTTTATTAACATTGTTTGAAAAGTCTATGCTCTTTTAAAGCAGGCTAATGTACAAAAAAAAATTCAAAACTCAAAAAGCTGGTAGTGTCCATACTGATGGTGTGTATTTGCAAACATAACAACATAAAACAAAACCAGCCTAGGTGACACACACAGAAACAAACAAATAATGTCAAATAAATTCCTCAATGGGAATAGAGTAAAACTACCAATACATATCATGAAGAGGAAAATGGAGAGAGGAGTCAAGACAGTGGAGGGGACCTTCACATGAAAGTTTTACACCATTACTGAAACAAAAATAATGTTATAAACTTCTCAACAGAGAATCTCGAGATACAGACTCCACTCTAAACCCTCCTTAAGGTGTTCTGATGTGAATTTGAAATGCTGCTTATGCACTGTGACGGACAAAAGCGTAGCACTGACAAAATACTTTTTTCCCCATGCCTTCAAGATTCAATCCAAGGGAGACTACACAGTCCATTGCCTTGACTTGCAATTCTTCACTGTAGACCAGGTATTTTTTTTTCTGATACTGTCACTTTGTGACAGCTCAGAGATGATTCTTTCCCCTTGCAAGATGGCAGAACCAAAACAAATCTTATTTCATGAGGCAGTTGAACTTAGATAAGTGAAAGATCTGAATGTGAACATGTTTATGTAACTTAGCGAACATTATTTTGATTAAAAAATTTTCCAATTCTTCCCAACGCATTTGCTGTTGGAGAGTACAAACATTCTAAGGCAGTCATATGTCAGAATTTAGTGACTTTTTTTTTAAGCTGCAGAAATTTACAAACAGGACTTGTAAAAGTGTTGTTTGGACACTACCAGCAAACACACTAAAGTTATATTTTAAAATGATATAGTGATTGCATATGCTTTGGTCATTTTGTGTAGGTCAGCAGATTTTTTTTAAAAACTGAATCAAGAATGATGAGTCCATTCTTATAACTTCACTATGAGTTAAAGGTACAAGCATGAAATTAAAGCGAACAAACACACAAACAAACATGGTAGAAATGTTGTTACTATAATTGGTGTTTTCACACCTCAAATATAAATTATTCAGGGGCAACAGTTCACTGCTTTTGGCTTTTCTTGGAGTACATTATTTTGCCCACTGTTTTCACTGACAGCAGAAATCAAAACATAACATGGAATATTTTCTACCAAAACTGGAAGAATTTCCAGGTGAAAAGGCTTCATTGTTGTTTTTGATTGTTTTTGTTTGTTTCCTTTTTTCAACCTTTCTCTATTTTCTTTTCTTTTTCTCTGCACTAGATTTATCTCCCAATACAGATTACATCCTATTACAGACCTAGTTTCCAAGGATTTCTGTGAGTCATTATCAAGTGGTAGTGCTGCATTTCAAAATGGCAGTAAAATGGGCTTTAAAAGATGGTTTGTTTTAGGAACATTTCTGTTTTCATCCACGCTAGATTTACATTACAATACAGATTACATCCTATCTGAGACCTGGTTTCAAAGGATTTCTTTCAGTCACTGTCACTATGTTCCACTATATTTATAAACTGTGACAAAATGTGCCTATGAATGTGATGGTAACCAAAAATATCATCGCTAAACAACTTGGTCACTTGCAAGCACATAGCCTACAATCATGTATTCAAAATAAACATCTCTCTCTCTCTCACACATTCAAGGAAGATGAAGATGGTATGTAAGTCACTCACAAGTTTATGTGTGTTTGTTGTATCATCAAGCAGGGCTGTCAATCTTGAAAACTGTTTCACTTTTCGGCCTTCAACCTTCACACAAAATACAACATGAACATCACTTTAATTCATTATTCTGCTATGAATATTCCCAAAACTTGCATATTGGGTGCATTTTCCCATCAGATATAAATGTTAATACAGATGAAAAAATTATTCATCTTGTAAAAATTTCTAGATTTCATGACATCATGAAATAAAATAAATAATTTCAATGTGGAACTAATGATCAAATTTTCAACAGTTAATCATTATGTCACATAAATTCAAATAGCATGTTCCGGTACCAGCTATTCCGGGAGCCGGAATAGCTCAGTTGGTAGAGCGCCAGACTTGTAATCTTGGTGATCCTGGGGTTGCGGGTTCGAACCTCCGCCAGGGCATTTCGGTACAGGGGGATTTTTCCCTCGGAGTTAACATTGGTTCTGACTCCATTTCCCATACAGTCCTTCGAATGAGACTATAAACCGAGGTTCCGTGTGTGAACGCACACATAACATCTTGCACACACGTAAAATCCCATCACCAACTTTCGGAAGAGTAGGCCAGTTTGGCCGTTGGTATGGATGACACATTACACATAGCATGCACCCTGCATGAGAAATGGACAGAATGAAGGAAGTAAGGAAAATGAGTGATCGATATTGAACGATACTGACTGGATGACACGGGAAACGACTGAATGAAGCGCCAGCTGGCAGCTCTTCAGTCGGCACTACCCAGGTAGGCAGCCCGTTGTGTAAACGAGTGTTGATTGTAAAGCGCTTAGAGCTTGGTCTCTAGCCGAGAATAGGCGCTATATAAGTATTCATTATTATTATTATTATTATTATGCATACTCATAATTTGAATTAGATTCTTTTGCAACTGTATTCTTTATCAAGAATAATGTTCTCTTTCTCGCTCCAAAATGTGTGCTTCGATTTTATCTCGAGGAATACATGTATCTTTTAATATTGAATCCTATTAGTACTTTACCGTTTCCTTTTATGGTTTGATTTCTCTTTATTTCAAAAATCAAACTACACTGTACTGAGAGCAGTTAAATGATCAAGACATGCTCTTTGGAATATTCATTCCAAATCACACACACACACACACACACACACACACACACACAACACACACACACACTTTTATTAACGTAATACATATTCAGACAAGATGACAGCATCACAAACATGTGATACCTTCACTTTAACTTACCTTCAACAGCTGTTGAGTCTGATCACTCAATATCACCTGTTCTGGAAGCTTTAGGGATGACTGACATGAAACACACACATCACGCAAAATTATCAGCATATTTCCATCAACACCTCTCCCACACACTGCAGCATATCACAAGAGAGGAAGAGAGTACTGGGATTCTGTCCCATGTCCTGTATTCTCTCCTGTCTAAACCCTCATTTCCCCCAAGTCTTCAAAAATAAGCGTAACGGTGTTCAACTTCACGTTTGTTTCATCCCACTCTATTTTCCCTCCCTCCCTCTTCAGTATCCTTTTGCCTTTCTTCTCCCTCTCCTCAATACAGGGCAGTATTTTTTGTTGCTAGTCAAAGTCAAAATGCATGATTGTCTTAATACTAAACAGACATGAGTGTGTACACTAAAAACTGTTGATGTAAGCCACCATTAAGTTGACCAAAATGTTTGCAAAAAATCACTGTATGAGAAAAGGACAAAAAGACACTTGCATCACACACATTTCAACTTAAAGTTACCACCTTCTTCCCTGTTCAAAAGATTTGGCACAAACAACAACGAAACAAGAACTGTATACAACAAACCTTGTCCTGCTGCTTCTTCCCTTTTCCTTTCAAGTCAGTGATGAGTGTATTAACTGCAAGCCAGTCAAAACCCACTGAAACAACACATCAACCATAAACTGACATGCTGCATTTCAACATGGATTTTCATCCTCAAAATTCTTATTATATTACAAGAAAGTCACACAATAGCTCGAAGATGACAAGTTTAAGGCCAATGGCAATGTCATTCTCTTTGTTTCCTTTCTAACCAAATGTATTATCGGTTAAAATAAAACACAATTGAAATTCAAAATACAATCCTTTGTGACCACTGGCACTTCATCTCTCTGGTTAATTTTCTAGGTTTTCAACTGGAACCAACTGCTCATTTCAAAAACGTTTTACTCACCAGTAGTGCTCAAACAGTTACTGTGTGCGCACATACCCACACGCACACTATGTCTGCACATACATAGTCACTGATTGAAACCAGTTTACTGTCATTATATAAAAGAATAACTCAAACAGCTATTATGTGTGCATGCACACATACACACACATTACGTATACATATACAAGTCTAAACTGACTGAAACCAGTTTACTGCCATACAAGAAAAACTTAGGTATTTACTGTGTGCATTCAGTATTCACACATGTGTATAGATGACATGCACATAGTTTCCACAACTTGTGTCTACACTGACTAAAACCAGTTTGTCCGAGGAAAACGAAAAACAGATGAAAAAGAAAAGCAGGATGGCAAGAGGTCCAGGAGGCTGCTTTAGGTCCCCCAGCCAGGTCAAGGGCCAGAGCCCCTTGTTGTAGGTGAAACTGAGGGGTTTCTGCACCATTGACGAGTATAATCTGGATACAGCTTATTCCTTTTCACTTTACAATCGACATGATCACCACTATTACAAATTAATAATGTTAGCGTGAGAGCAGGATACAGTGGAGTTCACATCTCACAAGCTTCTGGGGATCGGACAAGTATTTGTTAACAATATTTTGTATTTACCAGAGCAGGACCTTCAGATAACAATCAATTTTTACACAAGAAGTAGACTGCTTCAAGCAGGTTTTTCTGTGCCAACCCAGCCTGTAGCAGGTTTTGTGAGAAAGAAAACAAAAGTCCATAATTTTTCATGGAAGTGGTGGAAGGGGTCACACACCTGAACTGAATGTAAGTATCACTTGGTATAGAGGTTTCACTATCATACATCACTGACAGCATGGACTAGCTTAAATTCTTGAATGAACATTTTTTACAACTCCCACATCACATCTTTCCCAAATCCTCGGCACAAAGGAAGATGGGCATAAAGAGCGAAAGACAGGGAAAGAACATTTGTGTTTTGCAAATTTCCTTTTCTTTTCTTGCCTGCACCTAGATGTGCTGCATTTAATTAATGCCAGTTAAAACATGATGCACTATACAACCTCCTGTTGTGGTCTTTCTGACACTATGTGCCAAAAGCATGGATTTGCCCATCAACACCACATCTGTTACTTATTTTAAGGCCTCTAATTTCCACCCATTCCCACTTTCAACTGTTCAAAACCATGGTTACAATCACGAAAGTATCCTCATTTACTTGAAAGTTGAATGAACGAAATCAGCATCATAATAGTTTCCTAACTGAAAGAGTGTTAGCATGCTAACTAAACATGACACCAACAGAGGCCTGGTTTGACAAAAACCTGGATAGGTGCATGGACAGAGTGTTCTGGACAACTTTGCCGAAATGTGAATGAAAGAGATGAGACTCGAAACATTGCACTTTTCCGATCTTTAGAAAAATGGAAACATTGCACTTTTCCAATCTTTAGAAAAATGGCAAAGTCAAATTCTGGCTTATGGCAGTTCTGGATGTGTAGTTTTCAAATTTTACCCCTGAGTTTGTCAGATTGACTTTAGGTTGTACTGACACATCTGCACACACACACACACACACACACACACACACACACACACACACACTGCTGTGAATGCTGAAATCTACAAAGACTGATATTTCAATAGTGTGTCTTCCCAATAAACAACACATGTACATCAAATCTTTATTGGCAAAGGTTTGTAAGTGGGTTAATGGCTTTTTGATAGGCAGAGAGTGTATTTGGGCTGGACATGAAGAAATATTCTGATTGTTGTTATTCTGCTTATTGCCAATGACCCATGAATCAATGGAAAACTGCTAAATGATTACCCAGTTAGTACTGCACAGCATAAAATCTATTTAATGAACTTGACATAAATCTGCACTCATTTTTTTTAAACACTGTCCTTATTAGAACTAACATGTGTTTGATGCCAGATTATTTTCCTACAATCATTCTGAAGCGTTAAACATGGATGGATCTTTGGCTGTGCCTTTCACTAGTGGGACCCTGATCTTAATGTTAACCCATCCTTATTTCAGTCTTTCAGATCTAAAGCTGCATGGATGATTGCTCCGTACTTACACTAGTTACAGGCTCAGAAGAACCGCTAAAAAAAAAATAACCTCCCTTCATAGAGAAAACCCTAATTGTCAATCTGTCCATCACAAAGCAAGCAATGAGGTACAGGTGAATAGCTTTACTGATCCACAGTGAGACCAGGGCTAAAGCCCACTTTTACTGTTGATGCAGGGCTATTTCATTCTCTCTGTGTGCACATCAGAGTAAACCTCTTCATTAAACTCATTGATTTATGTCTGTCATCGTGAATGACACCTGCAGATTTTTTCGACAAATCATTCTCGGGTACCCTTACAGCTCCAACCCCAAAATGGCAAGGCACGTTGGAAACTAAATTCTTTCAATATATTACCTTTTCTTACGAGGCTAAATAAAAGGTGTACTGCAACCACTTTTCCCGATTTGCAGAACGTAATTCTAACAGCTTGATGTCTTCAAATAATGTACAATTTCCCCAAGTCTTTTCGACACTCATGATACTTCATTGAAAGTGAAAGTACCCATTTCCTTTCGAGTTAAGTACTCGGTATACTCTGAATCAACATTAAAGCACTCAAGCAAAAATTTCGTTTAAAAAACAACAAACGTAAAGCTTCCAATTAAAAGTACATACTGTACATACACTGTATTGCGGTCTGAAATACATCTTCTGAAGCCACATGTAAATCACTGAAGGCTGCCATTTTGGAAAATTGTAAGTCAGCAGAAACCAGAATCTGCCGAAGATAACCGAAAACTACCGGAATATTTTTTTTGATGAATTAAATTTTTTTTTTTTATCTATCAAAACTGGGCCCACTTACAAAATCCTGTTTCAACCCTCTCACAATCAGCCACATACCATTACGCACGTTTTTTGTATTTAATCAAACAGAACCGCATTCTATTGGATAACAAGAAGTACAGACTAAGACGGGGGAGGGGGGGGGGGGGGGGTTGATGGGGGGTTTTTGTTTTCTTTTAAGGGAGGGGGTATGTGTGAGTGGAAGGACATAAATTACCACATAACATAAATACAAAAATGCACGTATTTACATATCTTGAAGAATCTAAAAGATACTTGGAGGAGATTAAAAAAAAAAAAAAAAAAAACAGGTAGGTATAAAAAAAAAAATTGTTTAAAAAAAAAGAGGCTGGAAATATGAACGTACACAAGAAACGAAGTGTGTGTGTGTGTGTGTGTGTGTGTGTGTGTGTGTGTGTGTGTGTGTGTGTGTGACGACTCATCGGCCTGCAATTGTTCCATGCAGCATCAAACTTGTTTTGATCATTATTAACCTGAACGGTGTGCAACTGGATCTTAGATCTGTTGCTCAGTTAATACTGAAAAACTGACGCATTTGGCTACGTTTTTCGATCTTACATTTATGAATACAAAGTTCAGCAAGTATAATGATAAAATCTAAAGTTGCCTCTGTTCGCATAATTATGTTGATCCTTTCCAAAGCCTGATTATAATATCACGAGTGATATTGATGTTGAAAGGATTTCGTCATTTTTTATTTAATAAATTTCCAACACCTTTTACAAATTAAAAAGAAAACGTAATAAAACATCCTTAAAAAAGCGTTGGACTGAATCTCTTTCTTCATCACAGAATGTACAATTCGTCATATTTATCACGATCATGGCGTTTAAAACAACATTTGTACCTAATAATTCTGTGTATCATTCTAACTTGCAACCTCTTCAGTTTAACATTCTTATTAGTTTTATAGATGTGGAAGAATATTTTATTCCAGTGGACTTGTGGTTTAGTGTCCGTAGCCATTGGGAGCACCAAATTGGTTTATGCTCATCTTTAGTCAAAATAACGTAATATCGTGTAGTTCCTTTACTTTCTGCAATAATAGCGTTGAAAGCTCTCTGTATGACCTGAACGCTTTAAGTCTTACTATTCAGTTTTATTCCCGTTTTCTTTATGAATTGTTTCATTGAGGAAATCCATCCACCGTATGAGACAAAATCTATAGCATAAGCAGCATCGCTCTAAAAGTGTCCTTTTTTCAGAAAATTTTGTTGAATATTTTCCTTTCTCAGTTAGTTTATTTTGTTTAATTACCATGTTTTCTGTTTTTCTAATCTTGTTGTAAAACAATGGTATCAGTTAGTAATTCGTTTGATATTTTGGGGAGTCACACAGAGACAGAATTCTCTATATGCTAAACAATTAAGGTGTGCCTCTATAACAAATTAGACTCCATGTTCCATGAACCAAATGCTGGCCGATCATTTTCAATATTTTCACTGAATGGATGTTTTCATTATAATACTCTTTTACATAAGATGCTCTTATATGGCCATGGAGGTGGTATATGCAAGATAGTGTGTTCTTTCCTGTAGACATGCACACTTCACACTTGTCCATTTGGAATGGCATCGTCTTCTTTCTCCCATTCTGTCTTGAGGTCCAGGTCTTTGTTGGAACACCTCATGTGACATAGCTTATCATCAGCGAAGAGCCGTGTGGTCAAGATAGTTGTTCGGAGTGGTCATTGATTTAAAGTATGAACAGGACAGGGACCAGCACTGAGCTTTGAGAAGATTCCGTCTGCACAGGAAAGACCTCAGATGTAGACAATTCAAGTCTACCACGCGGTGCCTGTCTGAAACTGTGAATCCAGTTATTGACTAGGCCGGTGATTCCGTGGTGCTAGAGCTTATGTACCGGCGGAGAGGCCATGTTCCAACCTTCACCGTCCGCTGGTGGCAGTGGTCCACCATCACCTGTCGTCATCAACAACACAGCGATCAAAACTGGACAAGTTTTGCTATTTGTGAAGCACTGTAAGCAGCAATGGATCTCTGGATGCAGAAGTGATATTGTGCATCTCAAAGGCCAGCTCTACCTTTGGCAGACTCACAAAGAGTCTGTGGCTAGATCATGACATCAGATTACGCACAAAGGTACAGAGCCGGGTACAGAGCTGTGGTTCTGAGTGATCTCCTCTACTGTTGTGAGACGTGGACCACGTACCGCCGACACATCCAACAACTCGAACAGTTCCATCAACGATGCTTGCGCAAGATCTGCAGCATCAAATGGCAAGGCAGAGTGTCCAACCTACAGGTCCTGAAGAAGTGTGGCTTACCTAGTATTGAGTGTATACTCATCAAAAGCCAGCTCCGATGGACAGAACACGTTGTCTGTACGGAGGACGGCAGAATTCCAAAGATGCTGCTCTATGGACTACTGAAGGATGGACAACGTGACCAAAGAAGGCCTCTCAAAAGATACAGACACCTTGAAGGCCATCATCTTCTTCTTTTTCTTCTTCTTCTTCTCTCCTTGTGTCAGAGACTCTGATTCTTTATTCTGTCTCCAAGTCCCCACCCATCTCTCTCTTTGTGTCGCTCTCAGTCCCTCCCTCTCTCCCACACTCTCTTCCTCTAGTTAAATTGTGCATTCTGTTATTCTAAATTGCTATGTATTCATTGTTGTTTATGAGATTACATGCAGTTCTATGTGATGATTTCTTCCATGTATTTATTGTTTGAGGGCTGGATGAAAAAAAAAAAAGCCACTGACTTGTGCTTATTCTTTTCCCTCATTAAACAACATTTCGTTCGTTCGTTCGTTCGTTCATCAGAAGCTGCAACATCGACACTGCTTTCTGGAAAGATTTCGCCCTTGACAGAACACAGTGGAAACAACAGTGTACCCAGGGTACAAAGACATTTGAGCACAGCAGAGCAGTCACCATCCAGGAAAAGAGGAATCGGAGATGTCGGGGCCCATCCTTGCAGGACTCCATTCCATGCAAGACTTTGTGGAAGACTTTGTGCCTCAAGAATTGGTCTTCATTCCCACATGAGGACCCACATCAGCAGATTACCTGCCTGCCTACTCATCCGTCGGACACGACGGGAGAATCCATCATCACCGGCGGAGAACAGCAGACTTTGTTGAAGGCCGTGGAGAAGTCCATCATCTCTCCCTTCTCCATGAAGATACATCGACAAGCCTCGGCAACTGACTTTCGTATGACAGACCTCGCCTCAGTCTGTGTATATCTTTTCTCGAAATGTTGTTTGCTTCGGAAACGAGCGTTCTTCCTCACTTATCAGTTACCCTCGGATGGAAAGATCATCAATCAATCAATCGATCAATCAATCGATTAGTCAGTCCGTCAATCAGTCAATCGATCTCTCTCTTCCACTTCGACACGATTGCATGATGTGCGCCATTATGAGCAAACCAGTTGTTGACATCAGACTAACAGCGCATGACACACTGCATATCAAACACTTGAGCCCATATTTCTTTCTGGCAAAAGACGACTTTGAAAAATCATACCGATCATCTGTCACTTGTGTTCAGAACAGACAGCATGCTAGGACCATCGGACCATGAGATCTATCTATCTGTCTGTCTGTCTGTCTGTCTGTCTGTCTATCTATCTGTCTGTCTGTCTATCCATCTATCTATCTATCTATCTATCTATCTATCTATCTGTCTGTCTGTCTGTCTGTCTGTCTGTCTGTCTGTCTCTCTCTCTCTCTCTCTCTCTCTCTCTCTCTCTCTCTCTCCCCCCCCCCCCTCACCTCCCCCGAGTACCAGTCACACCCAGCTCAATAACAGCAGATCCCGCAGATTGTTCCGCACATTTAAATGGCCCTCAATAACAGCAGATCCCGCAGATTGTTCCGCACATTTAAATGGCCCACTCTACGTCACATTGTCCGAGTATATCTACAAAACCTATCGCCAAACCTTCAGTGGGTGGCCTCACAAAGAAGTCTGAACACAGCTGAAAAGAGAACTCCGCTCTGCAGTCAAGTCATCGGTTTCTCAAATCACCTCCCAATCTAAAACAAACAAACTCTCATTACATTGAGACAGACTCTTCAAGAGACGGAAACAGACTGGAGATGAGGATGTCCACAACCAAAGTCCTGAATCCGCCACATGCTACTTAGACTTCGTAGAGCATACTGGTTTGTCATCAAAAACTTGACAAAAGACAACACCAATATCGACCTCGGGCAAAGAAATCTTTCCGCACTTACATCAAGTCCCAGAAGCGACCAAGAAATGTTACCCCTCAATGTGGATGGCGACTGAGCTGGTTACACAATCCAAGGACAAACCGAAAACCCTGAACTCGCAGCTCGCTTTTGTTTTGTTTTGTTTGGTTGGTTGGTTGGTTTGCCTTTTTTCAGTAGCAAACTCCCATGTTCGTCAGAAGACTTTAAGAGTTAGACCGTTTTGAACGCAGACCCCATGGCCCCTCCACCTACGACACACTGAATCACCATCTTGGTGGCTGTGGTAAGAAAAGTTATGAAGAAATTGCATGTTTAAAAGGAAAAAGATCATGACACTTTTATTCACTTCTGTATTATTTATACAAGACATTGGACAAAATTAATTTGTTTATTTATGAATACTTTTTTTTACTCTTGAACTGGGTGATAGATTTGATTTGATTGGAGAAAGGTTAATGGGAAAAGGGCTGAAGGAGAGTTTATATTTAAGTATTAGTATAGCTTGATTTTCTTTTCTTTCAAACTGTATTGCAAAAGTGGTCAAGACAATGGCTATTGAAATTCCGCCCTGAAAAATGCCATGTCCTAAAACGGGGGATCAAGAAGTCAGATGCTGTGTATCACACGACTGAGGTAAACATCAAGGGTGAGACATGTACCACAACTTTATCTGAAAGTGAAGTTGAGAAAGACCTTGGGGTTTACATTGACGACAAACTGAATTTCAGAGAACATGTGGCCAAGGCAGCTGCTAAAGCGAATAGGGTAGTTGGTACTATCCGTCGCTCCTATATAGATATACAAGACAAACAAGATAAGTCCCAAGACACTCCCCTGGGGAATCCCACTCGAGACATTGGCTTCTTGTGACTGTGCGCTATTGACGACAACCCGCTGACGCCTGTTGTTTAGGAAGTCCTGTATCCAAAGTATTATCTTCCCTTTGATATCATGCGCTTGAACTTTCAGAACAAGTCGTCTGTGTGGAACGCTATCAAACGCTTTCTGGAAATCCATGTAAACAATAGCGACTGAGCCTCCATCGTCCATGTGTCCATGACATCAAGAAGCTGAGTGATGCACGACCTCCCTTTCTGTCAGCTATAAAAGCTATCTTCGAGGATGCTCAGAAGACTTGAAAATAGAAGAAAAAAAAATCTTCAACGTTTTGGTCATAGACCGTCTTCAGGCTTGATGAATGAATGAATGAATCAATCAATTGATTAGTCAGTCAGTCAATCAGTCGGTCGATCTCTCTCTTCCACTTCGTCAAGATTGCATGATGTACTTCATTAATTCTCCAAGACGGTCTATGACCAAAACGTTAAAAAAATTTTTTTTGGGGGGGTCTATTTTCAAGTCCTCTGAGCATCCTCAAAGATACTATGTATGATTGAATATGAGACTGGAAAAAGAGTGTGCGTGAGTGAAGGTTGGGGAAGTGTTTGATTTTAGAGAGTTCGTACACTTTCTGTGATTTTCTATTTTGCATAGAGAGTTTATATGAGGGTGCCAACTAATAGCATTGTCAAGTGTTACTCCAAGCACTTTGTAATATGTAACCAGTCCAAGCGGTTAACCTCTAAGATGCATTGGAGGCAGTTTAATTATCAGACCTTGTATGATTTTACGGTTGTTTCCGGTATTTTGTTTCTCGGACTACTTATGGGCTTAGTTATATATACATATTTTATTATTGCTGACACAGACAAAATACGTATTTAAAACTCGTAATTTCCATGAAAAAAGAAAACACTGAACAGTTTTGTTAAGGTAACAGATCACCTTTGAAACAAACTCATAACGACGTGATGTGAACGTGACGTCATGAATTTTCTGCCCCCCCCGAAAAGGGAACAACTCGCCAGGGTGGCCACAGTGACTTAGGACTACGACAAACTGTGCGACCCTGAGAGAGGTATCGGATGATGTCTGAAACGGAGACAAATATGGAAACGTGCAGTCTACCAGATGATCGAATAGACGACCGAAGGGTATGTGTACACGGCAGATTTTTCGGATTAAATCGTCTAAAGCAACGGATAGAGTAGACTAATTACGAATATCAACATGAATCATAACTTTCTCTTTGTCAGTAGTAGCTTCACCGTCGTAACTGAACTACACAGTAGTAGCTTCACCGTCGTAACTGAACTACATTGTCAACAGTTTACTGTGATACATGGCAGTGATGCATTTCTCTTCCATGTTAGAACTGATTAAAATCATTGCATCAGTCACAATATGTAAAAGTAAAAACTAAGAAAGTAGTTCAGTTTCTCGGCTTGTTTGCAAGTTGTAATCTATCCTTGCCTGACAACTGGGAAAGCCCAAAGGCTGTAAAACACCACCTGAAATTGGTCCATTGTTTAAATGTCAATGATGGATTGTTTCCTATAAATTAGGGGTGAGGCTCAGTACGAAAAACTGGTTTCCAAATTTTCAGGGGGTCACAGAAACGTTTAGGGAGTCGCACTTTATAACTGCTTGTAAATGTACAGAAAATCACACACACACACACACACACCACACACACACACACACACACTGCACGCACGCACACACGTGCACACGTACACATACACACACACGAGCGCTTTCTGACTGGCACACACACATAAAAACACAGAGACAGAATTAGATAGAAATGGATAAGAGGTGAGCACTATTAACAGTGTTAAGAAAAATTCTCCAGGTAATGCTTAACATTATTTGTTTAGATTCGTGTTCCCATGTTAGTGAAGTGTTAACTAAAGTAAGTCTGAATATCTACACTGTCAGGATTTTAACAGTAAAACTTGATATGTGGAATGTTGTCAGTGATTTTCATCACGCACAATTTACACAACATGAGCCAATTCCGCCAGTACTGAAACATTTTATTAATTAACCATATTCCGTTTGCCTTGAAATGATCATCGGGAGCCTGGTGACAAACAAGAGGCGAGTGATAAATATTCATGGAACCTTTCATGAAACTATGTAGGTTGGCCACTCATGCACTGTGTTTAACACATTGCTACATCCATAATGGAGACATTTTGTTTATCCAAACCAGTTGTGTTGCATAAATTGCCAGACGTTTGTTCCATTCGCTTAATGATCACCTACAAGTCACAGATGAACCATCAATTTTGTCTCTGAAAACTGAATTACATGCAGTTTTCTATGCTGTTTGCACTTTGCTGAATCATGTGATCTTGTGGGCCAAACATGGTCCTGGGTTGTCAGATTTGATAACTCTTGTTGGTTTTCAGCAGAGAAGAGTTCTGAAGTGGAAGTTGTTTATCGATTGAGAACATTCTAAAACATAGGAGAAAGTTAAGTTTTTGATTGACTTCGATCGAGGCAGATCGGACTAAAATGCACTGCTCGGAGTTGCAATGCATACAGGAGAAAATCATTGCATCACGGTAAATTTTGGTACGTTTTAGTGATACACTGGACTGATTTCTAGCGCGTCAGACAGGAATTTTATGCATCAGAGACGCACGTTTATATGTGAGAATTATCACTGAATGTTCTATGGATTGTTAGATTTGCTCACGATTCATGGTAAAGTTAGGCTGTCAGTCTTCAATTAAGTCACTTTTCATAAGGCCAACAATGTTTTCAATTTAAGCTTTGCTTTGTAACCTTAATAATGATGATCCATCTCGCACAGGATACACATTAGGGCTGGGCGATAATATCGATATGTAGTAAAATATCAGTACGGACATGCCACGATACGATATATCGATACGGGTTGCGGCGACCCGATATACCATAACAGAAGCAAAACCGAAACTAGAACCGAAAGCACTGTTTCTAAGAATTTGTGGGCTCTTCTGCGAACTGCACAGACTTCGTGTAGGTGTGTGTGACAGCTATCTTCTCTTGTCAGCTGATATTTCGAGAAGTGCGAGAGGACCAGAAGATGGAGGAGTACACAATTGTGGCAAAAACTAAAGGAAAAGCTGACGTATGGCGTCACTTTGGACTTCGAAAACGCAAAGCGGACGGAACAATTGTGGAAAAGACAGCTGTGTGCTTAACGTGCAATACTGTTGTGAAAACGTTGGGTTGTACAACAAATATGATGACCCACATTCGTCGAGTCCATCCACAACTTTTATCATCCCGCACCACTGTCCAAGCTACAACTGACCCTACTATTGAAGCAGGTCCATCAGAAAGGCGGTATATACACGCACAGAATAAACGTTTTATTTCTAGTCATTTGTGTTTGTACACTTGGAATAAAATACTGCCACCACTATGTTTTGTTTCTGTCACTATGTAGACATGTTTTTGATGCTTTTAGCTGTAACATTCATCATGAAGAAAGGTATTTGAAATTTGCCGATATATCGTTTGAAAATATCGATACGGCCAAAAAATATCGCGATAATATCGATACGTTTTTGCGACGATATCCCAGCCCTAATACACATTGTTTGGTCTCTGTTGTGTGTGAAGTTGTTGGAATTTCCCTGAAATGCAATTGTTTAGTTTGCTCCTGTCTTTTTTTTTTTTTTTTTCAATGTGAGATATAATTATAAAGTTGAAAATAAGGTGACTTGCTAACATAAGAATCAAAACATCATGATATGCTATGTGAAACAAATGGATGTCAGTTTTTGAGTAAATAACGGAATCGATAGTTACTATAAATAATCAGTTAGTGTTGACAAGTGTAATTTTTTGTGTTTACCTGTCCAAATCCAGCCAGATCTTTGCAGCTGAAATTGTTTTCCAGTGTCTCAAAGCTTAGATTCTAAATTGTCGCTGAGCATTCAAACTGAGCAGTAATAAGAGATACAATTTTCTGCATGTCTCATTTGTACAATCCAGAAAATGTTTTGTTTTGTTGTTGTTTTACTTATTTCAAAATATTTCATGCCTGCCTATGGGCACTTTTTCTTGACCACCCTTCTTTTGACAAAAATCGCATACGATAGAATGAGCTGTAGTGAGGCACAGAGACACAAGTGCAGCTAGGGCTGAAGCAAATGACGTTAGTACAACTGGCACTAAAGCAAACAGAATATGCAGGATTAAAGCAGGATAAGTAACCATTTCCCATACACTTCCATTGGCATGTATACATGTTTACATTAATATTTATTTATTTTACTGTCTTTTATTTTGTTTTTGTTTGTTTTTTTTTTTTCTTTTTTTTATATATGACTTGTGAGTTGACTTCAACGCAGTGACAGCCCTCATAAGTGATATGGCCCTTTGCAGTCAGCTGGGCTATAATAAATAATATATACAGTGTAAGTGACATCACCTTACCTTACCTTTAAAGAAAAACTCAGTGATTGAATTTTAAGGTTGCATTGCTATCTTTAATCACTAATAAGTAGAAGTTTGAGTGAGACTGAGATTAAGATCCATCACTTCATTGGCTACTGAACTTAAACTAGTCTGTAATTAGAGACTTGACCATGTAAGCAATGGACTAGAGTGAGATCTGGAACTATTAATCCTGAGTTTGTTTCTTCTTTGACATTGACGGAACAGTGAAAGTCAGTTCCTTTTTTTGTTGTTTTTTTTTGTTTGTCTGTAGTTGATTTCATACTGGATATTTAAATAATATTTTCTTTTAGTTACTTGCCTCAAGGGCATTAATACATAAATTACTGAATCATACAAATGAATGCTGTAGGATTGTGGATTACAGTAAATGGCTGATTAAAAGAAAACATTTCTGATTAGATTCTATTCTTGTTCCAAGATATTTTATTTTTATTAGTGGAGATGAAGACAAAATCTGCATCTTTGATTTTATATTATATGTGTACCATTGTGTGTGTGTGTGTGTGTGTGTGTGTGTGTGTGTGTGAGTGTGTGTGTGTGTGTGTGTGTGTGTATGTCTCTGTGTGTGTCTGTGTGTGTGCGTGCATGTGTGTGTGTGTGTGTTGTATTACTGTGTGTGTGTGCGTGCGTGCATGTGTATGTGCGTGCATCTGTGTAGTCACTAGTGTCATTTCTTTATGCACTTGGTTATTCTCCTGAAATATGTCCAACACACATCATTTTTTACATTGATTGAATGACTTCTTATTCACATTCAACGCATGGTTTTCTAGTTCATACTAATCTTTGATTATCAAAGAAATTGGGAAAGAATTCTTTTGTGTGGGTATATTGTGGGAATGTTTCAATTTTAGATACTGTGGAGAATTTACCGCTTTTTGTTAACCTTAGTCTTGACAAGCTCTCTTTGCAGCAAAAGAAAGGGTATACAGGTTTTCGTCAAAAGATGATTGGAATTGCCTAAAAACTTTGTTTTTAAATGTGCATTAGTTGTACTTTTGTTTGAAGCTTTTAGAACAAAAAAATTTTTTTCATGCATTTAACATGTAGTGTCTTGATAGGACTGTTTTGTTGAATGTACACAGGACACAAAGTGACAAACACATCTAAGAAAAACAGTTTGAAAGGATATACATGTATATTTTCATCTGTTCAAAAAGACAGCTGCATTTTGTTTAATAATTCAGCCTTTAATCCTGTAGATTGGACATAAATGTTGCACATGATGTGTGTTCAAGTTACTTACATGACAATAATGTCCAAGTTAGACGTGTTACAATAGTTTCAGCATTTGTGATTAAATCAGGTTGTTTCAAAGACTGCAAAATCAGTGAAATACTTACATAATTGCTTTTGTTTTGTTATTGCAACAAAGTTTATTGTCAGGTATATTCTTTTTATTAAAGATTGTTACATGGTGTCCAAAGTTATGCGTATGAGTTAAGAAAATATGTGAAAAATACATCACATTTATGATTGTGGAGTCCAAAGTTATGTGTGTGAGTTAAGAAAATATGTGAAAGATACATCAAATTCATAAGAGAACTAAATGATTGTGGATCAAATGTGTGATGTTCTTAAAATGCACAATGTTACAAACCGCTTGAAAATCTGTTTTGGCTCAATAATTCCTCTACTTTCTTTTTTTTCCCCTAAAATTGTGTATGCATTCACTGTTGTTACAGTATTTGAATTGATCTTACTAACTTAACTTCATAAGTTCATTAGATATGTGGAAAAGTATGATATGATGAAATACATTGTTATTTTTCATAAATGTGAATATCATGAGCCTTTCAACTTTGACACTTTCCTTATATCATTGTCACACTGTTCATTTTGAATTGTGTGTTATGTATACATGCTACAGTGACTTAAGACAAATTTTCTCAAATATGAATCTACTAATTGTGACTAAAGTTTAAATGTTAATTTAATGACCTACCAATTCCAAATCTAGACATGTCACACTACTACTACAGGGTATCAGACATTTTGAATTAAAGAGTTTGATTCAATGATTGTTATTCATTCATGTTACAGTTTGGGGCATATTTCAGGAGATTGACCCACTTAGATTGTGGAAGTGTGTTTATCTTGTGTATGCACAATGTTTTCTGTGACAGGTGTATTCTTTTGTATGTCGGCATATATTTCATAGAAGAATTGTCACTTCTTTTATGATCTGTGTCATATTATTTTGAAACATGTCTTAGTTTTACTGTTTCAGTAAAAACTTTTATGTCTTTATTCAAAATGAAATACATGCTCTTGGGATAATTTTTGTTTTTGACTTGAGGTACTAATTTGTCAGCCACTGATTGTTCAGTGTTTCAGGCAGATGAGAAGTTGAGCGGAAAATGATGAATTGATATACGAGCATGGCTCCAACTGATGTGCATGATGATGTTGAGTGCATTACGCACAAAATATCCATTAAAAATATGCTTCAGTGATCAGTAGAACATTTAAAATTAAGTCAGACAAGTAATTGAGTTGATCCTGTAAAATTGTACAGTATAGCGACAGCTACAACACGACTTTTGGAGGCAGAGGTCTTTGCTTGACGCAGCTCCTTGAGTTTGCAGAAGAACTGTCTTGGAATATGGAAGGCGGAGCGCAGACCAACATTGTCATAATGGATTTTGCAAAGGCATTCGATAAAATTAACCATAGTCTCCTGCTCCACAAACTACACCATTATGGAGTCCGTGGCAACATCAGTCGGTGGATTGAGAGCTTCCTCAGTGATAGGAGACAAGCCGTAGTCGTGGACGGAGCAGCTTTAGAGTTGGCAGATGTCAGATCCGGGGTGCCACAAGGATTGGTGCTTGGACCGTGCCTTTTTCTGGCTTAAATAATATTAATGACTTGCCAGATCAGCTCACCTCACAGACTCGCCTGTTTGCAGACGACACTGCAGTCTGTAGACTCATCACATCAAACCAGGACTAGTCCCAGCTGCAACAAGACCTCCAGACACTTCAGCAGTGGGAGAAGAGCTTGGATATGGAGTTCCATCCTGGGAAGTGTACAACTCTGCTGGTGACAAGAAAGAGACGACCACTGTCCAGCGAATACCATCTACATGGACATACTCTTGATGTGGTTACTTCTGCAAAGTACCTTGGAGTCACCATCATGGACAACCTTAGCTGGGACAAACATATAAATAGTATCTGCACAAAGGCCAACAAGACCCTTAGCTTCCTCAGGCGTAGCCTCAAGATCAGCGCCACCCAGCTAAAGGCCACAGCCTACAAAGCCATGGTACGACCCACACTGGAATATGCCTGCACCGTGTGGGATGCCTACATGACGACAAACAAGGACAAGCTGGAATCAGTCCAAAGGAAGGCTTCACGCTTTGTCACAGGACGTTATCACAACTCCTCCAACATCAGCAGCCTCATCAAGCAACTGGACTGGCACCCCCTAAGGCAGCGAAGAAAGATCACCAGATTGGCCATGCTGTTTAAGATCATACATGGCTTGGTCTGCATGGACAGATCCCAGCTGATTCCTGCTCCAGCCCGTCAGCGTAGAGGACATGAACAGCAATTTAAACACCCACAGTGCTGAACTTTGTATCGACAGGGGTCCTTTTATCCATGTACTATAAAGGACTGGAACGCCCTGCCTGACACAGTAGTTGAGGCAAAGACTCCTGACATGTTCGTGTCAAGAGCAAGAAAACTACATTAAACCTCTTTTTTTTTTGTTTTTTGTTGTTGTTTTTTTTTTATGCTGCGCCAGCCCACATTCAAAAACGTCAGAATAGTCACCATGATGACTGAGGTCATTCAATGGATGAAGATGAAGGATGAAAGTAAAATTTGCTGCACGAGTCAGCCAGTCATTTACAGGGTTTTGCCAGTGAGTGAACAAAAATTGAAAGAGATGCCTTTTAGTTTTATTTCTTAAATTAATACATCCAAACATAGCCCCATGCATGTGCTGCTCACACAATGAAAGCATAAAATAGAATCCACATACACACACACTATATGCCTTTTGTGACATGCATTACCAAAGGTGGGTGTATTATTGAGGTACAAAAAATTATTAACACCAATAAGCCAGTGATCAACAAGGGTGACAGCATACTCTACAAAATGAAAGACAAATAGAAACAATGACTATGTGGAGTGGTGTAGCAGTTTTGATTCAGTAAGTTTGTCCATGTTTGAAAGTAAATGAAAATAATGTACAGGAAAGTTGAAGTTGGAGCTGATGCAAATTTTGGGAAGAAACTTCTCAGGAATTTTTGTTATAATCAATATTGTGCACTGTTAGTTTTAGTGGACTAGCAGAATCTGATTGCAATATTGGATATGTATGGTGGAAATGTAAATGAAGCAAATAGGATGCTCAGTGATGATCCCATTAAAGTAAATGTTGTATTTGTTCTGGAGATCAGGTGACTGCTCAGAAATAATAGCCAGCAGGAGCCCAGTAATTAAGCTTAATTTTTCAAGGTACCTGAAGCTTGATCATTTTTACTAAGACACAAGTTTCATTTAGAAAGTGAAAAAGCTGACAGAGCAAAAGATGTTCTTGTGCATTTGCAGTGTTAGTTTCAATAAGAAAACTTGCATTAAATTATAGGTAGAAAACACTGTTAGCTTATGTTTTTAAGGCTTGGCATTATGATGTTAATTGCCTAAGTATGTTATATTCTTGACAAAAGATAAAGCCCTCGTATACACACTCACACACACACACTGACATTCGCACTCGAACACACAAATGTACATACATGCCTGCCTGCGCGCGCGCACGCGCGCGCACACACACACACACACACACACACACACACACACACACACACACACACACACACACACACACACACAAGCACCAAAAAGCACAGAATTTATACACAGGATGCTGTGACTAATAATGGATAGCATGCACAGAAACAAAAATGGTATACATAATCAAGAATGTTATGCAAGCAAAAGCCAGTGGTTCAAGATAACTAGACATGTATGGTATCAGTGTAGACAGGAAGGCACTACAAGTCCACCTGTATTATACAAAATATTGTATTAACATTAGTGTTTCTGAGAAGTTGGAAAGATCTGTTTCTGAAATGACCCAATCCTTGATTGTATGTCGTCTTTAAAAGGCTGTTAAAATCATAACCAGACAAGATCAGTACATATCATTTGAAAGGTCAAGTTGAATTCAGAGTATAGATCTGTATTTTAGTCTATTTAAAGAAACGAAATAGCCTGTTTAAAAGGCCCTAGTAACAATGTTGTATCTGACCAGGAGTAACACCGTGAGTTCAGTTTGGGATGCAGTTGAGATTGAAAATGTTAGATGGCATCACTGTCTTGATGGACACACACATGCACATACACTCACACATGCACACGCGGAGATTGAAGATATTAAATGGCATCACTGTCTTGATGGACACACGCATACACATACACTCACACATGCACACGCGCGCGCGCACACACACACACACACACACACACACACACACACTCACACTCTCACACACACACACACACTCACTCACTCATTCACTCTAAGATTATTAGAAGTTTAGTGTGCAGAGTACTTGTATTGCTGCTGTTGCCTTTTTTTTTTTGCCCCTCCCCCCCCCCCCCCCCTTTTTTTTTTTTTTTTAACTTTGAGAAGGTTTTATTTGTTTCAGATGGATCCAACAACAGTTGTGAAGAGTTTGTCTGACCCAGTTGAAGAAACAGAAGAGTTTTTGAAAGAAAGTGAAATGTGTGTCAAGTTCTTTGAGAAGTGGAATGAAGTCGAGCAAGTGACCTTTGTGGAAAATTTGCTTTCTCGCATGTGCCATTATCAGCATGGACAAGTGAATACCTATCTCAAACCTATGTTGCAGCGTGATTTCATTTCTGCTTTGCCAGGTATGACGATTAAGATTTGGTTGGCAAAATAATTATGTATTTAATGCAATATTATGAACTTTTTTTTAAAGTGCCTTTGAAACTGAAAATCTGAGCTTGTCACTAATAAAGTAAGGACAGTTTCAATTATGCTTTTTTTTTCTTTACCCCCATGCCACATATTTAGCTTCATCAGTTCATGTCCAGAGCCACATGTCCTTGCTTGTTGTGCCATAATCCCACC
Source organism: Conus canariensis (assembly GCA_033310375.1). NCBI lineage: Eukaryota > Metazoa > Mollusca > Gastropoda > Neogastropoda > Conidae > Conus > Conus canariensis. The sequence continues at coordinate 54,693,336 of CM065716.1, read as the reverse complement.
AAATAGCAGTGCATATGGAACAGTCATGTCATGTTGTTAATAGGCAACCCCCCAATGGAGACGCTGCACAACTGCCAAATCACTTCGATGATGTTCATACGTGCCTGCTGTGATCGAAAGTATGCAGGACATCACCTGCTGAACCTCCTACTGATGACTGTAATTGCTTAGTTACAGAGCCAGCATAAGTGAACACTATCACATCACCAGAATTGGTGAACTTCGCATGAACTCACCAAGGCCATGGATGTAGAGATGAGATCAAAAGTGAAGTCACCATGTGAGCAGAACATGAAAGGCCACAGAATTTGAGGCTTAGTTTTCTTATGCTGGTTGTTGAGAATGAAGATTATGCTTTAGAGTTCTATTTCTGAAACTGCATGATAGGGCTGTATTTAGTTTACTTTCATGATACATCTTGGAGTCAACCAGGCCAGAGAAATGCAAAAACCTGCAGTGTTGGTCAGGAGATTTGAGCAACACTGTCAAAGATACATCCATTAAGCGGATGAAACTCAACTTTATGGCCATAGTCTTCCTAATTTAATTCATCGTAAGCTCAGCAGCAGATAGGAGCTAGTCATGGGCCAAAAACAAATAAATGGCTCAAATGGGAATCAAATCTGCAATCTCTCAGCTTAGAAGCTGCAGTGCTCACCACTGCACCACAGTGGCTGGTACCGGTAATAATGCATTATTATATGCAGGTAGCTTTGATGTTTGATTTTCTAGCTGAAAAGTTGACAAATCCACAAAGTGGTCAGAAATCATACTTAGATTTGGACTGTCTATTGTAGAGAGGTGTGTTATTTCCCTTTAACTGTGAGAATACCCTTTCTTGTTTTTTCATTTTCTTCACAAGTAACGAACAGCTGAATCTGAAAGGTAAAAACAAGATGACAAAGTGGTTGATAATAAGAAAGAGAGAGAGAGAGAGAGAGAGAGAGAGAGATGATCAATGATGCAGATCTTCCCTGCACTTTGGCATTCATTTTAAGCAAAAGGGAACAAGTTGTTATCAGATTTCTCTGATTGGTTGACTCTTTTGCCATCTTGAATTTATTGTTCACAGTTTTTGTATCAACTAACTTATTGGTTCACATTGTCAGTATTACTTTAATCTGTTCTTAAACTGACCATAATGGGTTAAAAGGTATGTCAATGACTAGCAGTACTGTGGTAGAGTGGTGCAATAGAAAGGCTGAAGTGTCAAAATGAATCAGTATTGTATTGTTTTTTTTACTTGCTTTTCATAGCTCACATGTACAGTTTTGTGTGTCAGTGTTAAAACTTGTTTGTGCTTCTGTCTGTCTTTTGTGTGTTTCTTAAAACAGAGAACGGTATCATTGTCATGGGTAGTCTCTGGAACATCACTGCACTGTATACATTTTATTTTTCTGGACATCTCTTATTATTAATAGAAGTTGATCAGAACACTTGATTGAAAAAAAATATGTGGGTACATGTCATTTCAAGGCAAACAATCAAGGCAAACAATTTTTGTTTAGTTATTTTCCATTAGCCTACTATAGAGCAAAACTTTCCATGTTCTTTTGCCCAAGTTTATTGTAATTTTATACTACCAAGCCTACTATTTCATTTTCTATGTGTGTCGGTGACTACTATGTGTGGGTGTAGACATCAATTCTTAATATGAAGATAGACATCAGTTCTTGATATGAAGATATTGATTGATTCTTCAGTCAGTCATTTTGGTGTGTTTGTTATCCCAGCCGGTAGTGACAAGATTATTTGCTCTTGATTCACAAAGTAAGCATGCACACAGAGATTATTGAACAGACTGGAATTAATACATAACTGCTATCACTTCAAAACAATATTACCAAGACCCAATGAGCATGATGGGGAGTTTGTAATGTGAGTGGTTAAACGAGTGTAGGAGTCTTGCAGGTTTTAGAAATGATCACTTGACCTGATGCATGTTTATGTGTCACTTTGACATCTGTTTTAATAATCTATGCATCAGATCTTAGATATTCAAGTTACTGAAAGGCCTGCTTTTGAGCATTATCAAGAATGGTGCCATTTTGGGTAAATTTCCTGTTTTGTTTTTCAGTTTTTGCTTTGCACAATCACTTGCGTCTAATCATTCCATTCCAGCTTCTCCCATTCAGTAACAGTTATAAAGCTTTTATCTAAGACATCCTCTCATTCGAGACTTTTTTGGTGCAATTTAGATTATATGTCTTTATAACAATAAGTTCACTTCCCAATTAAGACTGCCTCTTACTCAAGACACTCCTTCCTCCCCACCCTTCCCTCCCCCAATCACCCTTTTCTTCTCTCCCGTTTTTTTGGTTTTGAAATTTCTTGGAATATTTATGCTCACAAAGAAAGATTCCGCTTTGTATAAATCATGGATAAACTAAGAAATGTGATCGGCAAGTATGTGATATGATTTCTGGGGGTACACTAACAGAAATGCATTTCAGTTGTAACCAGTGAAAGGGAAGTGAAAGTAAAAAAAGGAGGGGGAGAGTACAGGAGGGGTGGAGGGGTGTCAGTTTAAGTCCGATGGTTGCCTTTTTTTTTGTTTTCCACAAATGCTTTGCATAGAAAATGATAGCCTCTTCATTGGTTTTTTGGAAGGCCAAGAAATGAGAATACCAAATGCACTGTATACACAAAGTTTGCAAGGTACTTAGATAACTCTGAGAGATTAACCCTTTTGTCATTATCACTGCGGTGGACTTCAGTCAACATGTGACACAAAATTGGGAGAATTCCATGCATTCAGTGATGGTAAGACCTTAATTTGTTGACCCATGTGAAAACTTTCAAGGTTGCGGTAGCCATTTAAAAGCCTTTAGTATCAGCGTTTTCTTGTGGCTGTCTGGTTACAGCTGTTACAACATTCTAGCTTCCAGTATATCTATGCGCATCCATGACTCCATTTTGCCCAAATCTCCCCTCCCCCCTACCTCTCTTCCAGCCTGGGCAAATAGTCACTACAGTTTTTCGTCATGAAGGTTTTTCACTATTGTGATTACACTTGATTTAATTACTAAGGGTCTAAGACCACTTTATAACTGTGTATATAGCAAGATATTTTAATGTTCGTTTTGTAGCAATTATTCTTATTTTGAGCCTGTTCTAACTTTCAGCAGTTATGCATTATAATCATTTTTTTTCTAAATTTTTCAATAGCCAAGGGGCTGGATCATGTAGCAGAGACTATCCTCGCCTACCTGGATGCCAAGTCCCTTTGTGCAGCTGAGCTGGTCTGCAAGGAATGGTACAGAGTCATCTCCGAGGGCAATTTGTGGAAAAAACTCATTGAGAGGAAGGTTCTCACAGATAGTCAGTGGAAGGGCCTGTCTGAACGGCATCAGTGGTATGATATATTTTGTGTGTGCTGTTTTTTTTCAAAAAAGTCTGTTGTAACTTGTATTCTTGATCAGTTGCTGATATGACTTCAAGATTGATACTAAATTTCCTTTCAGGATTATCTGATGATTACTTAGTTCTAACTGCATTACACTGCTGTAAATTCAAGTAAGTCTTGGCAGTCATTGTATGGCGCTGCTGTAATAACTATAAAAGTTACGTAATTCTTGTCTGGTCTCCAATTCATTGCTTGTTATATTTTAAGCTCTGATTATGTAAATATGAAATAAACTGAATATTACCTGAGTCCATTCTATTCTAAGACTATGGAACATGTATTTGACAAGAAGCATATGAACCAGTCAAGTATGTAATTTTATGTTTTGGAGTTATTATTTTTTTTTATAATTCCTTTCTAACAATTTGTTATTCTAACACTTTGAAAACAGGAGAAAAAAGAAGTGTGCTTTGCATAGAGTTGTACTATTGTAGATAATATAGAGTGAGAATTACCAGTAAAGGTGAAGGGGACTGCATTGTGTGTATCCTGTTTGCTAGGTATATAAACTGTAGAAACTTTTGATGTTACTGTATGTATACACATTAAAGGTCTGCTTTAGAGGTTTTTGATAATTGGTCAGCTTATGCAGAAATAAGAAATGTTTGATAAATTGGTAAAATAAACATCCAATTGGCTTCCGATCGCACGAAATCGATCCGCGAAAGTGGGCATTTTCACCTGTAATCAAGAAAACGGGAGGTAATCAACTAAATCTTGGCATGGCTTAACTGCTCTTGGATATGACGTCACATGAGTGTCAGCGATGGCGACAGAAAGCAATTCTGATGGTTCTTGCACATCTCGCTCGGAATTTAATTTATCATGTAAAAGCAGTGACTATGATTGCGACAGCCAGTGTGACTGGGGATGTTTCTGCAAGGCCTTTACCTTATCAGTTTGAACGCTAAGTTCTTTTTACCACGTCAGTTCCAGCTGGACCACGGAAACGAACTATTCAGTTCCAGCTGGACGCCCGAACACAGCATTCCGAAGGCGTACGGACTTTACCGAAGTCTCGAGGGAGGCTACCGACTGACTTCTTGATGCGATCACGTGTGGACGGCGAGCGGAGATTCTTCTTCCTCAAGCCTTAACGCGTTCATTCAATTTAACAAGTGTGATCTGTCCATAGATAAGAACAGAATAAACGTGCGACTATCATACTCATCTGTACGAGCTCACCACTCCGCCTTCAAAGTATACGCGCACAATGCAGACGAAGTTTTTGATCCACTTGAACGGGCTTGGCAATTGTCGGAATAGCTCGTTTCCGTGGTCCAGCTGGAACTGATGTGGTAAAAAGAACTTAGCGGCCCGGCATGTTTGCACAAACCGAATCCACTTCTTTCGAGTATCTGGATCAGATGGAAATGTGTGCAAAGAATATCCGTCTCCTGCTGAGCTGCTGCACTCGCCTACAGCACAATATCTGCCCCCCCCTCGTGACTTTTTAGGCTGTGGGGGATCGCAACTCATGTTGATTTCACTTGGCGTTGCCATGTTGTGTAGGTCGCGGCTGACGGCCACTCCATCAAGTGACGCCATGGTTTTCGGTCTACCGCGTGGGGTTTGAATAGGTGTGCAAAAGTCGTTTTTTATCTATTCTTCCGGCGATTTAAAAAAAAAAATGAATACCATACTGTAGTTATATGACATGTAGACCTGTTTTTAACAAATTATTGAAAATCTCTAAAGTAGACCTTTAACAATTTATTTTTTTACATAATAAGACAGATCCATGAAAATAATGTAGTAACATTTTTACTTTTGAAGAGGTTTTCACTGATAACAGGTTTTAGTCAGAGTTTACACTTCTTCAAGAACTGGGGGAGTTCAGGGAAACTGGAACTGGAAATCAGAGTAAGACAGAAAAAAGAATCATTGTAAAACGTGGCAGTCAAAAGTCTCAGGACTTGTGGTTGCATTTTCAGTGTGCTAGCAGATGACAGTGAAGCCACAAGATCTCATGGTCTTCATGAGAGCAGCCGTTACCATTTTGTCTAACCAGTTGAAGGCAGGCAGATGTCATTCTCTGACATTGTGCATCAGCAAGATGTTGCAGAAGTGAAAGAATCTGACAAAAGCTAAATGAACAATTTCGTATGATCCTGATTATGGTTTGACCAAAAAGTTAATGATACACTACACCACTTAAAGCTCAGTTTGCGATAGATCGCATGAATTTGGGTGAGGAAGGGCATGACCACAGGACCCCTCCCCTACCCACCCCCTCCGTCCCCTTTTTAGAATTTCAGGGTGTTTTGATTTTCTTTACTGGGAGCCCAGTTCATTGATTATGTGTATAGTTACTTACTACATGAGTTAAATGACAGTTGGTTGTATTGGGTAGCTTTGTGATCCTGATGGTTGACATGGTAAATATAATGAGTCTAGATTGCCAAGAATTGTGAGACTGGCTTGCCAGGAAATTCCACATTTCCCTAGTGCTATAATGAATGTAAAGAAAGTAACACAAAGTCTACAAAATAGTGTAAGAAAAACAGAACAAATGATATTAATAGACTTGCTGTTTGTGTACAGGCACCAGCACTTATTCAGGCAGAGGCATGGAGAGGCACCAAAAGATCACAAGTTCTACAGAGATCTGTACCCACGAATCATCCGTGATATTGAGGTCAAAATACTTTTTTTTTTAATCATACGGGAGTTTAGCAAGATACAGTAGTGAGAAAGTCACAAGATTTGAAGCAAGCATCACAAGAGAGAAAAACAAAAGGGAATAAAGAGAAAGTAAAGCTCCACTTTTCGCAGTTGACATATATGTATTTAAAGAAAATTTGTTCCAGTACACTAAATCTCCTTTTCTTTTGCTTTTTCATAATCCTTTATAGGCCCATTCCGTAGAGTAGTTGACTAATGAAATCATTCACATTGATTCTGGTTGCTCCAGAGTAGGAGTTGGAATGTTGACTGTTTTTGGAAGGCTGTGAATTATTTACCCAGTATAAGCTGACGTTCTCTGGAGGGCAGTGAATTATTTCCCCCCAAAATATTGTAAAGCAGTATGCCAGTGTGGAAGATCACTTTTCTTTTTCATTCAGAACTGTCTGTTAGTCTGACACTTGCAATAATGGTAGTTAACTGTTATGCAAAATTTCCTGTTTAAGCTGAGCAAAGATTTGCATCATTTTTGTGATCAGAACAAATACTAAGTGTAAATTATGATCACATTTAGACAAATATTTGGTTGAGTACTCTGTTCATATATTCTGCCACGCTTATCGGGTATGTTTTATTTACAGTATACAATTTGTTTCAGGGATTTGAACGTTCCAATTTGTTGCAGAGATTAGAAAACAACTGGCGAACAGGTCGCCATACACTGCAGCGAATCCATTGCCGAAGTGAAACGAGCAAGGGAGTGTATTGTTTGGAGTATGATGAAAACAAGATCATCAGTGGCCTTAGAGACAACACTATCAAGGTACAAATGATTATGGATCTCAGGCAAAACTACTGTCACTTATAGTTTTTAAAACTCGTAGCCTTAAAATATGATTTGCATTTTTTCCTAGTGTGAGTGTGTGTGTGGGGGGGGGGGGGGGGGGGGGGGATTGTGGAACATCACACATTGAATCTCCATGCTTTTAGTGGAAAAAAATTCTACAGATAATTGCAATAAAAACTTTTACATTATCTTGACTGTGACTAGAAATGTATCAGTAAGTATCAGTTTTTAAATTGCGTGTCAGCAATTACTTTAAGTGTGTTTTTCAGGTTTGGAGTCATGATATGCTTTCAGACCTTGACTTGAAAATGTAATTGACATTTAAAAGAAAAAAAGATTTTTTTTTTCTTTAGTATGAATTTTTGGGACCATCAAACATTGAGTTTCTGATCTGACCAACTATATCAGTTGAAAAAAAAGAGTGTCTACAGATAATTTCAAATAGAACAAACAAAGTTACCATGATTGGATTGAGAAATGCATCAATAAATGCCAGTATTTAATTTACATATCTTCCCCGAAGTTGGAGTATGACTGCCATCATGGCGGGATAAAAAATGGTCATACACACAAAACTCCACTCCCTTTGTTGGGTAGATGGGATTAATCCTTGCCTGTCCATACAGGGTGTGTCTGCAGGAGTATCAGCATATGTACAGTTGTATTTGTCTGTGTTTTTCAGGTTTGGGATCGTAACACACTTGAGTGTGTGAAAGTACTGACAGGTCACACAGGCTCTGTTCTCTGCCTCCAGTATGATGAGAACATCATTATTTCAGGCTCCAGTGACTCGACAGTCAGGTACAAAGGGTTTCTTCCTTTCTCATTAACACAACATGTTATGCAATACTTTGTTCTTTGCTTGTGCATTAGCATCTCGGATAAATGTTACTACACAGAAGAAGCATAAAGCCACACAGACATGTAATAAAGATACCCCAAGGGAAAGATTTTCTTTCTGAAAATCTGAAAAAAGCCTACAAGATCCTCAAAAAAAACTTTCTATGGGTATTGCAAAGAGAGAGAAAATTCTTGATTTATTTGTAATTGACAGATCAGTTGGTGGTCTAAAATGGCAAGGAAAAGTTGTTTTTTTTAATGTGTGGTACTTTGTAGTTGTTGTTTGTTTGTTTAGAAAACAAATATTCAGCTTTCATTTCAGGTGTTTTCATTGTACTTTTGATTAATTCAGAAGGGTTAAACAGACAGAGCATGCAAAGAAAAAGTGGATGAAATTGATTTATAGAAAGAAATCAAAAGTGCTTGGCAACATTTTGATGTGACACGTTTTTAAAAGGAAAAAGATTGACACTTTGATTCACTTCTGTATTATACAAGACATTGGACAAAATTAATTTGTTTATTTATGAATACTTTTTTGGACTCTTGAACTGTGTGATAAATTTGATTGGAGAAAGGTTAATGGGAAAGGCTGAAGGAGAGTTCATATTTAAGTATTAGTATAGCTTGATTTTTTTTCTTTCAAACTATATTGTACTAAATTATGTTGATACAGGGTTTGGGATGTGAAGTCAGGTGAAATGATGAACACTTTGATCCACCACTGTGAAGCTGTGCTCCATCTGCGCTTCTGCGATGGCATCATGGTCACTTGCTCAAAGGTCGGTCTGTGTAGAAACATAGTATTTGTGCTTACCACCTGTTTAGTGATTTCCATTAGAGAATAGAATTATCCAGGGATGTGGTTCGGTTTACAAGATCTTGGGGAGATATGTTTTGTGAGTAATATTTTAGTGGCAGATTTGGTCACCATGTTACTTTCTTAGACACCTAATGTGATAGAAATATAGTGAATAGGAGTGTGCGTTATGATGAGTAAGACAGCATGAATTTTTGCCAAGTGATGCAAATAAAATGAGTTTCAGAGTAATTTGTGTTTGAAGAAACTACTTTTACTGTAGTTACTGCAAGATCAGGTATCCCTCTGCTGAATGTTAGCTGGTGGAAACGAACCCCCCCTCCGCTCTCCCGGTCTACAAGGAAAAAAAAAGGATGATGACACCCTCTGTCCCCTTTTCCTCCCCCCTCTTTTTATCTTTTTTTTTTCTTGAAACAAATGTGAAAAATGTGTACTAATCCTTTGTATTAAATACACTGTTGTTTCTAGAAAAGTACACTAATAACAGTTTTATGGTTAATAGGTCTGTTAATGAATTTGAATGGTTTTGAATACTACAGCAGCAGGTCGGAAAGCAGTCAGGTAAAATGGAAGTCATGCAGCAGTCACGCATTGTGTTGTGCAGGATCGCTCCATTGCTGTCTGGGACATGCAGTCTCCAACAGAGATCAACTTGCGGCGAGTGTTGGTTGGACATCGAGCTGCTGTCAATGTCGTTGACTTTGATGAGAAATACATTGTGTCTGCATCTGGGGACAGGACCATTAAGGTAGTATGCAGGGCTGAAATGCAATCACCACTGATAGTGTAATCACTTGGTATCTCTTTCTTGGTGTTCAGAACCTTGCCTATGCTCATCAGATAAAATGTCTTAGCAGTAAGCCAACTATACGTTTTAGCTAACTACCAGCTGCTTTATGTAGACTTGGCTGACTGCAGGAATTTCTTTTTGTACGGACATGTGCAAAAATCTCTCAACAAATTTATTGCATGAGCGCAGCCATTGTGAATTAGAGTTAACTTCCTTGGTTATATCCCTGGTCAAGGGGGTCCAATAAAGTTATCAGGGGAGTCCCAGACTACCAGGTGCAAAAAAGCCTTGTCAGTAGATTTTTGGGGCTTTTTATCGTCTGGCATGTAAAACAAGGTTACACAGGGCTACTTGAGGCTCTTGCTTTTGCTGACTCTTGTTTATTAGTGTTGCAGGATATTATACTATATAATGATGTAATGTTTGCTGTTCTGATACTTTTAAGATACGTGTATCCTCTTTCTGATTCCAGCTATTCATCCAGTTTGTCTGATTTTTTTTATGATAAAGTTTCATCACCATGATAGAAAACGTTTGCCATTTTGGTACTCAAGGTATTTCAGTAATAATGTTTGAATAGATTGTTGTGAACTCTTTCATTATTAACAAAATCATGAATCATTAACATAATCAGTACAATTTGTATGGTATAATGGTGGAATGCTGTGAATTTTTGAATAATGTCATTTCCCTTACATGTCAGGTGAAGTTGTGTAGTAATGTTCCAAGTCCACAGAGCTTTTAATCTTGGATTAAGAAAAAAACAAGTTATAGAAATGAAAACTATTGACTATCAGCATCTCCCTGCCTGGTCTCTTTCTTCATGTGCACACATGTTATACAACCGTTGTTTTCTTTAACCCTGTCTTGCAGGTGTGGAACACCTCTACATGCGAGTTTGTGCGGACACTGAATGGTCACAAGCGAGGAATTGCATGCCTGCAGTATCGCGACCGCTTGGTTGTCAGTGGCAGCTCAGACAATACTATCAGGTGAACACAGACTGAAGTTCTTATCTGTAATAAACATTCACACTTATTTTGTTCTTTGTTGATATGGCAATGTGGGCTTAAGTCCAGTGTTTAGAAGCAGAACTTGCTTCACATCAGGGTATATATCAGGCTGAAGTAATACAGACATGGTGAACTGCTTGCGTTTTGCTTGGTTTTTATTTTGTTTTGCTATTATTTATACATCAACATAAAACAGGCTCATATAAGCAGAAACTCATAGAATTTGTTGTTGTTGTATTGAGCACACACTCACACAGCCTACACTGGTAAACAAACGCCCAGAAAGAGCCAAAATGTAGGTATGTAGCATAAAATATAATGTATGTGTGGTGATAGAGATACCCCTGCTTAAAAGGGAGCATCCCAGTACCTCTGCCATGAATGTCAGGATATTAGAAAAATACTAAGGGGGAAAGTGTGGAATTAGAATAGAACTAATTAAGTAAAATTGATTGTAATGCAGTGAAGTGAATGTGAGAATTGAAATAAAGATACGTAAATGAAACTGATTATAATGCAAATAAAAGTTAAGAAGCTCAGCAGTTGATGTTAACCTCTTGAGATTACAAATTAAAATCAAGTCAGGCTGCTTGCTTTTTGATTCTAAAAAATAAAGTATAAATCCAATGTATGTGTTAAGTTTAACATTTGACATGACTGAATTTTTTTTTAATCACATATTGGCATGTGATAGTGATTCTGAGACTAGTCGGAATCAATCAGTGCATGTAATAGATTTCTCTTGAATTAAGTCAGATTAATGACATAATCAACAGGCGTGGAATAGTTGATGCGTACTGCAGCTCGGCATTACAGCTTGTAGAACCACCTACTGCTCAGAATAAGGTAAGAAGTCACAGACTGAAAGCTGACTATTTCTCTCTTGCAAACTGTTGTCTGACTGATTTCTCTTGGCGATATTATTGTTTCAGACTGTGGGACATTGAATGTGGAGCCTGTCTGAGAGTACTGGAGGGACATGAAGAATTGGTTCGATGCATTCGATTTGACAGCAAGCGTATTGTCAGTGGTGCCTATGATGGGTAAGACTTGCAAGTTTAGATTTTAGCGATAGTAAAATGGGAAAAAAGACGAGAGATGGGAAATTTCTTCTCTAAGCCCCCCCCCCCCCCCCCCCCCCCCCCCCCCCTTGTTTTTTAAAGACTGAAGTCAAATGAGAATGGTCACAAGTATTTTTAGAATTTAGATTATCACTTTGTCCCTATAAAGCATTTTGGCAGTTGAGTATTTCAGTTATCAAGAATGGCTGCTCTATTCCTTGAATTTGGGGTTACTGGAATGACATCATTTTCTTCCATTGAATGAAACGGTCATTAACCCTTTGCCTGCTACACCCTTTTAAAGCTCTGAGAGAACAGTTTGCCAAGCCTTTTTTAGTCGCGAAGGGTAATAATTCAAAAAAAATTCTGGCTCGAAAACTATTGAACAAAAGCATATGAAACCTATACTTTTCTGAAAGGAAATTGAACACTATCTTTTGATAACAATTGCAATCACATTCAAGAACACTGCAAAAAGTTTATGTCCAATGAAATAGGTTTATGTGTTTTTCACTCAATTTCTAAACATACTATCATATTAGTGTGAAACAAAACAGTGAATTATTGTTAGAAAACAAAAGAATCATAAGGAAAAATGTATTTCCTTACCTTATGTGAAGAATATAAATCCAAAGTTTTCAAATTGACCAGATACCTGTCCACAGCTACATCCAGGTTGTTAGGAGGTTCAGAAAGAAATTTATGTGTCACTGTTGTTTTTCTTCTTCTTTTATCCACCAACATTATGACCACACAACACAAACAGAAAGATGATAAAATCACACATATATTACATAATTATATGTACAGGACAGGAGACAGTGACTAATAGTTTTTCTTTGTGGGGTACTCCTGGAGATGGTGTTGAAGGACACTGTCCACACATGTAGTTTGTTTCCTTTCGGATGCCCCTCTTGCTGCACACCATGCACCTCCTGCCTGATGAGCGCTTCCCCACAGTCTTTTCTAAGGTAGTGGGGAAGTGCCTCTCCATCAGTCATGCAATTTCTTCCGAACGGGGTAGAGCTGCTTGTGGTGCTGGATTGTTGCCATACAGGAGGTCGCTGATGACTTGCAGCTGGAACATCAAGAAATCCAACTTGCTGTGTGTGTTTCTTGTCTGGCTGGGTGTTGTTAGGTGGCACAAGGGTCTGGGCCAACACACCACCTCTCCCTCTCCCCCTCTGTGCAGCAGCTCCCCGTCCTCTACCTCTGGTCCCCCGTCCTCTGCCAACACCTGTTGACATAAAATAAAAGTCATGTTCACACACACACACACACACACACACACACATACAAACACACACACACACAAACACACACACACACACACACACATACACACACACACTCTCTCTCTCTTACACACACACACACACACACACACACACACACACACACACACACACAAACAGCACATGCACCATTACTACTTCTCACTCAGTCTTGTTTCAAGTAACTACTCAAAAACCATTTGATTGCACACACACACACACACACACACACACACACACACACACACACACACACACACACACTCACACACACAGTGAAATCAGAAACACTCAAAGTGCCATGCCCACACCACACCCACCATGTAAAGTCTTCTGTTTTCTGATAAATGCCATGTGATCAAAACCCATTCATCAGCACACTCGCACAAGACAATAACTATGAGTCGTACCTGTTTCCCTTCCAACGCCGGCCGCCTTTGTTGACGCGTGCTGGCTTGGCCACGAGCAAGCTGACCCGTTGTGTGTGTGTCAGCTGTAGCAGACGACGCTTCTGCTTCACTCACAGTACTACCCTCCTCTTCTCAGCTGTGATCACTTGACTGGCCTTCGCCCACTTCAAAATCTGGGTCAGTGACGTCGTCATACTCTGCCTCCAGCTATCTGCTCTCTCTGTTCATGTTCTCATGAGCTATTCTGGCAATGTTGACATCAGCATCACCCCCACTCCTCTGAACAGCTGATTCGTCACCTTTGTCCTCATCCAGCGAGTCTTCTAACACACTGGAGTCATCATAGGCAACAAATTCTTCGTCCTCAATCAGTTGAAGAACTTCCTCAACATCAGTGGTAACAAACTCGCTGTAGTCTTTTTGGTGCACGCTTTCTTTTGACACCACTTGGTCCTACTCGTGGTTCTTCTTTGTGCCATGTTGAACTCGTGTGAAAATCTGCAGGGGGTGGTATCGGTAACAGCCCAAACTGACCACTTGTCTGCCTCGTTGGATTCTTTCACTTATGAATATTCATTGCAGACATATCGGACTTTCTTATTGGTGTGAATTGGGAAACCCCAAACTAAAGATAAAGATAGGAAAATTCCTACAATGACGATCACGGATTTTTCCATGAGTACGGCAGATTTTTGCACACGGAAGTGTCACGGAAAAATCCGTGAGGGGGCGGCCAAGGGGTTAATTTTGTTACATTTTGTTTGGCCAGTTGTGTTTAAGATAAGTTAATCATTAGGCTCTGCTGTAGGCAAAATAATTGGTAAAAGCAAATTAAAGGAAGTAAATCATTGGGATCTTTTGTAGGCAAAATAGTTGTTTTGGCAAACAAGAGGAAGTAGATCACATGGATCTCTTTTAGGCAGATATGGGGAGTTTGTATTATACTCCCTGTTTGGTTAGTATACTTACCATGTCAGACCATAGCATTCACGGCAGTTAGTCAGCTCTGTCAGGCCGAAGATTTTGTGTGGCTAATGCAGTAATAAGACAGTCACGTGACGCCCACCCTACTTCCGCCGAAGGAAGAAGCCGGTGTAAACTTCCTGTACCTCATTCATCGAGGCCTGCACGCCAGGTAACCCAAGGACCCTGGCACTAGTGGGGAAGGTAGGGCGGGCATTAGAGTCTGACATGGTAAGTATACTAGCCAAACAGGGAGTATAATACAAACTCCCCATTTTGGCGTCATATACTGTACCATGTCGGACCATAGCAGAATTTATCGTAAAAGGAGGAGGGCGAGTGCCCTAGTGGTTCTTGGGGTTAACCGATATGGCTGCATTAGCCGCCACAAAGGATATCTCTTCAGAACCGTCAGCCCTGGTCATGCGGATGTCCCTTAAATAAAAGTTTATAAAGGGATTCTCCGAACGCCAGTAGGCTGCTTCCAGGAGATGGCGCAGGGGGACAGAGTGCTGGAAAGCTGCAGAAGCGGCCAGTGCTCTGACCTCATGGGCCCGGGGGGACAAGACGGGGAGGACCTTGGACGTCTGGGCATAGGCCGATTTGACCGTCTTGGACAGCCACCTAGAGATAGTGCCAGCTGAGATGTCTTTCTTATTCTTGGGGTTGATGGAAATAAAGAGACGTCTCTGAGAAGCGCGCCTGGGGCGTGAACGTTCCCAGTAGTGTCTTAGACACCTGGAAGGACACAGAGTCCTGTCACCACCGCTCTCTCCACCTAGGATATCCGTCAATGGGCGGATGACGAGGTAGGGGGAGGGGCTACCGGGTTCCTGGTTTTTAGCCAGGAATTCGGGAAGGAACTTAAGGGAGACGGAGCCGTCCGTGTGGAAGGCAATGTCTCTGGGGTCCCCGCTGAGAGCGTGGATCTCGCTCCGCCTTCTGGCCGAGGCCAAAGTGAGGAGAAAGGTGGTCTTCATAGAAAGAAGGTCGAAGGGGAGGGAGGAGATAGGCTCGAAAGGAGGTTTCCTGAGGGCATCGAGTACAGTGAAAAGATCCCAAAGGGGAACGCGCCTTGGGGATCGGGCCTCACGAAGGGCCACTCCTCTAGAGATCTCTCTGAGAAGGAAGTCATTCTCAAAGGACGGTCCGCCCAGTTGGCGGATGGTCGTGCAGATGGCCGACCTGTAGCCCCGTATGGAGCTAGCTGATAGTTTTAGGTGGGACAGAAAATTTCCTATCTGGATATTTGAGGGGCGATTGTGTGGGACAGAGTTGTCTTTGCACCATGAGACCCATTTCCTCCACCTGTAATCGTAAAGGGACTCAGTGCCAGCTCTGCGAGAGGCCATTGCTAGGTCTCGGAGGTCCTGAGGGGCCCCGGCGTCAGAGAGAATGTTAAGGACGGACTGGGACCTGTCCGCTTGGGAGGTGGGGTTAGATGCTCGCACTCCGGCTGGCACAGGAGCCAGGCATGGAGGCGAAGCGCCTGGGGATTGGAGTGGGGGCGACCCGAGCGGGGTTGCCTGAGCATGTCCCACCGGGCGTCCAACTGGAGAGGGGGAACGTGAGTGAGGGACTTGAGGTCCGGAAACCAGGACTGAGTGGGCCACCATGGGGCTATGAGAATGAGCCTGGGTCCCTCGAGTCTCGCCTTCCTGATCACCTTGTGAAGGATCGGGAAGGGAGGAAAGGCGTAAGCTATGAGGCCGGACCAGGGAAGGGATAGGGCATCGATCGCGTACGCCTGAGGGTCCGGGACGGGAGACACATACACTGGCAGACGATGATTGAATCGGGTGGCGAACAGGTCGATCATGGGTGTGAACCAATGTTCCCACACCAAGGTTAGCGTGTGCCTGCTGAGGTTCCATTCGGTGTGGAGGACGGACCCGGAGCGGCTGAGAGAGTCTGCCAGGATGTTGTGCGTCCCTGCTATGTGTCTCGCGCGAAGGGTGATTCCTTGCGTGTGACACCAGCGGAGGAGGGCCTCTGCCCGGAGGGAGAGACTGATGGAGCGTGCCCCCCCCTTTGTTGATGTAACAGGCTACCGAGGTGTTGTCCGTGAGAAGGAGAACAAATCGGTGTGAGACCAGTGTCTGGAAGTGGAGGAGGGCTAGTCGGACCGCCTCCAGTTCCAGGATGTTGATGTGAAGACGGGCAGTCAATGGGTCCCACACCCCTGAGGCATGACTGCTCTCCAAATGGGCCCCCCAGCCCGAGTTGGAGGCGTCTGTGTAAAGATCTAGGGCCTGGGATGGGAGGGAGATGGGAACCCCGGGGCTCAGGATGGAGGGGCTGAGCCACTCCTCCGTGGCCCAAAGAACCAAGGCCCGAGGGGAATGGTCTGGTCCCAGCGGTCGGCGGTCTGCGACCAATGACGTCGGAACTCCCTTTGAAGCTGTCGCTTGGGGACCCTGCCTAGGGGAATGAGAGGCGACAGGGACTCCATCATCCCCAGAAGGGAGGACAGTGTCCTTGCCGACGCGAGGGGAGAGAGGCGGAGGTGGGAGATGAGGTCCATCAGGCGGGTGGACCTCTCCGGGGTTGGGGAGACTAGCATGGAGGTGGTGTCGAAACTCATGCCCAGGAAGGAGAATCTCTGACTGGGCGAGAGCTCGCATTTTTCGGGGTTGGTGACTAACCCTAGTGAGGAGCAAAGGCGCAGAAGTTTGGATGTGTGGGCTTGACACAGGGCCTGAGTGGGAGCCAAGACGAGCCAGTCGTCGAGGTAAACCAAGAGGCGAATGTCCTCCTGTCTGGCAAGGGCGGCCATCTCCTTGACTACCTTCGTGAAAAGGAAGGGAGCCAGGGAGAGTCCGAAGGGGAGCGCCTTGAACTGATATACCCGTCCCCGCCAGACGAACCGAAGGTATCGTCTGTGGGAAGGATGAATGAGGATCTGAAAATACGCGTCCTTCAGATCTATAGAAGTGGCCCAGTCCAGATGGTGGATGGAATCTCTGATCTGGGCCGGGGTCTCCATCTTGAATTTGGTTGTTCTGAGGAATTTGTTGAGTGGAGAAAGGTCGAGGATGGGCCTCCAGCCCCCCGAGGACTTGGGGACCACAAAAAGGTGGGAGTAAAACCCGGGGTTTGGGTGGGGTATATGGGTGATGGCGTCTTTCCGAAGAAGGTCCTCGACCTCCAGGCGAAGAGCCTCCGCCTGGGCCAGGGGGGGATCGCCGGGGGAAGGAGGAGGAGAGGATAGCAGAGGGGGGCGATCGTGTGCCCAGGGCAGACGGAACCCCTCTTGTAACACTGACACTATCCAAGGGTTGAGTCCCATACGCCGCCACTGGTGGGCATGTCGGGACAGGCTGCCTGCCAAAGGGGCCGCGGGGCCGGGGAGGGGCAAGAAGTCTGCCAGTTCTCGCTCCTCCGAAGGTGAGTCTACTAGTCACCTCCGAGGCCGGGCCTGTTGGCCGAACTGAAAATTCTGATGGGGGTTTTTCGGTTTTGATCTAGCAACGGCAGAAGAAGGTCGTCTGGCGGGCCTTGAGGTGCGAGGGGGGGCCTGTTTGGGGTAGGGCTGGGGTCTGGGGGCCGGACGGGAGTAGGGTCCAGGAGGGCGATGCTGGCGAGGACGATGCTGGGGAGGGGGCTTGGCCGCAAAAGACGCCGCCTGTTTGCGTTCCTCGACTGCATGAGTGATGACAGCAGTGGAATAGTCACCGAAGAGCGACTGTTCCTGACCCGGGATGCACCGTAAGGCCGCCTTGAGCGCCGGGGAGAGATTGGCCTGAGATAGCACAGCATCTCTCACTGCTAACAGGCAGTTAAAGTGGCACCTGGCCGCGCTGTCCGCCGCAGCCCAAAGGTGATGCGAAATCTTGTTGACCAGGAAACGCATGAGGGGGTCGTCGAATAGGCTAGGATCTGCCTCAGAGTCGTCGGGGTCCGAAGCCACCGAGGCAGTGATGCCCTCCTTTGCCCAGAGCTCCTCCGCTCGCTGCAGGAACATGTCCATGAATGCATGTCCCGCGGTGGTGTGGAGAATGCCAGTCCTGGCAATTCTATCCCACTCCATCAAGTTCTTGATGAGAACAGGGGTGGATGTGGGGGGGGCGAGGTTGGGCGTGAGCCTGAGGTCGGCGGAGGAAATGGCAATGTCCCTGGTGGCCGGATTGGCAGAGAAGAGGGAAAAGACATGGGGGCCATGACGCGGGTCTTTGAGGAAAGCTCCTACTGGAGCCGCGTTAGGGGCTGACAAGAAGTCAATCCCCGGTGGGGGAATGGCATGTGCACCCCTGGCGAAAGAAGCCGGTCTGTCCCACAAGGGAGGGAGGGTCTGGGGGGCGACTATCCTTGGCCGTGATCGCTGGGCAGGGGGCTCCCCAGTGAAACGGCTAAAGGAGAAGATGTTGTCAGAGGGAGGGGATTCCCTCACAACAAGATCTGGACGCCAGCTCTCCAGGATGGAGAGGTCACCAGACCGGGGGAGGGAGTCCTCGACCCCGTCCTCGAGTTGAGGGTCAGAGTAATCCAGAAGGGGATGATCAGATCCACCTTCGGAGGGCCAGGGCAGGGGTGCGTGGGAGTCCAGTCCTTGAGGGGTAAGGGGGGAAAAGGAGGACGGGTCCCTGGTGGCTCCATACTCGGCGGGCAGACTGGGGGATCGCCGATCGGACAGCGCCCGAGAGGAAGGGGGCCCCAGGTCGATCCAGCTCCGGGAGGCAGGATGCCACATGCGACCGGAGGAGGAGTCTGGAAGAGTGTCAGCCCTAAGCCACTGATTCCTCTCGGGGGAATAGAGCCACCGGTCCCCGGAGAGTACGACAGGCTGTGGCGGCCCTGGGGCAGAGTCTCCCCGGGGACCCGGGTAACCTTGGGCACCAAGGGGAGGGTAGCGAGAAGGCGAGCTGTCTCGCACCCGCCCCAGGGAGAGCACTGCCTCCTGCATCTCCCGGGTGCGATCCGTGCCGGCCCCCTGCATGGCAAGGTGGCCGGTGGGTGGTGCGGTAGCCGAGCCTCCTGGCCGTGTGGGAGCGGACTGGGATGGCTGCGGCAACGGATCCACCTCAGAGGACGAAGGGAGGTTACCCTTGGTCCCGCTGGTCGATCCTCCCCCCGGAGGAACGGGACCGCGGACGATGCCCAACCGGGGAGCGAAAGAAGTCCGCTCCCCAACGTCCTGTACCCCTAGGGGAAAGTTCAACGGTCGATCGGGGTGGTTCGACCGTTGGGGGTGAGGGCGCAGATCCGACCTGGTCGATGCCTGCGTCCCTGACCCGGGGTTGTGGTCAGTGGGGAAGTCACACCAAAGACTGCCCACAACCCCTCCACCGGAGTGATGACGCTCCTCGTGTCCGAGTAGTGGCTGACCCCGGACACGGTTGGGGAGAGCGTGATTCGACTGCGTGGCGTTAGTGGGGGGGTAGCTAGCGTCACGAGTCTCATCTGATCGGGTGACGAGCGGTGATTCCGGCCGCGAGTCGTCACCCGTGCTGGTCCGAGTCTCGGCAATGGTCCCCAGGGGCCGACGATCGCCGGACGCAGCATGATAGAGAGTCTCCTTGTGCGATGGAAACTGAGCAGGCGATTTGGCCGAAGAACGGGAAGATTTTGGAGAACGGGAAGATTTTGAACGGGCAGGTCCTTTCATGGGGGCCTTGCCCTTGGATTTCGGTTTAGAGTCAGAATAGAACGAAAAACAGTCGGCAATGACGGCCGATTGCAAGTTCGATTCGGCCAAATGCCTGTTCGACTTCGATCGCAACGATCGTGTGTCCGCCGATCGTGAAGAGGAGGAATAGCAAAGCTGGTCGCACGTCCCCTGCGCGGAACCCTCCTCCACACTGACCGTACGCTCAGAGGTGTGAGCGGTTTGTCCCCTGGAATCGATACTCGGGTCCTCCGGGGCAGAGCGCGACTCGCGAACAAAGGAGCGGCTCGACCCGTTAGTATCCTTCACCATGTTGGGCACTGGTGGCGAGACAAACACGGAAAACACGATCGCAAAGGGGAGACAAAGAGGTGGATCGAGGGATAGGAAGAGCTCGACCAACCTCGGAAGGGGCACTGATAGTGCTGGAAATGCGCAGAAGTCGCGCTGTTCGAGTAAGACAGTGCGATCGTATGTGTGCCGGTATGGCCGGTCGACACAAAATGGCGGAACGACCGACACAAAATGGCGGAACGACCGGCGCAAGTAATGGAAAGCGAGTGAACGACGAGGAAGGTCGTCGAATAGGAATCCAAATGGAAGTGAAATGGGACTCGCAGACAAAGGCCGTAAGGCTAAGTAAAGCGAGGAGATGGAAATCGGCGTGTAGCTCGGAATTCCGAATGCGAGATGCACGGAAGGCAAGTCGCGAACAAGGCACGAACGCGAGAAGCGTGGCAAGTCGCGAATGTCGAGAACAAGGCACGAACGCGAGAAGCGTGGCAAGTCGCGAATGTCGAGAACAAAGCACAAACGCGAGAAGCGTGTATGATAAAATCAGTAAAATCAATAAAGCACGCCAAACCAAAGCCTCACCGGCAAGGGTACAAGGGTTCAGCGTGCAAGCCACAACAAAACAAGCAAGGAGCAAACACAAGGCTATCTTAACACAACGGCAAAGAAAGGCGAGACAGAGCACAAGACTTATCTTGCTTGGACGGCAGGCCGAGAGAGAATGAGGTACAGGAAGTTTACACCGGCTTCTTCCTTCGGCGGAAGTAGGGTGGGCGTCACGTGACTGTCTTATTACTGCATTAGCCACACAAAATCTTCGGCCTGACAGAGCTGACTAACTGCCGTGAATGCTATGGTCTGACATGGTACAGTATATGACGCCAAATAGTTGTTTTGGCAAAGTTTGCAGGCAAAGAAGGCTAGGCATGCCTAATTTTGTGCCTTTCAGTGAGTTTCCACCATTTTGTACATATTGTATACAATCAATTTAAAACATGAACATGTATGCAAATGTAGAGACATAAATAAAAATACAGTTCACACAGTTTAAGACATAAACATGTATGCAAATGTAGAGACATAAATAAAAATACAGTTCACAACTTTGTGACTGCGTATTGTGTTTGTGTTCTCCATTGGATTAAATGAAAGGCAGCTGAAGCACAGCTTTCCACTTGTTGTTTTCTGGCAAAAGTTGCTGTATAAGTTTGTAATGTACATCAGGAAAAAGCAGCATTGTACGTGAATGTGAAATTTGTTTGTTTTGTTGTTAGTTAAACATGCCCTCCACTCTCTTCCTTCCGTAGTCAGTTTTTCAGTGCTGCCATTAGTTTTGTAGTGATCATTGTTAGTTTTTTGCCATTATGTTGCTATGGCATTAAACTTTCATCATTTCAGGCGTTTTAGTCCTTCCTGCCTTCACTTGTTGATATACTGAAACCAGTCTATGAAAAGGGTGTATTTTGTTGCATTATTTGATGTGCAAGGAATAGTTTGTAGTGGTGCTGAAGTGTGCGTCGATTGTTGTGCAGCAAAATCAAGGTATGGGACCTGCAGGCAGCCCTGGATCCCCGGGCACCAGCTGGTACCCTTTGTCTTCGCACACTTGTGGTAAGCAGATTTTGGTGGACAGGGAATTTCTTATTTATAGTTAGATTGATCCTTCTTGGTTAATGACTGATTAAAATAAAAAAGCTCTGTACCTGATGTGTAAGAGGTGAAGATCTGTTGTGTCTCCAGAGTTGATATTTCAGGCAAAGATGCTTGTGCCTCGGTTCCCTTTTGTTTGTACATGCATGCTGAAGATAATCATTTACAAGCGAAAAATCCTGTCATCTGTGTTAGTGCCCAGCATGCTAGAGAAAAGTGGAGGTGAAATGTATTCATTGCATATAAACAGTGGAGTTAGGGGTACCCAAACGGTGTTTTAAAACAATCTTAAAGTTCAAAGAATCAATGAGTGTGTGTGTTGGAAAGGAGACAAAAAAAGACCTGTACTTCATTTCTTTATTTTGTTCATAAGTCTTTTCTTATTTATAAGCAGTTATGATAGAAATGGTCTGTCTATTTGGGACAAAGAAAGTGGTTTATCTGGGGAAAAGAAAGGTTTGATGAATGTTTTACATCGCTCTGAAGTGGTATATAGACTGAACAAGTCTTATGCCCCGGCATGTAAAGCAGTAGTGGTTATTTAGATTTTTCTTATGCTTACCAGTCCAAACAAGTGCTCTATTCCAAGCTGGCATGAATACTTGCCATACCAGCCGCCGTGGCGAAGTGGTTAGCGTCGCGGACTCCCGGCTGGGAGGTCGTGGGTTCGAATCCCATCAGAGTCATGTGGGTTTTTCTGCCCCGACCGGCTCCTACCCAGAGTTGAGTTTGCTGCGGACTCAGTTGGGAAGACTGGGACCACACAGTCGAGTTTCATCCACTTAATGGATGCGTTTCTGAGAGTGTTGCTCAAATTTCCTGACCAACACTGCAGGTGCCTGTATCTCTCGGGCCTGGTTGACGCCAGGATATATTATGAAAGGAAGCGTAGAGTACAGCCCTGTCATGTAGTCTCAGACCGAAATGGAAATCCGTAGCATCATCTAAATCATCCTCATTCTCATCGGTCAGCATTAAAAAATGTCTCAAATTCTGTGGCCCTTCATGCCCTGCTCTCATGGTGACCTCAATTTCGATGTCCTCTCCACGTCTGTGGCCTTGGTTTGGTTCCGTCGGGGTCACCGGTATCGGCGAGTCCATGGGGGCTGTCGTTGGACGGACGTGGTGGCGCCCTCCGGAGGGAGAGCTCACTCACGCCGGCTCCGCGACTAAGCAATTATTGTCGTCAGTAGGGGGCTTAGTAGGTGGTGTCCTGCGTATGTTAGATCAGAACAGGCGCCACTGAACACCACCGAAGTGACTCGGCAGCAGTGCAGTGTTTCCTCCGGTGGGTTGCCTCTTGATAACTTGACATTGACTGCTCCCTGTGGATTGCTGGCGCCAGGGCTGCGGCGGGGCCGACCGGGCTGTGGCTGTGGACGGGGTGTCGGAATGAGCGGCGTGGGTGCACTGCCTCTGAGGTGGCGCAGAAGTTGGGACAGCAAAAAAAAAAAAAAAAAAAAAAAAAAAAAATGAATACTTGCCATAATCAGGATTCCCAAAAAAGTTTTGGGAGAAAAGAGAGGTAAATCTCTGTTGCCACAGCAATACCCATACTTCCAGAGTGACTTCCTTTGATATGTGTCACTCCTGTTAAGTGTGTTGTTTGTCAGTTTCCTGTCTTTCCCAGAGCATTGGAACTCGGGCACCTTTTTGCTCTCTTTTTTTTTTTTTTTTAATTTTGACTCTTTTCTTGGCCTTGTGTAGCCTCTCAGATGTCCATAATAATTTGCCTTAATCTAGGATGTTACCTATTTTCTTCCATCTCAGGTGCATGTGTTTACTGAGAGCATTTCAAAAAGTCTTGCAAATTAGCGGCTGCTCTCAAAGCTTCAAATCCTGTGTACTTCCATTGTGTCGACTGTGTCTTCAAACACTTTTTCTTTGCATCCTTCTTCAACCATCACTGATGCTTGGGTTTGTCCCTCTTGCGAAAGTGTTCTTTCTGTGACGTTTTACACAAGACATGGGTTTCTTGTATTTGATGCGCACCTCTACAGTCATGTAACTTCTGTAAGTTGTGTGAAACCTCATTCTTGCAAAAAACGTGCGAATTCCATTTTCCAGGTCAAACTGTCAGAGCCCTAGTTCACTCATCCAGCCGCATTCAGCCCGTGAATCGGCCAAAGCTCCAGCCAGAGTGTCTGATCACATGTGGCACCAAGGTGTTGGGTCCACCTCCATCCTACCAGTGACTTTTATCCTTTGGGCAAAACTAACCCTCACAAATAAATCTACAACTTTAAAAAAAACAACAAAGGTTTGAAAGAAAAAGCTCCCTGTAACTTTACCTCGGACAATACTGAAGTATACAATCTGCCGTTTTCAACTAAAATCAGCTCTGCAGACTTGTAGTGATTCTGTTTCTGGTCTTGATGACATCCATAAACAACTTTATAAATATCTTCCACGAAGATGTCTCCAGACCATTCTAAAAGAATACAATGTCTGGACTACAGGGGTCTGGCGTCGTTCCTATTCCTAAATGGGGAAAAGACTGTACAGACCCTTGGAATTAGCACTCTATAGCTCTGACAACCTGCAAATTAATGGATAAGCTGGACTCTGATGTGGAAGCTGGAAACCAATGGCCAAAGAACATTGGGGTGTCTGCAAGTACCATTCTATTTTTTGAGAGTTGACTTCAAGGCGACAGCCCTGATATGGTACTTTGTGGTTAGCTGGGCTTCAAACGACATTATGTCTCTCACTCGTTCTAGCTTCTAGTCCATAGTCACACCCTGGCTTGACCAGCCAAGCCCTGCCACTGATAATCCACAGAGAGCAGTCGGTGTGAAGACACCAAGAAGGAACTCAACAGGGGAGACACTGCTCTACTTCCATGTCATTTCTTTGTTCAGTGGTGTCTGTTCTCATTTGACATGTGCTGCCACCTACCCAGCTCCCTACCATTGACAATAATTGCATAGTAGCGGAGCCAGCATTAGTAAGCTTCCCCCTCTGTAGAGTCCCACCTAGTACATCCAACAACAGTCCCCATAAACTTGCTGATACTGGTGATCTTGATACAAATTCGTCAGGGACGTAGATGTGGAGAAGAAATTGAAACCAGGGTAACCATGTGAATGGGGCATGAAGGGCCACATGAATCTTTTTCCCCTTTTAAATGCTGATTAGTGAAGATGATGCTGTGAACTTCCATTCCAGTCTGAGACTGCATGATAGAGCTGTGCTGTACAGTTACTTTCTCAGTATTGGCTATGTCACTTTGTATTTCAGTGCTACTTTTTTTTCCCTTAATATCTTTGTGAAAAGAAAAAGTCTCATCATTGTAAAATTTGTGTAATTTGATTTCAGGAGCACTCGGGAAGAGTCTTCAGACTTCAGTTTGATGAATTCCAGATCGTCAGCAGTTCACATGATGATACTATCCTTATTTGGGACTTTCTGAATGTGCCTTTGCCGGAAAGCGCCCGATCACCAGCCAGAACCTACACTTACGTCAGCAAATGAGTTACTTCAGATCTTTGTCCTGCTTTTTGTGTTTTGAGTCGGTGCAGCTTTTTTTTTTTTCCCCTTCGTTAGTCTGCCCCAGTATGCTGCAGCAATTTTGAGATTGCCTGTTTTCAAGCCATAACTTGACATTCAGATTACAATCATGATGTAACATGGCTTATACAGACTTGTTTGGGCAGGAAGTGGTGTCATAGTGCCTCATGCTGTGCACAGTCTTGGGGGTTGATCGAGATAGATTGGACCTTAGGCTTGATATATTAAATGGTGCCCAGTATGCTTTGGTGAATGGAAGTGTCAACCATTGCTTCCCATTATGGAAGCTCCTGGTTTGGGACTGCAAGATTTAAGTCTTTTCCAACAGAACCAACTTCTTTCCATGTTCTTTCTGTCATCACTTTGTTGTACAAGGAAGGATTTGCTCAGGTGAAAAGCACAGACAATATATACACAGACAATATTTATTCATGTCATGAGGTTGGTCAGATGATTTCACTGGCTTTGCTCTTTTGCTTCCGTTTGACGTCAAATGGTATGCAGTCAGTTCAGATCGTAATATTTTTCATTGAAGTCACATTCCTGTTACTATGCCTCTGTAGGATTAAGTGAAGGAAACAAGTTCTTTTTGCAAGCATGCAGTTGAAATGCACAGGAGTGACTTTTGACATTGAAATATTGGGGACGAGTTTGGCTTTTATGTGAAAGTATTGAATCTAGTCATTTTAAATTCAATTTAGTAATGATAAATCAAGGCAGTCTGTGCACTGTACGGTTTAAAAATCTGCAAACACAGTTGGTGTAGATTATGTGAAACTTGATTTTAGCTATTTTCTGCTACCCAGCAGTCTGGATACCATTGGAAAGTCATTTTCATCTTGTAAATACCAATTTAAACAGGTAATTAGTTCAATGGTTGTCCTGATTAGGAGGGAAAAGCTACTTTCAAGAAGCTGTCAGCAAGGTAGATGCACAGCAGTGTTTTATTAAATTATTGTGTGGTGTCTATATTGGTCATGCTGAATTGAATAAACCATAAGAAAATAAAAAGAGCAACAAAAACCCAGACACAAGGAGCGTGAATGGAAAAGGAAAAGGTACAATTCAAACTGTAAAGAAAATGAAGTGGAACTGACGTAGATGTTTGTTTTCTGTGTTCAATCAAGTGCATTAAAATTGACTTAGAAAGCTTTTTTGTAGCAGTTATTTTGGTTTTTAACATGGCTTCCTCTGATTCAAAGATGGTCGGTTGAATCTTGGTTTACTTCGCAGTAGATCAAGTGACTGATTTTTTTTTTTAATTATTCAAAATGTAATCATGAAATATTCCAAAGATCCTGTAGGGTGTTTTTTTTTTGTTTTGTTTTCTTTAATTTTTGGGGGGTGAAGATAATGTCTCTATGCATTTGTAAAAGTTCGTAGTGTAAAACAACATTTTCAAACATATTTTTCATATATGTATTTTGTTTTTCATGTGTGGAAAAAATTGGATGTTTTCGCATACTTCTATTCATGAAGTCTTTTATTTCAAGATCTCTGCTGGCCAAAATCTTATTTAACTCATAATAAATTATTGTCCACATATATGACTAGCAGAGTGATAAATATATTTGGTCGTTGATTCTTTTCCAGTTATGTATTAATGTGAAAGATTTTCCCACCTTTTTTTTTTTATGAACCACAGAAAAGATTCTTTCTCTCATCACAGTCATCTGTTTGTCTTTGAATATTTACATGTTGAAAGGCAAATAGTGTGCTAAAAGTGAATTCCCATCTTATTTGTCAACCAGAGTTCACCTTTGACATGACATTTCATTAACGTTATGAACACTGACTGTGATTTGGATTCAGATCAAGCCCAGTAAAATTTTATTTGACAGGAATCACGGGAATGTAGATTTTAAGTTGTGAGCGTGAATACACATCTCTCATCGATAACTTACGTCTGTGTACCAGGAAGGCTTGTCCTCTCTGCACAAATTATGTCTGTCTAGATGGGGAAGGACGAATGCATCAAAGTTCAGAGTGATAACTGGACTTTGTGTTGTCACCCTGAAAGAGCAATACAATGCTTGAAGAATGTTTAGGCCGCCCCACCCCATGTGCCCTGCCCTCCTCCCTACGCCTTTTTTTTTCCCCATTTTTTTTTTGTTTGTGAAGTTTATGTATGTAACTGAGTCCATAAAATGGTCCTGTGTAATTGGGGTGATAATGAGATGCTTTGTACGAGTGTAATAGCATGAATGTTTTTATTTCACGGATCTCCCATTTGTTATGAAAGAAAAAGGAAATAAAGAAATAAACAAATTATAATCATGCGTGTTTTTATATGATTTTTATTCATGTCAAGGACAGTTTGCCAGTGCCTTTTTGCATTTCTTTTTTTTTCATGTCTTGACATTTGAAATATAGCAACAAAGCTGCACTGCCAAATATGCATTATTATAATTCTAAGTATCTGACAAAGGCATTCTTGTAATAGCTAGATGTATGAAAATTAAAATCTAAAATGCAGATGGCAAACTGTGATTGTTACATATATGCTGTTTTAAGCTGTGCTAAGAATTTTTTTTCACTTTTTATTTGGTTGGTTTTGGTTTTAGGTTTGAAGGATGCCAAAAGCAATAAGTAAATAGTAATATTCATTTGAAGCAGAAAAGACATTAAGATATTTCAAGACCGGCATTTGTGATGTGGTTACTTAATATTCAAGTAGAAAATTTTCTCCAGCAGTTGATGCTAGCAGTTCTTTCAGGCATGCCAACCTGAAGGGAAAAAAAAGGAAAACATTGCAACTGCAGTGGGGAAGAGTGGAAGGTGGGGGGAAAAAAAGCAACGGGCAGTGGTCTAGGGCATCAGTTTCACATTGCCAAACAGCATACCTTCATCAAGTTTTCATTCAGATTTCCAAGTACTGATGGAAAAAATCGGGAAGCATTTTGAAGATTTTGGCCGCAAAAAATGAGATCAACTTAAAAGAGGACCGTTGACTTACCTGATCTTTGTCAGGGTGAAATTAAGAGAAGCAAATAAGAAAATGATCTGAATGTTACCGAAAAAGAAATACCATGAAACTAGAAAGGTGCTTGGCTAAGAGGGGAGAGCTCTGCTAAGGTCAAACAGTGATCTCAGGGTTCGTAGGGGCCTTTTAAGCCCTTTTAAGTCCTTACGAATTAGATTTTGGTCAACAGGCCTTTTAAGCACTTTAATTCAGCAAGTCAGTCCTTTTAAATTATCAGGAGGTCCTTTTAATCTGTGAAAGGTACTGTTCAGTCCTTTTAAATTGAAAATCTGACAATTAAAAACTTAATTCAGCAAGTTGCAGCCAACGCGAAAAAGTACTGCAGCAGACGAAAAAGCTAGCCTGATATGTTGCAAAGTGGCTGACGTCACTCATAGGCTGGAGCGTTTCTCTGAGGCTGATGTGGAGTCTTTGGCGTGACTTTGGTGCAAAGTCGTGGTGCTAACGTTCGCGGCATGTTGCCGAATTAATTTTCATTAAAAACTACCCTGAAAATGTCATGTTCAGTGTACAGGAAATTAAAAAAAAAGTAAGAAAAAGAAAACCTATTTATGATTAATATATGGGGAGTTTGTGTTATACTCCCTGTTTGGCTAGTATACTTACCATGTCAGACCATAGCATTCAACGGCAGTTAGCCAGCTCTGTCAGGCCGAATTTTTTCCGTGGCCAATGCAGTCATAAGACAGTCATAAGACAGTCACGTGATGTCCCCCACTTCCGGCCCCGGAAGAAGCCAGTGTCAACTTCCTATACGTCATTCAGCGAGGCCTGGTGTATGGTAACCCCGAGAACCTTGGCGCCAGAGGGGAAGGTAGGGAGGGAATTAGAGTCTGACATGGTAAGTATACTAGCCAAACAGGGAGTATAACACAAACTCCCCATTTTGGCGTCATATACTTTACCATGTCAGACCATAGCAGAATTTAAAGGAATCGGAGGAGGGCGAGCGCCCTAGTGGTTCTTGGGGTTGACCGATATGGCTGCATTGGCCGCCACAAAGGAAATCCCCTTAGACCCATCAGCTCTGGTCATGCGGATATCCCTCAGGTAAAAATTAATGAAGGGATTTTCCGAACGCCAGTAGGCTGCCTCCAGCAGGTGGCGCACGGGGACAGAGTACTGGAACGCTGTGGAAGTGGCCAGTGCTCTGACCTCGTGGGCCCTGGGTGATAGGACAGGGAGATCCTTGTACGCCTGAGCGTAGGTAGATCTCACCGTCTTGGAGAGCCACCTGGAGATAGTTCCCGCCGAGATATCTCTAGTATTGTTGGGGTTGAGGGAGATAAGGAGTCGTCTCTGGGAGGAGCGCCTGGGGCGTGTGCGTTCCCAGTAGTACCTGAGACACCTGGAGGGGCAAAGGTCCATGTCTCCATCTTTTTCTCCCTTTCCCAAGATGTCCGTCAGGGAACGGATGACGAGGAAGGGAGAGGGGGTGCCCGGTTCTTGATTCTTTGCCAAGAACTCCGGAAGGAACTTGAGAGAGACTGAGCCGTCCCTGTGGAAGGCGATATCTCTGGGGTCACCGCTGAGGGCGTGAATCTCACTTCGTCTTCTGGCCGAGGCCAGGGCGAGGAGAAAGGTGGTCTTAAGGGAGAGGAGGTCAAAAGGAATAGAAGCAATGGGTTCAAAAGGGGGTTTTCTGAGGGCATCGAGGACCGTAAAAAGGTCCCAGAGGGGGATGCGCCTAGGGGACTGGGCTTCCCGTAGAGCAACTCCTCTAGACACCTCTCTGAGCAGAAAGTCATTGTCAAAAGAAGGGCCCCCGAGTTGACGAATGGTGGTGCAGATAGCTGATCTGTAGCCCCGAATGGAGCTAGCCGACAGCTTAAGGGAAGAGGATAGGTGGGAGAGGAAATTTCCTATTTGGATGTTGGAGGGGCAGTCATGGGGAACAGAGTTATCTGAGCACCAGGCTATCCATCTCTCCCAACGGTAGTTGTAGAGGGACTCGGTGCTGGCTCTGCGAGATGCCGAGGTTAAGTCCCGTAATCCCTGAGAGGCCCCTGCCCCGGCTAGTGTGTCTAGGACGGACTGGGGTCTGTCCGAGTGGGGGGTAGCTGCAGATGTTCGCAGTTGGGCTGGCATAGAAGCCACGCGTGTAGGCGAAGCATGTTGGGATTGGAGTGAGGAAGACCTGACCGGGGTTGTCTCAGCATGTCCCAGCGAGGGCTGAGCCGGAGGGGGGGAACGTGGGTGAGGGACTTGAGGTCCGGGAACCAAGA
This sequence comes from Conus canariensis, assembly GCA_033310375.1. Classification (NCBI taxonomy): domain Eukaryota; kingdom Metazoa; phylum Mollusca; class Gastropoda; order Neogastropoda; family Conidae; genus Conus; species Conus canariensis. Next base: position 54,663,020 of record CM065716.1, on the reverse strand, counting down.
CTGGGTCGGCCACCATGGCGTTACGAGGATCAGCCTGGGTCTTTCCAGCCTCGCCTTCCTGATCACCTTGTGTAGGATGGGGAAGGGGGGAAAGGCATATGCCAGTAGGCCCGTCCAGGGGAGGGATAGTGCGTCGACTGCATACGCCTGGGGATCTGGAACGGGGGAGACGTACAGGGGCAGGCGATGGTTGAACCTGGTGGCAAACAGGTCGATCATGGGCACAAACCAATGCTCCCATACCCCCGACAGGGTATGTCTGTTGAGGGTCCACTCCGTGTGGAGGAGAGACTTCGACCTGCTGAGGGAATCCGCCAGGATGTTGCGTTTCCCTGTTATGTGTCTCGCGCGGAGGGTGATTCCCCGCGCGTGACACCAGCGAAGGAGGGCCTCTGTCCTGAGGGAGAGGCCTATGGAGCGGGCCCCTCCCCCTTTGTTGACATAGCAAGCTACCGACGTATTGTCCGTGAGGAGGAGAACAAGTCGGTGCGCGACCTTGTGTTGGAATTGGAGAAGGGCTAGCCTGACCGCTTCCAGCTCCAAGATGTTGATGTGGAGGCGTGCAGTTTGTGAGTCCCACTCCCCCGAGGCGTGACTCTCCTCCACGTGGGCCCCCCAGCCCAAGTTGGAGGCGTCTGTATAAAGTTCCAGTGGTTGGGTTGGGAGGGAGATGGGGACCCCGGTGGAGAGAGTGGTTGGAGTGAGCCACTCCTCCGTCGCCGAAATGAACCAGTGTCCGAGGGGAATGACCTGGTCCCAGCGGTCGGAGGTCTGTGACCAACGTCGGCGGAACTCCCTCTGAAGTTGGCGTTTGGGGACCCGCCCCAGGGGAATGAGGGGAGACAGGGACTCCATCATTCCTAGGAGGGAGGACAGGGTTCTGGCCGAGGTGTGGGGTGTCTGTGACAGGCGGGAGATGAGGTCCACTATGCGTGTAGACCTCTCCGGGGTCGGGGAGACTATCATGGAGATTGTGTCGAAACTCATTCCCAGGAAGGAGAACCTCTGGCTGGGAGTGAGTTCGCACTTGTTGGGGTTTGTGACAAACCCCAGTGTGGAGCACAGACTCAGGAGGCGGGTGGTGTGGGCTTGGCACTGGGCCCGGGAGGGGGCCAAGATGAGCCAGTCGTCCAGATACACTAGGAGGCGGATGTCTTCCTGCCTGGCTAGGGAGGCCATCTCCTTGACAACCTTCGTGAAGAGGAAGGGTGCCAGTGATAGGCCGAAAGGGAGGGCCCTGAACTGGAACACTCGGCCCTGCCAGACGAACCGTAGGAATCGTCTGTGGACCGGGTGAATCAGGATCTGAAAGTAGGCGTCCTTCAGGTCTATGGATGTGGCCCAGTCGAGATGATGGATGGAGTCTCGGATCTGGGTGGGGGTCTCCATCTTGAACTTGGTGGGCCTGAGGAACTTGTTGAGGGGCGAAAGATCTAGAATGGGCCTCCATCCTCCCGAGGCTTTTGGGATCACAAAGAGGTGAGAGTAGAAGCCGGGGTTTGGGTAGGAAACCTCCGCGATGGCCCCTTTCTTGAGGAGCTCTTGGACTTCCATGCGAAGAGCTTCTGCTTTGGCGGGGGAGGGTTCGTTGGGGGAGGGAGGGGGAGATAGCATGAGGGGGGGACGCTCGTGGGCCCAAGGAAGGCGAAACCCTTCCTGTAGCACCGCCACTATCCAGGGGTTGAGGCGCATACGTCTCCACTGGTGGGCATGCCGGGAGAGGCTGCCCGCCCGGGGGGGCGAGGGTCTGGGCTGGTGGGAGGGGAATAGGGCGAGGGGGGGTGCTACCTGATCTAAGTCCACCTCGGGCTGTCTCCCTAGTCAGCTCCGGGAGCGTGACTGTTGGCCGAACCGAAAATTTTGCTGATGGGGTTTTGGCTTAGGCCTTGGGAGAAGATTAGGTCGCTTGGCGGGCCGTGCGGTGCGGGAAGGCGATTGCCTGGGATAGGGTCTGTGCCTGGGGAAGGAACGAAGTGGGGGTCTAGCAGGGCGTGGCGGTGGCCTGGGCGCAAAGGACACAGCCTGCTTGCGTTCCTCAACTGCTTGGGCTATGACGTCAGCCGAGTAGTCGCCAAAGAGCGATTGGTCCTGGCCCGGGATGCATCGCAGGGCTGCCTTAAGCGTCGGGGAGAGAGAGGTCCGCGCCAGCACGGCATCTCTCGCGACCAACAAGCAGTTGAAGTGGCTTCTGGCTGCGCTGTCCGCCGCAGCCGAAAGGTGATGCGAAATCCTGTTAACTAAGTGTCGCATGAAAGGATCGCTGAACAAGCGAGGGTCAGGCTCTTGGTGCTCCTCAGAGCCCGAGTCCCCCGGTACTGGGATGGCACCATCATCCTCCGGCCATAGAGCCTCCGCTCGCTGAAGGAGCATGCCCAAGTAGGTGTGTCCCGCCGTGGTGTGGAGGATGCCCATCCTGGCTACTCGGTCCCATTCCTTCAGGTTCTTAAATGAGATGGTGCCGGAAGTAGGGGGGGGCAGGTGGGGGATCAACCGACGGTCCGACTGGGAAATGCCCATCTCCCTGGTCACGGGATTGTCCGTAAACAAGGAGGCGACTGAGGGGTTCTTGCGGTCCCCGAGGAGGAAACCGACCTGGGCTGCATGTGGGGCCGAGAGGGGTCCCTGTCCTGGTGGAGGGATGGCGTGCGCACCCCTGGCGCGAGTTGCTGGGCCTTCCCAAATTGAGGCGAGGGATTGGGGGGCAACGATCTTTGGTCTAGATCTCTGGGCCGGGGGGGGACCGGCGAAATGGGAGAGGGAGAGAACTTCTTCAGCGGGTGCGGCCTCCCTCCTAACGAGGTCTGGTCGCCACCGCTCTATCGTGCGGACATCGTACAATGAGGTGGAGGCTAGTTCTTCCTCATCGTCCGCCTCAGGGAGGTACTGGTCCTGAGAGGGTTCATAGCACCCGTCATCAGGAGGTAAGTCGAGGGGTGCCTGTAGTGAGTCCCCGGTGGCCCTATAATCGGCGGCCGGGACATCGTCCTGCCGATCGGACAGCTCCCGAGGAGGGAGACCAAGGTCGACCCAGGCAAGTGAGGCCGGGTGCCACATTCGACCATATAGCTGGTCGTACTGGGTGTTGGCGTTAAGCCACTGGTCTCTCTCGGGGGCATAGAGCCACCGGTCCCCGGGGAGGTAAACGGGCTGTGGCGGCCCTGGGGTGTAGGCAGAAAATCCCCGGGGACCCGGGTAACCTGAATCACTGTTGGGGGGGTCTTGAGAGGCCGTGGCCTGTCGTCCCCGTCCAGGTCCGTGCACTGTACCATACACGTCCTTGGAATGGGCCTGGGAGGGCCATAATGGTATGGAGGAGGATGCGGAAGTCGAGCCCCCAACCCGCGAAAGTGCGGATTGGTCAGGATGCGGTCCCGTGTTCCTCCCCCTGGAGGAATATGTCAGGTTACCCTTGGTCCCGCTGGTAGATCCTCCCCCCGGAGGAGCGGGACCGCGGACGTTGCCCAAATGGGGATCCGAAAAGGTCGGTTCCCCAACGTCCAATACCCCTAGGGAAGAAGGTGACGTTCGATCGGGGTAGGTCGACCGTCCTTGTGCATGGGCACGGCCGGGCCCATGGCGCGGCGTGCCCGCACGCCCAGGATTATGGACACCACCGAGGTCGTGCGTCGGGGTGACCATAAGGCTGCTTCCGGAGTCGAAGCGCTCCTCGAGCTCAGGTGTTGGCTGCACCCGTGCCCGGTGGGGCCGAGCGCTATGAGTGGACGTATCAACTTGGGGGGAAAAGGAGATACGTGACTCATCAAGGCGAGTGACGGATGGTGATTCCATCCCAGATCCGTCACCCGTGCTGGTCCGCGGCTCGGCAAGGTGCCCCGGGGGCCGAGATTCGCGTGACTCAGCATGATAGTGAGAAGTCTCCGAGCGAGTCCGTAGGCTAGAAGGCAAGCTGGCCGATGGAGAAGGGGTGGGGGAGGGCGAATTCCGTTGGCTAGTCTTTGCTCGGCAGGGCCCCTTGAGGGGAGCCTTGCCCTTAGACTTCTTGGGCAGCACCTTGAGGGGAGCTTTGCCCTTAGACTTTGCAGGCAGATCAAATGAAAGGCATTTTGAAATGGTGGCCGCTTGCCTATCAGCCTTGGGACGCCGCGGTCGTGCGTCCGTCGGTTTGGTAGACGAGGAAAGATCACGCGTCCCTTCCGCGGAGGAGTCGTCTCTGTCTACCTGAACCGTACGTTCATCGGTGTGAACGGATTGCTCTGAGATGGAATCGACCCGCGGGTTCTCCGGGAAATTGAGCGAACTCCGAGCAGTGGAGTGGCTCGACCCGGCGGTGTCCTTCACCATGTTGGGCACAGGTGGATAGAGCAAACCCGGAACACACGACCGCAAAGAGGAGACAAGGTGGCCGATCGAGAAAATCAATTAATCTCGATCGTCCGTGTGGTGTCGTGCAAAGTGCTCGAGAGATCGACTGAAACTCGAACTACCCGTACACGCCACCGGTCGGGTGACTGGTATGGCTATTAATAGCAATCTCTTTTTGGGCACTAAATCTTAATAAGCAGATCAGTGTCACGCACCCTTACTCGAACACGTTGTACCTGTGAAGGGTATTATTGAGCACTAAACCTTAATAAGTGGAACCAGCACAAAATGCGTGTTGAACCCGAGGCTCGGCAATATGGTGGGGGAACACGACCGGCGAGCGGTGCCGACGATCGCGAGTAACAAAGTCGCGAGAGTGCCGGTAAAAGAGACAAATCTTTTAATAAATACGCTCCCGAGAGTGCCGGTAAAAAGATAATTCTTTTAATAATTTCGCTCCCACCAAGAGCCTCACACGGCAAAATACTCAGGGTCTAGTGCAAGCCACAACTGAATCAAGTGTAGAAACAAAACACAGCAATCTTAACACAAAGGCAAGTATAGGCGAGACAGAGCACAAGACTTATCTTGCTTTGACGGCAGGCCGAAGATGAATGACGTATAGGAAGTTGACACTGGCTTCTTCCGGGGCCGGAAGTGGGGGACATCACGTGACTGTCTTATGACTGTCTTATGACTGCATTGGCCACGGAAAAAATTCGGCCTGACAGAGCTGGCTAACTGCCGTTGAATGCTATGGTCTGACATGGTAAAGTATATGACGCCAAACTATAGGTACAGAACATGGCAGCTCCTGAGCTTGCCAATATAATGAATGGCATCGGACAACAGCTACATGCTGTGTATCTCAGCACTCAAAAAGAAAGTTTTGACTTCGTGATCCTCCTGCATTGTGGTTAACCTGCTATTGATAGATGTGTATCTTATTGTCTGGAAGATTGTGTTCATATGCTGCACTGAAATTGCAAAATGCCATCTTAGTGTTCCTTTCAAGACGCATGATTAACTGCGAAGGATTTTTGTGAGTGGGTTAGGAAGGATACAACTGACAAGCATACTGCACGCTGCTTTCTTTGTGGATTTTCATTAAAACTGGCATCGATGGGCGAGAATGTCCTTAAGCAGCACACTAAGAGTGACGGACATCAGAAAAATGAATGATTCAAGGCAGATACCAGATGCAGCATGACTGATTTTGTCATTCTTTCTACGTCTGTTACAACAAAAAGCAGCGTGTGTCTGTTAAATAAAAAGCAGCGTGTCAAGTACAGTCACTTCCAGTACCTGTAGCAGCACTTGTAGTGCCAGCAGTGAATGTCCATCAGCTCAATGTCGAGGCTTCCTCTCAACTTGGATATGTTTTGCTCTTCGACAAGTCTTTGAACAAGCAGAACCACATGAAGTAAATGGACTTTATGATTTGCTTAAGGCAGGATTCTGTTGTGAAAACCTGTTATTTGACATCAGTTTTTTGGGTCACGCCAAGGGAAAGGACATGACAGAAGTTTCAGTCCGTCTTCAAAGATTTCAATCTGAAAAAGAGTGACTTGTTACAGCTTGGCATGGATGGACCCAACATGAACTGGACTGTCTATAACATCAACTGTGGCCTCAAAGGCAGCCATGAGGTTTCCTTGCTGCATGTTGGAAGCTGTGGCCGACACATTGTGCACAATGCCTTTCACACAGGCTGTGAAGCAACTGGGTGGAAGATAGAAGAATTTCTTTCTGCAGTTTATACTATCAAGTCATGTAGGCGAAAGTCCTTTTAAAATGACCCGAGGTCCTTTTTAAAGGTCCCTTTTTTGCTTCATGCCCAGCACCTGGGAACCCTGTATCTGACTCCATACATCTGACTGTGTCAAAACTCGTGTTTCTTAACTGAATCATGTCTCGGGCAACATGTCACCCTCAGTTAATATTAAACAAAACAAAACAAAAAAAGTTTTTTGATAATGCGCTCTTCCCAAGAGAATTTCATGGAGAAACTTGTGACCAAAAAAAAAATGTTATACAAAATGATAAAGGTCAGAGCAGTATAGTGTTAATGAACTGATGTATGTAAATGTTCATTCCCTTAGAATCTGATATATTGCTGTTTACAAACTACAAAGTGATGCATTTCTTCTCCAATATTTACAAAGGGGCTTGGATTCTGAAGCATGCTATATATAAAGCTAAGGCAATTTGGCACTCAACTGCCAAATAATCTATAATTCCATTCAGGATTATGTGTGAATATGCCTTAAGCGCCACTTCTTTGTGTGCATTTAAATCCTGCACACAGCGCATGCTCTAGCTCGGTGTATCAAAATATGGTCGGATTTTCTATTTAAAATTTCTATTCTCTTTCTGTTAGGCATACAACATGGCATGTGCACATTATCTACACTGATCAACATATTTTCTTTTGATTAATTTATACCATAACGGGGCAACAGTGACTTATATGTCTTTCCAGCAAATGCTGTCAGTAGCAGTGCCAAAGAACATGCAATGTAAAATGAAACTGTGATGATTTCACTAAAGATTTCAGAAAACCTGATTTTGAGTTGGAAATAAATGAAACGACATGTGATTGGCAGAGAAAGACTTTACCTCAGACTTTAACCCCATAAATTTTGCATTTGATTCAAGCATACTTATACTGGATAACATTACGTAGTTAGATAAATGAAAGGGGGGATAACATATGCTCTTTTCGCTCAAAACCAGACTCCAGACAGCTGTGCCAGGCAGAGCTAGAATTTACATGACTCCTGCTTCTGGTTCAAGCACACAATGGTCTAGTTGTATTATAACGTCTATCGATAATGTATTATGCAGTGTAGATCTTTCATAGCTTGCTTACAACTATGCACTGCCATTTTTTGGGGGGGGAGGGGGGGGGTTCTTTCCGTGGATATAGTGAGCACAGCAGAATCCGTGACCTAAACTTTTGAAGCACCTTACTAAAAAGATCTTTTCTTAAAAATCAGCAGATGAACTCCATATTCTAAAGCACAAAAAATTACAGTAAACTGTTTGCAATGTATTTGCTCATTAGTTTTCCCAACACAACTTTCATCCATGCTGTCATGAAACAGTCTATATCTGGTCCCAAAAATTCACAAGACCAAGAATTCCATTTATTGGCGGCATAAGCATCAAAGTTTATTTTCAACTGCCGGCTTTATAAGCTGACCAAAGGCTCCAGAGCCCTGTCAGTGAAGAACCGGTGTCTCTCTTTCTTGACATCATCCCCCGATTTCTTGAAAAATTGCAACAGAGATGCACTGCCTGTGTTCTTGGGGTTGTCATCCTCATCATCGTCCTCCCTGAAACACACACACATATACACACTGATCTTTACTGGTTGCCCAATTGTTCGCAAAGAGGAAAGCAAATTTCATAGACAATAATCTTAAAAGTTCTACAGTGCTCGTTTTTATAATGGTTTCCAAACAATTTTACATGCTTCACTACTCATCTCCTATATTCAATGATCCATTATTTGGTGCTGACTGATTTTTCCATCTGGGTGAATCCATCAATTTGGAGTTTGATTTCCAGAATCAGTAAAGCATTCACACTCGTCTGAACCTTTTTTGCACTAACGTATCTGTATCTAAAAGAAATAAAGACTGCTACCATTCAGCTGCATACAGAAAAGATGGATATGCAGTTCTCGCACCGTTCATTGGTTGTTAAACCTTATGAACACACACCTACAAACTGCAATAAACATGAGAAAAATATTCACATTTGTGTATGTTGCTTAACATGCCATTGTGGAGCATGTAACTAGGTAAAACCATTGTGGAGCGTGCATCTAGGTTTTCACAAGCACTTTAATTTGATCAGCATTCGTCTTCTTCATGAAACATCTTTTGGCACTTACCACTCAATTTCAGCAGCCTGACGCTCTAAAATCTGTGCTGCCGTTGACCAACTGAAACGCACCAAGTCTGGGTATCCGAACACAGGGTCAATATTCTCTGCCAGAAACTTCTTAGTGGCAGGGTCTGGCAAACAAAAGGTAAACTGATTAACACACTGGAAAGAGTACACGTTTTGATTGAAATAGTAGTTTTGACACAAATACTAGTGCATTCTTAAAACATCACGGCATTTGGCAGTTCTGATGTTTTTAAATTTTGCTATCAGTCCCACCACGTTGGCATCAATGAAACCTGGTAGCAATGCAAGGACCATCTGATGTGCTGCTGGACATCTGAAGGCTTTTGTCGAAGGTGCCTAGAATTGATATCTGAGATGTGGAACAAACTTAGTCTATCATCTGTTTTATGTGTGTGTGTGTGTGTCCAAAATAAAGTTTTTAATACTGGCTGTTTTTCCTGAGCAATGACAAGGGCTAGTATAACTGTATTTGGCAGAATGATGGCCTGTAATAACTAAGCCCTCCCAGCACACATGCAATATACCTCCAGGATATCCAGAGCCAAAACTGTTGTCCTCAACATCAATGTCCTCAGCAAACTTCCAGTTCTTCACAGCTCTGTCTCTCGCCACCTGAAATATTACAGAATCGCTGAACTGTGTTCTGCTATTTCCTGGCAGCAAAGTGAGAGGTTTGTATTACACTCCCTCTTTGGCCAACTACACCTTCACATCAAACTTTTACAAGCTATGGTCAATTTGCTAGCTCTGTTTAGCTATTTCTTTTTGTGACTGACGCAGCAGACGTCCGCCTGCTGTCTCACATTTCTAGCATTCAGCTTGCAGTGCCTTCTTTTTTCTACTTCCCTAGTATAGGATGTAATTTTGGCTCTTTTTACGGAGTCCACCAACATATGACCTCCAAAATAACGAGCCAGTTTTCACACGGACATATACATGGAATACAGAATACAGTGAGTAATCAAGGAGCTTAATCCATAACAACCTTTTCTTGTATCCAAAGAAATATAACCTTTTCCCATTTAAAAAAAAAAAAAAAAAAGCCATTCTATTTAATTTCTTGGTGTATATCTCTGTCTTGAAAAACAAAACAAAAATACTGTATCTTTCTACAACTGAGCCTGCTTGAACCTGAAATTTTCAAGTTTTCCAACACTGTGTTGGTGTTCAGTGATAACAAATTCTTACTAAAACCTTAAGACAAAATCATGTACGGGTGTTACGTAAACATTTGTAAACACACTGAAAAAAAAACTTCCAATCTAAACATGATCCAAATATTCACTTCATTACTAGACCATAGACTGCATGAATGCCACACTCATCTAGGAACAAAATATTTTTCATAACAATTAACTTAAGAACCTAAATTACATGCATTTAAATTGCAGAGACTAACAGTTTCATGTGACCAACCTTAGCACAGATGCTGGCAGCACTGACTATAGGATACAAAGAATCGGCTTTTTTGGCAACTGTGATGTCAATGGAGGGAAAGATGCCCTTCAGCTTCTCCTGGTATTTGACAGGATCACCAACGGTGTCCACGTAAACCTGAAAAAACATTATTCAATACTTCGCTAGGACAAGGCATCTACAAAGAACACAGACATCAATATCTTGCACTTAGATATTTTATGCACGGAAACCACACAGACACCAATATCGACACAGCTGTATTAGGTGTTTGTGTGCTACCATTCCTCCAAGGGTTACATACAGTTTTCAATCTTTTTGCCCAGCTAAGCACATTCAGCCTTTTCAAGGCTGTCAAACTCATGCAGAAAAAAAGGTCACAAAAAAAGACCAAAACAATAACGTTGTAGCTAAACTACTCATGTATTAAAGGCAGATAAAGACTTGATCGTACTGAGAGAACCACACATTTCGCTTTACTCCTCACTCCTCAATCCCAGGAATTTAAATTAAAAAAAAAAAAAAAAATTAATGACAGATATTGCAGAAAGGACATATAGTGTCCATCATGGACAGTGTGTCAAATTTTCGCCACCTAGATGTCAGTTACAACAAAAAAAAAGTTTGTATGTCATAAAGTGTGACCAGAAAAAAGTGTTGAAGAGTTTCCAGAACAAATACAGGAAAATGGTCTACAAAGGCAGAAGCACAATAAACGATAGTTGGAGGAAAAGAAAAGAAAAAGAGAAAAAAGCCAGTCACAGTGAGGGACAGAAAAAAGGAAGTTGTTAGTACTGAGCTTCCTGAAGGTAGGGTTGCTATTTGTACTAAGGAAAAAAAAAAGATGCTCAAGTTAATGCACAAGTTACAGACATGCAACCATTTGCAAGAAAAATGATACGCTATCAAATGCTGACATGCATTAGGTGTACACAACCTGTACAAAAATGCTCTTGAACATTCAAGAAATAAATGCACAATACACTAAAAATTCAACATACGCTGATAAATTAAATTCTTTTTAAATAAGTCAGTAAAACTTCAGACTTGGAGCAAGCAAAATGATCACAGTGCTTCTGACTTGAGTGTCTTTTGCCTTTTTATTTATTTTTATTTCTGAATTGTGTTACACAATTTGTTTCATGTATAGATACATACCTCTGTAACGTTGACACCTTTGTCCAAAGCAGCTTTCACCAACCCAATTGCCGTGTCATGAGAGATAGCATTGAGATTGTACTTGGCTCTGGGAACAAGGCACATCAATCTGTCATGACTCTACATAACTGTCATCCACAAATCTGTATACTGACCGCCATGTTACATGGTAAGCACTGCAGATTTGCAGACAAAAAGGCCATGGTGTTCAAATCTCACAGTATCTGTTATTTATTTCTGGGATTTTTTTAGCCCAGCTGCCTCCTACCCTGAGTAGAGTGTGTTACATGCTCAAATGGGAAGACTGGAACCATACAGTTGAGTCGATTCTTTTTACAGATGCATCTCCAAGTATTGCTACAATCTCCTAACAACAGCACAGCTGTTTGTACTTCTGGGGCCTGGTTGACGCCAGGATCTATTTGAAAGTGAGCATAGCTTACACCCCTCTCATGTACTTTCAAGCCAGAATGAAACTCCAGAAAATCATCTTCATTCATTTTTTTTTTTTTAAGTCTCAAACTGTGTGACCCTTCATGCTCTACTCTAGTTGTTACCTCAGTCTCCATTTCCTTTCCACCTTCGTGCCTGTGGTTAGTTTGTCAATGCCTGCAGGCTCATTGTCAATGCCTGAAGGCTCATTGTCAATGCCTGCAGGCTCACAGCAACTATGGTTGAATGAACAGGGTGTCGCTTTCCAGAGGGAAACGTTCTCATGCTAGCTCCAAGAACACGCAGTTATTGTCACCAGTATCGAGTCTGTTAGGTGGTGTCCTACATATATTGCATCAGGCACTACTGAACACCACTGATGTGACTCGGCAACAGTGCAGTGTCTGCTCTGCTAGGTTGCCTCATGACAACTGGATAGTTTGCTCTCTAATGCACTATTGGTGCTAGGGCTGCGACAGCACAAATCTGAATGTGGGTGTGTAGTGAGTAACCATAATGAATGTTGTAGGAGTAATGCCACTGGAAAGCATGGAGAATGAGACAGCAGTTAAATTTTAAATGAATAGACAAAAAGAGTAAGCAATGAATGACTGATGACTATGTTGAAATAAACAGAGTTTGACACAATCTAAGGTTAGACATTTGAAAAACACACTCTGTACCTAATTCACATATTCATTTCAAATTTTACTGTTGGTGCTCTGTGTTCAGTCAGATGGGAGGTATGTTTGATTGCATATTTTAAGATAGGTAAGTTTAAAAATAAATATATAAATATCACTTTATCCTTATCCTAACTTATTTAATACTTACCAACAGACACAAAATTAGCATCAAACTTCAGTTAAGTTCACTGGAAGGCAGACAAGAGAATTATGGTAATAAGTATCCTCCAGCTTTCATATCCTGCAACTCCACTACTCGTTCACTTTTATGGAAGGGCTTTCATATAATGTAGGACTGTTTTCAACCTCTGTAAAGGCTGCCATTTTCCTGGTGCAAAGGGTACACAATTTCGGTTCTAATTCAATGACAGTCTTGCCTTTTAACATACAAAAAAAGGGTGGGGTGGGGTGGGGGTGGAAATGGAGGGGGGGGGAGGGGGGGGGGGGGGGAGGGGAATCCTACTAATCCAATGACCTTTTCTTCTTGATGAAATCACAACTTTTTTTTTTCTTATTAGCTGTATTTTGCTTACATACTGTAAAGGCTTAAGGCAAAAGATACTTTCTGAAACAGGATAAACAAAAATCTTACAAATACCCACCTCCGTAACATATTCTGTGAAATCGAAGCAGGGGAAAGAATATGAACCATCCAGCCAATCAACTCACTGTTGTCACATATTTTGCTGAAAATCTCCTCTCGTTGTTCCTCAGTCAGTGTTTTAGAATCTGGAAGAAAGTTCCCATAAATCATGCTCTACAATTATTCCCATAGCATGCAGGTGCAGATCCTGGGCATAACACATTAGTTTGACAAACTATGCCCTGTACCTATAACACAGAAGATGAATCAGAGTCTGAGGCAAAAGAACAAAACAAAACAAATTTTTTTTTCTAAAAAGGCTACAGGTGAAGTATGTAGCACACTGTGAAGAGTGGAGTCAAATCCTCAAGTAGCCACTAGGCCTTCTGAGGACTAAGGAAAGGGAACTGGAATAGTGGACGAAGAAGAAGAGGATTTGAAGTGACAAACCAGATGGTGCCAAGCTGATGACTAGCTCTTGTATCATTCAGATGGAGAAACAGCATTTCATGAACTCGAATTATGCATCTGCACAGCATTACATTATGACATAAGACAATACCACAGATTAAAATAACTAATTTTTGTTACATTTTAAACTTTCATAATTTATTTATCTCTTTTCTAACGTCATTTATTTTAGTTTTGTTTCTAACACATGACTAGTTACTCAGTACTGTGTGCAAAATGCTTCCAAGCATTTATTCTTTAACCTTTCCTTCTTATTTCTTCCTTTCTTTTTTTAAGCCATTCTCTCTATGTCTCTCTCTCACACTCTCTGTTCATGTGTATGAATGTGCACCATATTGATAGTGCCTATATATACTCTAGGACAGCAAGATGTGCATGCATGTGAACATGTAATGAATAAAAGTCACAGTGAGGGAGTTAGCAGATTTTTATGCAGAGTGACACAAACATGTTTGGGCCTGGAAGAGTTTGTGTGCCTTCCAGTGCTAAAGAATCACAAATTAACAAGTTAAAGCCTGTAGTTTTGGAAAAGCCAACCTGCAAAGCCCATCTCTCCGAACTTCTCTTTCTCAGCCACTGGACTGAAACAGATTCCATAGACAAGGGGCCCTGCAAGCATCAAACAGAACTAATAAACATCACTTTGATTTAAAAACAAAATAAAACATAAAAACACACAAAAACTTTTCATATGGAGCAAAATTACTGCCATGTGCAGACTTACTGCAATGAGAGAGGGAGTCTGAACACTGATGAAATAAAAAGAGCGTGCATGGATGTGAAGAACAGAGTGTGAAGTTCCTGATGCTGAAGGGTTTTGTTTTTCTTCCCTTCCTGCCCTTCAATGTCAACTGCATAATTTGTCTGTATCATTATATTTCTGTTTGCTTTGAATGTTACAACAGTTTTCTGGATGAATATTTTTGCTCAGTTGAGACAATTGTATGATATGAACAAAGAAATCACTTTTAACACATTAAATCTTCTAGAATTGCCTCCAAGGAAGACAAATGCTATCTGAAGCTTGCTGTATGGAGAAAAAAGATGGAAAACATCTTTTTACCCTTAAAAGTGCGTTCTTCTGTCACAGTGTCAGTGACCTGCAATTGAAATGAGGCTTTTTTGTTTACCTGTCCTAATACTGAAAATCACATACCAAAATTTCTGCACTGACGTATAAACATGCAACATTTTTTTCAATACCTGAGATCTAGATGATCACATACAGCATTTATGCTCATGATGAATGAGAACAAAGGTTTTCTCTACCTACTGATTGTCAAACTCAAATCAGTGAAGCTTTCCCTCTCTTTAAGATGAGATAAAATGGAAAAAGGCCAGCTCAAGAAAACGATTGAATTTCATTGAAGTTATGGATAATTTGAATATTTTAACCTTGTATACAAAAGGAAAGTTTTCTGCATGAAACTGTACTTAACTTGTGTCACTTCATTAGTTGTTTTTACATAATTTCACGTTTGAACCTGCTTCTAACTCTGTCACTTAGAGCATAAGCACCTTAAAGTGCATAACCTTAAAGTAAATTACAATCTAGTCAATTCTTGAAGTATTAGTAGCAGTCCCAATAAAACTTTCGACGACTAGTACTGAAAAGTTGCTCCATCCACCACTAGTATGAGACAGGGTGGAGGTGAAATTAGATACATCATCTACTCTATAGTATAATTTAACAGAGAACACACTCTGAGTCTTCCCCCAAGAGGATCACACTTCCCATCCCTACTCATCATAGACACATGTTTACAAACCATGCAGTCTGCTGCATAAGGTTGGGCTTGAGAAACTCAACTTGATCAGGAACTTAAGTATCCCAGTCTCAAGAACACCATACTTGCACAGGATCAACAACTGCTTGGTCAGTACAAGAAAGATCCTAACGAAAGTACAAGTACAACCAGCACCACCCTCCACCAACATATTCGACAGCCTACCAGCAGCTTTAGTTCCTCCAATGATGATATTAGAATAAAATGATTTATCCAAAGTCAGTGAAGATGTGTGAAGGCCAAAATGATTAACACCATGATTATCAGTGGTTCCTTATTCAAAATGAAAAACCAACTCCCTTTTCTCCTAGTCTTTTTACCTCAACTTCAGCCTTGATTTTCTCAACACTCCCAAAGATTTCTCTAATATATCTAGCATCTTGTTTATCGTAAGTGCATAAAAACAGACACAATAAAATGAAGTGAAAGGCGAGAATATTAGAAGGGGAGGTGGTGGAGAAAAGCGAGGGTGGGAGAGAGGAAGAAGGTGGGGCAAACTTATACTGACTTTTGTAGAACATTTATGGTGTTCTTATCACATTCAAAATGATATTCTCTAATGATGGACAGAAATCATGTTTGAATACCTGCAAGTGTTAAAAGTACAAAGTCCCTAAGCTTGAAATGAGTTGAAAGAAATCTCTGATGAAGCATGGGACAGTAAACAGAAAAAAGCAAACAAGAAAAGTAACTCTTCATCCCATGATGAGACAATTACAGGCCCATAACTTAAATCGAAAGTTGCCTATGGCACCAATTCACCTAAAGCACAAATGAAGACACTATTTAAACATACAGAACAAAGAAATATCTGGAGTTACACATAGGCCTGTAATTGTCTCATCATAGGAACAAGGTTGTCTGTAATCTCCCCTAGTTTGCCAAATTCTTCTCCTTTCCTTAAACTGCTGTCATCAAATGTCATGCTTTTGATGCTCTGTATCTGGCAGCTTTCCAGCAACAGGCAGGCAGCTGCTGCCTAGATCATCAGCTAAATGGAACACGGGGTCGGGACTGATGAGTGGAGAGAAGGTGGGGTGAAAGGTAGGGAGAGGGGTATCCATGGGATGTGCAGCTAACATCATTATCCATCAGCCTTGATTATTGATTGGTGGGTCTTATGATAGTATAGATTAGTGATAAGGGTGGTGTGCAATGACTAAAAAAGTGTTTTGGGAGGAAAGCAAGTGCATGACCAAACCTGATGCACAGATTATACAATATGCAAGGGTACTTTTGTCAGGCATGTCTACAACTGGAAGATAAAAACCAGGAACAAACATTATGACTGCAGTGGGTAGGATTGAAAGTACATTAAAAGGTGAAAAAAAAACCCACACACACAATGGGCAGTGCATTACAGGACCTGTTTCATATGGACAAATAGATTCCACTGCTTTCAAATATAATTTTTGAGTTTTCAATTGATCTTGTATCAGTTTAAAAAAGATCAGGGTTAAATCCTTGATAAGTGATATAAACCTCTGAAGTATTTTCTCACCCAAATTTTGCACTGTTTCTGGTTTAAATGATACTGTATGTTTTCATTTTCTCTGAAACACGATGAATCAAATGCTGCGTTATTTGCATGGAGAACCCTCTTGAATAATGACTTTTAATCCATCTCACTCTGACTCTGTTTTGTTATGTTTGTCTTACATACTGGAATAGATTTTCACCCCTATTGGTCTACTGGCTTACTGGTTCTAGCATTTAGTAACGATGTTTGGATCCAAATAACACTTTCCTTTGGTACAGCATGTTGTAAACAGCATGCAAAAGCACAAGCATACACTCATATGTATTCGCTTGTGACAGTGTGTGCGTACATTTATATACGCACCATTAAAAATGGTCATTGGTGGCTTCGTGAGGATCATGGAATGTGAATTAGCAGTCAACATTCAAATGGTTGTTTCTCCATGGATACAACTTAATATGTGTTGTAAGATATGTTATAGAGTAATGGATTACAGTTATGCTGAATACATAATAAAATGCAAAATGTTTTTTTTTACACCACTTGTCCAGGATTTCAGTTTTAACCAAAATGAAGGAGTGGGGATTACGTTCCGATCACTTTCAGCAGTAAAAAAAAAAAAAAAAAAGTAAGATATTTCTCACTTATATTTTATGCGCGCGCGCGCGCGCGCGCGCGCGCGCACACACACACACACACACACACACACACACACACACACGCCCATCTAATCATGACGATCGTCATTGACTCATCCATTTTCACCCAGCACTGGTCCTCTCCCTGCTTCGTCAATGCCGAGCCAGCAAGCTTCAGCCTTCAAACGTTCCGAGATAGGAGATTCGATCATGCAGTTTTTCGATCTGTCAGCTTCGTAGCTTGATTGATCCATGTTTCACTTTCAATCGACTGTTAGTAAAAGTACAGTTTCTCAAACATCTGTCGTCAGTGCAGAACCACAGAACCACAGAACGACGCGCCAAGAAGTTTCCTTAGGAACTATAAGAGTAATGTCCCGCTAGATACAATGTCTCATTACCACAATGTCGTCGTTAATAAAGTAACTTAGAATACAGCAACATGTTTTCTTATGTCCGACTTTTTGCGAAGTATGTGTACTTATTTATATTATTTTGTTGATCTGCTTTACAGTTAAACTGCGAAGACACTTGTCAGCTGCATTTTGTGAAAGAAAATATGTATATACGATAGGTTTGGGTAAATAAATAATGGGAAACGTTCTCTCCAGAGTACTTCCCCTTTCAAGATGGCACCAGTAAGTAACACGTGCAATGTATTTTTTATCAGTTTTATTCTCTCTCTCTCTCTCTCTCTCTCTCTCTCTCTCTCTCTCTGTGTGTGTAATGCTGTGCATAAAGGCGAGTTCGACGGAAGTGCACTTTGCTTGAGAAGTGTTCACGAACGGTCAGTAACAAGCTCATAAGCTCCGGCAGCACGACACCAAGGTTCATACATCCCAACTTGTAGCTGGTTCAGGAGTAATATGCTGAAGGCAGACCAGTGCAAAGGCCTCCATTTCATTGGAGAAGGTCTTGCCATAGCACTGCAACAGAACTAGACACCAGTAGACGGTTACAACGGCATTGACGGTCACAATTCTACTCCTAGAAACAGTGAGAGTAGAGGCATAAATAGTGTGATAGACTTGGATTAGAAGCTAGTGATTAATTCTATTGAATAGCTAGGCAGGAATCGTGACAAAAAAAGACCCCCAAGCCAGTGTCTGGAATTACCTGGTAATGTACAGTGCATGTGCATGAATGTGCAAGCACTTTAAGTGAATGAGCACTCCGTAGTGTAGGATAAACACTTTGGGGTGTGTGTGTGTGTGTGCGCACATGCAAACTCTGCCAAAATTCCATTTCTCTCTTCCCTCTTCAGGTTCGTTCTTTCGTGATTTATGTCTACCCATAACAATATTATTTTGAAACACTGGAGAAATGCAAGTTTACTGGAAAAATTAATGCAAGTATACTGAGCTACATTGGTGTAAAATTATCAGCTGTTCACATTATATGCCATTTCCAGACTTCTGTGTGTTGGACTTGCACATTCATTTTTATTTTCGGTGTCAGAAATGCATGCAGCATGTGCGCATACGTGCATGCGAATGTGTGAGCGTACACACACAAACACGTGCGTACGCACGCACACACGCATGCACGCACGCACGCACGCACACACACACACACACACCACACACACACACACACACACACACACACACACACACACACTTCTGTTCTGTTCCAACTGAAATGCAACTTTACATGTGTATGCCATTAAGTTTCCATGCAGTAATAAGAGAAGTTTGTGTTTGTTAATAATGTTACTTTTTAACAATCTGAGCAGTGTGACTTAACTGTAACACAGTATGTGTTGGCTGTAGATGATTCTTTACCAAACTGGAAATCTGTATGATCCTTGAGAATCTCAGCAATGTGCAGCCAGTAGTTCTTTCCATAATTGTTTGTTTACTGTGTTTCTTTACTGCAGGCACTTGAAAGTATCTGTTGGTGCATCTGTCATGACTTGACATCACACTTCCCACAGACAAGGAAGTGTGGCATACCTTCGGATGTAGGACAGTGCAGTTGAAATTCCTCGGCATATGTGGATGGTTGAGGGTTGAAGACAGCAGAACTGATTGTAAAGGATCTGGGTCCTTAAGTTTAAAGACAAGCTTACCTTTTTCTTTGATCCTTACCCTCTGTTTTTCTTCCTTTGATGTAGCTTTTGAACTTTCTTCCTTTGATGTAGCTTTTGAACTTTCTTCCTTTGATGTAGCTTTTGAACTTTCTTCCTTTGATGTAGCTTTTGAACTTTCTTCCTTTGATGTAGCTTTTGAACTTTTGGGAGTGGATGGGTCTCCAGTTCTGTCATGTTCAGATGTTTCTGGATGAGATTTTCAAGATCTTTAGCTAGTGCTTCAAGCCCTTGTCTCCTTGTTTCTTCTGATGCTTGTGGATTCTGACTCGCATCCTCATTAGACTCTTGGTCTCATTGTCAATCCATGGTTGGCATGGTTTTCATTTTGAATGCAAGGGATATGTTTCAAAGGAGCCTGATTCAGGTCAGTTGGCTGCCGCTGGTTTTTTTTTTTTTTTTTTTTTTTCTCAGTCCACACTTCTTCAAAACTGCTGTCCTTATTACAGATATTTGGGATACTGTCATTTAGGTGTTTTATAGCCTCTTTCAATGGCTTCTTGCATTCCTCCCTGAACACAGGAATGAGTTGCGTTGGCTGTTGCTTTATTGACATAGAGATGGAAGTTGGTAGGAGAGTGTAAAGCTGTAGTTGTAGGTTTGTTGCATCATAGTCAGCGAGTTCAGGTTGTGTCTTGCATCTGGGAATCAGATTAGGGTGTTTTGTCAAGTTAAGGTCCGAATAAGTATCTCCTTTTCAGGCTCTTGGTGGCTTCTTATTCAGTTTCTGTCACTTAACTGTGAATGTAAAGACAGTGCTGTTGGACCATTACCATAGAACTAGGAAGATCAAAGTTGCCTCCCGCTATGATGATGCTATTCATTCTTCTTGAGGCCAGGCAGGCAGACTCATTAAATGCTTTCAAGCTGCCTGCAGTCTTTGTGAGGGTGATAGTAACTGCAAACAGATACTGAGATAGTGTTTAATTCCTTGTGAGTGTGTGTTGTGAGTGTGTGTTTTGGCTCAGACTCGGAGGACTTCACAGTCGGTGAATAAATCAGGCTCTTCAAGGATGAAAATAAAATCCTCTGATTTTCAGTGAATATTCCTCATCCTTTACCAGACCTGTTTACCCATGGTTACAATTTCGCCATATTTGGTACACATTTTTTTGTTTAAATGCTATGATTAGTATGAATACTACAAACTAAAAAGAAAAAGAAAAAAAAGAAAAAAAAAATCAAAATCTATACAGAAAGTTTTTGAGTGGCAATTACACTTGCTGAGAATAACCACAACTCTTGCATGTGAATCATGTCTGACTGCTCTGTCTGCTTCATCGACAACATGCCTAAAAGAAAATATTGAGAAAGAAAAGAATGGTGAGAGAGCATGAATTTGTGCCAGAGTATGCCAATGAATCAAATTTTACGTAATTTGCATTGGAATAACTTATTTTCATAGTAGTTACTGTAAGACCAGGTATCGCTCTACCCTCTGCTGTATGATGGCAGGTGAAAACGAGATGATTTCCCGCTTTCACAAAACAATTGAAAGAAGAAACTTTGAAAACATAAAGACATCCCTCCCCCTCCCACTCTTTGCTCTTTCCACCATCCCTGCTTTTACAAGACTTTAGAAGATTTGTACACATTCTTTGAAGAAAAAGAAAATATATTCTTTTTTGTTGAAAATTATACCAATAGGACTATTAGCAGTTTTGGGTAATTGGGTCTGCTTTAGCCTCTTTGGTAGAACAGTATTGTGGCGCCTGGAGAAAAATCACCATTCCTGCTTCACTTGATGCAGAGACCGGGACTTGGATAATCCAAACTACAGAATAAAGAACTAATTTAAACAATGCATCTGCCCAGGATCACCTATACTATTGGGAACAACTAGTCCAGAGTGATGTCCCATAGAATAAAGTTAATTTTTATTTATTTTCCATATCCCCTCAACCTTTTCATATTCCTTTTTTTTGTCTGTTTCCAGAAAAAAATGAATAAGAAGGGAGGAAAATCCAAGCTGCGCACAACTTCTGCTAAAGTTGCCAACAAGAAGCTGAACAGGTTTGCCAAACAAGGTAAACTGCGAAAGCAACGGCTGAAGCAGAAGAAGAAAGAAAACAAATACAACAAAAACAATGAGAGGGACACAGCAGCAACTAAAGTGAATGGAGAGCAGTTAGACGAGGATGCCACTGCTGAAGATAACGATGCCGTCCAGGAAGAAGATATGGAATTCTACAGTGAGCAGGATGCTGCGTTCACTGCCAGTATCCTGTCTAGGTGACTGTGATGTTTTTTTGTTTGTTGTTTTTATTGTAATGATGGATCGGGTGGGGGGGGGGGGGGGGGAATGGTGAGGGAGAAAGAGTTTGTTTTTCTCTCTTTGTCTTGATCCCCAGTCTCTTTTTGTTAGCACTGTTTTCTTTTTTGTTTGATTACAGCTCAGTGACTGTTGAGAGTTAAGCAAAAATTGTAATTGATTTTTAAAAGAGACGTACACCAGGAGAGAGAGAAAATATAGGGGTGGGTAGTAGGGTTGGTGGGGATAGTGCGGTATATATGTATACACCTAAACTAGTAAATGGCTACAGACTGAGAGTGACAACACATGAACGCACACACACACACACACACACACACACACACACACCACCACCACCACACCACACCACACCACACCACACCACACCACACCACACCACACCACACACACACACACAACAGCACAACACAACACAGCACAGTACAGCACAGTACAACACCACACACCACACACACACACACACACACACACACACACACCACACCACATGTACACATACAAAACACAACACACACACACTCTGTGTGTGTGTGTGTGTGTGTGTGTGTGTGTGTGTGTGTGTGTGTGTGTGTGTGTGTGAAGAACAAGAACGGTAGGCAAACAAACGATGCTGGTAGTATGACTGCTCTAAAAAATTTTTGCAGGGGTCTGGAGCAAATTAATAACAATGACAAAGCTACTTCAGTTCATGCCAAAAATGTTTGTCAGAACACATCAATAATTAGTTTTATGCGCAGCAAAACATTGAAATCAAATATCTTGTTGAGACTGGCAGAGACTGTTCCAAGGTTCGCAGCTTAAAAGGTCTCCCTGAGGAGCAGCTGGTTTTCTTGATTAACAGATTCAGTGGTCACAATGGTCAAAAGTATTAGCATGGGCAGTAAATGAGTGGGGCCTAGCATGTGCACAGTGGGGAACACAATGTTTGGTCTTCTTTAGCTTCACATCACTTTTGTGGCCTGCCCAACTATGATGGAGATTGTTTGTTGAGCCAGCAGACCGGGATGAAGATGCAACATGCAGCATATACTAGATTTGGTGTAATGAAGCTGAGGTGTTGGTGAATCCTCTGTGCTTGCCATCCCAGGGGGACATTAATACTGTAGTTTTTTTTTTCTGTATGAATGTCTGCAGATATTACACTTTCCACACACACAAAAAAAATGCTAGTTCACTCTGCATACCATGCTGGACAAAGGGGAATAGTGGGTGTATAGATCTGGGCTGTATTTTTCCTTCCGCATTAATAGTTGTACCTGGTGCGAAATAGTTGATGTTTGAAGATTTCATGAAGAGCAGGTGAAGATGTTTCTGTTTTGCTTCTGAGTTTTGCAGGAGATGGGGGTCTTAGGTAAAAACCCAGGTGATCTTTTCAAGGCACAACCACCTGTGCTCTGAAAAGAGTTGTGCTTGATCCACGCATGATCCTGTCTTGACACTCTTTAGTCCCTTTTTCCATCTCTACTGGAACATAAAGTATCTAGCATGTTTCTCTATTCTTTCTTGGGGTGTGTCATCGTCACTCACCAGCATTGTGACTTGGGTGCCAACACCAAGGGCAAATCCTCTGAAAACAAAAGAGGATGTGTGAGTAGGGAGGAAGCTATGAAGTAATGTTCCTGGAGTAAACGTCAGTGGACATTTTGCTAGCTGGGGTGATAGTTTACTTTCATTTAAAGAATATTCTTTCCGCTTCCACAACTCAACCATCTATTTAATGACAGGGTGTATGGTCTGTAGAAAGTCTGGGAGTGTTCTAGATCTGGATTCATCTGGAATGATAGCTAAACCATCATTGCAAGATGACCAACAGCGGGCACTGTCTTGGTGTCATACTGGATGTGTGGATGTTCATCTAACATTCATACATGTATAGTTCTACTTCATCTTATAACCTGAACCTTCATGCTTGCCATCTTTTGTTTCAGTTTCCGTGTCTTTTTTTTACTGTTTCTTTTCTTCTTTTGTTTAACAGAAAGAACCGCAAGAGGAAAAATGAAAAAGTGCATGAAGATGACTCTTCCAAGTATGAAAAGAAGGCTCGCACGCAGTTCTCAGGAGACACAGATCAGAAGGTGAAAATGCTGCTGCCTATCAAAGACAAAGGCAAAGTGATTCCAAAGATGATGGAATTGGAAGTCAGTGACGAAGAGGAGGAGGAAACGCCACCAGCAAAACAAAATGGAGGTAATCACAATTTTTTTCAGCAACTGTTATGTATTTCTAGATTTGGTATGTGAAATAGTCAATGCATTTTTGGCATGTGAAATAGTCAGTGCATTTTCAGTAACAGTAGTTGATCAATATTCAGTCACAGTAAGTGGTTTGTGTTGTCTTAAACCAAAATGATAATGTGTAAGAGTTGTAATATACAATGGCTTTAGGGTTTGAACTCCTTGTATATGTTAATGAAGATTCATATGCATATATGTAAGTAATGTTATAAATTGTATAAATTTAAATGTGTATTTCAATGGGTGAAAAAGTGCAGTGCAAGATTTCTATTCATAGACATCTGACGTATCACAGTGATCAAAACATGAAGCAGTACTTTGGCAACAGTGGTACTGTCTGATGCAGATGCTGACAAAGCAGAGGAAGGGGAGAAGGAAGCCCAGCCGCTGCCCCAGTTGTCGAGTGAAGAGATACTGGCTCTGAGACAGGAGAAGCTGGCCACCAGGAAACAGAGGATTGCTGAGTTGGCCACCGCCGTCATAGAAAACCCGGAGGACAATGTATGTTGGCTTCAGAATTCATCAGACCACAGAAAAGAATGTATTAACTATTATGTATTGGGGGCTGTAAGTCACTAAAAAAAAAAGAGAAAGCAAATGACAATGAAAGGTCATATGCCAAATATTTCAGGTTATAAGATTTTCTTTTATCTTACTAGCTTTGACCTCAGCAACTTACACAACAGTTGATCTGACTGTGTGGATTCCTGTTTTTTTATGCTAGTGTCAGAGATTTTTTTTTCTTTTGAGCACTGTAAGAAACTGAGGTATTGAATAAAACAAAAAAATTTTAAGAAGAGAGATAGAATGAGGGGAGCCAGAAGCCCAGGCTACAATACACTATAGGTGATAAGATGTAGACACTGTAGTTAAATTGCCCAGGCTACAATACACTACAGGTGATAAGATGTAGACACTGTAGTTAAATTGCTTAATTCTGAATTCTTTAGTTGTGCTTTTTTTTTCTTTCAAATACATGCTAATGAGAACATTGGGTTATTCGTTGATTTAACAAAATGCATTTTAGGAAGCCACATCAAGAGTTTTTGTTGTTGTTCAGTGTTGTCTGAACTTCAGTCTTGGCTTCCTTTCGTTGCATGTTGTATTCAGTATGGATTAAAGTATTGTGTTTCTCACAATTTTTCTGTAAAACTAGGGTTTGGCGTCATATACTATACCATGTCAGACCATAGCATTCAACGGCAGTTAGCCAGCTCTGTCAGGCCGAATTTTTCCGTGGCCAATGCAGTCATAAGACAGTCACGTGCAGTCACGTGATGTCACCCCACTTCCGGCCCCGGAAGAAGCCAGTGTCAACTTCGTATACGTCATTCATCTTCGGCCTGCCGTCAAAGCAAGATAAGTCTTGTGCTCTGTCTCGCCTATACTTGCCTTTGTGTTAACATTGCTGTGTTTTGTTTCTATACTTGATTCAGTTGTGGCTTGCACTAGACCCTGAGTTTTTTTGCCGTGTGAGGCTCTTGGTGGGAGCGTATTTATTAAAAGATTTGTCCCTTTTACCGGCACTCTCGCGACTTTGTTACTCGCGATCGTCGGCACCGCTCGCCGGTCGTGTTCCCCCACCATATTGCCGAGCCTCGGGTTCAGCACGCATTTTGTGCTGGTTCCGCTTATTAAGGTTTAGTGCTCAATAACTATCACACCTGTACTCTTTACCCTTCACAGGTAGAACGTGTTCGAGTAAGGGTGCGTGACACTGATCTGCTTATTAAGATTTAGTGCCCAAGAACTATCACACCTATACACAGTGATACTCCACGTGTAGAGATTGCTATTAATAGCCATACCAGTCACACGACCGTGGCGTGTACGGGTAGTTCGAGTTTTCAGTCGATCTCTCGAGCACTTTGCACGACACCACACGGACGATCGAGATTAATTGATTTTCTCGATCGGCCACCTTGTCTCCTCTTTGCGGTCGTGTGTTCCGGGTTTGCTCTATCCACCTGTGCCCAACATGGTGAAGGACACCGCCGGGTCGAGCCACTCCACTGCTCGGAGTTCGCTCAATTTCCCGGAGAACCCGCGGGTCGATTCCATCTCGGAGCAATCCGTTCGCACTGATGAACGTACGGTTCGGGTAGACAGAGACGACTTCTCCGCGGAAGGGACGCGTGATCTTTCCTCGTCTACCAAACCGACGGACGCACGACCGCGGCGTCCCAAGGCTGATAGGCAAGCGGCCACCATTTCAAAATGCCTTTCATTTGATCTGCCTGCAAAGTCTAAGGGCAAAGCTCCCCTCAAGGTGCTGCCCAGAAAGTCTAAGGGCGAGGCTCCCCTCAAGGGGCCCGGCCGAGCAAAGACTAGCCAACGGAATTCGCCCTCCCCCACCCCTTCTCCATCGGCCAGCTTGCCCTCTAGCCTACGGACTCGCTCGGAGACTTCTAACTATCATGCTGAGTCACGCGAATCTCGGCCCCCGGGGCACCTTGCCGAGCCGCGGACCAGCACGGGTGACGGATCTGGGATGGAATCACCATCCGTCACTCGCCTTGATGAGTCACGTATCTCTTTTTCCCCCCAAATTGATACGTGCACTCATAGCGCTCGGCCCCACCGGGCACAGGTGCAGCCAACACCTGAGCTCGAGGAGCGCTTCGACTCCGGAAGCAGCCTTATGGTCACCCCGACGCACGACCTCGGTGGTGTCCATAATCCTGGGCGTGCGGGCACGCCGCGCCATGGGCCCGGCCGTGCCCATGCACAAGGACGGTCGACCTACCCCGATCGAACGTCACCTTCTTCCCTAGGGGTATTGGACGTTGGGGAACCGACCTTTTCGGATCCCCATTTGGGCAACGTCCGCGGTCCCGCTCCTCCGGGGGGAGGATCTACCAGCGGGACCAAGGGTAACCTGACATATTCCTCCAGGGGGAGGAACACGGGACCGCATCCTG
Source organism: Conus canariensis (assembly GCA_033310375.1). NCBI lineage: Eukaryota > Metazoa > Mollusca > Gastropoda > Neogastropoda > Conidae > Conus > Conus canariensis. The sequence goes on along the minus strand of CM065716.1, from coordinate 54,636,606 downwards.
ACCAATCCGCACTTTCGCGGGTTGGGGGCTCGACTTCCGCATCCTCCTCCGTACCATTATGGCCCTCCCAGGCCCATTCCAAGGACGTGTATGGTGCAGTGCACGGACCTGGACGGGGACGACAGGCCACGGCCTCTCAAGACCCCCCCAACAGTGATTCAGGTTACCCGGGTCCCCGGGGACTTTCTGCCTACACCCCAGGGCCGCCACAGCCCGTTTACCTCCCCGGGGACCGGTGGCTCTATGCCCCCGAGAGAGACCAGTGGCTTAACGCCAACACCCAGCACGACCAGCTACATGGTCGAATGTGGCACCCGGCCTCACTTGCCTGGGTCGACCTTGGTCTCCCTCCTCGGGCGCCGTCCGATCGGCAGGACGATGTCCCGGCCGCCGATTATAGGGCCACCGGGGACACACTACAGGCACCCCTCGACTTACCTCCTGAAGACGGGTGCTATGAACCCTCTCAGGACCAGTACCTCCCTGAGGCGGACGATACGAGGAGCTAGCCCCCACCTCATTGTACGATGTCCGCACGATAGAACGGTGGCGACCAGACCTCGTTAGGAGGGAGGCCGCACCCGCTGACGAAGTTCTCTCCCTCTCCCAATTCGCCGGTCCCCCCCCGGCCCAGAGATCTAGACCAATCTACCCAAGAACCCCTCAGTCGCCTCCTGGTTTACGGACAATCCCGTGACCAGGGAGATGGGCATTTCCCAGTCGGACCGTCGGTTGATCCCCCACCTGCCCCCCCTACTTCCGGCACCATCTCCTTTAAGAACCTAAAGGAATGGGACCGAGTAGCCAGGATGGGCTTCCTCCACACCACGGCGGGACACACCTACTTGGACATGCCCCATCAGCGAGCGGAGGCTCTATGGCCGGAGGACGATGGTGCCATCCCAGTACCGGGGGACTCGGGCTCTGAGGCGCACCAAGAGCCTGACCCTCGCTTGTTCAGCGATCCTTTCATGCGACACCTAGTTAACAGGATTTCGCATCACCTTTCGGCTGCGGCGGACAGCGCAGCCAGAAGCCACTTCAACTGCTGGTTGGTCGCGAGAGATGCCATGCTGGCGCGGACCTCTCTCTCCCCGACGCTTAAGGCAGCCCTGCGATGCATCCCGGGCCAGGACCAGTCGCTCTTTGGCGACTACTCGGCTGACGTCATAGCACAAGCAGTTGAGGAACGCAAGCAGGCTGTGTCCTTTGCGCCCAGGCCACCGCCACGCCCTGCTAGACCCCCACTTCGTTCCTTCCCCAGGCACAGACCCTATCCCAGACAATCGCCTTCCCGCACCGCACGGCCCGCCAAGCGACCTAATCTTCTCCCAAGGCCTAAGCCAAAACCCCATCAGCAAAATTTTCGGTTAGGCCAACAGTCACGCTCCCGGAGCTGACTAGGGAGACAGCCCGAGGGGGACTTAGATCAGGTAGCACCCCCCCTCGCCCTATCCCCCACCCACCAGCCCAGACCCTCGCCCCCCCTGGCGGGCAGCCTCTCCCGGCATGCCCACCAGTGGAGACGCATGCGCCTCACCCCTGGATAGTGGCGGTGCTACAGGAAGGGTTTCGCCTTCCTTGGGCCCACGAGCGTCCCCCCCCTCATGCTATCTCCCCCTCCCTCCCCCAACGAACCCTCCCCCGCCAAAGCAGAAGCTCTTCGCACGGAAGTCCAAGACCTCCTCAAAAGAGGGGCCATCTCGGAGGTTTCCCACCCAAACCCCGGCTTCTACTCTCACCTCTTTGTGATCCCAAAAGCCTCGGGAGGATGGAGGCCCATTCTAGATCTTTCGCCCCTCAACAAGTTCCTCAGGCCCACCAAGTTCAAGATGGAGACCCCCACCCAGATCCGAGACTCCATCCATCATCGCGACTGGGCCACATCCATAGACCTGAAGGACGCCTATTTTCAGATCCTGATTCACCCGGCCCACAGACGATTCCTACGGTTCGTCTGGCAGACCCCGGAGAGGCCTGCACGCATAGTGGACCTCATCTCCTGCCTGTCACAGGCACCCCACACCTCGGCCAGAACCCTGTCCTCCCTCCTAGGAATGATGGAGTCCCTGTCTCCCCTCATTCCCCTGGGGCGGGTCCCCAAACGCCAACTTCAGAGGGAGTTCCGCCGACGTTTGTCACAGACCTCCGACCGCTGGGACCAGGTCATTCCCCTCGGACACTGGTTCATTTCGGCGACGGAGGAGCGGCTCACTCCAGCCACTCTCTCCACCGGGGTCCCCATCTCCCTCCCAACCCAACCCAACCACTGGAACTTTATACAGACGCCTCCAACTTGGGCTGGGGGGCCCACGTGGAGGACAGTCACGCCTCGGGGGACTGGGAGCTGGAAGCGGTCAGGCTAGCCCTTCTCCAACTCCAGCACAAGGTCGCGCACCGACTTGTTCTCCTCCTCACGGACAATACGTCGGTAGCTTGCTATGTCAACAAAGGGGGAGGGTCCCGCTCCATAGGCCTCTCCCTCAGAACAGAGGCCCTCCTTCGCTGGTGTCGCGCAACCATTGGTTTGTGCCCATGATCGACCTGTTTGCCACCAGCTTCAACCATCACCTGCCCCTGTACGTCTCCCCCGTTCCAGATCCCCAGGCGGATGCAGTCGACGCACTATCCCTCCCCTGGACGGGCCTACTGACGTATGCCTTTCCCCCCTTCCCCATCCTACACAAGGTGATCAGGAAGGCAAGGCTGGAAAGACCCAGGCTGATCCTCGTAACGCCATGGTGGCCGACCCAGTCTTGGTTCCCGGACCTCAAGTCCCTCACCCACGTTCCCCCCCTCCGGCTCAGCCCTCGCTGGGACATGCTGAGACAACCCCGGTCAGGTCTTCCTCGCTCCAATCCCAAGATGCTTCGCCTACACGCGTGGCTTCTATGCCAGCCCAACTGCGAACATCTGCATCTACCCCCCACTCGGAGAGACCCCAGTCCGTCCTAGACACACTAGCCGGGGCAGGGGCCTCTCAGGGATTACGGGACTTCGCCTCGGCATCTCGCAGAGCCAGCACCGAATCCCTCTACAACTACCATTGGGAGAGATGGATAACCTGGTGCTCAGATAACTCTGTTCCCCATGACTGCCCCTCCAACATCCAGATAGGAAATTTCCTCTCCCACCTATCCTCTTCCCTTAAGCTGTCGGCTGGCTCCATTCGGGGCTACAGATCAGCTATCTGCACCACCATTCGTCAACTGGGGGGCCCTTCTTTTGACAATGACTTTCTCCTCAGAGAGGTGTCTAGAGGAGTTGCTCTACGGGAAGCTCAGTCCCCTAGGCGCATTCCCCTCTGGGACCTTTTTACGGTCCTCGATGCCCTCAGAAAACCCCCTTTTGAACCCATTGCTTCTATTCCTTTTGACCTCCTCTCCTTTAAGACCACCTTTCTCCTCGCCCTGGCCTCGGCCAGAAGACGAAGTGAGATTCACGCCCTCAGCGGTGACCCCACAGATATCGCCTTCCACAGGGACGGCTCAGTCTCTCTCAAGTTCCTTCCGGAGTTCTTGGCAAGAATCAGGAACCGGGCACCCCCTCTCCCTTCCTCGTCATCCGTTCCCTGACGGACATCTTGGGAAAGGGAGAAAAAGATGGAGACATGGACCTTTGCCCCTCCAGGTGTCTCAGGTACTACTGGGAACGCACACGCCCCAGGCGCTCCTCCCAGAGACGACTCCGTATCTCCCTCAACCCCAACAATACTAGAGATATCTCGGCGGGAACTATCTCCAGATGGCTCTCCAAGACGGTGAGATCTACCTACGCTCAGGCGTACAAGGATCTCCCTGTCCTATCACCCAGGGCCCACGAGGTCAGAGCACTGGCCACTTCCACAGCGTTCCAGTACTCTGTTCCCGTGCGCCACCTGCTGGAGGCAGCCTACTGGCGTTCGGAAAATCCCTTCATTAATTTTTACCTGAGGGATATCCGCATGACCAGAGCTGATGGGTCTAAGGGGATTTCCTTTGTGGCGACCAATGCAGCCATATCGGTCAACCCCAAGAACCATTAGGGCGCTCGCCCTCCTCCGATTCCTTTAAATTCTGCTATGGTCTGACATGGTATAGTATATGACGCCAAAATGGGGAGTTTGTGTTATACTCCCTGTTTGGCTAATATACTTACCATGTCAGACTCTAATTCCCTCCCTACCTTCCCCTCTGGCGCCAAGGTTCTCGGGGTTACCATACACACAGGCCTCGCTGAATGACGTATACGAAGTTGACACTGGCTTCTTCCGGGGCCGGAAGTGGGGTGACATCACGTGACTGCACGTGACTGTCTTATGACTGCATTGGCCACGGAAAAATTCGGCCTGACAGAGCTGGCTAACTGCCGTTGAATGCTATGGTCTGACATGGTAAGTATATTAGCCAAACAGGGAGTATAACACAAACTCCCCATATTGGCTTTAATACTATTACATACTATACCTCCCAATGTATGGTACATGTATATGACTTGGTGTATAATATTAGTCATAGTAATCTGTGTTTCGATTACTTGTTGTTTCAAATCATGTTATTTAATGGGCCAGCCGACCCCAGGGAGCCATATCAAGATTATATATCATCAGAGGCTGTTCCATGTAAAGTGGTCTTGGGGAAAAAAATTGCTTTCATCAGAGTTTGAATCTGTCCTTTGAATGAAACAGTGTTTTGAATACTGTTCTAGTTATCTATGATTGATACTGCAGTTGATATCACAAATGAATGATGAAGAACAAATTCATTTCATTGGAAAAATATGGATATGGATATGTGAAAATTTTTATTTGTAGTTGTAATTCTTGTCAACAAAATATTGGTTAAGGTGATTTAATGTGTTGAATATCAACTTTGATTAAGTAAAAGCATTCAGAGGTTGGAACCTCCAGAAAAATATATCAAAAATGTTCATATCTCCACAGAATCTAAGAGCCAAGAAGTGTATTATGGAGTGTAATCTTAAACGTAACTTTGTTGATGTTCTGTTGTATATGCGACAAAAGACTAATGAAACCGTGATTCATTCAGATGTCCAAGATGAAAGAATTACGGAAACTCCTTGGAGAGAGGGACCCTGATGTGTGTCTGACGGTGCGCAAGCTGGTGATGGTGTCCATGTGTGAAATTTTCAAGGACATCATCCCAGGATATCGCCTGCGTCTGCCCACTGCACAGGAAAAGGAACAAAGGGTTTGTAACATGTTTTGGATGTCGCTGAAGAGCAGGGGTGCCATCACTGCATGTTTTTTTTTCAGTCCAAGTTCATAAAGTCCATTCCCCTAACCTCCACCTGAAATTCACAAAATGTTAGTATGATTTCCCGGGACGAGGGGGTGGGGAGGGGGATATCCCCATTCCATCTGCAGGTATAATGTCACAACATGATATCTGTGTATGTGCGCGCGTGAGCGCACGTGTGTGTTCTCCATCTTACTGGTACTCAATGACTTTTTTTTTTCAAGCAATAGAATAGGATTTAGCAAGCTTGCAAGGGTTTTTTGTTTTTTAATTTTGTTTTGAGGTCTGCATTCATACATATGATCTTGGTTCATCTGATGCACTTAGAATTGTTCAGAGTATGGGCAGATGTTGACTGTGGAGAGAAAAGATCCTCTGCAAGACTTTTTAGGCCCTCCTATTTGTTGTCAGTGTCTCCAGCTTCACTGGATTCATCAGAATTGCCATGTGAGGAATGTAATGGCAGTCTCCATTCTGGAGAACACGCTCATTCTGTCTGACCCGAGAACTTGGCACCAGTAGGGAACATCCTAAGAGATATCCTTCGTGGTTTTAATCGGAACAGGAAGTACGGAACACCACCAAAACGACTAGCACCAAAGTTAAGTTGTTCTTGTGGGTGGCCACATAGAAACCTGATATGAATAGGTGCCTGCAGATGGATAGTGCAGGGACCCTGTTAGCAAGGGGATGGTTCTAGCCATGTGATGGGGAGGCAGTATGATGATTTGAGAGTTAAGTCACCGAGAAGGTATAGAAAATTGGGTGGGAGCAACAGCAAAAGAGGAAAAAGACTCGTTTATTGAGATTCAGGTTAGAGCTGTAGGTATTGTGTTGCTTTAAATGATTGCTGAGCCACATCAGTGATTCAAGTCATAAGCATTTCTCCACCGAAGACAGTGTGGTTTGGAGGCCTGAATGTGATGCGTGTAAGTTAGTTTTAGCTGCAAATATTCTCACAGAGCTTGATGAAATTTTGCACTTCTTAATGTTTTGGATGAGAATGTCTTGAGTTCATTTTGATTTGGTAGTACCTGAAGTCATATTATATTCTAAAAAAAACTTGATTTGTGCTATTTCACTCGGAGCTGATCTAAATCTGAAATATGTTGTCCTATTAATGTAATATGAAATAACTTCAAGCATGGGGTAAAGTAATTATGAAAGCATATCACCCCCACCCCCAGATTTTTACTCTTTTTGTTGAAAAGGATTAATAGATGTCATGAGGTTACACACAGAATTAAAAGGTTGCAAGTTAAGGCTTGTGTTAGGGTAAAACCTATGTAAGGTGACATTCAGAAAGCTTCAGATTCTGTAGACTTGTATCACATTGTTTCTTTGCAGATGAAGCAAGAGACCAAGAAGTTGATGGACTATGAAGCTGCATTGTTGCTCAGCTATAAAACCTACCTGGAATATCTGGAACACACCATCACAGGTAACTACGGTGGCATAATGGTGCTGATAAAAATAGGCACAAAGTACGTACTTTAGGAGGAACAGTTCTCGGTGTGCGGTGCTGAATGCAAAAAGTGTAAATTGTCTGTGTTCAATCCCCCACACCTTTTGCAGACATGGGAAAAGGCAAGATTAAGTAGTTCCCTCCATAAAAATGTTTGTGGCGGACAACGAAGAGTTGTAGACCCATTTTGGTTTACTGGTAAATAGATTGTAAAACATTTTATCATGGTATCTCACACAATGAAAGTAAACTCTTCCATACCTCTTTCTTGATTCGTCTCGTGCACTCAACCAGAAAAGGGTGGGGGACTGAATAGTTTGAGTTAGTGAGCTGAGGCAGTAGGTGTATCGACTCCAGTTGATTGGTTTAGAGTTCCTGTGAGAATAGAGGAGAATATGTGTGTGTGTTTGTGTGTTTCTCCTGTTCACAAGTGCAAGGTCAGTAGTCGAATTGAATGGAGCTGGATTAGTGGAAGTGAGAAGTTAATTTCAAATTTTTTAAATTTTTGCAGGAAAATCCTTTGACAACTCTATGCGACTGAAGAGGCTTGGATTTTGTGACGTGTCCTTACCAGAACAGAGCAAGAAGGTAACACTACTGTACATTTTCACATACAATGCACGTGATCATAATTTGTGTGTAAACTGTGTCTTTATTAACCAAGAATGTCCAAAAGTAAGGGGAAGAGAGACAAAAAAGAAGAAAATATCTGTGCTTGTAAAGTTCTTAACATAAACACACCAGTGCTCATGCACACACACACACACACACACACACACACACACACACACACACATACACACACAGTCCAGAAAACCAAATCACTTTATATCTCAAAGAGCTGGCAATCCTTATATACTGTCACTGTACCCATTGGGGATAGTGAAAGTTTAAGATTCAAGAAATTTGATCCTTTCACTCTTTGGGGATTGTGGAGAATACAGTAAAAGACATACTGGACTGATTCATAATGAACATCTAAAAGTGTATTTATCAGAAAATATCTAACATTAAGGTAAACAAAACAGAACAAAACAAAGCAATGTGAACAGTTTGTATTGTTATTGAATTGATACGTTTAACAAACCAAAAGAAAAGAGCAGATAAAAAAAAACACTGAATACATCAAGAGACAAACACTCCTAGCACCATCAGATAAACAGAACAGTGCCCTTCCCAATGTTTATAAACGTGCTTAATTTAAGGAAATTTGAGAATAAGATGACATTCATTGTTGATACTTCCCATAGTGTATACACATGAATGCACACGCACACACACATACACACAGAGAAGCAGAAGCAAAGAGGTACCTCCACATTAGCTTCAAGTGTAGACTTCCCAGCTTGAGAACAGATTGAAAGACTTGATTTTCACCAGAGTTTCGAAGAGTTGAAACGCATTCATACATGTTCAGTTTGTGAGTATCTGTACATCAATAATTACGTTGCTGGATGTGCAAATGTAGGTTAGCCAAGTCTTTTTTGTTTTTCAGAGAATATGTTGTTGCAAATGCGAAGTGAGTATGGTACAGGAGGTCTTTGAGCATTGTTTACAAGATGTCCAATATTGTTTTGATAAAACTGTTGTCATTGTTTGTTACAGGATCTTATGATAATAGCTGTGCAGTGTATGTGTACTTTGCTGACGGTGCATCCCCATTTCAACTACCGCAACGATGTCATTGCACTCCTGGTGCCATTCATGAATCACAAAAATGCTCAGGTTAGATGTTATGCTTGTTTTTCTTTTCTCTTCAGTCTTTATCACTGTTTTATGTATCGTTGGATCATTATCTACATACCAACTGTAGGACACTTTCTCAAGTTGGGGATTTCAGTGGAATCAGCATATTTTTTTTCGCTTTCTTTGTTTGCTTCCACAGAAGGGGGAAAAGAATCAAAGAATGAGGAGCATGTGAATGGAAAACAATTTGATCTCCAAGTCCTTCCATCTCCAAACAGTTCAGTTTTCTTGGTATCACATCAGCATTTTAGGATGAGTGAGTTTGCTCAGCAAAATTGATGGAATTAAGTCAGACATTGATGAGTGTGGGAAAGTCTTTGAGGAAAAGGAAGTAAAAATAATTCCTGGTGATGAATATGTATTTGCAATACAGAAAACAGCAGTCGGAAGTCCTCAAAATGTCACAGTTTTGAAGAAACAGTACTTTGTAAACAGTGCGATTGGGGAGAAAAAGTTAATGAAGTTCCAAAATTCATCAGGAATAAAAAGTGATGTGTTAATGCACCAATGATATTATCGTTACATGTTGTTGTCCATGTCATGAAATGATTGTGTCAGAGAAAACAGGTGTGCTTTTCTGGTCCCAGTCTGTCCTTAAAAAGAAGTGAATGGTGACTGTTCTATATTGCATCGCCCCAGGCACCAAATGGGGCACAAATATGAAGTTTTTGCATCTTGAAACTGCATTGTGTGTGCAGGTGTCAGATACTGTATGTCAAGCAGCAAAGAACATTTTTGTGGCTGACAAGTCAGGGGAAGTTGCTCTTGAGGTGAGTGTACTTTTTCATGTTTGGTTTCACAGGCAGACTGTCATAATTTTCTTCCATTTGTGAAAACAGCTGGAGAGTAGCTCTTCAGCCACTACTGTGAACTGGATGAAAGGGTTGATCAGAAAGTAACCACTCAGTGATGTCTTATCAGTCTGTGGTCTAGCTGTTACTGGCTCTCTGAACTTTAGTCAGTCAGACATACTTATGAACACATGCAAATACCTGGATAATTCTGGACATACCACTAGCAGAAGATGAAAACTAATATATATTGTGATTTTTTAATAAAAATATGTATATGATTTTTTGTATTCAGTCCCACGGCTTGCTAAGATGGGGGATGTATGTAGGTTGAACTGGTTCTTTTAAGGCATACCTCTCTATCCATATGTTCCGTACACTTAATCCTTTGTTTTTTTGTTTTACCAGGTTGTGAAAGCCATTGTGAAACTTGTGAAGAGCAGGAAATTCAAAGTTCAGCGGAAAGTAAGAACATTTTTGTCTCCTGTAACATTTAGTTGTGTTTTTTCCCCCTTTTCTTTTGTGCTCTCATACATACATGCAATAACGCACAACTGCATGGATGTATGTGTGTACAAAAATCAACCCACATGCACACATATGCATACACACACTCTCTCTCTCTCTCTCTCTCTTTCTCTCTCTCCATAGATTTGCAGTCCACAAATAACACATGCATATAAGCTCATGTCTTCACATGTTCAAACATAACTTGCACATACTGGAACTGTGCATACATATACAGACACAACCAGGCATAATAACAGCTGTGTGGATGCATATACAGACATACACACAGACACACACACACATGCACACACTTGCACAGAAGTGCATGTGCATGCACACACAGAGGCGCATATACACATCTTTCACATGTGGGTCATTGTGTGACTTCTGTGCAGGTACTGGAAACCTTGCTGTGTCTGACGATCAAGGAAATCAACACAGAGAAAACAGAGGGTAGCAAGAAGATGAAGAGGAAGGAAAAGTTCAAGACATTATCTCGAAGGGAGAGAAAGGTTACATGGTTTTAACCCGTTTTTTTTTTTTAAAATAACTTGTTTCTTAAACATCACCCATTTTCATGTGTGTGTGTGCGCATTTGTGTTTGTGTGTGTATGTTTGTGTTTGTGTGTGTATGTTTGTGTTTGTGTAGTGAGATAGGGGAACATTGCATGTGAATGTGAGCTGTAGAACGTTTAATGCTTTGTAAATCATCTCACAAGAAAACCTCTTCTGCATAGATACTTGCCATAAGTCTATCAAGATGCATTCCAAAGATGACTTTTCGGGAGCACTGATGTGAGCAATTTTTTTTTTTTTTTTATAGTTGTTAATGATGTTGTTGTTTTTTTTTAGGACAAATGTTTTCCAGTGTTCATGGAAAGATAAGAACTCTCAGTTGGATTTCTGTTTGGCGTCATATACTTTACCATGTCAGACCATAGCATTCAACGGCAGTTAGCCAGCTCTGTCAGGCCGAATTTTTTCCGTGGCCAATGCAGTCATAAGACAGTCACGTGATGTCACCCCACTTCCGGCCCCGGAAGAAGCCAGTGTCAACTTCCTATAAGTCATTCATCTTCGGCCTGCCGTCAAAGCAAGATAAGTCTTGTGCTCTGTCTCGCCTATACTTGCCTTTGTGTTAACTTTGCTGTGTTTTGTTCTATACTTGATTCAGTTGTGGCTTGCAAATGTGAGGCTCTTGGTGGGAGCGTATTTATCAAAAGATTTGTCTCTTTTACCGGCACTCTCGGGAGCGTATTTATTAAAAGATTTGTCTCTTTTACCGGCACTCCCGCGACTTTGTTACTCGCGATCGTCGGCACCGCTCGCCGGTCGTGTTCCCCCACCATATTGCCGAGCCTCGGGTTCAGCACGCATTTTGTGCTGGTTCCGGCTTGCACTAGACCCTGAGTATTTTTGCCGTGTGAGGCTCTTGGTGGGAGCGTATTTATTAAAAGATTTGTCTCTTTTACCGGCACTCTCGGGAGCGTATTTATTAAAGATTTGTCTCTTTTACCGGCACTCTCGCGACTTTGTTACTCGCGATCGTCGGCACCGCTCGCCGGTCGTGTTCCCCCACCATATTGCCGAGCCTCGGGTTCAGCACGCATTTTGTGCTGGTTCCGCTTATTAAGGTTTAGGGCTCAATAACTATCACACCTGTACTCTTTACCCTTCACAGGTAGAACGTGTTCGAGTAAGGGTGTGTGACACTGATCTGCTTATTAAGATTTAGTGCCCAAGAACTATCACACCTATACACAGTGATACTCCACGTGTAGAGATTGCTATTAATAGCCATACCAGTCACACGACCGGTGGCGTGTACGGGTAGTTCGAGTTTTCAGTCGATCTCTCGAGCACTTTGCACGACACCACACGGACGATCGAGATTAATTGATTTTCTCGATCGGCCACCTTGTCTCCTCTTTGCGGTCGTGTGTTCCGGGTTTGCTCTATCCACCTGTGCCCAACATGGTGAAGGACACCGCCGGGTCGAGCCACTCCACTGCTCGGAGTTCGCTCAATTTCCCGGAGAACCCGGGTCGATTCCATCTCGGAGCAATCCGTTCGCACTGATGAACGTACGGTTCGGGTAGACAGAGACGACTTCTCCGCGGAAGGGACGCGTGATCTTCCTCGTCTACCAAACCGACGGACGCACGACCGCGGCGTCCCAAGGCTGATAGGCAAGTGGCCACCATTTCAAAATGCCTTTCATTTGATCTGCCTGCTAGTCTAAGGGCAAAGCTCCCCTCAAGGTGCTGCCCAGAAAGTCTAATGGCAAGGCTCCCCTCAAGGGGCCCGGCCGAGCAAAGACTAGCCAACGGAATTCGCCCTCCCCCACCCCTTCTCCATCGGCCAGCTTGCCCTCTAGCCTACGGACTCGCTCGGAGACTTCTAACTATCATGCTGAGTCACGCGAATCTCGGCCCCCGGGGCACCTTGCCGAGCCGCGGACCAGCACGGGTGACGGATCTGGGATGGAATCACCATCCGTCACTCGCCTTGATGAGTCACGTATCTCTTTTTCCCCCCAAATTGATACGTGCACTCATAGCGCTCGGCCCCACCGGGCACAGGTGCAGCCAACACCTGAGCTCGAGGAGCGCTTCGACTCCGGAAGCAGCCTTATGGTCACCCCGACGCACGACCTCGGTGGTGTCCATAATCCTGGGCGTGCGGGCACGCCGCGCCATGGGCCCGGCCGTGCCCATGCACAAGGACGGTCGACCTACCCCGATCGAACGTCACCTTCTTCCCTAGGGGTATTGGACGTTGGGGAACCGACCTTTCGGATCCCCATTTGGGCAACGTCCGCGGTCCCGCTCCTCCGGGGGGAGGATCTACCAGCGGGACCAAGGGTAACCTGACATATTCCTCCAGGGGGAGGAACACGGGACCGCATCCTGACCAATCCGCACTTTCGCGGGTTGGGGGCTCGACTTCCGCATCCTCCTCCATACCATTATGGCCCCCCAGGCCCATTCCAAGGACGTGTATGGTGCAGTGCACGGACCTGGACGGGGACGACAGGCCACGGCCTCTCAAGCCCCCCCCCAACAGTGATTCAGGTTACCCGGGTCCCCGGGGACTTTCTGCCTACAAGAAGAAGAGGGTCTCGTGGCTACGACTCGGCGGATGTCTGACCTACGCATTCGCCCAACGCGCTGGTCAGACCTTGAGTGCGGCCTACCTACCATGGTTTTTCCCCAGGGCCGCCACAGCCCGTTTACCTCCCCGGGGACCGGTGGCTCTATGCCCCCGAGAGAGACCAGTGGCTTAACGCCAACACCCAGCACGACCAGCTACATGGTCGAATGTGGCACCCGGCCTCACTTACCTGGGTCGACCTTGGTCTCCCTCCTCGGGCGCTGTCCTATCGGCAGGACGATGTCCCGGCCGCCGATTATAGGGCCACCGGGGACACACTACAGGCACCCCTCGACTTACCTCCTGAAGACGGGTGCTATGAACCCTCTCAGGACCAGTACCTCCCTGAGGCGGACGATGACGAGGAGCTAGCCCCCACCTCATTGTACGATGTCCGCACGATAGAACGGTGGCGACCAGACCTCGTTAGGAGGGAGGCCGCACCCGCTGACGAATTTCTCTCCCTCTCCCCCGGCCCAGAGATCTAGACCAATCTACCCAAGAACCCCTCAGTCGCCTCCTTGTTTACGGACAATCCCGTGACCAGGGAGATGGGCATTTCCCAGTCGGACCGTCGGTTGATCCCCCACCTGCCCCCCCCTACTTCCGGCGCCATCTCCTTTAAGAACCTAAAGGAATGGGTCCGAGTAGCCAGGATGGGCATCCTCCACACCACGGCGGGACACACCTACTTGGACATGCCCCTTCAGCGAGCGGAGGCTCTATGGCCGGAGGACGATGGTGCCATCCCAGTACCGGGGGACCCGGGCTCTGAGGCGCACCAAGAGCCTGACCCTCGCTTGTTCAGCGATCCTTTCATGCGACACCTAGTTAACAGGATTTCGCATCACCTTTCGGCTGCGGCGGACAGCGCAGCCAGAAGCCACTTCAACTGCTTGTTGGTCGCGAGAGAGGCCGTGCTGGCGCGGACCTCTCTCTCCCCGACGCTTAAGGCAGCCCTGCGATGCATCCCGGGCCAGGTCCAGTCGCTCTTTGGCGACTACTCGGCTGACGTCATAGCACAAGCAGTTGAGGAACGCAAGCAGGCTGTGTCCTTTGCGCCCAGGCCACCGCCACGCCCTGCTAGACCCCCACTTCGTTCCTTCCCCAGGCACAGACCCTATCCCAGACAATCGCCTTCCCGCACCGCACGGCCCGCCAAGCGACCTAATCTTCTCCCAAGGCCTAAGCCAAAACCCCATCAGCAAAATTTTCGGTTAGGCCAACAGTCACGCTCCCGGAGCTGACTAGGGAGACAGCCCGAGGGGGACTTAGATCAGGTAGCACCCCCCCTCGCCCTATCCCCCACCCACCAGCCCAGACCCTCGCCCCCCCTGGCGGGCAGCCTCTCCCGGCATGCCCACCAGTGGAGACGCATACGCCTCACCCCTGGATAGTGGCGGTGCTACAGGAAGGGTTTCGCCTTCCTTGGGCCCACGAGCGTCCCCCCCCTCATGCTATCTCCCCCTCCCTCCCCCAACGAACCCTCCCCCGCCAAAGCAGAAGCTCTTCGCACGGAAGTCCAAGACCTCCTCAAAAGAGGGGCCATCTCAAAGATTTCCCACCCAAACCCCGGCTTCTACTCTTTGTGATCCCAAAAGCCTCGGGAGGATGGAGGCCCATTCTAGATCTTTCACCCCTCAACAAGTTCCTCAGGCCCACCAAGTTCAAGATGGAGACCCCCACCCAGATCCGAGACTCCATCCATCATCGCGACTGGGCCACATCCGTAGACCTGAAGGACGCCTATTTTTCAGATCCTGATTCACCCGGCCCACAGACGATTCCTACGGTTCGTCTGGCAGACCCCGGAGAGGCCTGCACGCATAGTGGACCTCATCTCCTGCCTGTCACAGGCACCCCACACCTCGGCCAGAACCCTGTCCTCCCTCCTAGGAATGATGGAGTCCCTGTCTCCCCTCATTCCCCTGCGGCGGGTCCCCAAACGCCAACTTCAGAGGGAGTTCCGCCGACGTTTGTCACAGACCTCCGACCGCTGGGACCAGGTCATTCCCCTCGGACACTGGTTCATTTCGGCGACGGAGGAGCGGCTCACTCCAGCCACTCTCTCCACCGGGGTCCCCATCTCCCTCCCAACCCAACCCAACCACTGGAACTTTATACAGACGCCTCCAACTTGGGCTGGGGGGCCCACGTGGAGGACAGTCACGCCTCGGGGAGTGGGAGCTGGAAGCGGTCAGGCTAGCCCTTCTCCAACTCCAGCACAAGGTCGCGCACCGACTTGTTCTCCTCCTCACGGACAATACGTCGGTAGCTTGCTATGTCAACAAAGGGGGAGAGGCCCGCTCCATAGGCCTCTCCCTCAGAACAGAGGCCCTCCTTCGCTGGTGTCGCGCAACCATTGGTTTGTGCCCATGATCGACCTGTTTGCCACCAGCTTCAACCATCACCTGCCCCTGTACGTCTCTCCCGTTCCAGATCCCCAGGCGGATGCAGTCGACGCACTATCCCTCCCCGGGACGGGCCTACTGGCGTATGCCTTTCCCCCCTTCCCCATCCTACACAAGGTGATCAGGAAGGCAAGGCTGGAAAGACCCAGGCTGATCCTCGTAACGCCATGGTGGCCGACCCAGTCTTGGTTCCCGGACCCCAAGTCCCTCACCCACGTTCCCCCCCTCCGGCTCAGCCCTCGCTGGGACATGCTGAGACAACCCCGGTCAGGTCTTCCTCACTCCAATCCCAAGATGCTTCGCCTACACGCGTGGCTTCTATGCCAGCCCAACTGCGAACATCTGCATCTACCCCCCACTCGGAGAGACCCCAGTCCGTCCTAGACACACTAGCCGGGGCAGGGGCCTCTCAGGGATTACGGGACTTCGCCTCGGCATCTCGCAGAGCCAGCACCGAATCCCTCTACAACTACCGTTGGGAGAGATGGATAACCTGGTGCTCAGATAACTCTGTTCCCCATTACTGCCCCTCCAACATCCAAATAGGAAATTTCCTCTCCCACCTATCCTCTTCCCTTAAGCTGTCGGCTGGCTCCATTCGGGGCTACAGATCAGCTATCTGCACTACCATTCGTCAACTGGGGGGCCCTTCTTTTGACAATGACTTTCTCCTCAGAGAGGTGTCTAGAGGAGTTGCTCTACGGGAAGCTCAGTCCCCTAGGCGCATTCCCCTCTGGGACCTTTTTACGGTCCTCGATGCCCTCAGAAAAACCCCTTTTGAACCCATTGCTTCTATTCCTTTTGACCTCCTCTCCTTTAAGACCACCTTTCTCCTCGCCCTGGCCTCGGCCAGAAGACGAAGTGAGATTCACGCCCTCAGCGGTGACCCCACAGATATCGCCTTCCACAGGGACGGCTCAGTCTCTCTCAAGTTCCTTCCGGAGTTCTGACATCTTGGGAAAGGGAGAAAAAGATGGAGACATGGACCTTTGCCCCTCCAGGTGTCTCAGGTACTACTGGGAATGCACACGCCCCAGGCGCTCCTCCCAGAGACGACTCCTTATCTCCCTCAACCCCAACAATACTAGAGATATCTCGGCGGGAACTATCTCCAGGTGGCTCTCCAAGACGGTGAGATCTACCTACGCTCAGGCGTACAAGGATCTCCCTGTCCTATCACCCAGGGCCCACGAGGTCAGAGCACTGGCCACTTCCACAGCGTTCCAGTACTCTGTCCCCGTGCGCCACCTGCTGGAGGCAGCCTACTGGCGTTCGGAAAATCCCTTCATTAATTTTTACCTGAGGGATATCCGCATGACCAGAGCTGATGGGTCTAAGGGGATTTCCTTTGTGGCGGCCAATGCAGCCATATCGGTCAACCCCAAGAACCACTAGGGCGCTCGCCCTCCTCCGATTCCTTTAAATTCTGCTATGGTCTGACATGGTAAAGTATATGACGCCAAAATGGGGAGTTTGTGTTATACTCCCTGTTTGGCTAGTATACTTACCATGTCAGACTCTAATTCCCTCCCTACCTTCCCCTCTGGCGCCAAGGTTCTCGGGGTCACCATACACCAGGCCTCGCTGAATGACTTATAGGAAGTTGACACTGGCTTCTTCCGGGGCCGGAAGTGGGGTGACATCACGTGACTGTCTTATGACTGCATTGGCCACGGAAAAAATTCGGCCTGACAGAGCTGGCTAACTGCCGTTGAATGCTATGGTCTGACATGGTAAGTATACTAGCCAAACAGGGAGTATAACACAAACTCCCCATATCACACAGTGCATATCACACTGTTTTCACAGTAGGTTGTATGTGTTGTTTCAGCGTCTGAAGCAGTCGGAAGAACTGGAAAAGGAGTTGAAGGAGACAAAGGCCACTCAGGACAAGGAGCATCGATTGAAGATGGTAAGTGGAGGGAGCTGGAATACTGCTGAGAGTCTCTTTATTTAGAGGTTCACATTAGCCTGGGTAGTTTTAGGAGGTGATACTTGATAACAAACATAATTTTTTCTGCACCATCATCTATTCTTTCTGCGTTGTTTCATTGTTGTTCATATGAAGGTAATATTTAAAGTGGATCATTTTCCTCCCTCCCATACTAACAACCTATTTCCCTCACTCAGTCCCCTCCCACCCCCACCCCCCCCCCCCCCACCCCCCTCCCCCATGCCTTTTTTCCCCTTTGTTTGTTTGAACTTTTTTTTTTTTATCTTGTATTTGTGCTGTTGAGTTCATTTTTAATCTGTACGTGAAAAAGTGAAATTGTGTAATCATCCTGCTTTAGTTGTCCGTGTGTGTGTGTGTGTGTGTGTGTGTGTGTGTGTGTGTGTGTGTGTGTGTGTTTGTGTGTTATCTATTAATGTATATCTATCTATCTATGTGTGTGGATGCATGTGTGGGGGCTGTATTTCTCTCATATGTGTTCAGAATTATCATGTGTGTGTGTGTGTTTGTAAAGGCAGATAGTGGATGGGTGGGGGATGGTTGTATTTTCAAAAATATGAAAATTGACTTTTCAAACACAGAAAAGTGACTGTGAAGATGACATGGGTTCATTAACTGTTTCAGCACACCCAGATTGTGGAGACCATGTTTACCATGTTTTTCAATGTCCTGAAACAAGAGGAGAGGTCGCCACTGTTACCGGTGGTCTTGGAGGCACTAGCCAAGTGAGTGTCTGAAAGGCAGCATAAATGAACATGAAGTATACTTTATGCGTGGTTTGGGATTGACTTTGCCCCTCAGCTTTGGCCTGGGCCTGAAGCAGTCCGTTTCTAATACCAGGGAAACCATGTGGTCTCCATCAAAATACAGGCATGGGAAAACAACTCTGAAATGCACAAACATGCGTTTTCGCTTAAATGTACGCACACATGCACACACACACACACACACATACATACACACACATACACACACACACATGCACACACACACGTACATGCATGCACACACGCACACACACACTCACTCACTCTCTCTCACACTCACACACATGAGCGCGCATGGGCGTGCACGCACGCACGCACGCACACACGCACGATTCTGCTTTGCATTGACAATGACGGTGATCACGTTAGAGAGTGAAGGGATAGCCGTTTGTGCACAGTGCATTCCCTTAGCTGGTTTTGTGGGCTTCAGTTTGGTTTACCAGTCTGGACCAATCCTGCTGCATTATATTCAGCGGTTTGCAAGGAACATAACCATCAGTAAGCCTTGTGCTTCTCCAGACACATCTCTGAATGTTTTGTTATGCAGTGCAGTGCTGTGTGGGGATTGCTTGCAGGCACAATATGCTGGCATAACAATGAATATCTTCCTGGAAAGTGAAGTTAGTTACAGAACGGTCAGTCTTGATTACCTTAGTTACCTTATGTTTGTATGTTAAGGAGTATATAATAGATGATCTGAAAATGTTCTGCTCGAAGACACAACAAAACAGACATCTCAGCTGACACATGAAATATTGGTGTTTGCGTAAAGCCTTTGAAATTACTCTCATGCTGATGCTTTGCTCTTCAACTATTATAACTCAAACTGGAAGTGACTCACCTGAAGTATTATTGTGTGTTGAAGACAAGACAGAAGCTGCTTCTTGTGTTTCAGATTATGTTTTTAACTTGGTCATTTCAGGTTCACTCACCTGATCAGTGTGGATTTTTTCCATGACCTGTACGCCGTTTTCAGCAAACTGATTGAATCTGGGGTAAGGAATGACAGCAAAGAGTCGTTAATTTCTGTTTCCTTCAGAGGAAGTGACTTCATGTAGATCAATCCTCATTCTGGTACTGTAGTTCTACATTACTTCAGCTGGACCATTGATCCCATAGACATAGCAGGGGAGGAGAGGAGGGGGGAATGCACCAAATGAGCATGTGAGAATTGGTACACTAGACCACATCGTGTCAATGCTAGAACAATGTAAAATGAGTCCGTACTTTTTAGCCAGTAACTAAGTCACCAAAATGTGAAAAAACTTTTTTTTTTTCAAATCATGGAAGAGTTATCATTAAACAATATATCATTAAACAATAAATGTATTATAAACACCTTGTCAGACTCGCGCATGCGCAGTGTTGACACACAACCAGGTGGATAAACAGAAGAAAGTTCCCCCTTTTAATTAACAATTTGATTTAAACTATTTACATTAAATATTTTTTGCACTGTGGTTTCCCATAAAATGATTTGTGGATGTGCTCCATTCGGTTGAAAAAGAATTTTTTTTTTTAAAGGGAAGAAAAACAAATCATTTGCCCCTAGTCTAAACTGGAAAAGCTACTGAATAGGAAACAAAACAACAAGTAATCTTCTAGTTTAAGTCAGTGTACAATGTATTTTTCTTTACTTGTCTTTTCCCCTCTTTTCCTTTCTTTTCACAATATGTTGCATGGAGGTTTGCTGTGCCTAGCATAGGCCAGTTGTGGCCTTTGCTTTCAATTTAACAGGGACACCTCCTGTGTCATTACAAAAGAAAAAACAACTGAAGCATGCACCATTACAATGCTTTGACGGTATGATGTCGCTGATCAGTCTGTCCTCTGAGACAGTTGACTATCCTCCAGGTAATAAGCCAGTTACCTTGTGTTATTCATTCAGTGATGTTCACAGTGTGCAAGCTGCAAATGTTTGCTAACTAGATGGGCCAAAACACAAGAGGGTAAACAAGATTTTAAAATCCTTTTCTTTCCAATAATTTTGCATAAGTAATTTGTTTTATATGGACATACTTTTTCCATATATAAACACACATGAAATGACGAGGAAGGGGGATAGTGCCCGACATTTGCGGTGTTCTTTGTAGATAACGTATAATATTACATGCTTCTTAGGATTGTTGTGTTCGATGAGTATTCTTCTTAAAGTTCACTGAAAAAGTTTGTTGTGGTGGTGGTAGTTTTAGACTAAGGAAAAGAGAAGATTCCAACATGCAGTCTACCTGGTTTTTTTTTTCTTCTACTTTGCTTTAAATCTCAGAAAGTACAAATTTTGTTCAGTGCGGAGGAAAATTCCAGCATACTGAAAATAATCTGATGACCTGTTTCTTACTGTGGTAGCCTGTTATCAGTCATGTTTGATAACGTTTCCCTGTAAGTTGTATAAAAGATTCTGCATGCTGCACTCTTAGTAGTCGTAAAACAATTTTTTTTTTTTAACATAGCGGACAACTTTTAAGCTTTTTCATCTTGCAGTATGGGTTGCAATTTGGCAGGAACTAACTCAGGTGGAGGTGTTACACTGCGTGCAAACAGCATTCTGCATCCTGAGTGGCCAGGGATCAGCCCTCAACATTGACCCCATGAAGTTCTACACACACCTCTACAATGCTCTGCTGGGCATCCATGCTGGTAATCTGCTTACACAGCTGTCTTGAACATTGAACATTTTTTGTCAGTATGGACACCGTTTTGTTCTTCAGGTGTTAAACCTTTCAGAAGAGCTGTTTTTCTCTTATTTTTTTTTTACAAAAATAAATGTGTGAATTAAGGTATTAATTTATTGAATGGCAATACTGATGAAAGTAAAACCAACTGGTAGGGAAATTCTGATACTCAAAGAATCCTCAGACATTGTTTACTTCCGGAAAGTCTGTATAGTGAATATGTCGTTAAAGGTAATGTTTTGGTCTTCCAGCTCCTAAATTAAATCTCAGTACTTCCTCTTTACCTTAACCAAGCTGATTTTCAGACCCGTTTACCCATATGATTCCACCACATTTTGTACACATTTGGCGAAAAATACAAGAAATATGACGAACTGAATGAAATATGTCAAAAGAAAAAAATTCTAGAGACTAAGTGATGGTTGGTGAAAACGAATGCCAACCTCTCCTCCTTCCATAGTTTTACAAAAATTAAGGAATTTTGTAAACACAATTTGTAGAAAATGCACTCATTTTTTGTTGAAAAGTACGCCAGTAGCAGTTTTAGGGTAAACAGTCTGGATGTTATTGGCCATGGTGTAACTCAGCCCACTTTTTCCTTCTCCTTCTGCGTATGCAGGCCGATACTCCTGCGGACACTCCCTGTATAGACACGCAGGTATTAATCCCATCTGCCCAACAAAGGGAGTGGAGTTTTGTGTGTATGACTTTTTTTTTATCCCACCATTAAGGCAGGCATACTCCAACTTTGGGGAACGTGCATGCTATGTGTACTGTGTCATCCATACCAATGGCCAAACTGGTCTTCTCTTCCGAAAATTGGTCATGGGATTTTATGTGTGTGCAAGATGTTATGCATGCGTTCACACACGGAACCTCGGTTTATAGTCTCATTTGAAGGACTGTATGGGAAATGGAGTCAGAACCAATGCTAACTTTTAGGGAAAAGTCCCTCTGTACCGAAACAGCCTGGTGGAGATTCGAACCCGCAACCCCAGGATCACCAAGATTATGAGTCCAGTGCTCTACCACTGAGCTATTCTGGCCCCCTCCACTTTTTCCTCATACATACCTGTCCAGACATATGTCTTTTCCCCACTTGGCATGGAACACCACCATATTATCAGAATGCCCCCAGGAAAAAAAAAAAGGCAACATCTAGTACTGGAGATGCAGTTCTTGTGTGAATCATTGAAAAAGCACTACTTAAACAGGAGGAGTGAACATGAGAGGCCATTGTCTGTGAAAATTTATTATTATTGTTATATGATTATAATACAGTTATCATTATCATTTGTCTCGTTTTTTTAAAAACATGGTAATTATTAATCTGTATTTTCTCCCATAGAACCTTTTCCCCATCTTCTCTTCAGTTCTGTTCTGTGATTTTATTTTTCACCCATGCTACAGCGCACCCAGGTTGAAGAGAAAGGCGCCTGTGGTGTTCCCATTGTTTTGAATGTAGTTTATCATGCCTAAAGAAAACCCAAAAGGTCGAAATGCATTGTCTGTTTTGCAAGTTTTTTGTTTGGTTGTTTTTTTTTTTTTTTTTTTTTTTTTTTGTGACTCGATAATTCTATTTTTGCTTGTAAGCATTCTGTATGTGGAAGGGAGAGTATTAACGGCCAGTATCAGAGTTGTTTCCCTTCAATTGCTTCAAGGGAAGCTGGCTTGTTTACATTGTTTCATCACCCCACAAAGTTTTCTGGGTTATAACCATACAGAGTGCACATTTTGACATGCAAACAGGATTCAGGTCCAGTAGTGAGGGGAAGAAAAAAAATTCACAGTGCAAGTTTCGTTCTTTAATGAGACAGAATTTTCTTTCTGCATGGGCAAGTGCATTATGGGGTAGGTCAGACACTCCAAATGATATACATGGATAGTCTAGCAGGTATACTGATTGCAGGTTCTTCACCTGAAGATGCAGCCATCATCTTAGACACCATGGATGCCGCCATTATCCGACGGAAGAAACAGGTACAGATCTTTACGTTTCCTTCCTCTTCCCACCACCTCTGCCCAACTTCTTCTGCTCCTCTTCATTTCCCAACTGGTCGCCATAACTTGGGTAATCATTCTGATCTTTGCTAGATTCTTTACTGCTCAGATTATTATCATCCCAAATCTGGCAGTGTGGTGTGTGTGTGGAGAAACATCCTGTAGAAACATTAATTATTCTTGTACAAATGTAATCCTTTACTGTACTGTAATATAGATCAATGTTTGTGAAAATTAGTGAATTTGGGAACTTGTCAGTGAAATGAATTCATTATATATGATTATGACAAATGAAACGGACACACTTCTGTATCAGAGAATGCCAAGAATCTACACTTCCTGTCGAGGGTGAATGATTCTCATTTTAACATTGTACTGAAAAAAAAAAGGTAAAGAAAATTAGAAGCAGGAACTTCGTAAGGACATTTGATGGACCTCCCACAAATACTTTAATAATACTTTGCTTGTGACAGACGTGCAGAAGATTTAACTTCTTAGATATGAAAGAAGAAAAAATGCCAGTGGGCAGCCACTGTGCTGCAGTGGTTCATTTTACGGGTGGCAGAATGAGGGGTAATGGGTATAGATCCCTCATAATGCAGATATTTTTGCGATTTTCAACTCTGGCCAGTCACTTCATTGGTTATCATGACAAAGAAAAAAGTGTCAAATTTGTGTCATAACTCATAGTCTGTTGTCATGGTGACCTCAGTTTCTGTTTCCTGTCCACATCCATGCCCATTGTGAATTCATGTCAGTCTGCTCTGCTGGCAGGTTCATGGGGACAGTTACTGGATGGATGTGTTTGCACTCTCCAGAGGGTACGCTTACTCTGTCTGCATGGTTAAGCAATGATTGTCACCAACAGGCTTACAGCGTTGTGTCTAGTATATGTTGACCGAAACAGGCAGTACAAGTACAGTCTCCTCTGGTCAGCTGCCTCATGACGACATGATTTTGAGAACTCTTTACGGGAGTGCTGGTTTTGAGGCCGGATAATATCTAGTTGTGTTAAGAGGAGCCAAAGTGAGTGAAGTAGTGCCATTGAAATGGCACAGAAGCCATGACATAAAAAACAGACCATTTACATCTTGATGTCAGAGTTATTTGGTATACAAAATGTGTGTATATGTATCTATACAGGTAACCCAGCAACGTGTCCTGGCGTTTATCAAGAGACTGACCACCATGAGTCTTCACCAGCTGCCACAGGCATCAGCAGGTTTTCTGGCCATCTGTCGCTTCATGGTGTCCGTCAGTATCTTTTCACGTTTATTCAGCATTTACAATAGGCTCATTGTGTTATCAAGCATAATCTTTCTGATACTTTTATTCGATGTGTTGTTAGCATAATTCTAATATACATCATGCCGCTTTAATGACTGGCAGATATTTTTGCATATAATGAACCATATTCAAATAAGGCTGGAAGTATCTGGTTTGAAGCTTTAAACACATGCAGTAACTATGCAATGTAAAGGAGGACACGCAATTTCAGGCTTGTACACAGGCAAAATGAATGTACAGTGGAAAATGTTCCTTCGAGTAATTCTTTTGGACAGCTACTCTGGTGCAATTGCAGTATTAAATGTGGTCAAGAGATTATTGGTTCACACCATGTAACATCAGTGTGATTTTTGTTATCCCTGACCAGCTCTATTCACTGCGTGTGCTTTGAGCTCAGATAGGAAGACCGCAAACAGATGTACAGTGTATGTTTCATCAAGCATGTGCCTTTGTACAGCTCAGAAGTGACTCAGCACAGAGCAGTGCTTCCTTTGGTGGGTTGTCACATGACAACCTGGTATGATGCCAGCATTTGAACTGCATGAGGATGAGCTTGCTTTTGTGGTTTGATGGTTGCAAGATAAATGCGGGTAAAGAAACAAGAGCATGCAAAGTCATCACTGCTGGCGATGCGTGCCACGTAATTTTTAGGCAACTCGGGCATTTCCACAGGGCTATTTTAATACCAAGTCCTAGGATGCAGATATCTTTTTTGAAAATGTGGCAGTGCTTACAGTAGTGGCTGCCGAGGATGAGATTCAACCGAGATGGGATCTGAACATTGCAAGCAGGCAAACAGCAAGGAACTGCTTAGTGGTGGTATTTCAGAGGCAACTTGAAATGCAGAATTATCAAAAAGTATCAGCTCATATATGACTGCCAAATAAAAATACAAGCTGTCAGTGTTTTTGTACTTTGTTTTGGCGCCCCCAGAATTCAGAGTGACTTTTAGTGATCTTAGAAATAGATCATGCTTGCTCTAGTAACTTGGACTGTTGAGTATGTATAGGGCTGCACCTTCTGATGTGTCGATGGGAAGAATATTTTGTTTTGAATACTTGTCTGTCTTTGTATGCTAAGGTTGAGAGCAGTGCCATCAAGAGAGCACACAAAAATTGGGCAGGAAAAAAACCACCTGTTGTGTAACTTTTAAACTTTTCTTTATTTGTGTTTGCAAAATTCTTGAAATAATCAAGATTCTTGGCCTCAGGTTGTGCAGTCTTTTATGGGAGAAAATACTGTATGTTCATTTTAAAATGTGTGCTTTTGGATATCCAGTCAGTTCTTTCCGAGCACATTTCTGTGCAATGCAACTCTGGTGTCACTGGTCACATGTCTATGTAATGCCAGTGACCCATGAATGTAGCTGACATGTCATCAGTATTATGCTGATGTACTGTAGCTGGTTTGTACAGATGTTTCCCTATGCTGACATTCTGTATGACCAAGAGGCAGAAGGCAGTGGCGTGTTCTTGCCCTTCCTTCAGGAACCAGAGCACTGCCATGCCAACAGTGCCGTCTTGTGGGAACTTCATTCGATGAAGGTAATGTCACTTCATGAATACTTGCTTGTTTCTTGTATGTTTTAAAGTAAGTGCTAGTTTATATTCTACATCAAGATAGAAAGAAATTATGTGTACATATTGATTTGTATATTATACACACCATAATATGATTGGAGCTATATGACAAACATTTTAGAGATCAGTTTTGAACAATAAGCCAAGCATGAGGGACAAAGATTCGTATCTTTTCGTTTTCAGTGTTCCAAGCATTCTAGTGATCAGTTCTTCTTTAGTAGCTAAGCATGTTTGTGAGAATAGCAACATTGTAATTCCATGTCCTTTTTCTTTGTCCTCCCACAAAAAATTCACTTCATGAAACAAGTGAGCCAGAGAGGTTTTTGATGCTGATCAGTGCCTTCTCCATGTGTGTGTGTGTGCATGTTTGGTCGACATCTGTTGTTTACACTGCTTCAGAGACACTATCATCCTGATGTAAAGCGCCTGGCCAATGCTCTGCTTCACAAAAGTTCATCAAACCAAGGGGATTTGTCCCAAAAGTAAGTCCTGACTTATCTTTCTCCATCAGTTTTCTTACCTTACTGCTTTCATTTCATTTGTTAAGACTGCTTTTATTTGAATTAAGTAATATGTTGTACGTTTCAAACTTCACTTTTATTTTCCAATTCAATAGATTAGATTATCCACTACCAGAGAACTGGCTGCAGGTAAATTTTTCAGATGAATAAGCACATTCTTGTTTTTGTTTTACGAACGATTTTCTCCAAAGAGTTCTCTTTTTTACAGACCCCAGAATGGAAGGTTTCAAGAGAGAAAAAACTACCATCAGTATGAGCAAGTAGTGATCCTTGTTGCAGAAGTCTCAGACCAGAGTGAAAATCTGTTGCA
Organism: Conus canariensis; assembly: GCA_033310375.1. Classification (NCBI taxonomy): domain Eukaryota; kingdom Metazoa; phylum Mollusca; class Gastropoda; order Neogastropoda; family Conidae; genus Conus; species Conus canariensis. The sequence goes on along the minus strand of CM065716.1, from coordinate 54,610,204 downwards.
TCGTCATCTAATTAACCTCAGTTTTGATGACCTCTTCATATCTATGACCATGGTTTGGTTCTGTCAGGGTCATCGATATTGGCAAAGTCTTGGAGAGTGCCGATTGACATACATTGTTAAGCTCTCTTGATGGAGAGCTAGCTTACATTAGCTCTGTACTGTGCTCTGGATGGAGAGCTTATGCTGGCCCCATGATTAAGCAGTCGTCATCAGGAGGAGGCTTGGTAGGTGGTGTCGTGCATATGCTGGATCAGAACGGGCACCTCTGAAACACTTCAGCAGCAGTGCAGTGTCTCCTTATGATTTGACACCGACTGCTCCCCGTGGATTACCAGTCAGTACTGGGGCTGTGAATGGGGGGCCAGAATGAGGGGAAAGGATTCAGTGCCACTGAGGAGACATGAAAAAAGAAAATGTGTGGCAGGAAAATTTTTGAGAATTAATCGATTGTTATTGAACTCATTTTGATGTTTTAATGTATGTGTGCAGGACACCACTTGAACTGTACAGCTACATCCAAAATCAGAACCCGTTTCCAGCGGCTTTGCCAAGTCGTTCAAACAAGCACACAAAGGTAGGCAGCATTTCTTTGGAGTAGTGTTGGTACATACTTTATATATATAGATAGGGACACTTGTACATGTTGTATGCTTAATGGATATTTCAACTGTACAGTGATTATGGTGTCCAGGCCAAACTTGTAGATGGATACAGTAAGTGGAATTATTTTGGAAAGAATGTGGGTTTTTGTTTCCAAAGCAGGCCTCTGTTACTTTGCAAGATTTTATTTTTTAATCATTTATACATGTTGACTTCCAGGTGATGACTGCTGGTTTCCGGTCTAAAGAATTTGAAGAGGAACTCCACAGAAAATTCCCAGAATTATTCAGTACATGAATTATGCAAGGAAGACGGCTGCTGTTTAACTTGGGAAGAATAAAGGGTCTATTGTTGAATGCTTCTGGTGAACGATGTACATAAGAGTACAAAAAAAAAATTGGTAATATCAAGTTATCCAAAAGTATAAATGATGTGTGCATGTCGATGTGATAATTAAAAGTGATGTCTTACAGTATAAATGTGTCTATGTTGATGTCATTCTATCATCGTTCAACATAAAAATAAAAAAAACACAGAGGTGAAATGCGACCCCTATTGACCTCGACCTTTTTCCTCTGACGTTTTACCAATCATTCATCGATGTTATAAGTCCTATAAATTTGTTGACTTGCAATTTATGACATAAAAGTTGGCAGCAATGCATAGATTTTCATAATATTAGGGTTTATGAAGTCAAAGTCATGCAAACCTAATACTTTCACTGCATACGCATACCTTTAGTTTATTCACCACCAGCATCCTTACTCTTCTCAAAGACAACTGCAGGTACATATTCCAGATCACCTCTTTGAAAACAAAACCTGAATAACTTGTATTTTCCCAGTTTCACAGAACAGATTGCTTTGTTGATGAACACACACACAAACTTGATTTCAACTGAAATTCATGCAAACATGCACATTCCCACTCGCTCATTTTTATCACAGCCCAGCTGACTGCACAGGTCCTTTTCAGGGCTGTCGCCACAGACCAAAAATCACATCAATCACTCCGTCACAATCTCGAACAAAAGCAGTCACAAACATGTTTGTGCATGCAGCCAAGGTGCACTGTTAACATCAGGGTCTGCTGGCAAGGTCCTGGGTTGAGTCCCATTAGAGTATTTTAGATCCCACCTCAAAGATGAGTGTACAATGGACTCGGTTAGAAACACTGGGACCATACAATTCAGTAAAATGCATCTCCGAGAGACTGTTCATGAACAAAGTTGTTGTCTGTATCTCTTGTGGCCTGGCTGATGCCAGAACATACAAGGAAGCGTCGAGTAAAGCCCTGTGTGTTGTTCTCATATCAGAATGGAACTCAACTGACACCACTGGCTTTTTTTTCCTTTTCTTTTGGTTAAAAGACTTGTGGGTTTGAAACCAAAAATGTAAATGGAACACAAATGGATGTCACTGGCAACATACTGTGTATACAAGCTTTCCCCAACACACAGTTGAAAAAGGGCAATGCTGATCTGTGAAATTTGGTCAGATTTACAGCCAGAAAGTGGCTGTTCTGCAAATTCAGCAACTTCAGATTCTGACAACTCTCGTTCACTGATCTGTTGACAGTGGAACAGACATTCATACAACAAACATGGTTGGATACAAATGTCAGAATACCCAAAACTGAGTCCAATCCATAAAATAATGCTGATCAGTATAGACACAATCCACAAAAATATGCAGCACCACACTCTGACTAAACATCACAGCAAAAGTATTTCTCTGGAATGACTGCTATGGTCTGGTTTCAAGCAAGCTTCAGTTCTTACCACCAGTGTCATTAAATCTCAGTGTGGACACCGTGTCTTTGCGTGGTGCCTGAAGTGGTTTGACTTGGGACATTATAGAACGTGCATACTCGCTGTTGTGAAGCCCTGCTTCTCGCAGTTTGTTTTCTAGCTTCACCCTGGGGTCTTTGGTGATCTGAAATAAACCATACACATAATAATGATCGAATGTAATCTATAAAACAAAAGTACATCAAGAAAACATAGCTTCCCACTGCTTGATTGTTTATTAAATGAATATCTCCTGCTGTAGTCAAAAAAAAAAAAAAAGATTTTAAGTGGCCCATATATTTCCTCATCACAAACATGTCTATGAATGTTCCCATCTTTGAGCTTTCATCAGCCTTGGGCCATAAACTACATGACTTGAGCAGGCTTATCAAAACTTCAGTGGTCTCCCTTTTTACCAGTCATCAACTTCAATAGATTTCCTAGCTTCCATCTCAAAAGGGGTGAACGAAGGGTCATAATAATTGTAAATTTTCAACAGCTTTATCTCTCCCCTTGTTTTCAGTATCTTTAATCTCATCAAGCCATCAACAACTCGAAAAAAAAAAAAAAAAACCAAATATATAAAGTGACGAATATCATGCTGCTTTCAAACACTGAACCAAATCATACTGGAATGAGGTGCATATTAAATCAGCTCTCACCTGCTTGGAGGTAAAGCTGTGGACATCAAATAACGGTTTCTGAATGCTGATGTACTCGTGGTCTTCGTCTTGGACATGATGGGCATGCCATGCCTATGGAATACAAAGTTTATAATGAAGATCACCAGATATAATCCTGTTCAGCAAATTTAAATTGTATGAACAAAACCAACATTGCTTTGTAATAATCTACTCAAGACACGCACACATGCTCACAAAATCCCACCCACTGCAATTGTTTGCAGATGGCTGAATTAAAAAATTGGAATATGCAAAATCAACCTCCACAGAATGCCGCTCTCCCCATCATTTTGGGGGGATATAGTAATCGACTAACCACCCACAATCAACCACTCGCATACTTTCTTCTGGATGTCTGGAGAAAATTATGGTAAATGTATTAAGAGTCGGAGAAAAGACACTGACGATCACTGACCTTTGTGTCCTGCATTGTCCTGAGAGGGTCACTTTCTGCTGTCACCCGAACCTGTAACAGTTCACATCATCAAATACTTTACTGTGCATCTCTGCAAAGACAACGATGCAATCTCTTGTCACACTGTTTTAGCCATTTTCATGAGCATTGTACTGCTTCTGTCATCATGGAATGTGATAAAAAAAATTCTAATGTTACAAAATTAGACTCTTGATAATCAGTCCTATCAAAAGAAAAGCTTGACACCAGGGAAAAAAAAATCCAATCAATAGACAATCCCTCACATTTTCACAGATTTGGAAATGTCAGAATACTTGTGTTCATTGTAAATCCGATGGCCTCAAGATTCATCCAGAAAAAGGTAACCTGAAGAGTAATTGCATGTAGATGACCAAAGATGAGGAATGGGAAGAAATGGAAACCTGAGGAACTTGGAAGTAGCATTTCCATAGTCGGCCTAACAAGGACAGAAATATAGTCCGGAGGCTTAAAAGCACAGTCCCCGCTCTCCCTTACAGGTTCCAATCAACTAAGAGAGTAAGAAAACCATTCCCAGAATCAGGAAAAGGAGAAGACCAAGCATGAAACAAAGACTTCAGAGCATAAGCCATAGTGTTCAAAATGGATCATAAAACACAGTCATTAAATAGTTATGCAAATAACATAAACAAGGTCTGGTTCAACAATAATTCATACAGTTGAGTAATGAAGTTTAGAAAGCTACCCCAGATCCACACTACATACACACTTGGTCCAAAGGTGGCATATTACTAGATTTCGTACTCCAGTACAAAATCAAGAGTGTGCCACAAAACGCCCAGTCCAAAGGTAGCATATTACCAGATCTCGTACTCCTGTACAAAAAGATTATGAAAGAGTGTGCCACAAAACACTCAGTCCAAAGGTGGCATACCACTGATCTCACAGTCTGGTTCTTAATAATGTGAAGGAGTGCTCCACTTGGCCCAAAACTGGCGGAGTACCAGATCCTGCACTTCTGAAAATAATCAATATTGTGCAAAAGTGCCAAAAAAACCCCCCAAAAAACCCCACTTGGCTGCAGATGTCACATTTCTGTACATAATATCATGCAAAAATGTTCAATGTTCGATGTCCAAAAGTGGAGTGGCACTAGACCCCACATGTCTACACTGTGAAAGAGTGCACCATAACACACTCGATCAAAATGTAGCATAGCACCAGATCCCATATTTCTGTACAAATCAACATCATGTTCAAATTAACATTGTGCAGAAATGCGTCATGAAGCACTTGTTCAATATGTAGCATAGTATCAGTTCCCCTGCTTCAGTACATGTCAACATTTTGCAGTAGTGCAGCACGGAACACTTGGTCAATACCTGGCTTGTTAAACAGAGTATTTAGTTCACTGGTGTGGCCACCAACACCGATCATAAGGGTGCAGGATGGGCAGGTTATTTACGTAAGATTTGTTTATCACACGACTGATTATTCTGGAAAAATGGCTTTGTGAGCTACTACCAAAGTCCCTACACTATAAAGAGCTTCCACGTCTGGTCACATCATGTAGGTGATATGACCAACGTAGGTGATACGGTCTGCCAGAGCTTTGTTGTGATCTCAAGCCTGCTGTCTGATGTATGTGAGCAACCACGATATTCCACCAGAGGGCACAACTGGTGGACAGAACCTGCACCAACATTTGGTAGGTTTGTCACTGAGCCAAACTCATCTTTCCACCACATTTTCTTCAAGTTGGTGGAGTAGTTTATGCTTAACCTTGCTGAACGGACCCTGGAACCAAATTTTGATCTGGATAAGAATCAAAATTTAAAGGTTTCATCGATCTGCCACACTCTATCTTTCCAGTAAGTTTTATTAAATCAGATCAATAGTTTTCTGCATAATCTTGCTAACAGACAGACAAAGCCAATAAATGCAGGTGAACGCATGACCTCCCTGGCTAAGTTATTCCAAAGTCAGTATGCATCCTTTGCTTCTGCTACTGAAGTGAACATGAGGCTCTGTCCTCCAAAATACAAAGCTAGGTGATCACTGATCATCTCTCCTTGGCTTCTGCTTTCAACTGACCTGCGCTCTCAAAGCCTCCAGTCGAGCCTCCTTCTCCACTTCTTCCTGATGTTTTTTCTCCTCTTCCTCCTTCTTCTTCATCACCTTCTCTTCCAACTGTTCATGACGATACTTCACCCTGTTGAAAAACAAAATTTCAATGTGTATGATTTTCTTTTTCAAATACATATTTACAATGTATCTTTACACTAAACTGGGGGGAAGGGGGTTGTTTGCTTTTAGTTTTGTTTTCTCTTTATTCTTTTTTTTTTTTTATAAGACCTGAATGAATTATTATTGATTAATAAAAGCATGAACACCAAAATAATATATTTTGCTTGAAGAGAATAAACACAGCAACATTCTTACAAATCGGTCCCTCCTAAATGCCTGCATATAACTTAAGTTTGTATTTTTGCAGGAACTCAATAACAGCAAATACAAGAAAAATGTTAAAAATTATAACCATAGGTCATATAATGTATATAACCTGTGAACTGCTTGGCACAGTGGTAACTCCAGTGACAAGCATGTTATTGCAGGATTCTTTTTTTTTTCTTTTCTAAATTTAAATCTTGATCGGCTCCCACCAAAAGCTGAGACCAGTATGAGATGAAATTGGATGTCTGGAACCACAGTCAAGTGTCATGAACTTCACTACTTTTAGAACGGTCAACACAGCAGCTATCTGTATTCACAGTTAGTAACAAAATCTAAAGGAAAAAAAAAATGTGAAGATGACTGTCACACAGTCTCAAACCAAACTGGAACATTTCATCCTCCTCATCCATCTAAAAACTAAAAAAGATCTCAAATTCAGTTGACCTTCATGCCTTGTTGTCATTTCATACATGTACTGGATCAAAAAATGTACCACCAGACACCACCAAACAACTTGGCAGAAGTTGTGGGATTGTTGTGACTGTTTAATACCGACAGTTCCTTTGATTTGCTGGCTTTATAGGGCCAAGACAGGATGACTCTGGATCTGGCTATAAATGGATGAGTTGTGTGGGAATGATGACATGGACCGAGTACAGATAAAGCAGCAATTAAAAAAAGGTGAATATACCACTGGCACACAATGAGCTTTACTGATCTTGTGCAAAAAAATGTGTGATCTTGTTACTGTGCGTCCCACTGCTTTATGTATTTGATCCCAAAACACCACTCGTTCTTCATTTCGGGAAGCGGGAAGAGACTGCAAGCCCTCCACCATCATCAGGCAAACTGATTACCCTTATGCTTACCTTGGCTTTCTCCTTGCCTTCACTGCACACCTTCCACAATCCAACAAATCATATATACTGGCTGTTCTGATATGATTAATAAATGATAGAACTTCTTCCTCTTTCTAATTAAATACCTTCACCTTGTAATCTGATTGCAGATTTGAACACCGACCTACATGTAACATTCCCAGTTTCAAGGATCTCAGTATTTTGGAAAGTTTTCAGTTACATGTAACAAGTTCACATTAAGAAAAATTTTTTTTTTTAATCTGAAACTGAGTGTGCATACATGCATTTGTGTGTGCAATGTGTGAACACCATCATCTGGATCAGTATGAACACGTCAAGTAGAGAAGAACACGAGTACATGGGGTATTACGCGTACGTGCGTGTGTGTGTGTGTGCGCGTGTGTGCGCGAAATAGCATATTTTGTGTGTGTATGCGTTCTTGAAATCTGAACTGACAAATTAAAATATAGGGTGGACTACTTTCCAAATTCTGTATTTGGACATGTGCACAGGCAGAATAAAGATGCTAGCATTCTTTTTCCATTGGTTGTATAGGAATTGATCAGCGTTCTTTCTACAAGTAATCTGAATCACATTTATTTTCCCCAAAGATCTGACTCGATGATAGTTTTCTGAAGAGACAAGTGTTATATTGACTAGCTCAGCTGGCACTACTCTGCTTTGTTCATCTTCAATTAATTTTTCTAACTAATGGGTGAAGCATTAAAAACTTACCAAATGATGTTGCATTTTGGCCATATTTTAAAAATTCATCAGACTTACAGAAAATTACCAGAGCATACCAGCTATGCATGATTTAAAAACTTTTTCCGATTTACATCAAAATGTACAGACTTCACAAAGCTACTGAGTAAATCATAGTTGCTAAATTCCCTTATGGGAAAAAAAAAGTGGAACATCCATGTGATTACCTAAGAATATCTGTATTGTTTTTTTCCATCAAAGTCATGTCCCATTGGTCATATAAACATGATTCACAGTCAGACCCTACCCTACTGCTCTGCCATCTCATGTAAGGAAAGAGCAATCTCTAACCTGTCTCAAAATGACTTCATCAGGAAGGAAACCACACTGTTTCTGGTCAACTGGAATGAACCGCATACACCTAAATGATCAAACTAATGTGTAGTGTTCTTTAGACTGAAACTCGTTGAACATAAAACAATAAAAGCTGCGTTCTGCTGAAGTTTAACTTTGTAATCGCAGTGTATTACTGGAGGGCTGGGGAGTTTAAAATCCAGCACAACACTATCAAATCAACTCTTTACACACACACACCACTTCTCTCTTGTGTGCATTAATACAGCATACACACAACAGCATGGCTGAAACATGTGAACTAATCTCTCTTTTGCTTTCTTTTCTTGTTTTCCCTTTCTTACTCTTCCCCATTGTGCTACTAACCTCTCTTGATCAAAGACTGCCTGTTCTGCCAGTTCCAGTTGAAGGGCTTCTAATCGACGCTGCATGGCTTCTTCCTTCTCCTGTTGTTTCTGTTGTCGCTCTGACTGAAATTCTCTGATCTGCATCATCAGTCATATCATATTCAACAAACATCTGCATCGACCTACAAACTATACACACCCATAAAAAGTTTAATGCAATGTAGATTATTTCATTGCTTGGGACATTATCCCCTATTCGAACCATTTTGTCATACAATGAAATTGTTCTCTGTATGGGAGTGCAGGGTGACTCTGTTGTTAATTTCTTGACTTAATGATCAAGAAATCAAAATCTAAATTTTTTTTTTCAAAACCATAATCTGCATAAGCCTTTGTCAGACACAACCTCACAAGGCCATTCGGGCCTTCTAACAAGAGATCAACTGGAGGAGGAGATAATGAAAACATACGCATGTGTAATAAACCCTGATATTTCTGTTGCTTATGTGTACATCTCTAGCCAGTAAAACATTCATGACAACAATAATTTCTACTTGAAACAAAAATATTTAATTCACTACTCAAGCACTTATTACAAGAACAGTTATGAAAAAGTTAAACCTATAAATATATAATGTGCCAAAATGCCTGCACATGCTATCAACACTGAATGTTGACATGATGTTTACAAGCAAATACAATAGCATAAAAACTAAATTGTTTGTAAGAATCCAAGAACGGTCATACTAACTAAAAAGAGATCAAATAAAATGGAGGTAGGTGGTAGTAAATGGGCTGGGAAGGTTCCAGTATAATACACCTATTTGCCTTGCCTTTTCCTTTTCCATCAACCGCCTCTTCTTCTCTTCCTCCGCCTCTGCTTTTATCCTTTCCTCCATGCGCTGTCGCTGCTGAGCTTCCAGTTCTTCCTCCAGCTGCATGGCTTCCAGTTTCTTCTCTCGCCACTCACGCACCTGTCCAACAGTCGCAAGTAGTGCTGTTCATGGTTTTTGCACTGGACATGTAACATATACAAAAATGCAAGTTATGCTTTAACTTTCTAACCAGTGTTCTGCCCATTCTGCAATAATTCACTTTACTACAGATCCATGCTATCCTGGACTGCCACAACCTAACCAGTTGTGTCCACTGAAGAGTTCTCACAAAGGAGAGGGAACTTGACTCTGGATGGGCAAAAACATGGTTCTGTTCGAAATACATCGACTCAGTGATTGCCTTTAACGTCGGTGAAAGACTTCATATATTTTTTGCATCGTCCTTTTCATCCCATCTCTCTACCTCTCTCCATTTCTCTCAACCCCCTTTTGAAGTCCCATTTAAGTCATTTTTACTATGACCAAAGACCTTTTTACTTGCACTTGCTTTCCCCCAATGTTTATTTACTTTTGTTGTTTCTTTCTTTCTTTGTTCTTTTTCTACCTGAGGAAGACCAATGCGTCAACCTTGTTACCTCAGTGTTTGATTCTTGCTTTAATTAATCATTTTCCTCCGACAAAATGCATACAATTCTGAAATTATCTCACCTTGCTCTACACAGTCCGGTGACCTGCATGAGTAAACATCACACACACACACACACACACACACCATTCGCTCACATTCACACACACGTACACACAAATACACAACCACTCGCTCACATTCACACACACCTACACACATGTACACACACACGCACACACACACACACACACGTACACACACACACACACACACACACACATGCAGCGAGCTGAGGTTTCTCTCACCTTGTCATAGAGAACCTGGCACAACTGTTTCTGACGCTGCATGTTCTCAGACCTCAGTTCTTCCAGCTGGTGGGTCAGTGTTGCCTCCTGGAAAGTCAGCCTGACCTTCATCATGAGCTCCCGACGATCTCGTGCCCAGTCGTTGTGCAGCCCCTTCATACGCTCCTTCAGGTACTTGTAGTCCATCCACCAGTCCTCATGGTCTGACTACAGAACAACAGTCACACTCACCTAACGCCCTTGATAAAATAATAAGTTATAGCATGAACTGATCCTTTTTTTTTTTTTTTTATCATACACACTTCCAAGTTCAGAGTCATTACAGTCCAGTCAATTACACACAGCCCTTTAGGGGGTGTTGCCACTTGAAAAGGGAAAAAAAGAGTCATTTCCGAAAAGAAGCAACAGACAGAACAGATGTTTCCACAAAATATGTACAGCTGTTCACAAAAAAAGGTCATTATTAAGATCTTCATAAGACGGATAAAACAAGGCTGTTCTTGACTTTTCACCAAGATCTAATTTTTTTTTTTAATGTTAATTGTAGCAAAACAAACAAATAAGCCATAAAATAGACGGTATGGAATGTCTGCACTGAACAATGCTTACACTTTCACTCCTTAGTCACAAGATCACAGCTAAAAAGCTCGCATGTTATACATTTTGAGGAGAAAAATAAATATACTAACTTTCTGGAACAGACACGTATTCAGCCATTTAACCCGTAGAGTGCCTTTAAGCCGTCAGCTGACGCCGCATTAAAAATGCTTTCCCAGTGCCTATGGGCTGTCCACTGACGTCATGCATTTTTCTTGAATTTTCATTCGTTACTATTTCTATCAACGGACTTAAATAGAGTGTGCGTAGTAAGCCTTATATGTCTGTAGTATTAAAATGATATGTAAATGACCACACGTGAGGGGAAAGCCCATTTATTCTCATCACTGACTGGATGACCAGCCAGCACTTCGTCTCGCTTGCAAAGATGGCGGCGCAACCTTCGACAAGCGCAGCGACCAAATCAACGTATTTACACAGCTGAGCAGGCTCTGCTAATGATTTTTGACAAAGACAATAATCTTTTATTCAACGACTCACTCGAGCATGAAGGTGAGATGATGATAGTGATGGAATTGCCAACCGTATTCGTCAGTTATTGTGTCGGGCTGTGTGACCTCAATGTGTGTTCAGCTGACTGGTTTGCCAGCGTCGAACGAGCTCGCCTAGTGTGTACTCTGCACTGCGTGCCAGTGGTCAGTGACGTGGTAGTCAGCGTGAGAGGGGAGCGCGGCCTGCTCGCGGCGCGGCACAGGGCAGAGGGAAAGGTAGGGGAAGAGGAGCAGTGAAAGAGAGGGTTGAAGTCCAGCAAGGGGGCGTGGTGGGGAGAGGGGGGCGTGGTCGTGGACTGACCTGTCTGCATAGAGTGTGAGCGTCTTGATAGACTTCTAAACTGTTTTACTTTCATTTACAGGTGTAGTGTGACAATACAAACTTTATTTTCAACTTTTTTGCTTTGTGTTCTTGTTTGGATGTGAAGATGTAGTGGTAAATACATATGCTTTTGATCGTGCAAAAAAATCTATCCAAATCTAATTGTCTAAATACTTTTTTATTGTCAAAATTAAAACAAAAGAAGCCCAGATTCAAAATCTTCATTCAATTTCCTTCAAAAATCATATATATTTCATTGTTATATCTTTTGTAGTTTCTGAGCTAGAATTTTTTGTTAATTATTACCCCCAAATCATTAGATTTCCCTGGCACTGGGAAAGCCTTTGTTTGTAACATTTTCAAGCAGCTTCAAGCAGCGAACGGGTTAAGCAATAACAAACAAAACGAAACAAACAAAAATACCCCCCCCCCCCCACACACACACACACACACACACAATAATAACAACCAGCGGACAACAATAAAGAAAGAAACATTAGAAAAAATAAAATGAATAAAACTAAAATAGAGTCAAAGAGTGTCAGAAAAGAAAATTAATAGCGCTGAATTTCCAGACGACAGGGATACAGTTTACTTTGTAAGAGCCCCCAGCATCCCCACTGGGGCCAAATATAGAGCCAACATTGAACACACACACACGCACACACATGTGCTTATTCACATTATATACAATCTAGGGGAAAACATGAAACACAAAAGCCACATACCAGCTCTGCACGTGACCTGTTAGGTAGATGTCGCTTCAGTCTATCAAACAGCAGTGTACGTCGGTTGGGCAGCTCCCTTGGGTACTGGTCATGGATTGCCACAAAAGTGAAGTGATCATCTGGGTCCCAGCCTCCCGTTTCATCCAGGCTGTTCATCACATCAAATACACTGGCACTGTTCTCTGCCTCAAATCTTTCTCCGCTTGTTTGGTATGCTCTATATCACATAGTGTCTGTCCCTTTCTTCTGCTGTTATTGTGTACTTAACTTGGGGTATATGGCCAAGTTTGGACCTTTTCTCAGGGAAGCTTTTTCCTTGTTCTGTCAACCTCCTGTCTGCACATGTACTATGTGAATGTGTAAAACAAATAGCATAAGTCTGAGGTTATGAGCATTAATCATTTCATCATGGGACCAAAAGAGACCTTCTTTGTTTACCATTTACTATATTTTCTTTTCTTAATTTTTTAAATATTATTTCAACATACAATGAAAAATACATTACACAAGTGTATGATGCATAAACACAGATATATAAACACACATATATATATATATATATATATACAACCAGCAAATAGATGAATTAAACTGGAAATGTTATTATTTTTCTGCCTTTGGGTTCCCCCAGCAGTTGGGAGGAAGGGGGATTGCACACAAACGCACCAAAATAGCGGTCACAAAGCATTCACAACACCTATACATTGCAGAGATGAATGTTCTGTTAAAACAAAAAATCTTGAGAAAAAAAAAAAACAAAATGCATCACAACTGGAAAAAAATGCAAAGTACAAATAAACACATAAAAAAACAAGGTGTAAAGCAGACTTTACACGTAATGCAAAACAGACAAGTTTAGTTTTCAATAAACATGTCTTCTTCGGATGTTACAAGTAGCAGAAAATAATGCACAAAACAATGTTCTCCTGACAGCAGCCAGCCAGGAATTTCTTGTTTATTTGTATTTTGCGTCTTAGATAAAAGAAAAGAACCCCCATTCACATTCACACAAACATATTGTTTATATCAAAACACTGGTTTTATAAAATATAAAAATGACTTTGGCTCCAATAATCATAAAATATACTGCTTCTAATAACAATTATAAACAGATTATTAATCTCTCTTTATCACTCTCCTTTAATACCACTACTGTTTGAAAAAAAAAGACATCTTCACAACTACATGAGTGCAGTCACGAGTTCATCCATCTGTGCTCGGTTATTCTTGCCATTTGGGCATGGTGTACACAGGTGTGCTTGCAGAAATGACACATAGATTGTGTGTGCGTGCGAGTTAATTACTTAGGAAGAAAGCTCGACACCCTTCGCCGTGTATATTCTGGAGCTAACATTTTTTACATAGGAAGCGCACAATCAAAAAGCTGTAACTTCAGCAATATTATGACTTTCAGCTGACCGTGACCACGGGGGGAAAAATTCTTAAAAGCACAGTCCATCTTACAATTCATCAAGTCTTCATAATTCCCCCCCCCCCCCCCCCCACACACACACACACAAATTAACATAACTTACTGTAATGCCAGCGCATGCCTCATCTGCAAGTCATCTATGCGTGCATTGTACTTGTCATCAAGAATGAGGAACTCCTGCAGAACTGTGGACTTGAGGTTTCGATCTGGACACTCCAAGTCCATGGCCTCTGTGGGAATGCCCTCAAATACAGAGGCATGCTTCTCCAGCACTGGTGGGCACAGCATTCGAAGCTCATCTGAACAGAAGCCGGAATACCAGGTCTCCATTGTTTGTTTAATAGGAAATGTGTACTGGTACTTTCAACTTTAAGTGTATTTCCAATTTTTAAGTACACAGTGAGTTATGTGATTTTTCAAAGATGTCACCTAGATAAATGAAGTGATTTTTCTTTGTAGATAAAGGAAGTAATTTTTTTTTCCATATTTTGCATTTTCATATGAGGTATATGCAATGTTTCAATTACAATTTAAAAATTTGCACTTCTATAATAGATACTTACTTTTCATTTGTTTTTATTCACAAGATATCAGCTAATGAAGCATTATGAATATTCAGATCATTCTTGAAACCTTGTGAATCCTACCAAGAAATGTCACATAAATAGTTCACTGATTTACAAAAACACAAAAAGAAAAGAAAAAGGAAAAAGCTTTGATGATATTGACACGGACTGACAGTTCTAGCTTTCTCTTTTGATGCTTTATCACATTATTCTGTTATATAAACACTATGACAAAAATACAGCATCTTGCCATGGAAACTTTAGCAGAAATATATAACTGCATCTATTCGAATAGCAGTGCCTTTTCTCTATGTATTTCTTACAATTCAGGGTTGTGATTTACAGAAAGGAATGCCTTATCATAAAATTAAAGTACTTATTCAAAAATTCAAATACACCGGCAAGTCAACATTGCCAGATCGATGCAGTGCTGACAATTTTACCTATTCAAACAAAGTTGATGCAAAGCAATATTACTAGATCTGTGCAGGACTGACAATTTATTTCTAAAGAATGGTCGTAAAACAGATACATTTGCAAATTCTGTTCTCACCATTGTCCAATTCTTGTTCCAGACAACGTTGTTCATGGCGCAATTTTTCCAACAGCTCAGCCTGCTGAGCTTTTACTGATGTTACCGTTTCACGGATTTCAGCATGTTTCTCAATGACATCTGGATCACCAAGTTTCAGATCTTCTCTGTTCTCTGCTAGCCAGTACCTTAAATCATCCCTGAAATTGGATAGCATAAAAAATGTAATAACACGTAACTATTCACAATTCATCAAGTGCATGTGAATACTCCCCCCCCCCCCCCCCCTCTCTCTCTCTCTGCACTTATTAAGTCATCTATGACACTGAAAGACACATACACAAAATCGAAGTCACAACATTTCTTCAACATGTGTTTGCCAGTGCTGTCTGTCTGTCTCTCTTCACTGAGAGCAGAAAGACACTCACACACCCTCACTCATATGGGCTAAAATACCATCTATGGTACATACATTCTTCCATGTTTCAGCAATCACACTGAATATAGTGTTGTCTTTCAATTACTGTTTGGTGTCTTTTTCTGGACAAACATGATGCAAAACTGAGACTGTGTTTATGTAGTTCTCTCTGGAGCTCAGACATTAAAGCTGCCAGTCTAAACACTTAGAAGTGTTAAGAGAAAATGGTGTAGAAAAGAGACAACTGTATCATACTCTCTCCTGAGTCACACTTGCTGCAGACACAAGAATAATACCATCAAAACGCACCACAAATTCACTGTCTAAATGCCAGATTCAAAACCCAAAATCATAACAGTTCACACAGAAGTATGGCCTGTATGTCTGGTGAAAATGACTGTAAAACTTCCAAACAAAACCAAAAATAGTAAAATGAATTGAAATATACTGGGGTCTCCAATTTACCATTTGATGAGTATAATAAAAACTGCATTTACAACAGACAGCCAGAGTTTGTTTTTCTTTAATTCAAATTTTCAACACATCTAAATTCACATACAAACTGTCCTTAACAGAAACAACATTTCAAAGACAATTGGCAATAGTTCTGCATGCAAAAGATTGTCCCATAAGCCATCCTCATTTTTTTTTCACCCCACTAGGTCTAAAGACTTGTAAGAATCATGAAAAAGGAACTATATTTGAATGTCCAGATATTTGTACTCTGCCAAGAAATGTTGGCATTCAACAAAACTGTTTAATGTGATGATGTCTAGGTTTTACAAGGGATGAAACCTGCATACTTCGATTGAAGTTCATTTGCAAGTGTTATAATTTGGACCCAAAAGATATTTAGTAATAGCAGACTTTAACAAATCATAAATCCATACTGGCCACACTTCATTCTTTACATATTCAACTATCTGCATTGTTCAAAAGCACAGACTCAATTTCTAACCAACCTGAGATTCCATATTGGATCAGCAGTATCCTGTTTGAAGGCATCAAAAGCTGAAGACAGATTGCTGTCATTATATTCAAAATCATGATAGATCTGACTGCAAATATCTGAGTCTGCATTCTGACGCATGTGAGACTCCACTTCTGCTTGGAACTGAAAAGATATGAGACAATGATATGCAAAACCATAAAGTGGAACTTCATACAAATAACTTATACAGGCTTTAGCTGAACTGTATGAGCTTAAAGTCACTAACTATAATATCAAACACATTTTTTATTTTATCGCAAGTAGACTCTGCATAATACATAGAATGAGTCTTCAAATCTTCAAACCATTGCTCTTAAATTTTAAACTACACCATGTTAAAGCTGGACATGAAATATTAAGTCATAACAAAATAAGTAAAAAGAAAATGAAATAGTAAAAATCTCTTCCGACTAACTTACTTTCCTTCTTTTTCCTTGAATTCTGATTGAAATTATTCAAATGAAAATGTTTCAATTTATCAATAATTCAGTGACGAGTTGCCTCAAATCATAGACAGTGAATGTTATGCCAAGAGCATCCCTTTTGGTTTTAAACAAATGAACTTTTACTCTGCCAAAGTAACCTAATCATGTATGTCTGTTTTTAGTATTTACCAAGCACTGACCTGCCAGGCATTTGATAGTCTCAAAAGAAATAATTCAAAAGAAAAATGTTAAGGATGAAA